>CM070875.1:100299127-100970793 GCA_036365515.1 Torymus aiolomorphi | reverse complement strand
TACATGTAATACTTATTGCGTGCACGCCGGGAGCACGTGTCTGATTGAGGTTATGTTTCTCCCGCAATTTGAGATTATCTTCCTTTTAAGTTATCAAAAACATCGACAATATCGATTCAGTTGTTTTATTTTTACGTTGTGCAGGTGAGCTATGAGTTATTTCTTTATATTATCATAGTTATTTATTGCTATCAAATAATCATCAAAGTTCTCTCGTAAGCGAAGGTAGCCAATGTATCAGTTCCAAAATTTTGTACTCAAGAAGCTCACGTGGGTAAGAGGTTAGCGCGTCTGCCTAGCGTGCGGAGGGTCCAGGGTTCGAATACACAACCACCGTAAAAAAAATTTTTATTTCCTTATTTATTTCTTGTATAGCTAAATTTAATTAATAATATATTAAATATTGTATAAATATTAGGTATCCTATAGATATAAAATCATGAAAATCAATTTTTTTTAAGTTTAAGCTTGGCTACAAAAATTACTATATTAGTTAGCAAAAGTACCTAAATTTCCATAATATCCCATCGTTGCTATAAAAAATAGTAATTTTTATTAGCTTTTCAGTAAATTTTCCTACGACAGTTTTCTCAGTGTACAAATTAAAAAGTAATAAAACGTAGACAAATGTAAGGAAAAGTAAGAAATTATTAAAAAATGGTATAAACTGTGGTAAAATGTAAAAGCGTCCGAAATCCAGTAGAAAAGTACAATTTGTTACGTTTTCTTACACTTTTTTACAAACAACTACATTATCATACACTTATTTACATAATATAATTTCCGCTAGGGGGTCTACATACTATTTTTCGTGGAATTTAAAATATTTCTAAAAAATTTTTCGCCATATTGAATTCACTATTTTCAAATTTTTATTGTGGATCTAACTGTGGATTCCGATTAATGACTTCAAGAACCCATTTTAAGGAAAAAAATAATTGCCAAAAAAATATACCTAATTCATTTGTGTTAGGGGTGGTTTACCACCTTTTAAGGGGTTGTTTCGCGAAGAATACCCAAACACACCAACTGTTATTTATTGTAGTTGACAAAAATAATGTTTTGACCTATTTTTAATTATTTTATGAATTCTCACAACAAAAATTATTCTTAAAAAAACACAATTTCACCCTCTAAAAAATAAGGGGTGCAACCCTTAATGTTCATACTACCACGGATTTCTTGACTTTTTAATAAGAAACTCTTTCCATTTTGTTTCGTTAAAAAAATTTAAGTAGAAGCCGAGATATATCAAAAAAACGTTTCTTGGGGGTAAACTTTAGGGGTGATTTTAACCCTTATAAAGCGCTTCTCAGCCGATAAAAAAAATGGTTTCGTAAATCTCGCATGGAGGTCTACTTTTTAATATGGGTTTGGAATTTTTTTGAATTTGACAGTTCGGGTACTTTCCTTGTAAGTAATTCGACGAAACCCGTACGACTACCTCCCCGTACATATGGCCGGACTCACGGAAATCCTATACAATTACGCGGTGGAGAATAGAAATCAAATTACGATTAACCGATAGATACGGATACGAGCATATAGGACAATTATGAAAAGTTTAATGAACACCCCCGGACGCGAGTAAATAGTACGCGAATAAATTACCGATAATAAATAAAGATTTTTACCTTATTGTGGATCAATGATCTCCTCGTATAGTATGATAATATATAATAATTGAATTCCAGGTACTGGTGGAGTCCGAAATAAAATACTCGTTAAAGGTTCAGTAATTCTTTCCTTTTATTTTCCTTTTTAATTGAAGTCCAGTGGTTCAGTTTAATAAAGGACAGATATAACAAATTTTCGCACGAGACACAAATATTCTAACACTTGAAATTAAATTACAAGAACTTATAAAAATTATTAACGAAGTTTATATATTCCCGATGATTTATTAATTGACTATCTTGAACGATTAATTATTCTCGACTCTACCCTATTGAAAATTAAAACGCAACTGTCGTGGCAACGAATTTTCGCACGCCCGCACACCTGGATCCGCGAAAATTCTCTCCCACTACAATCGTTCGCTGTCTCTCTCGCTCCCGTAGCTCCTATCGGCGCAGGTAAGGCAGGGAGCGCGAGAGATGCCCGGGAGGTGCTGCCACTAATTCAGCGCGGCGCCTGTTCTCCTCGCGCTCGCATGAGTTTCCTCGCGGTCGTCGCGCCGGATCAAGGCCGTTGCCCCGCTAGCGCAGCGATTTCTGGACATCGCGCGATTCTTATTTCCTAATTTCTTTTTGCGCAATGGCAAGCTACTCGGCTAACAATAAGTTGAATAAATTAAAATCAATAAATTAAGAATAAAAATATTGGCACGTAACAATCGGATAGAATGCCGAAAACATTTCAGTAAGTGTTACGTGAGCGCAACCTCGCATTTCCTCGAGCCGGCGTGATTCAATATATTTTAGTCTAGAGTAAATCTAAAGTGCCTACCTACACGATAATCGGTTAAAAAAAACTTAAATTAAATATTAATTTGCCAAAATCACGAACTTAATAGAAAGGAAGAAAAAATTCAAATTTCATTCAATATCATCAAATACTATGTATCTAATTAAAAAAAAAAAAAACTATTCTTCACTTTCCCTTTGAATCTATTACAAAATAAAAAGACATTATGGCTAACGGAGGATGTTAAATAAATAATAAAAAAGAATTACCCCCCTTTTTTTGGGAAAAAGCCGAGAGGCATAAAAAACCTACTTTATTAAAGAAAAACGGATCCAAATTGATATACAAAGAAAGGCGTGATTACATTAATGCGAGTTAACATAAAGGCGTGAGTGTGTGAAGAATAGGAAAGAAATAAGGATGAGAAAAGAATAAGAGAAAAAAGGCAGAAAAAGAATAGAAATAGAGCATCAGATTTTTAAGGAACGATTGAATCCGAAGAAGGACTGCTTCACTCGTGATTTGGCGATTTTCTGATCAGAGAAATCGAATATTGAATTCGATGATACAAGGTTGATCGGACCTCGCCGTTCGGCTGGACAATGCCCCGAGACGGGTCGTCACCCTTATGCAGACAATGATTTTGCCTCTTTATGAATGCGAAAAATGGACAATGCGTGCACAAAATAATAATTGATTCTTACGAGACTGAACACTCCTGGATGAGATGATGATTCAGCAACAGTACTGCAGCGGAAGATGACGACAATGAAGGAACCGAAATCCAGCACGGCGTCCGGCACAACGCCCGGCACCTCAATCGGTAGCCGCGTTCTTTCCGCCGAAAATGCTTCTGCAGCTCGCCGCAGATGAACAGGAAGAGGGAAGCCTCCTCGCAAAAGCTTTACGAAACTTCAGCTAATCTTCCTCTCAGCACGATCAAAAAGAAAAGTCGCACCTCGATTCGATGCTTGCAAAGGAAGGAAAAAGAACGAGTCTAGCCCTGTCCACGAACGCGAGCCCGTCTAGAAAAACAAAAAACTGTGTCCCTCTCCGATTCAATGAACGTCCTATTCAGCCCTATGCCAGTGAGCCAACATGCACGAACGAACGAAAATCGAGCGACGACGACCGATCGCTATTGCGACCTCGCGATTTTTTTTGAGAACCCTAGTGCGCAGAAAGAACAGCCGAGAATTGCTGCCATCTCTCGGGCTGACAAGGGGAGGCAGGTTGGTCTGCATCACCGATTACCATGAAACTTTGTTGGTGAATAGACTATCAAAAATATTCGACACGTGGTTTTGTATTTTTACCGACTCGCTGGTTTAGGGGGTTATAATTACCCCCGAATTGATAAAAATAGGTACTTTCGGCATTAAAAACGCATCAGTTTTAGATAGAAAATAGTAATAAATAATTATTATGATTATATGACTCGAAAGAGAAACAAAAAATATTCGACATGTGTTTCTGATTTTTTTCCTTCGAGTTTATATAGCGAGTAAAAACGGCCCTTACAAAAACAATTAATCAGTGCCCAATTTTAATTTATTAACGATATTCTCTCGTTAGAATCACATTTAAAAAAATGTTTTTAATAATTAGACAAGGTCATCAAGTGGTGCCTCCCGCTTTGACCTTGGGGTCCAATCTGAAGGTCATTTCAAGGTCAACTTCGATTTTTTTAATAAAAACTCTTATTTTTTAGCGGAAATGGAGACTTGAATGTTCTATATTCTTATCAAGCGAAACCCCGGGGTCATTTGAAAGTCACTGATAGTTTTCAACACTAAACTGTGACAATATGGTGTTTCAAGAAAAATTTACGTGAGCGGAGATTGCAAGAGTTAAAAGCCGTGGCAAGGGGCCTCATTTTACCTAACATCTCAAGGTCATCTGAAGTTCGCTACGCCCACGCCATCGATTTTGGATCATGCGGAGATTTAACCTTCATCATAATGATACTCGATCTTGCCTACAATATTACCATTTCATACATCCACCATTTAATACCAGTAGTTTTTTTAATAAGTGAATTCTAGAAAATTATTTGTGTTGACAAGAAATTTTGAATCAGATATGAAGTATAGATCCAGCAAAATTTTTTTCGTAAATTGTAATTTTTTACGATTTGTATGATATGAATAATTATTGATCCGACGCAGTTAAAATAATATGCTTTATTCTGTAGGTTTTGTAGCAAGATTATAAGTGGTTATAAATTAAATCCTAAAATTATCAAAAATCAAAGGTATAGCAGTTCAAAATTTTATCCATACTTCATTATATTAACCAATAAATTCGTTATACAAGAAAAATATACAATGTTTACATAAGTATCTATACCTATACAGTTATAGTACTTTTCGATACTAGTGCGTAAAATAGGGTTTTACGCATACTGTATCAAAAATTAAATTAAGAATATCGTTATTCACACGAATAATAAATTCAGGGTACATATTTTGTACAATAATGGAAATCTACGAAAAAATGCTTGAAACATAATTGTTTTTTACACCATGCACACCTCATTATTGCTGTTTCTCCACATATGTCACAAATCGGTTCTTGTTCGGTATTAAAACAAAATTCAACTGGATTTATAAAGTTTATAGGTTTAGTCACAGCATAGCCACTTTTGTACCCTCCAAATTTAAATACATCATGAAATCTTGGCGAAGAAAGCTGACTGTACGTTAGAAATTGCATTCTTATAATATTATTTCGATCATGCAAATTAACATTGTAGTTGAGTAAAATTACTATATCTGAAAACTTTCTAAGTAAGTTCTTCCAGAAACGGAAACCGTACACAATTAAAGGGTGAATCATGCCTATAGTTCCTTTCGGTATTATTTTCAACTGTAGGTTAACATGTGGTGGTATTATCTCTCTTACAGTTTTTCCACATCGTTCGCTCCATGCATCCAATAATAGAACTGGAGAGTCTCCACCTTGTGGTAAAAATATTTCTTGTATCCAAGTTTGAAGTAATCCTTTAGATAATTTTCCAGGGGTTGGTGCTTCAACGCGTACATTTGTTGGTACAAATAAATTTTCAATAATAAGTGGTCCAAATGTCCCACCTTTTTCCTTTAAAACTATAAATAAAGGTGATAGTAACTTCCCTTCCGCAGATACAGTCGGTTGTATTGTATAACTATGTGTTATAGAGGAAAGAGATTGAGCAACACATTCTACTTTTTTGCGTCTTGATAACACAGTGTTTTACCACTGTGGATCTCCAAATTAAATTCACTTTGATCTGAATTAAAAACATTGTGTGCACCGTATTGGGAAATTAATCCACTAACATCATTTCTAAAATTCTCGCATTGTTGCTATAAATCTTTCATGTTATCCACAGCCGAATGAGTAGCAAATTTAGTTATTTTTCGGGAAACAATATTGGGTTTACTCTTAAACTGCTACAAGTTTATATCGTGGAGAGCTATTTTAAAGGCAATTGCTTCTTGAAATTTATCTAAAGTGTACTTCGAAACTTGGTATAATTTTTCGTGTCTATCACGTCCTGCTTCCGCTTGATCTTTCCACCGATACAATTGCTGAATTGAAGTTACTCTTCTGAATTTTTTTTTTACACTTTCTAATGATAAAGGTTTTGTTTTTCCACCCTACCAAAATGCGACCGCTCGTTTCTTGTAATCGAAATTTATTGGTACATCTCTATACAAACAAGTAGGAACCTCTGCATATACTTGAGATGTGTCACTTTCATCAATACTTTGTGCAAAGATATCACTATCATGATCGTTCAAATGTAGTTGTATTTCTTGATCAATTCCAATAGGATTATCAATACTATGTCGTATTATATCTTCTATATAATCATGTAGAAGTTGTTCATCTTCGCTTACTTTTGAACGGTTAATTTCGATTTTATTTGGATTAAAAGTTAAAGATAATAATGTAACAACAGTTATTGGATTAATAATCATGATAAAAAATCAAGAAAAAGAAATGAAATTATTGAATATAATTTCAACAGCATTACGTTAGTTATCACTTTCTTCTATGTACAAGCAGCACATCTGGTAGAGGTTTTCAAATTATTGGTAATCTACTACATTTTTTGGTAACCTACTATATTTTCAGATTATTGATGAAAAATTGAGAAATTTATAAAAACGGAGAAATATGTATAATTTCGCAATCCGGAAAGTAAAAATATTTTACAGTTGATTTTAAGAATTATTTTTAGATGGCAAGAATAAAAAAGCACGTATCGAATATTTATAGCATACACTTGGATAAACAGAAATCGAAATCAATTATAACTCGATTCCAGCGTCAGCTGCTTACAAATAGTATATCACAGTCGTATGATGTATGAATAGAAAAATCAACATTAACCAGTGAATAATGATTTTTTGAAATGTTATACTTATAACACGAATACTAGTACATTATGCAACAAGAAAGTATAGTTGGAGATTATTTCCGCAGGTGCCTATAAGGCAGTAATCACTCGAGGAAATAATCGACTTTACACCGTGCTGTATGTAACGTGAACTGTATTCACGACCTAATTGTGTAGCCCCACTTTGTTGTCATGAAAGACCTCCCCCCCCCCATTGTTATGTATGACCTTGATATAACCTCTGGGACCTCCTTGACCAAGGTCATAATGACTTATTTAAATGTAGAAAATTTCAGTCTCTATGTCAGGCAAATAAAATATTGGTTCCTATTAAAAAAATCGTAGTTGACCTTGAAATGACCTTCAAATTGGACCCCAAGGTCAAAGCGGGAGGCACCACTTGATGACCTTGTCTAAGTATTATTAAAAACATTTTTTTTAATGTGATTCTAACGAGAGAATAGCGTTAATAAATTAAAAATGGGTACTGAATATTTGTATTTATAAGGGCGGTTTTTACTCGCTATATAGACTCAAAGGAAAAAAATCAGAAACACGTGTCAAATATTTTTTGTTTCTCTTTCGAGTCATATAATCATAATAATTATTTATTACTATTTCCTATCTGAAACTGAAGCGTTTTTAATGCCAAAAATACCTATTTTTATCAATTCGAGGGTGGTTTTAACCCCCTAAACCAGCGAGTTGGCAAAAATAAAAAAACACGTATGGAGTATTTTTTGATACTCTATTCACCAACAAAGTTTCAAGGTAATCGGTGATTCACACCAACCTGTCCCCCCTTGTGAGCCATGTTCGACGGAACAGTAAGTAATAACGGCGATTCAAAGTACTGTCGTTAACAGCTTTCGTGGCGTAGTCCGTAGGACGTCAGACTCTCAACCCAAAGATCGTCGGATAGAATCCCGCTTGGACCATACAAAAATTGTTCAGTTTAATGTTTTTTCATCCTTGCTTCTTTTTCTATTTAGATCAAGGAGCGCGGGAGCGCTCTGAAGGCAAGTATAGAAAAAGCCTAAAGGAGCGACCCGTGCTACATATACATTGAAATGGGTGCACGAAAAATTCAATGCGCTTTTGCGTATATTGCGTTAGTTTTTACTATATAACATATCCCTCTTAATCGAAAGCCATTTCATTACTCTACTCAAATCAAAATATTTTATTTAAAAATATTATCTCGTTCAAAAGATATAGAGAGCTGAATTCTTTTACATGCTGTTTCCTTTCCGAACTTTTCTTCTCCTTGTTCAGATATCCGGTTTGCAGCTCTTACGACACTTCCGGTTGTCGTCTATTTTACACTTGTATATATATATATATATATATATATATATATATATATATATATATATATATATATATATATATATATATATATATATATATATATATATATATATATTTATACATATATAGTTACATATACACACCCGTATCTGGTCGACGCCTAACCTTATATATAACATGTCAGTATTTTTATATACAAATGTTATCATTTAGTGAGTTAGTTAATAATAATATATTTCAAGATCTCAAGAAATCAACTAATTATGAGAAGAATTATGTGTATCAATCAACGGGGAAAATAACTTTTATTAGTTAGATAAGTACATATTATACATAAACATACAGATACATATACAGATTATTTCATTTTGGATGAATTGGAATGGATTTGATTGGAAAAATATAACCTATATAAGTAGCTGTGAATAACAGTGGGCAATAGCAATATGTTATAATCAGATAAATAGCAAACTTTTATTATAAAGTTATAAATCAATAAAGTTTATAATAAGTATTGTTACTTTGTGAAATCTTGTTTTTATTTTTACAGAGTATATCAGAAAATGTAAGGATTATTACCAAGTAAATCGATCACTGTTAAAAAATAGTTTTTAACAAAGAAGAGTTCATTAATTATTATTAATTATTCAAGTTTATCGAAAAAGTAGAGTAGGCTAACCGAATCTTCTGTATGTCCATGAGTCTCAAGAAATTTTTAAATCTTCAAGTGGATTGGAAAATAACCTATGTAAGCAGCTGTGAATATTAATGGGCAATAGCAATGTATTATAATCAGATAAGTAGCAAACTTTTATTATCAAGTTATAAATCAATAAAGTTTATAATAAGTATTATTACTTTGTGAAATCATGTTTTTATTTTTACAGAGTATACCAGAAAATATAAGGATATTACTAAGTAAATAGATAACAGTTAAAAAATATTTTTTAACAAAGAAGAATTCATTAATTATTATTTTACAGATATTATACCAGAAGATTTTTTCGACTCATTTTGGAAATATGGAGAAATATGTAATATAGCCAATAATGTTGAATTCTAATTGTGTACTGTCTGAAAAACCTAATTTTGAATTAGCAAAAATGAACGAGTGCCCTCATGACCCTGGTGGTTATTTTATTATTAATGGACAAGAAAAAGTTATTTTAATACAAGAACAGATGCTTAAGAATAGAATAATTTATATTAAAGAAGATAGTAAGAATATAGTACGACTCAAGAAAGAAAAACCAAACCAATATTATTATGGAAGAGCAGGCAAATACTATTTACGACACAATATTTTTCAAGATGTATCTATATATTCTTATCATGAAAATTTTTCATATGAGATATAATTTTAGAAGAATGTTAAAAATTTGTCTTCATACTTGACAGGGCAAATAGAGTACATGGATGGCAATGAAGAAAATGACAGTTTCATTGCTTTCAATGAATCACACATAAAACAAACAACAACTAAGATGTTTATTTAGACAGTATTGGACTTAAAGTACGAAAGAAGTATTATGTTTTGAAGTAAGTTTTACAAAATAAGAAAAGAAAATTGTGATTATCATAGATCGTCTATCTAGTTGAAAATTATATTGATAATAAAAATGTTGTGATTATTAGAAAATGACATCTAATCAGTGTTTTGTGTAATAAATAAAATAAAATACCAATATGATGTGTTGCATGAAGTGCATATATAATCAAATTTTATTGATAACAAATAACATAGTGATTAAAAAATGGCATGTAATCAGTGTTTTGTGTTAAATAAAATAAAATACCGGTATGATGTGTTGCATGAAGTACACATATAATCAAATGTTATAGATAACAAATAACATAGTGATTAAAAAATGGCATCTAATCAGTGTTTTGCGTAATATAAAAAAATAAAATACCGGCAAAATGTGTTGCATGAAGTGTTATATCAAATTTTAAAACTTCTACTTAAAATCAGTTTGAGATGTTTTGAAAATAGCTCAAGTATGTATTAATAAGTAATTACGTGTTATGAGGTTCGTAAACTTCATAATACGCTTTTGCATAGAAGAAAATATTGCTGAGTGATACACGAGGTTATAAATATGGGAGCATCCAGCAGAAACGGGCCACCGAGCGCGCGCGGTGCCTTTTCTCGCGTAAAAGGCGCTCTGTTTAACTCGTTCATAATCGTATGCTGCGTCTTTGAAAAAAAAAACCAAGGACCTATATCGATAGATTTTTTCCTGCTCTTTCCAATGGTGCCATTGTTTTTATTGCGAAACGCTTTCTTCCGGACGAAAACTCGAGTTGAATATTGAAAGCCATTTTTCTCAAAGTATATCATGTTTTTTTTCAAAATGAACTACACCACTGGAAAGTACAACTCTTAAGCTTCAAAACCCTATCTTGGAGAAGTGGGAGAAATAAAGGGTTTAAAAGTAACGACATGAAAAAGACAGCGCCGAGGGTCCGCGCGAGCCCCTCGCGCCCGTGCGTACGGCACGTTTAAGTGCACGCTCTATTCAATTCGCTAATAATCGTGTACCAAGTCTCTGAAAAAAGAACTAAGGACATATATCGATAGATTTTTCCTGCTCTTTCCAATGGTGCTATTATTTTTATTCCGAAATGCTTCCTTCTAGTTGAAAATTCCATTTGAATGTTTAAACTCTATTTTTTCAATAAAATATCAGTCTTTTCTTCAAAATGAATTATATTCTTCAAAAGTACAAGTCTTAAACTATAAAATATTATATTTTTAAGTTGAAACATGAAAAGTTCAAAAATAGTAAGATCAAAAAGACAGCGACTGCCCGAACTTTTTACGCTATGCTCAAGGGCGGATTAATACACGCGATGTGCTATTTCGCCCTTTCTTTTTTGTAAATATAAAATGTGTTGTAACTTACAATGCCAATGCGTGGAAATAATTTTGTGGATCTAGTTGTAACAGTTAGTATAATATTACAATGAACTTTGTTCATTTATATAACAAAATTTGAAAAACAATATATTAAACATAAAAATATCCATGAACGCACTGAAAGCAGTGAAACAGAAATTTAAAATAACCTTATAGATTGTTTAATCTGGCATAACAATATTACCTTTTCCTTTAAATTCTAATTTTTTTACATTTTTTTGATTTTATAAGAATTGACCTTTTTGCGACATCCGCTTCTTTCTTTGTTTGAGTTTTAAGTACTTTTTCTTTTTTGATCGGTGGATATAATTGAGAATATTCTGACGCTGAAAATCTTTTAAGTTCCAACTTTTTGGCATCATTTAATAATTTAATACAATGAAACAATTGAGTTCCAGGTATTGTCTTAGCTGAGGCTAGCCTGTTTTGTAGCTTTTCTGTAGCCTTTAAGTAATCGTCTGTTGATGAAAAAAAAACACTCAATATTTTTGAAATACTCAGTTGCCCATTTGTATAAATCTTGGGGCGTCAATATATAATTGTCGGATACTTTCCGTAAACTTTCTCGTCTGGCATTGCTTTTCACGGAAGCATCTATTCCATCACATGCATTTTTTCCGTGGGCTGTTGCATGAAAATGCCACTCAGCATCAACAGCAAAATCATCATAATGATGAAGAAGATTTGGAAATTGCGTTTATTTTTAAAATATTGCGCAGCTCCATTAGTAAAATAAATAACTTTTCTAACTAAATCGAAAGACTTTTTAAGGAAATTAATTATAATTTCTTGTATTAGATAAACTGCAACAACGTCATGAATTAAACTATCTGAGAAAACTACCATGCTTTTGTGTTCAATTTTAGATTCTGATCCTTTATAGTAAATGACTATTGTAGCTAAACTACATTGATTATTATTATAATGAAATGATTGTGCTGCATCTTGTGCTATAAAAGCATAGTTTTCTGAAAAATCTAGAGAAATTAAAAACTCTCCTTCAGATAAGGATTCTCTCAAGAATTGAAAATAAGAAGACTGTTGTTTAGAAATAAATGAATGAGTCTTAAGTTTATACAAAAGAGGAAAAAAAATATCGATAAATGAAGACTTAGAAACGTTTTCAGTTTGCAATGTTGATCTGTAGTTTTCCACATTTGAAACTTTATTTCATTAATCTCAGATCTTTCGAATAATAATTCTAGATCATTTTTTAGAGGTTCGACACCAGGACAATTTTCGCACATATTTAAATAGCATTTCGCTGTTGGACTTTTACAAACTATTTCGGCTATGCAATCTTTATAAGTGTTCATTCTATCAAAAGAAACTCCTGAGTTTCTTAAACCAACTAACAGAAGTTTAACATTTTGATGATAAACGCAAACACACACTGAATGTGTCCCACTGCTACCAGCTAAAACACAATATTTAGGACGACATTCGGCAAATTTACTGAATCCTATTTTCGATCCAAGATACTGTTGCTTATATTTTAAATATAGTTCTCGAAGATTGTATAAAACAAGCCGTTTCTGGATGTAACTTTTTGTGCCATCATCATTTTTTATACATTTGTTATCTTTATAGCCTGGCATAAATCTACTATTCTCATCACTTTCATAGAAGAGCTTTGTTTGATCTAAAGTATCACTTGATATTTTTTTATTTCCTCTGTTCTCATTTAATTGGGCTGGGTTATCAAATAATTTACATTTCGATGAAAGTCGACGAGACAAGTTCGAAAATCTAGCTACTTTGCGAGTGCTCCAGTTTTTAGGAAGTAATTTCAAAAGTAATATCTTTTCCATTTTTGACAAATTTTGGTCATTCAACAATTTTTTCAAATTAAAAATAATTTCTTTAGAATCTTCTATTGAAATCTCACTCTCTTCTTCAATCTGAGCATTAGATTTTATTCGACAAGAATCGCATATTTTGTCTCTATCAGTTAAATCCGGATAACAAGCTCTAAGTTTATCGGAAACAAACCTAAGGTTCGATGAATGCTTTATTTCATCAAATGGATTACAGCAACGATTTAAAATGTTAGACATTTTATTAAGCTTTTTTTTATTAAGGCAATAAGACAAAGGGGCAAAGTAATAAGACATGTGCATAAAGCACCTCGCTAGTGGGCGACGCAGGCCTCTATTTAAGCCCGCGGGGTAATGTTTTTCATTGAAGGTAGCGCGCTTGGTGCTTGCCATCTAGCGGGCACTTCGGGTACTAATCCTGAACAGAAGCATTTCGGAATAAAAATAATAACACCATTGGAAAGAGCAGGAAAAAATCTATCGATTTATGTCCTTAGTTCTTTTTTCAGAGACTTGGTACACGATTATTAGCGAATTGAATAGAGCGTGCACTTAAACGTGCCGTACGCACGGCCGCGAGGGGCTCACGCGGACCCACGGCGCTGTATTTTTCATGTTGTTACTTTTAAACCTTTTATTTCTCCAACTTCTCCAAGATAGGGTTTTGAAGCTTAAGAGTTGTACTTTCCAATGGTCTAGTTTATTTTGAAAAAAAAACATGATATACTTTGAGAAAAATGGCTTTCAATATTCAACTCGAGTTTTCGTCTGGAAGAAAGCGTTTCGCAATAAAAACAATCGCACCATTGGAAAGAGCAGGAAAAAATCTATCGATAAAGGTCCTTGGTTTCTTTTTCAAAGACGCAGCATACGATTATGAACGAGTTAAACAGAGCGCCTTTTACGCTCGGTGGCCCGTTTCTGCTGGTCCCATATACAATATAATTTTCAGTGTTTTATGTAATAATAAATAAAATATAGTATGACGTGTTACATGAAGTTTTATAATTATTTACTAAACTCTCCCACCCTCTCTTCCCCCTCTCTCTCTCTCCCTCTGTACCAAAAACTTTAATGAGAGCTTAAATATTTTTTCAAAACAATCAACACGTTCTTTAAAAAACTAATTTTTTAAATATATTCTATCCACACCATTTGTCTATAGTCCTTTTATTTATTTTCATCTCATATATTCAATAACCACTCTCTACAAATGATAAGAATTTTTTTCATGACTGTACAAATAACTTTTATTTATTCGAATCTCATCTATTCAATAAGCACTCTGCAAATGGTAATAATTTTTTTCATGTACCAATAATAATATTGTTAATATAAAACTTTCTACGAAAGTATAAAATAAGGCAAGTATAGACGTTTTTTCTGTATAATCTATAAAATAATAATATTTATGTGTTCGGAATTGTAGTACCCGAAGTGACCGCTAGATGGCAAGCGCCAAGCGCGCAACCTTCAATGAAAAACATCACCCCGCGTGCTTAAGTAGGGGCCTGCGCCACGCACTGATCTCTCTCGCCAAACATTATTTGCCTTACTTATATTTACCCCTTGCTTTAATTATTGCCCAATTGCTATTTTTTTGCTTTGCTGATATTACGCGAGGCTCGCGTATTATCAGTTTGCCTATTGCATATACCTTGCGTATTGCTTGCCTATTTTACTCGAACGCGCTTAGCGTTCTTATTCCTTTTGCTTCCAATTTTACTTTCGAGTGGGTTGGAGCAAAGACTTTCAGAGTCAATACAATTTATTTATACGTTCATTCGTAGACATTTTTGGTCCTTCGAGCCGGATAGGGTTGTCAATCGAGAGAAATTCTTACAAAGCAATAGAACTCTCGAGTGTTACATTCATTGTCAGAGATTTACGACCTTTGGCAAGTTAGTTCGTTGGAGATTTACGACCTCCTAACGAAATCTATCGTGTGACTGATCTCTTTGCCCCTGCCACTCTGCACAGCGGGCGGAGATACCACACACAAACTCTCATAACACTCAGGGATCCGCTTACTTCTTTCAATCAAAATGCCAACACTTTCACTTACGCAAACCATCGAGCGTCAGTTTGAATTATTTAACCGAATCTGCAATTCAAGTACCAATATCAAGAAAGTGGGCAAGGACAATATCACGCGTGAGCTTCTCAAAGCTAAGCTACAGATATTAGAGAAGAACTGGAAAGAATTCCAAGAAAATCATACTATTGTCCTATCCCAGAAATTTGAAAGCACGAGCAAGAGTGACTATTTTGTTACTGACTGCTATGGGGCGACTGAAGATAGTTACATAAATGCAGTGGTCGATATAGCCCATTGGCTTAAACAATTCCCTCAACAAGCTAATGTGCCTGTTGCGCAGCAACCAATCTCCACAAGAAAGTTACCTAACATTGAAGTTCCTACCTTTTCCGGTAAATTCACCGACTGGCTAGATTTTAAAGATCTATTCAAAGCTACCATCATCAAAGATGAACGACTATCTAATTCAGAGAAATTACAACAATTGAAAACACACGTTCAAGGAGAAGCAGCTGATATGCTCAAAACAATTCAAATTACAGATCTCAACTTCCCTATTGCCTGGAAAAAGTTAGAAGATCACTATACAAACAAACATCGACTTGTTGCCCTTTATACCAAGACACTACTCGATTTGCCTGCCGTAAGTTCCGATTCTCCATCTCAATTACAATCCCTTCTTAATTCAACAACAAATACAATCTCCGCTTTAGAGCAACTCAAAAGGTCAACCAATCAATGGGATGATCTTCTCGTGCCTATCATTTCTCATAAGCTTGATTTCAAAACCTTATGCGAGTGGGAAAAACAAGTCAGTAAAAGTGCCGATCCCCCTACTTTTGCCCAATTTAGTCGGTTCATCACCGAGCGTATTGATTTTTTAGAAACCACCTCCGTGTCTAAGTTAAGTAAATCTAAAACTCCAAAAAACAGATCAATTAGTTCTCATACTACGTTTACCGACAAGTGTGTCTTTTGTGCAGACGCACATTTCATTACTCGTTGCGACGCCTTCAAAGCCAAAACCGCCAGTGAACGAAAAATCTTCGTGGAAAAAAGGAAGTTATGTTTCAATTGTCTCGGGCTTCACCCGATCAGTAATTGCCGATCTGACAGAAGATGTATCATATGTAGCAAACAACACCATACGCTTCTTCACGAAGATACAAATAAAAGTTCTCACGTGTCTGCCAGTGAACCCATACATAATCACGTCGCTTTCACTGGTCCCCATTTTACTACCAACACTGAGCTGCAACTAAGTTTAGTAGCTCAAAGCTCTGGTGTAGAACCTGCTCTTCTGGCTACCGCGTTGGTGTAACTACGTGGTGCTGATGGCAGAATTCATACTGCTCGAGCTATGATAGATCCTGGATCCCAAAGTTCGTTTGTATCCGAGGTGTTATTAAAGAAGCTTGAACAACCATACTCTGCCACGACAGTGCCGTTGAGTGGTATTGGAGGTTATTCTCACATTCCTGCTAAGGGCCGAACCACTTTGCAACTTACACCGGCTTTCAACCCTAAAGCACATTTGCAGTTGAACGCACTAGTACTTCCTTTTATTACAAAATACACGCAAAGATGCCATAAACTAAAGAATGCCTGGACCCATTTGAAGGGATTAGAATTAGCGGACGATTTCAGAGAAACACCTGCTGAAATTGATATTTTACTTGGTGCTGACATCTTCCCAGAGATCTTGCTCGACGGACTGGCCAAAGGACCTTCCGGAACTCCAATGGCCCAACGCACAATTTTCGGATGGATTACTAGCGGACCTATTGCCAAACTTTACACCTCAACGTCTCCAATTGCAACAGGTCAATCTTAGTTCTCAGATCGATTTAAATGTCTGCTAAACTAATTCTATTCGCCCATTGTATGGACGAAAGCGGGTGGTATGTTCGGAATTGTAGTACACGAAGTGACCGCTAGATGGCAAGCGCCAAACGCGCAACCTTCAATGAAAAACATCACCCCGCGTGCTTAAGTAGGGGCCTGCGCCACGCACTGATCTCTCTCGCCAAACATTATTTGCCTTACTTATATTTACCCCTTGCTTTACTTATTGCCCAATTGCTATTTTTTTGCTTTGCTGATATTGCGCGATGCTCTCGTATTATCAGTTTGCCTATTGCATATACCTTGCGTATTGCTTACCTATTTTACGCGAACGCGCTTAGCGTTCTTATTCCTTTTGCTTCCAATTTTACTTTCGAGTGGGTTGGAGCAAAGACTTTCAGAGTCAATACAATTTATTATTTTCTCTCGGCGATAAACCCTAACAATATAAACTCTGTATACGTTCATTCGTATACATATGTTTTTTTAAAAGAAATCAAATAAATACCAATGAAAGTCTTTTACTTCTTTGAGTCATTGTATGCTGAACAAATTATATGTAAGTAAGTACATTCAAATTGTTCATTGCAAATCAAACAAATGAAAGTTGTGAAATCAATTATCGATAGTCAAGTAATGCAAACAACTCTCGGAAACAACTGTATGACTATTCTCAGAAATGTACTAAAATTTGTTCATCCTTCTATAAAAATTAAACACAAGAAAGTACTGAAATCAATTTATTGTAGTCAAGTACCCATAAGTTAACTTGACTGAATAATACAACTTTTCGTAACTACTTAAAAATATTCAGTCAGCGGGCATAAAGTACTACTTAACGCCTAACAGGCGTAATAGCTCCCATACTCCTACCAAACTTTATAGAACCTACGCACTTTACGCCCGTGTGGGCGAAAATTATTTTAATTATATAACTACTATGCCTTCTTTTTATTTCTAAAATTCATAAGAATTTTATCAGATATTTACGAAAAGTCAAAGCCTATATAAATAAATTACATAGTTACCACCACATCTCCATTTTTCATTGATCTTTCTCAATTTTGAAATTTCTATAATATTACGCATCTTGGGAGGACAATAGAAGTCTATAGAGCTGCTCTAGCAGGGGTGGTCCTCCAATCTTCCATACATACTTGGCGGGCCCGACGGTTTGCAGTTTAAGGTCTAGACATGGTCATTTTCATATAAATATTCATATGTTTAAAGATCAGATAAAATGTATAAATGGGTTGCTTCTACATATTAAATAGGGCTCAGTATTGAATTTATTACTCTGTTTTTGAATAGAAAGTGCAAACCCGCATGAAAATATCATATGAGATCTCATATGAGAATATTGGACATCAGATCTCATTTGGGAATATCGGACATCAGATCTCATAGAGAATATCGGGCATCAGATCTCATATGAGATCCCATAATATGTAAAATTGCAGATGATATTAAAATACTATATATCCATTAATATGGCTGAAAAAAATGAATTTTTTAAATTTACATCAACTAAAAAAAAATTTAAAAAAGGTACTTTGGTAAAAAGTTTGAAGTTGGCAGTCTGTCTATCCATTACCATAGAAACTGGTTATTTGGTCTTGAATATCTGTAATTTTCATTATAATATTTCTCTCCGTGTATAGTATACAGTTCAAATATAAAAAAAGTTTATGCATTTGATATGTGTGTACGAATGATTAACAATTCGACTCAAATATTTGTAATTTTCACTACAAAATTTTTCTCCGTGTATAGTATATAGTTCAAATATAAAATATGTTTATACATTTGAAATGTGCTTCGAATGATTAACTACATTTATATTTACAAAAATTACAGATTCTTACGTATTCTTTAAATGTTTTATTAGCTGCCACTGATAATATGCCAACACAATAGTACAAAAAGAACAATAACAACGGATACGTATTTTGCTTTGCAGATACCAAATACCGCAATTCCAAGAGCACTCATTAATTTTCAACTAAGATTTACGTTAAAAAAATGTAGTAGTCAAGTGCAGATTCCTACTTACCGACAGTACGGTTTTTATTTAATTAAATAAATTCTTATCATTTTATTGAAAAAATACGTTCGTCAAGCGCTCCGTATATGTTAATACTATACTCAGATTTTTTTTTTGAATGGTTCTATTGGTATTTTCATGAGATGTACTCGTTTGAAAATTATGTCGGTATTTAACATCACATTAAATGGATATTCAATTTCAGTTTGGCTAGAAGATTTACCTTGCGTTATAATGATTGATTCAATCTCCTTTTGTTTAATTTCAATATAAAGTACTTTGTTAGGGTATTACTATGCGCGGAAAGTTACTAGGGTTACTTTGTTTTCAGTTTGCGACAACAAATTAAAGCGGTATACGATTAATTGATAAATGAAATCAGATCTCCGCGTTTAGAGCTACTTTTGTTATGCGATTGAAGTAGGGAAAATGAAGTATATCAATTGTTGTAAAAATTACTGTATTAAATATTAAGTTCCGTTTAATAAAAATAAGAATATCCAAAAGCATAATAAATTTATTATTTACCCTACGTTATCCATTTCCAAGTGATTACCTGGGTTCTTTATCTTATATAATTCAAAATGTCATATAATTAGAAAAGAAAAGGTAAGCGAACGTTTCGTAAGATATAATAACTATATAACTAAAATTCGATAGATTATAATTATATAATATTAAAACTAAGTGATTTCAGTCGTTATATAAAACATTTATAATTAGTAACCGTTCAATTTAAATCTTTAAACTAAAAATTGTTAATCTTTCCTATGTGAACTCGTATTTCTTAATCCTATAGTTTTAATGTTTTATGTAAATGATGTAAAACAAAAGCTCCTATAAATCCTAATATTATATAAGAATATTTTTTGAATTCGAATATCGTTTCAAACAATATAAGTTTATTTCTATCTATTTTCTCCTTTCAATGTTTTTGAGACGTTGATTAACCAACGTACATTAATATTTCATTGAATTTTATAATGGGTTCTTCTATTGTATATGTCGATATTTACTAAACTCTCCCACCCTCTCTTTCTTCCCCATCTCTCTCCCTCCCTCTGTACCAAAAACTTTAAAGAGAGCTTAAATATTTTTTCAAAATAATCAACACGTTCTTTAAAAAACTAATTTTTTAAATATATTTTAACAACACAATTTGTCTATAGTCCTTTTATTTATTCTGGTCTCATTTATTCAATAAGCACTCTCTAGAAATAGTAATAATTTTTTTCATGACTGTACAAATAATAATATTGTTAATAAAACTTTATACGAAAGTATAAAATAAGGCAAGTATAGAAGTTTTTTCTATATAATCTATAAAATAATATTTATGATTTTTTAAAAGAAGTCAAATAAATACTATAGTAAAAAAGTCTTTTACTTCTTTGAGTCAATGTAGGCTCAACAAATTATATGTAAGTACATTCAAATTGTTCACTGCAAATCAAACAAACGAAAGTTGTGAAATCAATTATCGATAGTCAAGTAATGCAAACCATTCTCCAAAAAACTGTATGACTATGTTCTCAGAAATGTATTCAAATTTCTTCATTCTTCTATACAAAATAAACACAAGAAAGTACTGAAATCAATTAATTATAGTCAAGTACCGGCCATAACAACTTTTCGTACCTCGCATGTAAAATTACATTTTACGCCCACGTTGTAACTTCCAAATTATTCAGCCAGCGGGCATAAAGTACTACATAACGCCAAAGAGGCCCAATAGCTCACACACTCCTACAAAACTTTATAGTACCTACGTACTTTACGCCCGTGTGGGCGAAAATTTATAACTATAATGCCTTCTTTTTATTTCTAAAATTCATAAGAATTTTTTCAGGTATTTACGAAAAGTCAAAGCCTATATAAAAAAATGACATAGTTACCAACACATCACTATTTTTCATTAATCCTCCTCAATTTTGAACTTTCTAAAATATTAAGCATCTTGGAAGGACAAGAGAAGTCTGGAGCTACTCTAGCAGGGGTGGTCCTCCGATCTCCCGTACGTACTTGGCGGGCCCGATGGTTTGCAGTTCAAGATGTAAGGCATGGTCATTTTCATATAAATATTCATATGTTTAAAGATCAGATAAAATGTATAAAAGGGTTGCTTCTACATATATTAACTACTGATCTATGAATCTATCACACTGTTTTTAAATAGAAAGTACACACCCGCGTGAAAATATCGTATGAGATCTCATATGAGATCCCATAATACGTAAAATTGCATATGACATCACATATAAGATCTCATACGAGATATGCGCTGTCTGAAATTCTCATATGAGATCTTATATGATATTTACACGGGGGAAAAGCATATAACATATGTTGCTTATAAAACGGTTAGTAAAATGTAAAGGACTTTTGAGCAGGCTATAAATTTATATGAATTTTTTATTTTATTCTCGTTTAAAAAGGACGGACACAAGGAAAAATATGTTTAGTAATGAAATATAAATCATGATTCTGCATATGTACGGATATGTTATACTTAACGGTATCAATTAAAAATTAGAGCCAATGTAATTATTTATGGTGGACTTATAGGTATAAATATTGTTAATGAATTTATGCAAAAATTTAGTATTCTACATTTAAGTAGCCCACGTAACTGCAAACCGTCACACATTGGGCATAAAGTACTATATAATGCCCAAGAGGCCCAATAGCTCACACACTCCTACAAAACTTTATAGTACCTACGTACTTTACGCCCGTGTGGGCGAAAATTTATAACTATAATGCCTTCTTTTTATTTCTAAAATTCATAAGAATTTTTTCAGGTGTTTACGAAAAGTCAAAGCCTATATAAAAAAATTACATAGTTACCAACACATCACTATTTGTCATTATCCTCTTCAATTTTGAACTTTCTATAATATTAAGCATCTTGGAAGGACAAGAGAAGTCTAGAGCTACTCTAGCAGGGGTGGTCCTCCTATCTCTCGTACATACTTGGCGAGCCCGACGCACAGTGGGCGGAAACGACAAAAAATGGTCAAAATCTTGGCTTCACGCGAATTTTGCATGAAAACTATGAATGACAACAGATTTGGATTCCTTTTACAGCACTTTTTCAAAAGCCGTATCCCCCGAATATTTTTTTAATAATTTAATAATAATGTTAATACATGAAATCGTTGCATTTTTAGAACATTATCACGAAAATTCGATTTACCTGTTCAGTTGACGTACATTAGACGATCATCCATGGGGTTTTCATACATGTACATATGAATTTTCATGTTTTCTTAATTACTTATCTAAAGAAACGCTATTACTTTCGTAAATTTAATATATTTAAATAATTTTTTTAAACAAATTATAGCAAAATCTAACTTTTAAAGATAATGATCTCTGATTTAATTTTTTTTTGTGAAAAATTATTAAAGTTATACGTTGTACGTCACTTAAATTATTATAAACATTTATTAAATGTTATAGTTGTTAAATAGGTGGTGTTAACTCCATCGCATAAAAAAGATGTATATACATTTACAGATTTTGGAGTTTTTAATTTCCGGTCTGGTATCAGTTCTATTAAATTAATTTATTTAAATAATATTTTTAAACAAAATAAGGCAATATTTAACTTATTTAAGACAATGATTTGTGATTTATGCTTTTGAGGAAAAGTATCGCGTTAGTGAAAACCCCTTAACGTTGACATATAATCGTCCTGTTTATGTACAAATTCATCACTTTGCTATATGTAAACACACGCAACTCTAAGGACTGAACCTATAGTTTTTGTCTTTGTCATTCATCAGTACATTTTCGCAGTTGACAGTTTCACGTAGATCCCTTCACAATGGCTAATTTTAAAATGTCACATCGTCAATTTTTTGTGGTGTTTGCAAACAATAATTCATTAGATTTGGAAAGTAGAAAAGCAGCTGTATTCGATTACTTAGTTACAAAGTTTCAGTTAAGTGATTGTTCTAAGTTAAAAACTGCATTAAAATCACGACTGTGTAAAAGTTTCTATAACAATCTGCAGAAAAGATTAAACAAGTTACCAAAAATAAAAAGAATTTTGAGAATTTCGCAGTTGTCCATAAAAATTGGTTAGATAATGATTTCAACTTCATTTTCACTGATAATATACTTGATCAACCGGCCGATTCAGGTGAGAACACGTTTTTTTAATACAAATTGAATAATTTATGCTGTTGTTCAATGTTTAACGGTAATTATGAATGTGCTATACTATCTGCTTATATTTTTGGTGCTATAATTTCTTGATGAATTTTGATATGATAATTAAATAGTTTACGAGTAAAAAAACTCAACTTAAATATCATTTGTAAATTATCTGACTTAGCATTTTGGTAAGTACACTGGGAAAAAATTCGTGACAGTTACTATAAAATAACCAGTAAGTAGGCTGCAATATTAGCTTAATCATGAAATATAGTTGTGTTTGCAAGTCAAAATATAAGTATTCAAATCATAGAAATAGCAGATGATCAAATAGTTTCAACTATTGACAAGGATGATTCTAATTTTAAACTATATGAACAAATTATTGCAAGTCTAGATAATATAGTTCTCGCTATAAATGACTTTTCACTGTAAATTATTACAGTATTGTCTTCAAATAAATAAATAGTGTTAATACAATGGGAGTTTTTTTAAGTAACAGAAACATTTTTTTTCGTGTTAGGTATATCTGGCAGACCAACAATTTCGTATGAAAGCAGTGCACAAGAGACTCAAAGAAAAAAATCTCTTACTTAAGTAGTAATATGAGTAATGAAGAATGTTTTGAAGTAACAAAAGGAAAACTGAAACAAGAAAAAAATTTAAGTGGTGTATGCTTAATGGACGTAATTATCGATTCTAATTCCGCAAATAAGATTTTAGAGCTTACTCAAAAACTTGAGAGCAAGAAATTGTCCCCAGAGGAAGCTCTTTCACTGTTTATAGAGGGTAACCTGACAAAAAGTGCTTATCAATTAATGAGAGCTACTGCACTGCAAGCTAATCACGATTTGTATCCTTCGTACGATGAGGTATTGAAATCTTGTGCTAAAAATAATAATAACAATACTAACAATAATAATAACAACATCAGAAACAACACTAATAATAATAATAATAAAAATAAACATTATTTGGTATGTTTACAAAAAATAAAAAAAACATAGAAAATTATATAAAATAATAATAAACACATGCCTAATTCTTAATTTATAAATTCAATAATAACTCTATACATATCACAGTTTATATATTGATGATAAATGGATATATTCTCTTATATTATCTCACCTTTGTAAGGGGGTCTTGCAGTGTATTTTTCAATATCGTAGTACATTAGTAAAACTTCATATGTCGGCTTATAAACAAGCGAATTTGCCCTTAAAGAGATAATCAATTTATCTCTCTGTACAGATATAGAATATATGTATCTATTTGATAGTTTAACAAAAGATCGTTTCCATGCTCTAGCGGAAATAATTTTTGTAAAGAACTGTAAATATCTGTAAATGGGTAAAAATAATAACCATATCACTCTAACATCAAAATCGCAACTTTGACATGTAATGATTTTAAAGCTCACGTGTTATAAAATACTCTATGAAACTCGTGTATAATGTGATATTCGCTCGTGCGAAAAACATTTCATGCCGTAAATAATCCATACAACTGCCATAAATAAACTGTTATTTACAGTTACTTGCAGGTTTATACAGTTATTAATAAATTTGTAAAATAATGATTATAGGAACAAAGACGATGTAAACAATTAATAGCATTTATTTACAGTTATAAATAGTTAAATTTTTTTATTATAACTATTTTTTACAGTTATTCAATTTTTTTTCTATTAGTGTCAAAATAAGATAAGTTTTATTGTATAGGTTGCTGAACCTAAAAAAGCTGCTTATCCAGATGGAATTAGTGTAACAGAAGGAAAATGTGAAGTACCACTCCAAAGCTTGTTCAGTCATACTATAAGACGGATCATTGATCATTTAAAACTGAATTTCGACGAAAATTCAAATAGGCAGCTGACACTGATTCTCAAATACGGGTTTGATGGTACTCATACAACTGATTATAAACAGAAAGGCGAAAGTGATAAAGCGACTTATTCTACTAGTACTTTCTCCTCTTTACTTGTGCCCTTACAGTTAATTGACAAAAATACAGGTGAAAATTAATATTTTTAAAAATATAATAATTTCACAAGCCAATCATTGTTTTGAAGGGTTTATAGCCTCTGATTAATCTAAAAGTGTCAACATTACAAGTTAACAGTAAATTTTCAGTGAAATGAAAATTTGATCTTTTTCTTACAAAGGAGGTCTAGACCACGGGATATTACATATTTTAAGTGTAAAATCTTAAGGATAAACTGTTCGCGTATATGTTGCAGATATTTATACTCTACACAGAACTCTACATGTAGATTCTGATGATTAATCTCACTTTCCCTAGCTATTTAGGACTTGTCTTTTATTTTATTTTCATTTGAAGTGCCACATCTGTAGATTCTATTCTACCATGGAACTCGCTTTGCCTAACTATTCAGGATTAAAATTTTTTTATTTTATTTCGGTTTTAATGCCTGCTAGCTCATGGAGGCACCATCTACGTTGATATCGCCTCCCCTGAATATTTTGGCGCAGAGTTTCCCATTTTATTATATTTGACTTGCTTCTATGTGTAGATTCTATTCTATATGGAACTTGATTTTCCCGGCTATTTATATTAGGCTATAATATTAACTAGAAGCTAGCTATTTTTCAGTTAATTTTATGGTTACAGACGAACATTAACTGTATTTCATAATTATGTACCAATCCGAAATAAATATTGGCATTTATACTTCATAAAATATGTATATTAAGTAAAAGTAAATAAATAAAATAAAATAAAACTAATAGATAGAAGAAAACTTTTAGATGAATTATATTATTTTTGCTAAAAATGATTCCTTTTAATTAATACGTTAGCTATATAAAATATGGTTAATTTTCTACCAGGGCTCGAAAGGATTTTATACTGTTTTAAATATCTGCCCGCTTCTACAAAGAGGTACGACTTTACGTTTATCTCACCTCCGCTGACTATTTAGAATTAGAGCTTTCATTTTATCGAAATTCAAAGCGCTTGCTCACTTATACGTTTGGATACCATTCTACCGTGTAACAATCTTTTGATCTGTCGAAGGCAAGATAATTTAAATACGCGGATTTCTCTCACCTGCCTGTTAAGGTTTGGCAAGCTATATCTCATTTTTAAATTATACATTAATAATTTTAATGCGAATTGAAACCTTCTTGACCTTTATTACATTGAATATTTGAGATAAGACTTATTACGCCGAGCTTTGTGATGGGACTATGGTGAATTATCGCTGAGATAGGAATTTGTTTCATGGAACAGGATCCAGCATAAAGTAGGTACTTTATGAATAGAAAGCGTCGAATACACGTTCGAACGAACTTTACATTTAAAGTGCATTGATACTGTCAATTTTCATTATTTATCAATGCTTAATAGCAAAACAAAAATTAGCTTATTATAAATCGCAATTTTCATTATATTTTAATGTTTTATTAAACAAAGAACATCTCATTTATAGGTGAAATCTATTGGAACAATCCACGACCTTCGTCGACTAGATTTTGTCGCCCAATCAAAATTGTATATGAAAAGGAAACTAATGATTTGTGTAGAAGAGAAGAGGCAACTCTTAAGGGGATGTGAGTACCGACGTTATTTTTCAAACGAGCATAACTCACGCAAATATCAATAGAATTATCCAGAAAAAAATCTGCATATAGTGTTTGCGTGTACGGAGCGCTTGACAGACGTCTTTTTCCAAAAAAATGATGAGAATTTATTGAATTAAATAAAAACCGCACTGTCGGTAAGTAGGAACCTACAATTGACCTACTTTTCAAACGAGCATAACTCACGCAAATATCAATAGAATTATCCAGAAAAAAATCTGCATATAGTGTTTGCGTGTACGGAGCGCTTGACAGCCGTCTTTTTCCAAATAAATGTTTGAATGTTGATTTAAAAAAATATTGAAATTAGGGTTGCACATCCCCTTAAGGAACAAATCACAGCACTACAGGACACTATTGTGGCTGGCTGCAGTGTTAGTTCTAAAATGGTTCTAACAATGATTGACGGAAAGGTTATCAGAGCGTTTAAAGTACTAATAAAATTTCACAATATCAGTGACGGTAATTAAAAGCATAAAATAGTACATTGTGCAATAAGGGAAGAAAATAGCTTTTATTCCCGTGTTACACACCGCCGTATTTTTTTTTAACGAAGGCATGACAGGGCCTTTTCTACGTGTGTGAGTCGGAGAAAGGATTGGGCGTTTCGAGTCGTACACAACGCAGTTGAAAAATTAATTATATCCCCTGAAGAAATGCAGAAATTTCCATTTCTCACCAGTTTTTCATTTCTCACCTGTTTTAAGATAGAAATGGATATTTCTTACCACTTTTACAAAATACGCTTGAAACGCGAAATTTTCTCTTCTACTTTCATACACGAAAAAGGCCCTATTTCATGCCTGAGTTGAGAAAAATAAATTCCTAACATCTGTCGCTGTTTGCTTTAACAGATGGAAGTTACTTTTTAGACTTTTTTAAATATCTTCTTAATTGACATCATAGTTGAACAATAGTACAATTTACCTTCCAAATAAAACTGCACGTTTTAGTGTTTATAACTTAGACCAATACCCTTCAGTGTTTGCGTCGAAGGCTATCACGTTTCTTGAAATTTGCAACAAAACTAGTAGGTTGTGGTAATGCTAGCTGTATGTTCAATAACAAATTGGTTTTCGTTAGAAGTTTTGAAAATAAGTTAATTTTTGTCATAGAGTCGTAAATAATTCCATTTTTCGTCACAATTCCGTGAATCGTGCTAGTGTTCGACTCACAATCGTAAAAAATATAGTTAGTACATACTCGTAGTTTTGCGAAAGGTGCATTTTTCTAGACCCTTCGTACAATAAGTCATTGTATATTTTACATCAATTTTTTATACATGTGTATAACTTTCGACGTTGTGAAAAGATATTAAAATATATTAAAGCTATTTGAATGCAAATGTATAATTTTCGCAGTAAGATTTCTCTCAGTTAATAATTATTTGATTTATCTTGAGAACATAAAAAAAAAGATGTTTCCGAAACGGTTGATTGAAAAATACTCCTATCTCGAAAATTACGAGCATGAGCGTAAATTAAATTTATTTAAGATTTTATTAGGCAACAATAAGCACATCACTATAGGAATATGCAGCTTATAGAATAAATAAATGCACGCAGTAATATTCAATTTCGTAATTCAATTTTTACTGTAGCAAACAAGATTTTTGATTGCGAGAAAAATTAAACGGAATTTATTAAAGTTCGTTATTTAAAGTGTTATATGCGATTTATAATAAATGAAAGTTGATTTTTTTATACAATCGTATGTAAAGTTCGCGTGTACAATCAATTTTTTGATGCGTAAAGTGTGTTTTTTTCACGCTGTGTAAAGTTAATAGCCCTGCGGAAAGTAAAATTATATTCTTTACGCACTTACTTTACTGTTACGATTTAATAATCGCATACAATAAATAAATGGAGGAGGACTCGATAAAAAAACGGCATGGCGTGACTCGGCAGGGAATCAAACCTCGGACCTTTCGTTTTCGCGACGAGTGCTCTGACCACTGAGCTACCGATGCCGGTGCACGTCTTTCCTTGAGTCGTCCTCATGTTGCTGCTATATGCAACCTGATCCGCCTCGTCACGTTGTGCATACAATGCACACGTAACATTACATATACGTGTAAAAGTATCATCTGAAATACAGATGTGAAGAGATTATTAGGAACTCGCTACGCTTGTGCGAAAAATATATCTTTACACACTTGTTGCATAATACTTCTACTCTTATAATCGAGAATACGAATGTAAATTAAAAGTGTTTAGCGATTAATATTTTTATAATGATTAAATTCATTCAAAAATGTACTCGAAAGGCATGTGAAAAAGGAAGGTGCCAACCCTACATAAAATACTTGTATTCTTTCTGATTTTTATATCTAAACACACGTTCTTTAGTTTAAACCTATTATCTGAGCCAAAAATAAGAAACTCTCCTGGTATAAAGTTCGAAATGAATTCTCAATTTTGTTGACTTTTCCTTTTAGTGTAATATTTCCAACATTTTTATAGCTCAAATAATAAACACGATAAATGGTTTCTTTTATTATCTTTAAAAGGTTGCAAAAGATCGTAGTGAAATCGTCAAAGTTCGCAAACAAGTAATCCAAAATGAACTTAGAAATACACTCGGTATATTAGTAGATGCACCTTGTCAAGGATCAGGCAACACCAACGATGGCAATACAGCCAGACGATTTTTCAACAATATAGATGTACTTTCTAAAATTACAGGTTATGGTGAAAATAACAGCACTTCACTTGTTAGTGTATTTTCATAATTTTCTTAATAATTATTCATAATTTCTTAATAATACAAAATAAATCTTTTAAAATTTTTCTCTAACTTTTATAAAATTAATCAATACATGATTCATGGGCTATTAATATCGAATTTGTAAGCTATTTTTCGTTATGAATTAATATTTTATTTAAATGATTTTATTTAATACAGGATTTGATGAAGACCTCCTGAATCGCTTTAACCCTTTCCGGCACAGCGGGTCTCCCAGGACCCACCTTTTCTTACACACTTTTTCGCCCATTTAAAGTAGTTTTTATACGATTTACCTAGGGTTTTTTGTAATTTTGTGATCTTGATATGTTATAGAATCATAATTTATGTAATAATTATTTATAGTTTTTGTTAATTTGTTTATAAAAATAAACAAATACAGAAAAATCACCTTTTTTTCGAAAAAAATTCATTATTGAAGAAAATTTTGATTGTATTTTCACGATATTTCTTACATAGGGGTTTTCGGGGTCGCTGATCACGAATCCATTATCAGATTTTTTAAATTCAAAATGGCGGACCAATATGGCGGATAATTAAGCAAAAAAACTGTAATATTGAAGAAAATTTTGATTGTATTTTCACGATATTTCGTACATAGGGGTTTTCGGGGTCGCTGATCACGAATCCATTATCAGATTTTTTAAATTCAAAATGGCGGACCAATATGGCGGATAATTAAGCAAAAAAACTGTAATATTGAAGAAAATTTTGATTGTATTTTCACGATATTTCTTACATAGGGGTTTTCGGGGTCGCTGATCACGAATCCATTATCAGATTTTTTAAATTCAAAATGGCGGATCCAATATGGCGGATAATTAAGCAAAAAAAAAAACTGTAATATTGAAGAAAATTTTGATTGTATTTTCACGATATTTCTTACATAGGGGTTTTCGGCGTCGCTGATCACGAATCCATTATCAGATTTTTTAAATTCAAAATGGCGGATCCAATATGGCGGATAATATATAAAAAAATGTATTATTGAAGAAAATTTTGATTGTATTTTCACGATATTTCTTACATAGGGGTTTTCGGGATCGCTGATCACGAATCCATTATCAGATTTTTTAAATTCAAAATGGCGGATCCAATATGGCGGATAATATATCAAAAAATGTATTATTGAAGAAAATTTTGATTGCATTTTCACGATATTTCTTATATAGGCGTTTTCGAAGTCGCTAATTACGAATCCATTATCATATTTTTTAAATTCAAAATGCCGGATGCAATATGGCAAATAATTTATCAAAAAATTCATTATCAAAGAATCTACCCACGGAAACCTTATTTTGATTTTTGTTACAAGGTAGTTGCTTGGAACACTGATTATAAATCTTTTATCAGATTTGAAATATTCAAAATGACAATTCTAATATAGCGTATAATTTTTTAGAAAAATTTTAGGATTTGAAATTAAAAAAATTCTGTAGGATTTTACGTAAAAAATAGAATATACAAGGTCTCTTGTAAATTGAAAAAAATTAATATTAAAAAAAAAAATCGTAATATCACAAGTACAATATCTACCATTAGGCTCAAATTTATGAAATTACAATTACAAATAAAATATAAAGTTCACAATTTGGATTTTTCTGTTTTTGTTCAAGTATCTTTTCGTGTAAAATAAATCTTTGAATTCGTTATATTTTTAATTTCATCTAGATTTATGTAATAACAAATTGTTATCATTTTGAAATAAAAGTTTACATTGACTCGGTAATATTTGAAGTATTTGTGAAAAAAAAAACATACAGAATATTCATAAAATATAATTCGTAAAAGTATCTTATTTTCATATAAAATAAATCCTACATCCTCAATTCTGTTTTTGATTACATCTCATTTATAAATCATTACTTATCATCAATATTTGGAGTATTGTTCAAAAAGACGTACAGACATAATATTTATAAAATATTATAATTTGTGCAAAATGGAAATTACTGATATTTTGAGTGATGCTGAGTCTGTGGATGGACTTGTGGATTCAAGTGACGAAGAGGTCGAGGAGGGTGTAGAAGTTAAAAATACAAATGAAGATGATGATAAAGATATAAGTGAAGATGAAACAGATTCTGATAATGTAGAATGGACAAAAAATCCACTAAATAGAGCAGACTGTCCTTTTACTGCTGATTTTGGTCCAAATATCCCGGATAACGTACGATCTCCAATAGACATATTTTTAAGTCTCTTTCCTGAAGACCTTTTGGATCTAATAGTTGAACAAACAAATATTTATATTCAGCAAAATAATAAGAATAATACACTTATAAGTAAAGATGAACTAATAATTTTTTTAGGGATTAATATTTTGATGGGGGTAAAGAAATTTCCTTCGTATCGGGATTATTGGTCATTGGATCCGAAATTACATGACGCATTCATAAGTTCATTGATGACTGTAAATCGTTTTGGATTTATTGTAGGTAATCTTCATATTTCTGATAATAGCACTGAACCAAAAAGGGGTGAGCCAAATTACGATAAGTTGTATAAACTAAGGCCACTTCTGGATAGATTACAAGAAACTTTTAAAAAATACTGGAAATCAAGCAAATTTCAGTCCATAGATGAATCTATGGTGAAATTTAAAGGTCGAAGTAGCCTCAAACAATACATGCCAGCTAAACCAGTAAAACGGGGTTACAAAATGTGGGTTCGCGCAGATGAATCTGGTTACGTTTGCGAATTCCAAGTTTATACAGGTAAGAAAGATAACCGTGAAAAGAATTTAGGGGCACGAGTTGTTAAAGATCTGACGCGTGAACTCGTTGGTAAGAATCATCATGTGTACTTTGACAATTTTTTTACTGGTATTGATCTTTTGCATACGTTGAAAGGAGAAAATATATTTGCTTGTGGAACTGTACGTTCTAATCGTAAGGGTTTACCAAAAGCCGTGATTGCTGACAAACAAATGAAACATGGGCAATATGACTTTCAAACCTCCAAAACTGGCATGCGCTACATCAAATGGATGGACAAAAAAGGAGTTCACTTTTTATCGAATTACCATGACCCCTGTGAAATGACAACAGTAAATCGAAGGCAAAAAGATGGTTCACTGAATCTCATTGATTGTCCAGTTATGTGTTCTGATTACAACAAATATATGGGATTCGTCGATAAGGCTGATCACTTGATATCAACGTATAAAATAGATCGAAAGTCTAAGAAATGGTGGCTGAGATTATTCTGGCATTTTGTTGATCTTTCAATTGTAAACTCTTTTATTATTTTTACAAAAATAAACAAAGATAAGACAATGACCTTGAAGAAATTTAGATTGGCTTTAGTTGATCAATTGGTTGCTCACAAAATATCGCCTAAAAAAGGAAGAAAGCGTCAACCTACGTCTATCAGTACGCACAAACTCCAAGTGTCGATTGAAAAGAGACGTTCTCAGGCAGCTCACATGCCAGCATATGTTGAAAAGAAAAAACGATGTGCACTTTGCAGTACAAAACAAAACGAAAATAAAAGCCAATGGATTTGTAGTACATGTAACGTTGGTTTATGTTTGCAACCAAAAAGAAACTGTTTTTCAAAATATCATGCATAAAAAATAATAAATAAAATAATGCAAAAAAAATAAAAAATACCAAAAAAAAGACAAAAATACAAAAAAAAATGGAGACCATAACCGCCACGTCCTCGTTCGTGTCGTCTGTGCCAGCATATGTTGAACAGAAAAAACGATGTGCACTTTGCACTACAAAACAAAACGAAAATAAAAGACAATGGTTTTGCAGTACATGTAACCTTGGTTTATGTTTACAACCAAAAAGAAACTGTTTTTCAAAATATCATGCATAAAAAATAATAAATAAAACAATACAAAAAAAAAATAAAAAATCCAAAAAAAAAACAAAAATTAAAAAAAAAAACAAAAATTAAAAAAAAAAATGGAGACCATAACCGCCACGTCCTCGTTCGTGTCTCCGGGTTCGGCAAAGAGCGGCTCTTTTTCTTTGCCAATTTATTTACAAAAATAAAGAATTTGATAGCAGATTCAAACTCAGCGACCCCAAAAACTCCCGAGTACTCAATTCCAGCCAAAAATGTGCTATTTTTATGATTTTCATCCACGATCTTGAATCTGCCATCTTGGATTTGAAAAAATCGAAATTTTGGTAGTAGATTCGAACTCAGCGACCCCAAAAACTCCCGAGTACTCATTTCCAGCCAAAAATGTGCTATTTTTATGATTTTCATCCACGATCTTGAATCTGCCATCTTGGATTTGAAAAAATCGAAATTTTGGTAGTAGATTCGAACTCAGCGATCCCAAAAACTCCCGAGTACTCAATTCCAGCCAAAAATGTGCTATTTTTATGATTTTCATCTACCATCTGGAATCTTCGATCTTGGATTTGAAAAATCGAAATTTTGGTAGTAGATTTGAATTCAGCGACCCCAAAAACCCCCGAGTACTCATTTCCAGCCAAAACTGTGCTATTTTTATGATTTTCTTCCACCATCTTGAATCTGCCATCTTGGATTTGAAAAAATCGAAATTTTGGTAATAGATTCGAACTCAGCGACCCCAAAAACCCCCGAGTGAGAAATTTACAGCCAAAAATGTGCTATTTTTATGACATTCATCCACCATCTTGAATCTGCCATCTTGGATTTGAAAAAATCGAAATTTTGGTAGTAGATTCGAATTCAGCGACCCCAAAAACTCCCGAGTAAGAAATTTCAAGCCAGAATAGTCAATAGAAAAATGTATGCCGGAAAGGGTTAAAATGATTTTAGGGGTGATTTCTTCTCAGCATCCTGTGAATGTTGAAACTTTTCGTTTGTATACTAAAGATCCAGCAACGAAATATGTAGAGAAATACCATTGGTACTGTATGACTCCATCCATGCACGTAATTTTGATTCATGGTTGGCAAATTATGGAAGAGGTATTGTTACGAATTGGTATGTATTTAAAAGAAGCATTAGGAATGGGAATATTTTCTGAAGAAGCACAGGAAGGATATCACAAATTCCTGAAAAGATTTAAAGATAGGTTTTCCAGAAAAATCTCAAGGTAAAAATATCAAATTATATTTATATATTTTTTGTATTATCTTCCTTGCTGAAAGTAACGCAACTGCTATTCGTACAACTATTTATGATCGCAAAGTATATAGATATATAATTGGTTATAGTTCCCCTAGTCAGGTATCTTAAAACAAAGTAAATATAGTAGCGACATATTTTGCAAATTATACTGTGGCCAATGTACTTAAGATCTGACGTACGAATAACATTAGCCAATTATTTATTACAAACTTTGAATGAATTGAAGTATTCAATAACTAAATGATCATTTCATTAATCTATTCAAATGCACGTATAGGGCACTTTTTTAATTCAAATCGATATATTTATTCCATATTAAAAGACTATTCAAACTTTGGTGCCATTTAAACTGGAATTTCTTATTTAATAGCAAGCCTGGGTTAAAATGATGAAAAAATCGATTTTTTTTATTGCATAATTAGTTTAAAAATTTCTTCTAAAATATGCTCCCGCAACCAGTTTTTCAAAATTCGATTTCATTTGTTATTGGGAATAAAAAATTTTCTATTTTTTCAGGTTTTAACCCAGACTTGCCCCCTTAATCAATCATATCGCTTCTTTAATGCTTCAACAACATCTTGCTACCGTTTTTTTTATTTACACATAGTAAACAATACGAATTTTGTTAAGTAGCCTTTTCCGATAATACAATCATTTAATAAATTTAAATACACTTCCATTAATTTACTCCTATAGCAAGCCAATTATAAAGTGAATATTTTTATTCAAATGTTACACAGGATTGCAACGAATACAGATATTTTTCAACGATTGCTCTTGAATTGGGACCCCTTATTATCCTTAATAAGAAAGTTACCTAAAAAAATCAACCGAAATCTAACAGACAAAATGAAAAAGATGCTTATTTTTGAAGAAAAGGATTCTGTTGCGTTAAGATATTCTGAGCTGATGAATATTCCATCAGATTCGTTAGACAGTTACAGATACAAATATACACACCAACCCACATACACATACACCCACACACTCACACACCCACACACACACACACACAGTTTTTTATAGTTATTTTGTCAGAGACTAATTTTTTTACTAGTCTTGATCATCCTTTAATAATTTTTTCGAAAAAATCTATGATAGAAGTTATTTTATTTAGAAATTTAATTTTCAATTAAATTGTTTAAACAAGCTGTTAAACTAAATTAATCTAACAAAACTGATACCAAACTCGGAATTAAAAACTCCAAAATCTGTAAATGTATATACATCTTTGTTATGCGATGGAGTTAACACTACCTATTTAACAACTATAACATTTAATAAATGTTTATAATAATTTAAGTGACGTACAACGTACAACTTTAATAATTTTTCACAAAAAAAAATTAAATCAGAGATCATTATCTTTAAAAGTTAGATTTTGCTATAATTTGTTTAAAAAAATTATTTAAATATATTAAATTTACGAAAGTAATAGCGTTTCTTTAGATAAGTAATTAAGAAAACATGAAAATTCATATGTACATGTATGAAAACCCCATGGATGATCGTCTAATGTACGTCAACTGAACAGGTAAATCGAATTTTCGTGATAATGTTCTAAAAATGCAACGATTTCATGTTAATAATTATTAAAAAAATATTCGGGGGATACGGCTTTTGAAAAAGTGCTGTAAAAGGAATCCAAATCTGTTGTCATTCATAGTTTTCATGCAAAATTCGCGTGAAGCCAAGATTTTGACCATTTTTTGTCGTTTCCGCCCACTGTGCGTCGGGCTCGCCAAGTATGTACGGGAGATAGGAGGACCACCCCTGCTAGAGTAGCTCTAGACTTCTCTTGTCCTTCCAAGATGCTTAATATTATAGAAAGTTCAAAATTGAAGAGGATAATGACAAATAGTGATGTGTTGGTAACTATGTAATTTTTTTATATAGGCTTTGACTTTTCGTAAATACCTGAAAAAATTCTTATGAATTTTAGAAATAAAAAGAAGGCATTATAGTTATAAATTTTCGCCCACACGGGCGTAAAGTACGTAGGTACTATAAAGTTTTGTAGGAGTGTGTGAGCTATTGGGCCTCTTGGGCATTATATAGTAATTTATGCCCGCTGGCTGAATAATTTGGAAGTTACAACGTGGGCGTAAAATGTAATTTTACATGCGAGGTACGAAAAGTTCTTATGGCCGGTACTTGACTATAATTAATTGATTTCAGTACTTTCTTGCGTTTAATTTGTATAGAAGAATGAAGAAATTTGAATACATTTCTGAGAAAATAGTCATACAGTTTTTCGGAGAATGGTTTGCATTACTTGACTATCGATAATTGATTTCACAACTTACGTTTGTTTGATTTGCAGTGAACAATTTGAATGTACTTACATATAATTTGTTGAGCATACATTGACTCAAAGAAGTAAAAGACTTTTTTACTATAGTATTTATTTGACTTCTTTTAAAAAATCATAAATATAATTTTAATATTATTTTATAGATTATACAGAAAAAACTTCTATACTTGCCTTATTTTATACTTTCGTAGAAAGTTTTATTAACAATATTATTATTTGTACAACCATGAAAAAAATTATTACCATTTGTAGAGAGTGCTTATTGAATAGATGAGATCAGAATAAATAAAAGGAGTATAGACAAATTGTGTTGTTAAAATATATTTAAAAAATTAGTTTTTTAAAGAAGGTGTTGATTATTTTGAAAAAATATTTAAACACTCATTAAAGTTTTTGGTACAGAGGGAGAGAGGGAGGGGGAAGAAATAGACGGTCGCAGAGTTTAGAAAATAATGTTTGTTAAGTATAAAACCATGTAGAATAGTAACCAAACTTATTCTTGCCTTTTTTTACTTTCTTACTTTTGTAAAAAAATTTTTTAGAGAGATTTCACAACTTTTTAAGAGTAAAAGTACATTATAAATAATGTTTAAGTATATAAAATTACACTTTAATTGATTTCACAACTTTTTTGGGTTTGACTTTCAGTATCCGCGTGAAAGAAATTTATTTCGACTTTAGAAAGCAAAAATTTATTATTTATTCGTAGAATTCCTTTTCATATAATAAAACGTTAATAATTTTTTAGGGTATTGTATAGGTTTCGGAAAATAATTCTTATGGTTTCTGAAAAAATGCTTATCGTTTGTAAAAGTTTTTGTAAAGTGATTGTAAAGGTTTTGGAAAAGAATTTCTCGTTGCTTGCAAAAGTTTGTAAAGGATTGTAGAAGTTTTGTAAAATAATTTCTTAATGGATTTTTTAAAAGATGTAGTGATGGACCATTTTTGGAGATATTTTGTAGAGAAAATATAATAATAAATAATTTACAGAAATGATTCTGTTATTGAAAGTACTCAAATTTAATTTAATGAGCAATACTACTGATAAGAAAAATGATTTTTGTAAGAAAAAGAAAACATTTTCATAGCAAATACATACAAACATAAAGAGATAAAGAGATAATTTAAAAATGAGAATAATTACTGCTAATAGCAAAAATCAGTTTTGTGAGAAATAGAAAATGTTTTTATAAACATTATAGAAAATACTTTAAAAAATAGTTTTTAAAGGTGTTTATTATAATTGTTTCAAAGAAACATTTAAGCTTTTAGTCAAGTTCTTTGTAGAGAGTTGGACAGTTGTTGAGAGCAAGATTGTTTGGATAAAAACATTAAACTTTTAACAAACAAAGATAACAATAATATATTTTTTCTTTAGAGCTATCGCAAGGAATAAAAGAAAAAAGTACAAATTCTCAGAATTACAATTCGAATCTTTGTATCAACTGATTCTTTTGCTTCTATAAAACTCGTAGCTCAAAGTTGGCTGAGAAGTTGAGTTCTCATGTCAACTGCCATTTCCATAGCAGCAGGCAGTACAAATTTTTTTAAAAACTACTCTTTCGCATCTACTTCTCTGAAATCACCTAATCCTCTAGCCTTCACAAAATGCGAAGCTCAAAGTTTGCCAAGTTAACTACTCTTACGTAACAGCACCTGATACTAAGTTTTTTCACAAAACACTCTTATGCATCCATTTGCTTTCGTTTTTTTGACAATTTCTTACTCCTCGAGAGCTCTAGATACAAGAACAAAGTATCCCATTAGTGTGCCACTACATTATATTTTGATGATTTTTAAGTGAAAAGCTAAAGGTTCTGTAGAATTACTCATATATGAAATAATAAACCAAACATTTTTGCCAAATTAGTTAATACTTTTAGTTTTTATTTTTTATTTTTATTAATTACTAATAGCAGATTATTATTTATATTAATAATAATAATTAATAAATATTTAATAATTATTAAATAATTTAATAACTCATATTAACTGTTAAAGAATGTTACAAGCAGTTATAAACAATTAGTAACGTCCAAAATCCTACATTTTATAACTATTTTTAACAGTTTATATAATTCTTATTAACAGTTTTCAACTTTTCTGAACAAAAATATTTCCGCTAGAGAAAATACCAATAAAAATTCCTATGATTTTGTAACTTTCACTACAAAAAAACCAATTTTCACTATAAATTGTAGCCATTTTCATGAAAATTTGAATCTGTCTCATGGTTACTATAGGAAATTGTAATTTTTCCTACAAAATTTTTCTCCGTGTCCAAACTTAAGAATGCATGTTACCAAACCAATATCGCTGTGGCCAAATGCTTCATAAAAATGTTTACAGCAGCAACACTTCACACGACTCATAAATTCATTACAGTGCATAACTGTTTCAACTTCAGAAAATAAAATCTCAATTGTATCATAGTGAGTGCAGTCGATGTTTGATGATAGTATAGCTTTCCGGCATAAACAAAGGTTCTAATGTACTTTTATATAGTATCACATGTTTTCCTTCCTTTGAAAGTTGATTCGAATTGGAGCTCTATGTGTTTTATGTAAGAGTGAGGATAGATTCAATTTCGTCATGGCCAGATATGAATGTTGCTTTTACAATAGCCCAGTTTCGTTTCAGCATTGGAATGCAAATTCATAAGATTACCTTTTGCAGCATCTAAATAAAATTGACAACCAATTATTAATAAACATATTAACAATGAAAAAAAATATTCTAGTTACCCATGGTGGAAAATGAGAATATAAGCATAAACATCATATGAAAAATGCAAAAGCCATTTCTGCACCAGTGAGACTACTGTTATTAGCATTCCAGTTGCAAATATCACTCATTTCTTTTTATGAAAGCTGGAGTTGATTTACTAAGTAAATTGGGAGTTTAGTTATTTTATAAAACTTTTTAAAATTATTATCTTAATCTTGTTTAGAAAAATATTTACCAAGAACTCCTCTAAAACATTTTGACATCTCCCACCCTAGGAAAATCATACATGAGAATAACTGAGCACTTTTATTTGTTGAAATTTTCACAATACAAACATCCTTTTCGCTTTTTTCATTTGACATAATCTTTGATGAGATATAAGTTAGATATAAGTTCTTGAAATTATTATTGATCAAAACTACGTAAATTAATAACTCATCATTACCCACACATAATCTTTAAAAAAAAATACAACCAGTTTATGAACTGAGAATCACTAAAAAATGGATCAAAGCCTTTCTTGATATTCTTTTATAGATTAAACTTTTTGATGTCTCACACCCTGGGAAAATCATACATGAGAATAACTGAGCACTATGATTTGTTGAAATTTTCACAATAACACACCCTTGTCGCTTTTTTCATTTGACATAATCTTTTAATTGGTGCTTGCAAGTAAATATGTACAACATCAAAGCACTGATATCGACTAAGCTTCTTGAAGATGACAAATGCCTTTCCATTAATAATATAACCACCAGGATCATGAAGACAATCGTTCAATTTGCGAATTCATAATTAGATTTTTCAGACCATACCCAATTAGAACTTCTCAACATTATTGGCTATATCTCCAAAATTACTTGAAAAACTCTTCTTCTGTAATATCTGTATCTGTAAAAGTAAAAAATCAGACAAAGTATTAATTTTTAAAAAATGATTTGAGCCATTTAACATTAAGCCAGTAAGTACTTATCTAATAAAAGTTATTCCCTCGTTGATTGATACATGAATAGATGAATACTTATATCTCGTAAATGATGATTGTATATACGGACTAATGCGTATATTTAAAATATGTATGAAAATAACAAGGTTAGGTTGATACCATATACGGATTCTCTCTCCCCCTCCCTCTCGCTCTTCTCTCATTCCTTCTCTCTCGCTCTCTCTCTCTCTCTCTCTCTCTCTCTCTCTCTCTCTCTCTCTCTCTCTCTCTCTCTCTCTCTCTCTCTCTCTCTCTCTCTCTCTCTCTCTCTTCTCTCTCTCTCTTTCTCTCTCTCTCTCTCTCATTTGCCAGTCGGTCAAAAATGCCATACTATGTACCGGTCGGACAAAAATGTATAGTTTGTGCACACGGAAGAATATGGAGAAAAATTCGGAAAGGAAGTAGTACATATAAAAATATTCAGATCTCTAAATCTTTTGAACGAGACAATCTTTTTAAATGAAACCTTTCGATTTGAGTAGAGAAATGAAATGGCTTTCAATTAAGACTACATGTTAATATAGTTCAAACAAATCTAATACGTATATAGGCGCATTGAATTTCTCGCACACCCATTTCAATGTATAAGTAGCACGGGTCGCTCCTTCAGGCTTCTTCTATAGTTGCCTTCGGAGCGCTCTCGCGCTCCTTGATAAACGTTGCTTTACCTTTAAACTTACTATTATTCAAAATCTAAAAATAGTAGTTTACGGAATTATAGTTTATTATAATCTGTTATACCAGATATATGTTTAATTTTAAGTCTTTCCAGGTAATATTCAGATTTTAAAAATACATTTAATTAATTTTGTAACTTAATTATCCTTTTCAACTTATCATATTCATTACACACTTATTTATAAATAGCAATAAACATAGAAGAAATTATTTTTCTTAACTATCCATCTGTAATTTCTAAGAAACGATAGCCCTCTCTTATACTCTCGCTAATCATTTTTATTCAGGTGATATCAAACGACATCTATCGTTTAATATGCAAATTACTATGACATATACGTCTAGAAATTAAGTCCTTATAGTCCCGCTATTAAAATAAGTTATTTAGTAACAGAACAATGCAAACATATAAGTTATTTCAAATACTGGTTATTTTAATAGGAATATTTACCGTTCATTGTAATAATCATATAGAATCAGTAATTAACAATCAATTCCTTAAGGTGGCTCCAGCGCTATATACAGGTATATAAATATACAAATTTTTTACGATGCTTACAATATCACATGAAAGAATGGTTCTTGAAGTAACAAAAAAAATTTTTTCAAACAAATTTGAATGTTTTTAAAGAAGATATCGCCAATTAAAAAAAAAATCAACAAAACCAATAAATCTTTTTAATTTTATATCCGATTTTAATTTGCAAGGTCTTATTTTATTCCTTGTTCAATTTCAGGAAGAGATAGTAATATAAAAGTTGGAAAATAATCAAAACCTGCAAAGGTATAAGCAATTGTTTGTAGATTTGTGACTGAATATTACAAAAAATTGCTTATAACTCTGCAGGTATTGAACACACAAAATGAGGAAAATACCACCATCGATTCCGATCGGGTGAAAGCCCCGGTGGTCGCTGCAGGCCCCACGGATTTTGGGGTGGGGGAGGCAAAAGTACGTTGTCGCCAATCAGGTTTGTGTAGAAGGGATGGATCACTTGGCCCTTACTGCATCTCAAAAAACAAGCGAAGAAGAATAAGGAGGTGCGGAACAGGAAACCAGGAAAATGCTCGATGTTTGGAGCAAAATCCAGACAGCAGAGAAAACTGAGCAGAAACTGCTGGGGAAACTGAAGATGAACCTAGACAACGTAAATGCAGTGGTATCACCGGCTCTCAATATGCACAAGTGTGTGAAGTAGGACTTGCGAAAGGTCATGTTCTACGCCTAAACAGCGTAAGGGAAGCAACGAACAAGATCAAGTCGAGCGTTGGGCGGATGCTTCTCAACAGCCATCGAAACCCGCAGATCACAAACGCAGCCAAACAGATCGGGACGTGGAAGACAACCACGCCGAAAAAGCATAAGAAGATGTCTCCAAGACAGACGGAGGACAAGCCCATGGAGGAAAGGCAACTCAAGAGGAAAGAAGGCAACAGAACAGAGCATGGCAGTATAACAATGCCCAAGGAACAGTCACTAGTGGTACAGGCTCTGTGAAAACAGGTTATTACAATGAAGAAAAAAAGGAAAAAAAGGAAGAAAAAGTAGACGGGAAGGATAAAGCTGGTGCCAGAAGCCAGAGACCACTGCGAGCGAGACCAACTATGCCGAATGTTCTTATTACAAAAGCGGCTAATGGAGGATCGTAGGCCGATATATTAAGAAAAATGAAGGCATGTCCTAAACTGGAGAAACTTAGTGGTTGGGTAAATAAAGTACGCAAGACGGCGAGAGGAGATCTTCTCCTCGAACTCCAGCGCGCTGCGGTCGTGAAAACAACGAAATTCCGGCAAGCTGTGGAAGAGGTACTAGAAGAGAGCATCTCAGTAAGGCACTTCACAACATGAAGTAGCATTTGAAATAAAGGACCACGACATACTAACAACAAAGGAGGAAACTATGGAAGCATTGCTGAGGGAGTTCCAAAATAACTGCACTTCTACAGTGGAGGAGAAAGCAGTAACGTCGGTGCGGAAGGCATACGGAGATACGCAGACCGCGTTCATCCAAGTGCCGGCAAAAATGGCTCAACAGGTGATGGCCTGGCAGAAAATTAAAATAGGTTGGGTAGTCTACAAAATACGAGAAGTGCATCGAGGGACACGGCCACTTATATGTTACAAATGTCTAGGCTTTAGCCATATCACCAAGAACTGTACAACACAGGACAGAAGCAATTGCTTCAAATGTAGAAAAAAGGACATAGAGCTAGAGAACCAATCTGAGTACTCTGTCGTGAAAGAAGCGCAGAAGGAAAAAGCGACCATGCATCTAGTAGCTACACATGCCCAGACTACTAAGTAGCATTAAAAGCAATGAAAAACTAAGAAAATGAAGATAGTACAACTAAATCTGAACCACTGCGAGTCAGCACAAAACCTACTTAATCAGTATGTCCGCGACACAGACACGTAGCCATTCTGTGTGAAAAGTATAGGGATCTGGACGAGCCATCGTGGGAAACGAACAGCACTGGCAAAGCAGCGATCTGAGCATGCGGTGACACTGCGTTCCAAGCAAAAATGATGACCGTGAAGAAGGATTTGTACGCGTAAAGCTAGCGGGTATACACATATACAGCTGCTATGCTTCCTTCAACGCACTAATCGAGCAGCTTGAACGACTGTTAGTTCGACTCATGCAATATGTTACAGGAAAGAAACCAGTACTGATCGTAGGCGACTTCAATGCATGGGCCGTAGAAAGAGGCAACCAGAAGACTAACCAGAGGACGAGCGTTATTGGAAGCATTTACTCTCCTAGACTTAGTGGCAGTTACACCTTCAGAAGAGGAGATAAGGACTCTATTGTAGATCTGATGTATGTTAGTAGCTCAGTCGATGTGTGGACCGTGAGTGATCACTACGCAAACAGTGATCACCAGGCCATAATAATGGAGTTAGGTAAACCAAAACAGAGAACCAGCATAAGTACAAGAACGAATAAAGTCGGTTGGAAAACGAAGGATTCCGATAGAGCTGTTCTTGCTGGCATTGGAAGAAATACAATTAGTTGAGACGGTGAAATTCAAGGCGGGACAGGTGATGGATTATATCACCCGAGCCTGCGATGCTGCAATGCCAAGAAGGGTACCCAATCAAAGACGACCACCAGTATACTGTTGGAACAAAGAGGTTGATAGTGCCCGAAGCGAATGCCACCGAACCAGGAGACAGGACCAGCGAGCAAGGAAGAAATTCTACAAAGTAGGAAGAGGTCAGGAAGCAATTGATGCCTATAACCAAAAAATGAAGGACGCGAATCGGAAGCTTAAAATCGCAATCCGCGACAGCAAACGGCGGTGCCTTAAAGAATTACACGACGAGGTCAACCAGGATCCCTGGGGTCGAGCTTATAAAATAGTAATGAAGAAGATTAAGCAAAGCTATGTATCCCCTCCTAAGTGTCCGGAGTCACTGAACCCGTGTCCTGAGTATACTGTTCCCCAGACAACTGGACGAACCATGTGTTATGGAAACAGGGATAAAGAAAGAAGCTATTTCTCCAATCACGACGGAGGAGCTACTAACTGCTTGCAAAAAGGTAGGAAATAACAAGGCCCCGGGTCTGGATGGCATTTCTAATATCGCATTGAAACATGCTATCAACGACCATCCTGAGGTCTTTTTAGAATTGCACAACTCATGTATCGAAGAGGGGATATTTCCCACCAACTAGAAAAAACAACACCGTGTGCTACTACCAAAAGGAAAAAAGCCACCTGATGACCCCTCATCATACATATCACTCTGCATGTTGGACACGTCGGTCAATATCTTAGAACGCATAATCTGCGCCAGAATGGGCCAGGCTATTGAAGAGAAAGATGGACTTGTCGAACACCAATACGGCTTCCGAAAAAAGCGCTCAACCTTGAATATAAATGGCTTATTGATCGACACCGCGCGAATAGCGATGCAGGGAAAAGGATGGAAAAGAGGAACAAAGATGTACTGCGCTATCATCACACTGAATGTCAAAAATGCATTCAACTCTGCCAAATGGAATAATATACACGAGGCACTGCGAAAGCAAAATGTATATAAGAAGGATGATGTCCGACTATTTAAAGGACAGAATCTTATTATATGATACCGAAAACGGTACTGAGACCTATGAAGTTACAGGAAGCGTCCCCTAAGGGTCAGTACTTGGCCGACCTACGGAACATCATGTACGATGAGGTATTAAAGCTGTAGTTACCCAAAGGAGCAACAGTCATAAATTTCGCCGACGATATAACAGTAGTGGTGGTAGCGAAACACAAAGAATAGGTAACAGAAATAGCTGATGAGGCAATTCGGATAATACACGAATGGCTAACAGGTTTGGAACTAGCAAGCCACAAAACCGAAGCTATCCTCATTTCTAGTAGAACGGAGATCGAGAAAATGACACTGATAGTGGATGGACATCAGATTGTTTCTTAACCGACCATTAATTAGCTGGACATCATCATCAATGCAAGACTAACGTTCAAGTAGCATCTTACAATAGTGAGCGATAAAGCAGCAAAAGTTGACGCTGCTCTATCACGATTGATGCGAAACGTAGGAGGGTCAACTCAAAACCGAAGGTTACTCTTAGCCAGCGTAATTACATCGATCACGCTGTACGGGGCCCCAATATAGATAGATGCTATCTTGCCGAAAACCTACGCACGAAAATAATCGACCGCGTATAGGCGAAGTGCACTAAGACTTTCTTCCGCTTACTGTACGGTATTGAACGAGGCTGCATCCGTCATAGCAGGCATGCCGCCAATTGACCTCTTGGCAATAGAAAGGAATTGTGTTTGAGACAAAGCAACAGCTTAATGACAACACTAAGAAGGAAATCTGGGATCCTGCAAGGAAACAGACAATGGCTGAGTGGTAAAAAGTATGGGATTCCTCAGACAAGGGGCGATGGACACATCACCTTATACCAAAAATAGAAGACTGGACCGAAAGAAAACACGGGGAAGTCAATTACTACCTCGCGTAGATTTTAACCGGGCATGGATGCTTCCAGGCTTACCTGCGCAGATTTAAACTGGAAGACCGACCGGACTGGATGACGGAATGAAGAGAAGAAGAAAGAAGAAAAAGAGAAAGAAGAGAAGAAAAAAGAAGAAAAAAAGAAGAAGGGAAGAAGAAAGAAGAAAAGAAGAAAGAGGGGAAGAAGAAAGAAGAGAAAGCCGAATGACCAAGCCCCAGTGTAAAGGGACGTAAAGGTAAAGACTGCCCTCACGAGGTAATGCCTAACGCCGGTTTCCACAGGGGGGGGAGAATACTCAGCCGAGAGGAGGTCCTGCTTACAAGATCAGCAGGAGGATTTTGAGTGGGTATTGCTAGCAATGGCTGAGCCCCACGTAACATCTTTGTATGCGTAAAGGAATTTTTTTCCTGATCTCACACACACACACGCACGCATGCACGCACGCACGCACACACACATACACACACACACGCACACACACACATGCACGCATGCACACATCCATACAGATATTTTCTAAAGTAATGTGATTCAAACTTCTAACATATCTAATCATGTTTCTAGAGCGATTTAACGAAACTTAAAACTTTACTAATTCAAAGCTTTCACTAGGAGGAAACAAAAAAGGCTTTTTTTACAAAATAACGTCAGTTTATAATTTTTTGAAGAAAACAAAGTAGATAATCAGTAGAGGGGCATAGGAGCAGTTTTACCATAAAATAATCTACATTCAGGAATTTTTTTGTAGTCGAAAGCCCAATCGGATTTAATTTTTTTCTCAGTTTACGATTTCTAAAGTAATATTATGATAGTCGCATCAAATGTATTATACAAAATTGGTGATTTTTTCTTCATTTTAGTTAGAAAAGGGCCCCGCACACAATGTATGGGAAAAAATCATTCGGTCAAATTGAACGAAACTTTGGAAAAAAATAGATCTTGAGATCCTGAAGAATTCTATCTTTTTTCAATTTCGTTCAATTTGACCGAATGATTTTTGCCCATACATTGTGTGCGGGGTCCTTTGCTAACTTTAGGAAAAAAATTTTTAATTTAGACAAAATTTTCTAAGTAATTATCAATTGAAATTGCAACGAAAATGCAAAAAATCTTATATTTCCAACTCTTAGATCCATAACTGCATGAATTTGAAGTATTTTAAGACTTGCCTCATAAAAATCTATAGAATACTGTTTTCAAAGTATGAGTAAAATTAAAAAAATTATCTGAGTAAAATTAGTCTACAGATTATATCTTGGGCCATTCGTTTAGAAATTGTGTCTACTTATAATATATTATTAGTATGTATAGCTAATTATATTTTATTATATTTTATCAGGTGATTTTGGCTTCAAAGACCTGTAGGTCTATGATCCCCTGAAGCTTTTAATGTGTAAATATGCCATAATACAATCGCTATATTCGAACTTTTTAGAATATGTCAGAATAAATAGAGTTTCGAAAAATCATTCTGTTTCTGTTTCCCTTATATTTCATCATTTTAGAAGAGGCAACTACTTTAAAAAAAGGTGGATAAGCTTTAAGGATGTGTCTGTTTGCATTCTGCCATCTGCTCAATTTCTGGATGTGACCATATCTATTGTTTTAATGAAACTTTAATGATAAGTTTTGAGTGAACAATTCTTGATAATGACTATACTGTTTCATAAATAATCAATTTATCGTTTTTATAAATAATGATCTTGATGGGACATCTTAAGGTGGTCTTCTACCTAATGGCTGTTCAGGCTAAAATAAGCTAAAAACGTAAATTAAAATATAATTACTATAAAATAAAGTATATACAGCGTGTCCAAAAAGTCTGGAAACACCCAAATAATTTCTCAGCTGAATTACTATTGGAAAATGTTAAGGTCGCCTTTGTAGTAATTTTTTACGAGGAATCCAATGGTGACCTTGGATTCGACCTTGGACTTCATTTTTGAGGTTATTTCAAGGTCAACCTCATTTTTTAAAATGGTAACCCCTATTTTTTATAGCGGAATCTGAAAGAGCGGAAAATTTTACGTCCGGATATGTATTAAGGTATGAGGTTGAGGTTACCCCCAGAGGTCAAATTGAGGTCAAAGTATGATTTCTTAAAAATTTCGCGAGTTCAGTGGTAAAACAAAACAAACAAAGGTAAGGTTTGGTAAGTTCGAACGAAGACTTGAAGGTGACCTCTGATTCGACCTTGAACCTCATTTTGAGCCTCATTTTTGAGGTTATTTCGAGGTCAACCTCATTTTTTTAAATGGTAACCTCTATTTTTTAGCGGAATCGGAAAGAGTGTGAAACTTTACGTCCAAACATGTACTCAGAACATAGTTCAAGAAGGACCTTGACGTTCATTTGAAGGTCATTTAAACTTAATGACGGTCTGATCTTGTGTAAACTTTTTATCACACTGAGCGAGGTTAATTCTTTAGTAGTTTTCAACGAGAAATCTAATGGTGACCTTGACATTGTCCTTAAAAGTCATGTCAAGTTCAATTTTTTTACATTTAGCGTTACCCAGGAACAACGACGTGGACGTAGTAAAATCTGTTCCCTTTGTGGTGCTTCATTTACTTATGTCCCCTTGCCTCTCACGATGGGGTGCTTGATTTACGTGAGTCCCCTTGCTCTCACCATGTGGCGCGTGATTTACGTGAGTCCCCTTGCCTCTCACGATGGGGTGCTTGATTTATGTGAGTCCCCTTGCCTCTCACGATGGGGCGCTTGATTTACGTGAGTCCCCTTGCCTCTCACATTTGATTTTTTTAAACAGTATAACATCGTATTTCAAGTGCTCGAACTGTTCTCCATTCATTTCTTGACAGTAACCTAATCGATGATAGAAAGCACCAACAGCATTTTCAATCATTTCAGTAGGAATGAGAGCTGATTCATCAATGATCCTTTCACGTAATTCATCTAAGTTTAAGGGTTTTGTTTTGAATACACGATCCTTCAGATAACCCCAATAGAAATAATCTAGAGGCGTTAAATCGGGGGACCTAGCTGGCCATTCAATTGCACCTCTTCGTCCTATCCATCGATTAATAAATACTGTATCTAAGTATGTGCGAACGTTTCGTGCATAATGAGCTGCTGCACCGTCCTGTTGATACCATGTGTTATTAAAGTCCACTCCAACTATTTCTCTTATAGCAGGAACAATTTGATTCCGCAACATAGTTTCATACTTTTCTGCATTTAAATTGCCATCAATAAAAAATGGTCCTATAATCCTATTATTTAATATTCCAGCCCAGACATTTAATTTTTGTGGATATTGTGACTTGGCTTCTCTTGCCCAATGAGGGTTTTCAACTGCCCAATATCTACAGTTATGCCTATTTACGCTTGAGTCAAGTTGAAATGTAGCTTCATCTGAGAAGACTATATTTGATGGAAAATTTGGATTTTGTACGATGCGTGCCATCATATCATCACAGAATTCAACGCGACGATCGAAATCATCTTCATTTAACTTGTGTATTAGCGTTACTTTAAATGGATGGAACTTCTCTCTCTTTAGTATGTTATGAATAGATGATTTACTTATTTCGTGCACTTGAGCAGCTCTACGAACGGAAGTATGCGGATCTTCGGTGAATGTTAACACAACATCTAAAGATTTCTCTTCGTTACCTGCTGACATTGGTCTGCCTGATCGAGGTAAATCGCTGATAGTGCCGGTATTTTCAAACCTTCTAACAGTTTTTTGAACTGTTGAAAATGATAGTGGAGTTCCACCAACCCTAAATGAAGCATTAAAAATATCTCTTACGGCCCTATAAGATCGCTGCATGTGTCCCCAACCTCTCATCATGAGAATCGTTATTCTTTCTCTATCAGTGAGTTTGTTCATTTTTATTACTCTTCGTAGTAGACCTTATCCAAAAATACTTTTTGAGTTGAAAATAAAAAGAACTTTTAATTTTCAAAAAATATGTTTGAAAGATGACCAACCCTTTTCTGTGGTGGTTATGGAATGAATAATAGTTTATTGTCACTCTAACCATACGAAAAATAACAAGTAACAATGTTCAATATTTAAACGCTTCAAAAAATTTTACAATGAATCAGCTCTCATTCCTACTGAAATGATCAAAAATACTGTTGGTGTTTTCGATCATCGATTAGGTTACTATCAAAAAGTGGATGGAAAATAATTCGAGCACTTGAAATAAGATGTTAGACTGTTTAAAAAAATTAAAAAGTTTACACAAGATCAGACCGTCATTAAGTTTAAATGACCTTCAAATGAACGTCAAGGTCCTTCTTGAACTATGTTCTGAGTATATGTTTGGACGTAAAGTTTCACACTCTTTCCGATTCCGCTAAAAAAATAGGGGTTACCATTTAAAAAAATGAGGTTGACCTCGAAATAACCTCAAAAATGAGGCTCAAAATGAGGTTCAAGGTCGAATCAGAGGTCACCTTCAAGTCTTCGTTCGAACTTACCAAACCTTACCTTTGTTTGTTTTGTTTTACCACTGAACTCGCGAAATTTTTAAGAAATCATACTTTGACCTCAATTTGACCTCTGGGGGCAACCTCAACCTCATACCTTAATACATATCCGGACGTAAAATTTTCCGCTCTTTCAGATTCCGCTATAAAAAATAGGGGTTACCATTTAAAAAAATGAGGTTGACCTTGAAATAACCTCAAAAATGAGGTCCGAGGTCGAATCCAAGGTCACCATTGGATTCCTCGTAAAAAATTACTACAAAGGCGACCTTAACATTTTCCAATAGTAATTCAGCTGAGAAATTATTTGGGTGTTTCCAGACTTTTTGGACACGCTGTATATTACTAATATAACTTATTTCTAATACAAAATCACAAGAGATAGGTCTCTAAACCCACTTAATGCAGAATGATATCATTTTATAAAAAAAGTGGTGTGCATATTTTTTTATAATATGGCCCAAGATATATCTGGAGCCCTATTTTACTCAGAAATATACCATTTTCAATTATTTTCGCATTGGCGCAACTTTTAGAGAAAACCATTCTTATAATTTTCATGGGACAAGGCCTTTAATTACTTGAAATTCATGTAGTTATGACACAGAGAGTTGATAATATAAGATTTCCTGAAAGAAATAATGTATAAATGCCAAGAACCACAAAAAAAAAACAGAAAAATTCATAAAATTTATGAATTAAATGTAGTTTTATCCATAAAAAAATATTGGTTATAGCAAATCTTATATTTTGAACTCTTCGTGCCATAACTGCATGAGTTTCAAATAATTTAGGCCTTGTCCCATGAAAATCCATGGAATGGTTTTCTCAAAAAGTTGGGCCAATGCCAACAAATTGAAAATGCTACATCTCCGAGTGAAATAGGGCTAGATATTATATCTCAATGACTATGGCCATTTTACTCCATACCATGATATTTTATGAGAAAAATGGTGTATACATTTTTCGTTGCATTTTTACCATAGAATCTGAGTATCCCCATGAAAAGTTTCAAACCAGAAATTTTGAATATGTTCGTATGCAAAATACGTCATTTGAGCCATAGCCAAAAATTTGCAGTCTCGAATTGGCCTTATCACATTTCAAACTTTCTCATATTCGAAGTCTGGATCAAGATTTACAGCTATCTCCAGAAATAAATTCATTTTAAAGCTCTATATCACATAAGACTTCTGGGTGCAAGTTCCGATTAATAGCTGGAGAAGTGAAATACGTTTGAATCAGGAAAGAAACTTTTTTCGTCGGATAAGCATTAAAAACAATGTTACGATTCAAATTATTAAAAACTAACATTTTAAGCCCTCCTGGACCAGTCTATCTCAATTACAAAGCAATAATAGACACTTCATTCTAACACTAACTTATTCCATTTTTGTCAGTTTTGGAAACCTTTTCTTAAACCTCTCGACCAAATGAGCTGATATTTGGTTTCTTACAATAATCAACTGATGAGAATTTTTCCATCGGTCTTACAGTCATATAGTTGCAAACATTGAAACTGATGGCCAATACTACCAGGGTTTGTTAATAAATAACACAGAAAATTTTTTTTACGACGTTTCGGACATTTTTATAAGTCCCTCTTCAGGTTCTAAACACATACAAAAATATACAAAATTATATAAAAACTGTTTTTTTTACAATTCACAAACTTACAGATTATACTCGCAACAATAATTAAAACTTACAAAGAAACGTGTAGTCAATTAGTTCTAATGCGGAAAATGTTCCGTGCGTCAATGCTTACAATTTTGAAAATTAATCCTTTTTATACAATAAAATTGCGCGCGCGCGCGTGTGTGTGTGTGTGTGTGTGTGTGTGTGTGTGTGTGTGTGTGTGTGTGTGTGTGTGTGTGTGTGTGTGTGTGTGTGTGTGTGTGTGTGTGTGTGTGTGTGTGTGTGTGTGTGTGTGTGTGTGTGTGTGTGTGTGTGTGTGTGACGTAAGGAAGACGCGTACAAATGGTGGGGATGCGGTAGACAATTGAGAAGCGACACAGCTAGTGTGGTATCAAGACAAAACGTATTAGTAGAGGGGGCAACCGAAAAACAATGCTATAATGCTCTCGACTTCCTTCATACGCCAAGGTGGGAATGATAACTCTACATCGATATGCTCTCCTGGTCTCACTCGCTTGCTACCTTCGGTGATCATTCTTTTGTAGACACATGAATTGACAATTTTTTATTAGCGTAGTATATTCCTTAGATAAATTATTAATTTCAAATTGTTTATTCATATATTTTACTTGTGTGTGTATGAATACGGCTTCGGAAAACAGTCTTTTTCCTCTATTAATTCCTGTATCATGAATTTGCACATTATTAAAATCTATCATATGATTATTGTTTTTAGTATGTAAATATAATGGAGAATTGTCATCTTTCATGGTGTATTTTTTTGAATGTTCTTTGAGTCGCACACTTAATCGTCTACCTGTCTGGCCAACGTACGAAGCCTCACAATCTTTGCACTTAATTTTATAAACAACGTTAGCTTTATCACAGATTTTTGTATTATCCTTACCTAATTTAATAATATTGTTAAGTTTATTCTTAGTACTATAGGTAATATTTGTATTGTGTTGTTTAAACAAAATGTTCATAGATCCTTCTAATTCTTTCACATATGGGAGCGTAATAAACATTTTTTTGTTTTTCTCATTACATTATTGTTATTACTGCTTCTTAATTTTTTTAAACGTTTTTTTACGTAAAATTCAGATAATTTAGGTGGATAATTATTATATCGTAGTAGTTCTTTGATAAAAGTTATATTTTTGTTGTGAAAACTGTAATGTGATAATTTAAATGCTCGGTCAACTAAACTATAAATAATGGCTATTTTATTGAAATGGGGGTATTGTGATAAATAATTTAGATATCTTCCGGAAAAGGTTTATGGTACCAATCTGTGATAATGCGTTGTTGATCATTAATAAATATTTTAATATCGAGAAAACTAATACAATTGTTTTGTGGCAGTTCCACCGTAAACTATAGGTTTTGATCATAGGAATTAAAAATATTTACAGTGTGTTCAATCGTGTCGTTTTGTATACATAAAATAATGTCGTCAACATAACGGAAATAAAACAAAGGTTTCATATTAAGATTATTTAACGACTGAATCTCCAAATCTTCCATGACAATGTCTGCCAAGATGGGGCTGATGGGATTACCCATAGCTGAACCAAAAATTTGTTGATAGAATTTCCCATTAAATTGGAAAAAATTCTTATCAAGTATGAATTTTATTATATGTAAAAACTCTGTGCAATTCATGTTAATTATATTATATAACTGGGTCCATCTTTTTTCTATTGCTTTGTAAATTAAATAATCAGGAATGTTTGTGAAAAGACTTACCACATCAAAGCTAATCATTACATAATCAGATGGGATTTGGAGATTTTCTATTTGTTCTTTAAGTTTAAGGCTATTATCCACATGTGACATTGGTTGTTTCAAATTGTTGGATAAGAATTGAGTAAAGAATTTTGAGATGTTATAAAGCGGTGAGTTAATGGCTGAGATTATCGGTCTTATGGGAAAGCCATTCTTATGAATTTTTATAAGTCCATAAGCTTTTGCAATATTAGACTTTTGTAAGACCGAATCAAATTTTTTTCCCCCACAAGAGAAGTCAAACTTATTTAACCATTTTATTAATTCATTCGTTCTCCTTTCCAAACCAGATAAAGGGTTTACTTTTATTACTTTGTAGTATTTATTATCACGAAAAAGACTTTCGGTTTTTCCTATATAATCGGATCTTTTTATTATAACCGTAGCATTTCCCTTATCTGCTCTCGTGATAAATAACTGTGTGTTGCGCTTTAAGAACTATTTTGTTTTCTTTAAATCGGTTTTAAACTGTTTATCAAAATGGTTGTCATTTGATAGTTCTTTGTTACAATTTTTATTAATAAGGTTCAAAAATGTATTTCTTAGTGTTTTGGCTTTTTCTTCCTCACAATTATTATTCGAGAACAACTCAAAATTCTTTATATATTGTAAAGTAAGTGCGTTATCGAAACGGTTATTAAAGTTGAATTTTTCACCGAGTTTCAAAACATCTATTACATATCTCGGGAGTTCAATGTCCGAGACATTCACACACCACTTTTCTTGTATATTCTTACAAAGTTCAATCACCGTGTTATGATTTTGAAATGAGACGTTGGTTTTATTCGAATTTACAATATATCTATCTTTATCAATGTTTCTATATATTTCTTATAATAGATATCATTTAGTTTGTTAGATAATTTTTGCTTAAATGGAGCATTAATAATTTTTAGTTTTGTGTTATAATAATTAAAAAAAAGGTTGACAATATCGTTATCCGTGGTGTGTTCGAGATTTTATCAATTTTATAATCTCTTTTTTTAAACGTGATAAACGTGTATATATATATATATATATATATATATATATATATATATATATATATATATATATATATATATATATATATATATATATCAATAATTTCTGTATTCAAATAGCTGTTTTTTTATTTTAGCTATTAAGTTTTTTGTTTCATTTTACACTTATTAGAATACATATGGTTGTTAGTAAAATTTTGTGTAATGACATCTAACAAGGAAGGTACCCCAAGTGTAAGTCGCCGATTTGGACGATATGGCAATATGTTGTAGTACATTACAAAATAAGAGACACGTATTTTTTTTTACGTGCTGATAGACACTTTAAGGGGGTGAAATCTACCCCTAAAGTTCACCCTCAAAAACAGTTTTTTTTCAAATATTTCAAAAACGAATAAAGCTAGCTTAATGAAACCGACGCCAAAAGTTGTAGAACAAAAAAGCCTTCAAAATAGCATTACTTTCAATTGTAAGGGTAGCAACCCCTATTTTTTTTTTTTTCAAGAAAACTAAGCTTTTTTCATCAATTTTCAGCTATAAAAATTACAATACATTATATATCGCCTCAAAACTGATTCCATTTAAAAGAAAATTAAAAAATAAAGTTGACCTGTCTCGTGGTTTTGGCCAAAATTATTTTTTAGGGGGTAACTACCCCTTATTTATATTTTGTTCATTATTTCAGAAATAAATAAAGATACCTTAATAAAACCAACGCTAAAAATTTTAAAATAGGAAAGGCTTCAAAACAGCACTACTTTCAATTTTAAGGGTAGCAACCCCTATTTTTTTTTTTTTTCAAGAAAACTAAGCTTTTTTCATCAATTTTCAGCTATAAAAATTATAATAAATTATATATCGCCTTAAAACTGACTCCATTTAAAAGAAAATTAAAAAAATAAAGTTGGCCTGTCCCGTGGTTTTAACCAAAATTATTTTTTAGGGGGTAACTACCTTAATAAAACTAACGCTAAAAATCTTAAAATTAAAAAGGCCACAAATCTGTATCAGTTTCAATTTTAAGGGTAGGAACCCCTATTTTTCTCTTTTTAAGGAAATTAAGAGACTTTATTGACTTCAATGGTGAAACTTATCGATTTTTATCGACTGCTACTAACATTTTCTAGCAGGGAGGGTAAATGTGTTTATTATTTTTTTCTGAAAAAATTGCGTAAATAATCAAAATTTAGTGAGATTAATTTTTTTTCAAAAAAATAATAAAAATTAAAGTTTCGTGTTGCAGAAAAATACAAAATGAAATGATAACTAATGTAAATATGGTTTTTGTTTTAACAACACAAGTTTTATTATTACTATTACTACACAAAATTTAAAGTATTCTCAAAAAAGTAATTGTTTGTCGAATAGCTCGAGGCATTATGGATTGTAAGTTGTAAAATAATGATATTCTTCAAAAAAGTTTTTTAAGCATAAAGATTTTTTACATCACGAACATCTAACAATTGCAACATTATTACAACCATTGATCTCACAATGCATTGCACAGGAATCTCTGAAACTGAAACTTACGGGGTCATCGAAATCTCCTGGTCGATTCACAAGATACCCACTTTTATACCACGAATATTTAAATAGATTTTCATATCGTGGAGATGAAAATTGGTTATGAACCAAAGACTGTAATTTAATTATATTATTTCTCAAATGTAAATTTAAGTCTTCGTCTATGAGCAAAACATGGTGTGAAAAATGTTTAACATAGTTCTTCCATGTGCGGAATCCATATACATCTAACGGCTGTATGTTTCCAGTCGTTCCTGTAGGTATCATTTTGAGATGTAGTGTTTTATCGTGTGGCGTAACTTCCTGTACAATCGTTGGACAATGACCACTCCACGAATCAATTAGCAGCATGCTTCTAGGTCCAACTTGAGGAAAATATACCGCTTTTAACCACGCCTTAAAGAGTTCTACAAATTTTGATTTTATTTAAATGTGTCTTCCGAAATAATTAACGTTTTATTTTTAGAAATTAATAGAACGTGATTTTACCTGAATTAAGTTTTCCAGATGTCGAGGATGTAACATATACGTTTGTAGGCACAAACAAATTTTGTGAGACAATTGGTCCAAATTCTCCGCTTCGTTCCTTTAATACTAAAAATAATGGTGATAGTAACTTTCCTGTGGCTGAAATTGTCGGCTGTACAGTATAGCTATGAGTTGTTGATGTCACCGACTGTACAAGGCACTGTAATTTCTTTTCTCCTTCAAAAGCAAGAGATCGACCAGAATGCATTTCCAACTGGAAACCAGACTGGTCTGAATTATACGTATTGTCAGCGCCTATTTGATTAATCAATTGTTTGACTTCTGTTACGAATTCTACTTCTTTTTTATGCAAATCATTTCTATTTTCTATACTTTTTTTTGTGATAAATTTATTAATTTTTCGAGAAACAATTCTATGGGTGTTTTTAAATTTTGAAAGCCAATGATTTGAAGCTGTAAATCTTATGTCCTCATTTCCGATTAATTTTCGTGCTTGTAGAGCCCATCTTCTTAAATCGTTGTCATGAATTATTAATCCAGCTTCAGTAGCAGCTTTAAAATTTTCTAGTGTAAAATCGCAAATTCTTGCAATTTTTTCTCGGTAAGTTCCACCTTGATTGATTTGGTGAGCCCAGCGATGTAACTGTGTTTCAGAACTGACTTTCCTGAATCTATTTTGAACTGTTTTAAGCGATAAATTCTTTTTTGTTTTTCCACTTCTCCAATATTCTACAGCCCTTCTTTTGTATTCAAAACTCAATGGTTCTTCATGTCCCGTACATTGATCCGTAGGTAATTCAGGATAGTAAGGAAGTGTATGTAAATCAACATCTTCCACAATACGTGCATCTGTTTCTTTATATTCTTCTTGAAAATCCAACGATTTTTCCATTATAACATCTATGCTATTAGACGATTCCATTAAATCTAACAGTATCATTTGGAAATGGTCTTTTATTTCTATTTCTTTAATATTATAAGGGCTATCTTCAATATCAAGTGTTTGGAAATAGGCAAGCAGCAAATTAATAACATTCAGAGGAGTAATTTTCATTTTGAGTGCTAAAATAATCAAACATTTATAAGAATAATTGCATACAGAAATAGTATCTTTACAACACACATATATAGAATGCTGAAAATAAAAACATTTTTTTAATTTGTATGCGTCACCCCTCTAAACGTTACATTACTATGTTGCGAGAACATAGCTATTTCTCAATGAGGAAGCTTTGTACGTTGTACGTTGTACGCTTTTACTGATGTACGCCATCATGCGACCAATGTCTTTTTACCGGGAAATATTTGTTTAAATATTAAAAAAATGCCATATTTTCACAAGATAATAATGTTGCATTTAAAAAGGCGACACATACAAATAAAACAAATATTTATACTTTGGGCCATCCTATTAAGAATCTATTAAGAATATCGTATCTGTATATTTCTTTACTAAAGCGCTTGATAAATGAAAAGAAGGTAATCTCGAGTTTTTTTTTAAATTTGTAAACAGTAATCGGTAAGATGTATTGCACAATGCCTGTTAATTTAGATTTATTAAAATTAAGATTTAATTATTTAAAATTATTATTTGTATGTAAAATTTATTATTTGTAAAACATCTAATAGTAAAGGAACCGTATACAATTTTGGCTAAAAATTGAATCAGGAGTCTATAATTTTGTTAATAACAGAAAGTAAACAATACAGTATACACAATAAAGTATATTTTGATACATTTTTTAATTTTCGTAAAAATATTAAAAATACTTTATGCACTTATAAATCAGGATTTTTTAAATCTTTAAAATTAAAGAAAAATCAATTTAAACTATTTGTGCTCTATAACGTCAAATGTATATCCAAAAAATGTAACAATGTACGAAATTGCATACTTTCTAATATGTTCATTAAAAATAACGCAAAATATAATTTTGAAAAGCTGTTATAATTTTATTAAAGCCTATAGACAGATACGAAATTCTTACAATTAATGCATTAGATCTGATATATAAATAGACATTTACCTGTAGTTTTGTAGTGCTGCTGATATTAAAAAAAATGAATTGATGCATTACAGCCACAATATTGTAGAAATAACCACTTTCACAAAACAACACTGCACGACTGGAACTCTACCGATTTATAAATACAATGTTTGCCAGCAATATATGAAACTACGAGTTAAATCACTAATCTATAAATATCCGCCTCATAATAACATAAAAATAACATATTATTTTCTCATTGACAATCCGCGATTACTCTTATTTACTGCATAAAAGTCACTTACATCCACGTACACACACGCACACACACATTAATTTTTTTTAATGCTTTATTTATCACGTATCAAAACGGTACGATTGCCTTTGTCGAAGTATTTATAATAATACATAAAATATAATAAAGGGAAGCAAGAACATAATGAACTTCCGGGGATGACTTGCACCCCTTTAAAATGTATTATTCACAGATAAAAAATATAAATATTTTTCGTTTTTTGGTTCACTACAACATATAAAAGTTTAAATAAACATGTTACTTTTCTTGTGGAATTCAAGTCAGAATTAGTTTTTCGAAAAAGCTTTACAATAATCCGTTTAAACAAGTAGTTTAACCAAACTAATTTTGCAAAATTAATGATAAATTAGTATTTCGTATTGCCCGAAAGCGCTAAAATTACATAGCGTTTGTCTGTGTTATTGGTCAAAATTTTATGGTCAATCTTTTCAATGGAATGGTTTTTAAAGAGATATATTTATTGTAATTTTTATAGCTGAAAATTGATAAAAAACTTAATTTCCTTTAAAAAAATAGGGGTTGCTACCATTAAAATTGAAAGTTATGCAGATTTATGACCTTTTTATTTTAAGATTTTTAGCGTTAGTTTTATTAAGGTATCTTTATTTATTTCTGAAATAATGAACAAAATAAAAATAAGGGGTAGTTACCCCTAAAAAATAATTTTGGTTAAAACCACGGGACAGGTGAACTTTATTTTTTAATTTTCTTTTAAATGGAATCAGTTTTAAGGCGATATATAATTTATTATAATTTTTATAGCTGAAAAATTATGAAAAAAGCTTAGTTGTCTTGAAAAAAAATAGGGGTTTCTACCCTTAAAATTGAAAATAATGCTGTTTTGAAGCCTTTCTTATTTTAAAATTTTTAGCGTTGGTTTTATTAAGCTGTCTTTATTTATTTCTGAAATAATGAACAAAATATAAATAAGGGGTAGTTACCCCCTAAAAAATAATTTTGGCCAAAACCACGAGACAGGTCAACTTTATTTTTTAATTTTCTTTTAAATGAAATGTTTTGAGGCGATATATAATTTATTGTAATTTTTATAGCTGAAAATTAATGAGAAAAGCTTAGTTCTCTTGAAAAAAAAATAGGGGTTGCTACCTTAAAATTGAAAGTAATGCTGTTTTGAAGGTTTTTTATTCTACAACTTTTGGCGTCGGTTTCATTAAACTAGCTTTATTCGTTTTTGAAATATTTGAAAAAAACTGTTTTTGAGGGTGAACTTTAGGGGTAAATTTCACCCCCTTAAAGTGTCTATCAGCACGTAAAAAAAAATACGTGTCTCTTATTTTTTAATGTACTACAACATATTGCAATATCGTCCAAATCGGCGACTTACACTTGGGGTACCTTCCTTGTAAGTGTTTTGGAAACACATCAAAATATTTACAATTTAAAAGAAATTTAAGTCTATCACGGTAACAGCTTTCTTTATGAAGTATAATGCTAAGCTTTTGAAATATCTTCTTAGTCTCAAGATTAAAAACTTTGAAAATTAAGTACAAAATCGTTGGAACACACCACGCATAATGATATTGTCAACCTTTTTGTTAATTATTATAACACAAAACTAAAATTTATTAATGCTCCATTTAAGCAAAAATTATCTAAGAAATTAAATGATATCTATTATAAGAAATATAATAGAAACATTGATACAGATAGATATATTGTAAATTCAAATAAAACCAAAGTCTCATTTCAAAATCATAACACGTAGGTGATTGAACTTTGTAAGAATATACAAGAAAAGTAGTGTGTGAATGTCTTGGACATTGAACTCCCAAGATATGTAATAGATCTTTTGAAACTCAGCGAAAAATTCAACTCTAATAACCGTTTCGATAACGCACTTACTTTACAATATATAAAGAATTTTGAGATGTTTTCGAATAATAATTGTGAGGAAGAAAAAGCCAAAACACTAAGGGGTACATTTTTAAACCTTATTAATAAAAATTATAACAAAGAACTATCAAATGACAATCATTTTCATAAACAGTTTAAAACAGAATTAAAGAAAACAAAAGAGTTCTTAAAGCGCAACCCACAGTTATTCATCACAAGAGCAGATAAGGGAAATGCTACACTTATAACCAAAAAATCCGATTATATAGAAAAAAACGAAAGTCTTTTTTCGTGATAATAAATACTACAAGGTAATAAAAGTAAACCCTTTATCTGGCTTGGAAACGAGAACGAATGAATTAATAAAATAGTTAAATAAGATTGACTTCTCTTGTGGGGGAAAAAATTTGATTCGGTATTACAAAAGTCGAATATTGCAAAAGCTTATGGACTTATAAAAATTCATAAGAAAGGCTTTCCCATAAGGCCGATAATCTCAGCCATTAACTCACCGCTTTATAACATCTCAAAATTCTTTACTCAATTCTTATCCAACAATTTGAAACAACCAATTTCAGATGTGGATAATAGCCTTAAAGTTAAAGAACAAATAGGAAATCTCCAAATCCCATCTGATTATGTGTTAATTAGTTTTGATGTAGTAAGTCTTTTCACAAATATTCCTTATTATGTAGTTTACAAAGCAATAGAAAAAAGATGGACCCAGTTATATAATAAAATTAACATGAATTGAACAGAGTTTTTACATATAATAAAATTCATACTTGATAACATTTTTTTCCAATTTAATGGGAAATTCTATCAACAAGTTTTTGGTTCAGCTATGGGTAGGTAATCCCATTAGCTCCATCTTGGCAGACATTGTCATGGAAGATTTGGACATTCAGTCGTTAAATAATCTTAATATTAAATCTCTGTTTTATTTCCGCTATGTTGACGACATTATTTTATGTATACAAAAAGACACGATTGAACACACTGTAAATATTTTTAATTCCTATGATCAAAACCTACAGTTTACGGTGGAACTGCCACAAAACAATTGTATTAGCTTTCTCGATATTAAAATAATTATTAACGATCAAAAACGCATTATCACAGATTGGTACCATAAACAAACCTTTTCCGGAAGATATCTAAATTATTTATCACAACACCCCCATTGCAATAAAATAGCTATTATTTATAGTTTAGTTGACCGAGCATTTAAATTATCACATTACAGTTTTCACAACAAAAATTCGTTTCTGTTTTAAAATATTCTTACCATTATTTGTATGTATTACTATAATTAATGGTATTAATGATATATTTCTATAAATAACAAATTAATTTGTAATACGAAATAATTACGGTCATTTAAATAAAGCTATAATAATTTTTAAAAGATAAAAATTACCGTCGCGTCAATAGAAAAATAACGTTATGTTTTAGTAGGAAATTTTAATGTTTACACATACTTAGATTTTTAAGCAGTTTCCACGCTACCCTTGAGGTACTGCTATTAGCGCAGTGAATTTATTTTAATTCAATCTTAGTTATGACAGGATAGAATTTTATTTACTAACTCACAATCGCACGGCATGATACGATTACTGAATCAGTCTCATAATAAAATCATGTTATATGAAAATACGAATTCGTACATTCATCGCCTGTAGCCATACTATACCACGGGAGTTGTTCTTCCTCCGTACCTCCACCCTAACAAAAAGTATTTTGTAATAAATACTTTAAATAAGGACAATTCCAAACCTACTTCTAGCCTCCACCAAGTAAATGTTCACGCAATGGAAAAATCGTTATAACATCTTTTTTTACGTTTATATATATATATATATATATATATATATGTTTGTAAATTGGTACTTTTGAGGAGATGTGAACCTTTCGCTGAGAGTTCGGACAATGTGACTAAAGAAATAATGACCCTCAGGTTACCGACTCTGGGAAAAGGGGGTATAGATTTCTCCTCAAAAGTCGCGATTCTTGCGTTGAGAAATTTGAGGAGTCTCCTCAAAATGCCGACATCTCTTCAAAAGTACCGATTTATACGTTGATATCTCTTCAAATATACCAATTCCCATAGTTATAATATATATATATATATATATATATATATAATTATCCCCGCATCTGTTTATGGAGCCCATCCCTGTATATTAGTACCTACAGCCCAGAGATCCCTATGGCAAGTGACTAAAGAAATAATGGACCCTGGGGTTATAGACTTTTGATCGGGCTCCATAAACGCCCGAGAAAAATATTTTATGGGACCCGGGCTCCATAAAAGAAAACGGGCTCCATAAATATGCTCATGTGTATAAAAGGGCTCCATAAATCTGTTAAAACAAAGGTGTATATATATATATATATATGTGTGTGTGTGTGTAAAATAAAACCGGCGTTTTGAATGTGCGACGCCATTTTAGCAGGAAACTATAGCAAAATCCCATGTGTAAGACGAAGACAGATGATCGCGTGACTAAAGAAATAATATCCCTATATATATTGACTTTTTGAATGCCGCATTCAAAACGTCAGTTGATTGCATTTTTAACATGGGAACATATAGAATCTATAGGAAGTTGCGCATTCAAAACACCGGATTTTCATATATATATATATTATGAGAATATGTTTGAATATATTCATCAAGTAAAAATACCGATATCATTACAATTTCTTCAATTGAATGAGCATATAATAATCATAAAGATCGCCGTACGATTATTACATATGATGAAACCATGCCATATAATCATATTTAATAATCACCATATAATCTCTATGAGTATTATTGAAATCTAACAAATGACTAAATCTAATTTGAAATAATTGAAGTAAAATAACAAAATGAAATTAATAAAACGATCCAAAGCATTGCCAACGACGAGTTTCTTAATTGATAAATATTCTTTGAGAGAAAAATAGAAAAAAATTCAATTTCAATAAATTTAGAATTTTAATGTTACACAAAATTTCTTTAGAATATAAATTGTGAAACTTGAATAGTTGAAAATGTTTTTTAGTTAAATCATAATTTAATTCGTTCAAGCCACACGCGTTACAATAGGATCTACCAAAACATCTTGCATTTAATAATGAAATAGAAGTACTATTACGTTTTTCATCTTTAATTTCCTTGACATCAGAAAAAGTTCTTTCCGGTTCTGCATTTGAATGAGGAAGAGAAAAGATTGCTTCCGCCAACTTGATTAAAGATGGAAAACGTAAGTTTGTACCAGCATCATCTTTCATACTTCTTACAATTTTCCAAAATTCTTCTACATCTAATTTAACATATTCTTCAATGTTATCCTTTTCAAAGTCAAACGGTAAGCTTCGCCGTTCAATGGCGATACGAACTTTATTGATAAACGGGAAATAATCACAAACATCTGATAAATTTGGAAAAACTTCTCTCTTTTCCACACTCAAAGCAATTACTGGATCTAAAAACATTAATTTTTTAAGTAGAGTATCATTTTCCAAAAGTCTCCATCTCATATTTTAAAGAGCAGTAATATAAAATTTCTGACAATTTTTCAAACAAGTATCTAACACGTCCGATGGCAAAGTTTGGTAATTTCTGAACAAGAAGTATCCAAATACATTTCAATTAAAAGTTTCAAATTTTTCTGAATATCTAAATCAGTGTCAGAAATACTAGAAAGTGCTTCAGCATTAATGAAATTCATATTAATTTTTTGCAAAAGTCCTTGTATATAAATATTGTACAAATATTTATGTATCATTAAACCTTTAGTTTGGAACAGAGCGTTCAAAGAGTTGAAGTCATTTAAGACAAACTCCAAAAAATGAGCATACAATTTTACACATTGATCAGTTAACAATTTATAAACTCTTTCCTCATTACTTATTTTAGAAGTAGAACTTGATTTTTCATTTTCAGTTTTACAGCTGTCAAAAACTTTTAAAGTAAAAAAGGCTGGCAATAATTCAAGTAATCTTTCATAACTTTTAAAACTTTCAAGCCAGCGCGTTCCCGATAGTATTAGCAATTTTGCTTCCTCAAAGAGGAAGTTTTGTAACGGTGAAAAAAATTTTTTGAAACAAAAAATGTTCAAAAACATGTTTTAAGACTTTTGGCGCTAAAATCCGTGGTTTTTGATAAAAAAAACCACGGATGTGGTGTGTGTGTGTGTGGTGTGAGTGTGTGTGTCTGTGCGTGTGTTTGGTGTATGCATGTGTGCGCGCGCGCGCGCGCGTGTGTGTGTGTGTAGGCGATAACTTTTGAACCGATCGACCGATTTACATCAGAAAAGGCTTATTCTCTTCGTTTCCGAGGAGAATAGAGAGAGCATAACCTACTTTTTGATTTTACCGATTTTTTTTTTTATAACCAAAAAACGATTTTGATTTTTCGTTTTTTTGATTTTTTAATTTGTTTCAGCCAGTATTACTTAATAAACTAAATTTTTATTAAAATTTTTATTAAATTACCTACAATTTCTTTTTTTTTAATTTAATTTATCATTTCTCCACTCAAAATTTTTACCACTCATTACACTTATCGAGTACAACATTGTGTTAAAATTTGAAGATGTTATGTTGATTTGTTTCCGAGAGCAGGAGTAAAAGTCAATGAATCGTTTTGAAATTTGGCAAAGAATTAGCTTTTTTATATCTAAGGATTCAGTTCTTTGCCGAAAAAAATTTGACCGTTGTGACCAAAGATATTTGAGGTTAAAATTTTTTTATAAATTTCTTATATTTGCATTTTTAAAAAGAGTATTCGATTGTTTGACTCAAAATTTTTACCACTTATTACACTGATCGAGTACAACATTGTGTTAAAATTTCAAGAGATTATGTTGGTCAAAATTTTTTTACTCATTCCAAATTAGCCCCAAAACACAAATATAAAGTTTTAGTGCAAAATATGCAATAGTTCTATTTAATTTGTATATCATATATAAATAAAATAATTATTGTGTACTAGGGCATATCCCCGAGAAAGTAATTTCAGATTGAGTCCCGCGGCAACGCGTACTAGGGCAACGATAATAATTGACTTTCAAAATATTAATTTCGTAAAAATTTCATAAAAATATTTCATAAAAATATCGATTCTTAAATATGAAAAAAACTACCTCTCTGTTAAATTTCAAAACGATTCGTTGTCTTTTGTTAAGAAGTATAACTTAGTTATTATATTTGTATTATTGTTACAATCATGGATTAACTTTGAACCACTAAGTCGAGCAGGATAGTAGTTAAATACCTGTTTCAAAACAAATCTTTATTAGATTATTGCCAATACATACTTTTCTTTCTCAAACTAATGTATTTCTTTAAAATTTTTTATAACAATAATTAATTGTTTGTATAGGATACATAAATGAAAAAACAAAAAAGATATTTGTTATATTCAGTCAAATTGTTTAACAAACAACCAAGATCCACAAAGAAAACAGCTTTATTAATAAAGTTTTGTCGTGAAAAATTTACTTTTGTTTTTTAAATTTTAAAAATGGAATGGATAAATTAGTTTGAGGAAGGATCTTGCCAATGAATTGGCAGCGGTTTTTTTGTTGCATCACAAAACATTTTCGTAAATTCATCAAGTTCTTGCAAGCGCTTTGGGCTGTTAGCAAAATAATTGTAGGCACTTCTAATTAATTCTTCTACTTCTTTCGGTATTGCCATACAGCTCAATTTAGTAATTATTGCCGATGTATGGCAAACACAGTTTAAAACAATTAAATGAGGTACAATTTCCCGCAAAAATACTTGAAAACCTTCTAACTTGCCTACCATAACGCTTGCGTTATCACATGCTAAGGCAACAATATTTTTCGTGTTGATCTTACTTTCATCACGAAATTTCTTAAAACTTTTAAAATGATTTAAAGCAGTACCATGCATTGCGTCTAACTAATAATTGCACAAGATGCTGAACAACTTTACCAGAAACTGGATTTACGTATTGTACAGGAACACACATGATTTTTGTATTACTAATATCTGTACTTTCATCTACTAACACAGAAAATAATGTTGCATTAAAAATGTTAATTACTTTATCAAAAGCATCTTTATAAAAACGTTTTTAACAATGTTTCTACACTTATCTTCCTCACTTATCTCATGTTTCTGGTAGCTTCTGGATCAAGAGCCATTTTTTGTACGTAAGGTACCAGATCATTAACTAATCTAACGCAACATTATGGTTACTTGTGAAAACAGACGTAATGAATTCCGCACTGGCTACTCGTTCACGAAATGATGAACCTTCCACGACTATTGCATCAAAACAACCCTGTTTCATAGAAGCTGCCATATTCTCTTTGTGAACATCCGTATTTCCATGTGAAATCAAATCAGATTTTTTCGTGAATTTAATATCTTTCACACAATATTTACAAACTGCTACCTATCAGGAAGCTTTTGCAGCCAATCTTTCAAATTGACATTTGGCAGCCAATCAGGTTACCACTCTACACTACGTCTTTTTTTGCATTTCTTGAACCCATCTTGTACATCTTTCCTTTTTTAAGAAGTAATGCTATTATTATCCATTATACAATATATTTGTATACAAAATTTAACAATAACATTTAATACTACAATTTAATATCACACTTTAACAATTGGATGATAATAGGATGCCTTCTAAATAAATAATCAAAAATAATATAAAAAGTTGCCTATTTTTAGAAAACAGTGAATATTACATTATTAATATATTATTCTAATGGAATATGACTAGACAATAAATACTTATTTAACCTTAATTAATTTAATTTAAGATCACGGGTTTTAAATATTATAGAACGAACACAATAAAGTGAATTAATACTGTTATTTAATACTAACTAATTAATTGTAATTCAATAAGTACTGCATTAATATTGAATTAATACATCAAGTTAAACAGATATTGCAATGTATTAAATAAGATTGACTCTATTAAAACTTCTTAAAATTTACTAATACAGAATTTATCACAAATAAAATCTTATCTAAGATAATAGCAACGTTTTATAAAATATTGATAATCAATGTATTTAAAATTTGAAAAAATTTGAAAATTAAAACTATAAAACTTCTGGTTTACAAAAAAAAAAAAAAATTAAAATAGGAAGTTAAAAGGAAATACCGAATTCAATTATGTTTTACTAACGTGAAACGCATGAAATAAATATTGAAAAAAATACTTATCCACTTCCGCGAGCCGCGAGCGATTACGATACCGAGAAAAACTATAGAGAAGACGCGCGCGAATGCAGTTTATTTGTAAAGAAAAGAATTATCCATCATATAGCATAAGACGTTAAAATAACACTATCATAAAGATTAGTTGAATTGTAACTTATCGCAAACGAAATTGCTAAAACATACAAGATTGTATGAAAACAATGACTATCTTCACAACGTACGAACTAACGTAGTTGCGTAGGCCCGGCACTATTACATATAACTACCTACGGAGAATAAAAACCACACGATTGTAAAACGGCACTCCCGTACACCAATAAAAAATACCGAACAAACGATGCAACATGTAAAAAAATACAAGCTAACCACGATAATTTGATGGACGAAATAACACGATGTCTGTTGACAACGAAGCACGCGAAATGATTGAGGGAACGCGCGCGTTTTTCCGCGGATACGCGGAATTTTTTAGCGTATGCTTGCATCACGTGAAAAAAATTGAAGGAAGGACTATTATGTCGCCGGTGCTTATGAAAGAACTTGTTCATTAGAACGTTGTGAAAAAAAACACATTGTTTTAAAACACCGTGAAAAAAAAAGATATCTTAGTAAATGCTATGAAAAAAAACATATCTTAGTAAATGCTGTGCATCCGAACGGGCATCCCACTACTGCTCCCAACTAAATTAGCGTGTCCCACTACACTAGACGATAGTTATTTTCTTTTAATGCGATTATTTTAATACACCAGCAACAAAAAAAAGTTGTTCTTTTTTTTTAAATATAAACTCCGAAACACAAGCTATCTGTTGAGATTATTAGTTTTCATGTATTATCCTTAGTTTTCGTAGTAGAAAAGATTATAAAAAAAGTATACTAAAAAAGTATTAAACTGTCCTACTAATGCCTACTCTGCCGATGAAGTATCAGTCAATTTTTTCATCACAATTTAATTAAGCAAAGCTGATTAGAATCAGGAAGAGATTTTTTCACGACGTTTTATTAAGAAATGCTTTTTTCACATAATACTTGCTAAAATATGTTTTTTTTTCACGGCATATTCCCAAAACGTGTTTTTTACAGCGTTTACCAAGATGTGTTTTTTTCACAGCGTTTACCAATGCAGTGGTTTTTTTCACAATGTTTACCAGTATGTGTTTTTTTTTCACAGCGTTTACCAATATGTGTCTTTTTTCACAGCGTTTACCAATATGTGTTTTTTTCACAGTGTTTACTGAGATATGTTTTTGTTCATGGCATTTTATAGAGATGTATTTTTTTCATAGCGTTTTGATGAGAAGTATTTTTTTCACAGCCTTATAATTTACGTATTTGTTTTCATAAGCACCGACGATGTGACTTTACATTCATTATAACCATTATAAATAAATATAATATGATTAATATAATATAATAGAATTAAAACAAATTCAATGCGCTAATAGCAGTACCTCAAGGGTAGCGTGAAAACTGCTTAAAAATCTAAATATAAACATTAAAATTTCCTACTAAAACAAAGTTATTTTTCTATTCACGCGACGGTAATTTTTATCTTTTAAAAATTATTATAGCTTTATTTAAATGACCATAATTATTACGTATTACAAATTAATATTGGTTGTTTATAGAAATATATCATTAATACCATTAATTGTAGTAATATATACAAATAATGGTAAGAATATTTTAAAACAGAAACGAAAAAAAGCATAAGTAAACAATTTTCCTTATGCAAATTCTTGAGAAAAAAAAACATAACGTGAGATCGTTTATGATCATATTTACCCCTTTTGGGTTTAGGTTTAGATATTTGGTTTGGGTGTTAATATTGGGTTTACATGGTTTCTATTACTTTTATCTAGTGATAATATTAGATATTATAATTTAATATATCATTTTTAATAATAAATCATTATTGATAAATCGCTTCGTGTTACGTTCTCAACCGCTCTCTGTTCAAGCGTGCGCGCAGTCCGGGCAGCCAATCCACGCTTCTGCGCAGGCGCGATCTCTCAGCACGCGTTCGGTACACTGGCCACGTTCTCTACAATAATTTATGTATCGTGGAGTCGCCGAATTTCTTAGAGGGTACATAACCGATATGATCAAAGATCACGCCAAGATCAAAGGAGTGGGCCAGTAACACCTACGCGAATGAGTAATGCGGCAAATTTCAGGATTGCCGCCTTTAAAAAGGGACTGAGACTCCAGACGAGGACTCACTTCGTAATCAACTCGTGTACAGTTCACATCAGTCTGTATCACGGTATCATTGAAATTTTTACTTGTCCAAATTAATTAAGATCTAACTCCATTTTAAAAGTTTCGTGTCAAGTGTCATTTTACGCCCTTTAAACGTCCTAACTCCACGCCCTATCATCCTCTCAAAACTCCCGAGAAGTGGCGAGGGACCACTGGCATTACGAGTGTCACAGCGGGCTTGGATATCCAGACATAGACTACTACTCAACTAGCAAAGGCAAGTCGTAAAACTCTCTTGCACATTTATTCGAGGAGTACCGCGTTCCCTATTTTTCTTTTGATACCTACCGTCCCATCCTGGAACGATGCATGTTGCATCCGAATCGGGAGAACCTCTATTAGTCACGCGCTTATAATCATTGATACTCATGCTTACCTTTCATTTTTTGGTCACGCAACCAGAACGTAACAATATCAAGAACTTTTCTATATTCCCCGACTGAGGTGGTTGATCTTGTACTTATTGCAACTAAATTCTGCTTTTTTGACTTCAAATTTTCAAAAAACTTTCTTAAATACTTCTCGTGATTTGATATTTTACGTATTAGCTTTATCAGCATTATCAAAGTAATGCTTATGGTAACTGTTAACATAAGCTAGGTATTGAATCTTCTAAACTTGATGGCACCCTAGTAACATATTTGCTGAATTATCATCGATGGCATATTACTATCCCTTTACCGTCACGCCTGTTATTCGTCTTTCAGAAATTTAGCGCGCAATGAGAGAAAAAAAGCCAGAACAGCTTAAAACTCTGGTGAAAATAGTCGAGTAGTCGGGACGACAAAGGTTAGAATTGCTCAAGCACTCCAATAAAAAAATTTAAATTGCAGCCTTTTATATATCTGCTCTGCTCATTTTTGACAAATTCAGCTGATTTGGTCGAGAGGTTTAAGAAAAGATCTATAAAACGGGAAAAACAAGTGTTAGAATGAAGTGGCCATTATTACTTTGTATGTTAAGATAAACTGGTCCAGGAGGGCTTAAAATATTGGTTTTTACATGTAATTTGATGGGTAACATTATTTTTAATGCTTATCCGAGGAAAAAAGTTTCTGTCCTGTTCAAACGGATTTTACTTTTCCAGCATTTAATCGGCATGCCTGATGGATTATGTGATATAGAGCTTCAAAATGAATTTATTTCTTAAAATAGCTGTAAATTTTGATCAAGACTTCAGTCAACAATCATTCAGGGCTCATTTTGAAGGTATTCGCATAAGATAAAGTGTGAGACGTGAAAAAGCCATTTCGAGACTGCAAATTTTTGGCTATGGCTCAAATGACGTATTTTGCATAAGTACATATTTAAAATTTCTGATTTGTAACTTTTCATGCGGATATTCATATTCTATGGTAAAAATGCAACCAAAAACGTGAACACCATTTTTTTCATAAAATATCATGGTATAGAGTAAAATGGCCATAAACTTTGAGATTTAAAAAAAATGAAAAATGACAAATTTGTAACTTAAATATAACATTTTGCACATCAAGTTTCAAGCTCTGAAATTCGGTTTGTATATTTAAAATATAATTTCTGAATTTTTAGTTATATTAAGGTCAATTTTAATTGTTTCACTGTCCGACTTGGCGTGAAACATCTCATCTATATATTATAACGGTGTACTTACGATTTATCCATGGTACAGCGTCATGAAGAATTCTCGCCAACAATGATGAATATCAATATTAAATTAACCATGCAAATATATGAGTTCCTATTTTCAATGAGTAATAGACCGGGGGCTAGCGACAGATTTTTGAGAGTGATCGATGCCCGTCTGCCGTTTCGAGAACTGAAATATGTATCCATTTCAAATAGAAAAGTGCAATAAAAAAAACGCGCTCGAGGGTAGCAAGTAGAGGGTCACGAACAAAAAGTGTTATAAAAAAATGGCTAAAATAATGTATTGATGCCCGTCTGCCGTTTGACTGGAGGAAAGTTCGTGAAAAAAAAATCCATCGGAAGCTTATCGGCAGACAGTTTGGAGCGATAGGTTCTTCAGGACCCCCATGTTCAAAATGTAAAAAAAAAGTCGTAAAAAAAACTCATTGATGCCCGTCTGCCAAAGTTAAGGTACTTTCAGTTGATCGAAAGAGGCTTGAAAAACTAATTGGCAGACAAATTGGAGGTGTACAAGGTATATTAACTAAATTGTTTAACTGTCAAATTTTTGTTTTACAAAAAAACAATAGATGCCCGCCCCAAAATTTTTTTCAGATATATTTCACACCGACAAATATCTATTAATTGAATGGCAGACAGTTTCAGATGATAGAACAACAATTACAATATAAAAAATAATGCAAAATTAGTTCATCTAAAAAAATTATTAATGCCCGTCTGCCATTCTAGTATTATAATAAATATGCTATTTCATGACGATTAGTGCACCGGCAGACTGATCTACCATATAGAATTTATTTATTTTATTTATTTATTTAACCAGAAAAGTTACAATGCAGTTTACAAAGTAAAATCTATTAGAGGTAAACATTGTTACCTGTACAATAGTATGGTTGCATACAACTAATACTATATCTATAACTTAAAACTAACAGATTACTCATTCGAGTAACATAAACATTTTCAAAAACTTTATTTCATTTAACAATTTATATATTCTATAAATAAAATAAAATCCGCCAAAACGTAATATTATAATCTTCATTTTTCCAAAAGTAAACAGTGAAAATGATATGAAGTTGTGCGTATTGTTACAATTAAATGTTATTATCGAAAGAGCTTTTGTTTTAATTTGTACTTAATTGTACTCTTCTTATAATTTAAAATTTTGAGATCATTAGGCAATTCGTTAAATACCCTCATAGCTTCTACCAGACTATCTTTATCACTAATAGCTTTGGTCATTTTAGGTAGTTGTAGTGATTTTTTCCTAGTATTGCGTTTTATTGTAAGAAAAGCATCTTTTAGATTATTATAATGATAGCATAAGGATTCTAGAGTGAACATTTGTTCTATTTTTAGCGGAGTGTTGTGCACCTGGAATTTATTTTTGGCAATGATTTTGAGCAATTTATTTTGGATTTGTTGTATTATTTTAATTTCTGTTCTACAAGCACCCCCCCCCAAGCAATGATGCCATAATTTATAACATTATGAAAGAAGGAGTAATAAATAATCATCAATGTGTTTGTATCCATAATTTTTCTTAGCTTTGCGAGTATAAATATTAAATATTTTGTTCTGTTAATTAAATATTTAATGTGACTATCCCATTTCATATTAAAGTCGAAAATTAATCCCAAGTACTTGTAACATTCTGTTCTAGTTATTTGCTGATTTTGTATATTTATATTTACATTAATTGGGACACTATCACGATAGTTACCGAAAGTTATAAACTTAGTTTTTTGTATATTTAGGGATAGCTTATTTAAAGCAAGCCATTCCGCCGCTTGATCTAGTAGTTTGTTTATTCTATCCTGCGCCATTGACCACGTGTCTTCACTAGAAATGATGACAGCGTCATCAGCGTAGGACAGAATAGACCCTTCCGGCATATCTCTCAATAGATCGTTTACATATAATATAAAAAGTATCGGTCCTAATATTGTTCCCTGTGGCACCCCACAAGATACATATTTGTATTCACTTATTTGGTTTTGTATTCGAACTTTTTGTTGTCTATCGGAGAGATAGCTTTTGAACAAAAGTAAGACCTTTCCTCTTATTCCATAACGTTTTAATTTGCTAAGTAATATGTCATGGTTAACAGTATCGAACGCTTTTGCCAGATCTAAAAAAGTAGCAATAATACGTTTGCTTTTATCTAGATTTTGATAGATTTTATGTGTTATGTAGTTAAGTGCATCCGCCGTACCTTTGTTTTTAACAAAGCCATATTGGTGTTCAGAAAGTATTTGATGTTTTTCCAAAAAAGTATAAAGTCTGTTATAAAGTATTTTTTCAAAAATTATGGCAATATTGGATATTAGAGATATTGGTCTGTAGTTAGAAATGCATGATTTACTTCCAGCTTTGTGGATAGGGACAACTTCGGCACTTTTGAGATTATCTGGCCAGATAGACTTTTCAATACTCAAGTTGTATATATGTTCTAAAGGAATAATTATGTAGTTTGCTAACGTCTTTAAAATTTTTGTATTTATATTATCTACACCTCCAGCTTTGTTTTTCATGTTACGTATAATTGTATTTATTTCAAGTGCATCAGCGGGTTCTAAAAACATTGATTTGTTATTTGGTTTAGGCATATTCAATCTTTTATTTGTAGGTTGTATAATTTTTTTACTTACTTCAGATCCTACTTCACAAAAATACTTATTCATAACATTAGCAATTTCCCTTTGATCTTCTATTTTTTTATTGTCTTGATCGTAAATATTAGTTATATTATTTGATTGCACTTTGTTTTTTCCTAATTTCTTATTTATTAAGTTCCACAGTTGTCTAGGATTGTTGTCACATTTTTTAAACGTTTCGAAGTCAAATTTGTGTTTGGCATCTTTAATAATCTTATCTAATATTTTACAATAGTCCCTGTATTCTTTTTTGCGGATTCACTAGTTGGGTTTCTTTTAAAAATATTATATAAAGTTTCTTTAGTTTTACATGATATTATAATTGCGTTTGTGATCCATATCTTTCTAGGAATCATATTATTTTGGTTATTTTGTTTTTGTGAAAAAGTTGCCTTCTCAACACATCCATTCACTAGTTCAACTAATAACTCTGAGGCAGAGTTAGGATTTTGTATAGTCAAAATCGAATTCCAGTCTATGCTTCTAGCTACGTTAATTAGTTTTTTATAATTTATGGTTTTATTGTTCTGCTTTCTTGAGTCGCTATGTATTATATGATCGAAAGTTACAAACAAAGGGTAGTGATCAGTAAATGGAGTAGTTATTTTGTAGGCTTTTGTTGTTAGATTTTTACTTTTTAGATACATATTATCGATACATGAACCCCCGAAGATATTTTCTGGGTCTGGTCGTGTGACTCCAAGGAAACATGGGGTATACTCATGTTCTAAAAGATGATTCAAAAAATCTTGGCTTAAAGTCATGTCATATGCACTATCAAGAGATTTGCTCATTATATTAATATTGAAGTCTCCGATTAACCAATGATTTTTACTGTTTATATAATTCATAATGTATTTTTTTACACTCAAAATAAATTCTGTTTTCGAGATGTCATGGCATCTGTAGACAGCCGAGATTATTAACTTATCTTTATTTTTTAGTCTAATTCTGGAACATAGAAAACTAACTCTATCAATTACTATTGTTTCTGTGTCTTCAAATATTTTACTATTTATATATACAAGAACCCCGTCGTTTTGGTTAATTCTACTATTATTATAAAAAATTTTGTAATTAGGTAATTGATATTGTTTATAGTTTTCCAGTTTTCTAGTCTCTGTACAAACAATTACACATGGTTTAACATACAGACTCTCAATAATAATTTCTAGATTTTTTAGATTAGCATTTATGCTTCTTATATTTACATACATAATTAGATTATTTTGGCCTGTTAGATTATTGTTGAGAGTCTGCATGTTAGCGCAGCTACATTCACGTTGTAAGAAGTTTTCAATGTCTTGCTGGACTTGATCCATTATCATTTAGCGATTCTCTCGAAGACTGCAAGCCCAAGGGGGCAATGGATAAAACAGATTGACTCATTGGCATTGCAGTAACAGTATGTGGCTGTGTTTGATTAGTTGTAATTTTGATGTTTTCTACTTTACCGATGAGTCTGGGTACATAAGGCCTCACTGGGTAATCTGTCATATCTATATCTCGGTTGATTTTACCTTTTAAGATTTTGCATTTCTCACTGTCATTCGCCATGTGGTTAACCTCAAAATTCGTTTTATATTTAGTGTTGCTGTATAAACAATTTACACATGTGAAATTATCTTTTATTTGACATTGTGCTGATATATGAGATCCTGCACATTTTAATCATGTTAAATCATTAGAGCACTTATTTGAATTATGTCCAAAACGTCCACACTTGTAACATGGCTTGATATTTATTAAGTCATATATTTTACAGTTTTGATATCCTACGTAGATTTTATTATTATAACATTCTCTTATTATCTTGTATATCTCTGAAGGAACTTCAATAATAGCTGTTATTGTATTATTTTTGGTATTTTTATAAGTACTTAACACTACACATTTTCCATCACAGTCTTTAAAATTTCTTGTGTTGATGTCACTTTCTAATTCTTCATCATTCATATTTTCAAAATTGTCTATACCCACCACCTTTATTTTCGGTTTAGAGATGCTTTCTGTTCCTATTTTACACTTATCCGACATTTTACTACTTAAAATTTTGGCTGCTTTATTGGTACTATCTTCGTTAAGGCAGTTAATGTTGATTTCCTTGTTATTTTTTACCTGTAAACTTTTCGTCTTGATTGTTTTTTCTTTCGTTAAATAGTGGGTAACCCTTTTTTTAATTTTGTTTATGTCGTCGTCCTCATTTTTCATTTGAATAATTATTTTCGGTATGCGTTTTTTTAAGGGTTTACTGTTAATTGTAGCTTCAGCATACGTTTTCTTGTTAGTTGTTACTTCTGAGTTTACTTTTTCTTTTTCAGCATTTAGAAGTTCCCTGAGTAAATAATTTTTCTCTTGTAGCTCCTTGTTAAGTTCTCTTAATAGAGTTGTTTCAATTTTTAAATTTTCCAGTTCAGTGTTATTATCAAAGATTGTTTCATTATGAGGGTCTTCAACGTTAGTACCATTGGCAGCTGCAATTTCATCTAGTATTTCTTTTTGTATTACCTCTTTTCGTGTAGCTTTTATTTCCGCTATTATCAATTTTACATCGTCACTCAAGGTATCCACGTTGAAATTTGAGATTAGTTTCAGATGCGCATGCTTCGGGCATACTGCCAAGATTTCACCAATTCTTTTTGTGTTTTTCAATCTATCAAAACAACTAAAGTGGTAAGAATCCTCACAAAAAAAACAAACTATCGCACCAAATCTGGCACTACGATGACACTTATAATATTTATCAGGCGGCTTACCGGCGGGGGCTGTATGCTGCCCCGCCATCTTAATTTTTATGTTATTTAGAATAATAATTAACCATAAAAATAATCATACAAAAATAATGCATGTAAAAAAACAATTGATGTCCGTCTGCCATTTTAACATTATAATAAGCATGATATTTTGTTACTATTAATCTATCGGCAGATGGTTCTGGTATATATAATAATAATTAGCAATAAAAATATTTATGCTATATAGTGATGTATATGAAAAAATGATTTTTTTTCATAATCTATTTATATTATTGTCGTTGATATTCACTGGGATTTATTTAGTGACTTTTCTTGATTTTAATAGTGTAAATCACATGCACACACATCATCATATCCCACACGCGCGGAAATGCGCCCTTCGGAGCGACTCGACCGTTTCTTCATCCGTCCGTTACGAATTGTACTCACTCACACTGTTCATACACACACATACCATACACCCAGACCCCTCTATCCCACCACTCCTCCCTTGGGCTGCGACCTTGCGAGTTTCTGCTCCATCTATAGGGATCATCACTTGAACTATGAGTCTCTGTTCAGAATCTATTCCTACTTCTTGGAAGGCAGATGTTCCAGGCTCCGAAATTTTCTCTCGGCTGTACGGCGTAGGTAGTTAGTTTCTTTCTTCCGTGCAACATGTCGTCTGAGGAGAGTGAGAACTCTAATTCTGAAGAAAAAATTAAGAGTTTTTTGTGCCATGGAACAGACAATGTCAAAGCATTTAATTCGAAAACTTTAACAAAATGCAAAGAGACATTAGCGGTGAAAATAACGTTAAGAAATAATGAGCAGTTTAAGGACATTGTTCTTCCGGAAAACGAAGCGGATAATTCCATTGGGTATCATTCGAGGCCGTGTTATAGTAGTTTCACGTCAGTGCAAAAAAAATACAAATCGACAGAAACGGCCAATGCAAATCAGTAAGTAAATGTTTTCATTTTTCAATCGTATTTACGTGTTCTATCTCTGTCCCTCTCTCTCTCTTTCTCTCTCTCTCTTGTTTTCTCTTTTTCTTTTGCGCGGGAATTTCGCGCGCGTACATGACGGTTGACTCCAAAACGACTTTTGATTTTTTACAGCCAGTACCTAATCTCTAAATTCGAATAAATGCAATTCACTTTGAATAACTGAATAGTCACTTTTAATAAGTCCAGATCCGTTCACTTATTGAAAACGTGAACGGATCTGGACTTATTAAAAGTGGCTATTCACATATTCAGAGTGAATTTCCATATTATTTGAATTTAGAGAGTATTATTTCCTTAAAAACGGTTACATATTTTCGGTTAAATGTTATTGTAGAGTTATGAAAGTATATGTATACTAATATACCTATACATCGCTGCGCACTTGGCTAGCACGCGCGTACGCGGCAAGGAGAGAGGGGACCGCCGAGTCGAAGTCTGGCAATATATATGTATATGGGTGTGTATAGCGAGTGCTATATATATATATATATATAGCACTGTCTCGCTTTTTCTCTTGCAACCCCCCTCTCTCTCTCTCTCTCTCTCTCTCTCTCTCTCTCTCTCTCTCTCTCTCTCTCTCTCTCTCTCTCTCTCTCTCTCTCTCTCTCTCTCTCTCTCTCTCTCTCTCTCTCTCTCTCTCTCTCTCTCTCTCTCTCTCTCTCTCTCTCTCTCTCTCTCTCTCTCTCTCTCTCTCTCTCTCTCTCTCTCTCTCTCTCTCTCTCTCTCTCTCTCTCTCTCTCTCTCTCTCTCTCTCCCCCCCCCCCCCCCCCCCTCTCTCTCTCTCTCTCTCTCTCTCTCTCTCTCTCTCTCTCTCTCTCTCTCTCTCTCTCTCTCTCTCTCTCTCTCTCTCTCTCTCTCTCTCTCTCTCTCTCTCTCTCTCTCTCTCTCTCTCTCTCTCTCTCTCTCTCTCTCTCTCTCTCTCTCTCTCTCTCTCTCTCTCTCTCTCTCTCTCTCTCTCTCTCTCCCCCCCCTCTCTCTTGCTCTCTCTCCCTCTCTCTCTCGCTTTCTCTCTCTCTTTCTCTCTCTCTCATTTCTAAATTTACTTTTTGCAGGCAAGGCGATGAATTTCAAAATATTGATGAGAGTGACCAGCAACAACAAGAGTCATCTTCGCAAAAAGATGGACGTGATAGTAATTGTGTTTTTTGCCAGCGAGAATACAAAAAATTACAGCGAAGTAAGAGGTATGAGAAGTTATCGTTCGGAGATCATGAGAATTTCAACATTATCAAAGATTATGCCACTCAATGGAACGATATTGAATTATTAATTCGATTAGATGAGCATGTGAATAGAAACGATAAAGTGCCGCATCATAAACATTGTAAAAGTAATTATTGTAATGTCAATGCGACAAAAAGTAAAGGCTTAAATCAGTGGCACGACAAACGTCATGCGTCTTACCGTGCATTCAAAAATGTATGTATGTTTATTGATGATTATGTTATAAGCTGTAAGAATGCATGCTCAATGAATTTCTTAAAAGACGTTTTTTCGGATTTCTTGCTGGCACAGTATTACAACGAATTTCACAAAACACTGTTTAGTGTGAATCACATTGTTAAAAAAATCGAAAAAAAATTTTACAAAAAAGTCAAAGTAACGAGTGTGCGAGGAGAAAAAATTGTTGCGCCAATTAATTCTGCAGTTGTTCTGAATTTAAATGAGGTCAAAGAAAAGGATAACGTTCAACAAATGGCATTCACATTAGAAATGTCATTTTACGTTTAAAGCCGACAGAATTGACGAACGAAATTACTGCATCTGATTTGATACGCGGTGAATGTCAATTGCCACAAGAACTTGTTCAATTCTGTAAAACAGTATTGGCTGGTTGCAATTACCGAAAAAGAAGAAACGAGAAAACCACTCGCCTGAAAAAATCATTTTCTTCTGATTTAATATATGCGGATTCCAACGGTCGCATAAAACCGTCAAAATCAATTACTCTAGGAAGTGCTATAAAAAGCTTAACTAGTAGTAAAAAAGTAGTAAAGATTCTCCACGCATATGGACACATCTGCAGCTACGAAGTTTTGCAAGGCCTAGAAACGGAAGCTACGTATACAATGATGGAGTCTAATTCTCTTTGTCCGTCAGACATTAAAAAAAAGCAGGACTTCGAACATCGACCGCTTTCGATAATTTCGATAGATTTATCGAGACGACAAGCGGCAAAGTCACTTTAAACGACACAGTCGGGATAGCAGAGCAAGATGTAGAAGAAAATACATTAGAATCCCCAGAAAATATGATTACTGATGATGCTTCATTGGATGATACGGTGGAAGATGCAGAAAATCCGCAGAATAATGTGAATATTAAAAAAAGACGAAAAAGTTTTAAAGGTAAGTAATAGTAGTAATTATACGCGCACACACCATCATACCTCGCACGCGCCGAAATACGCGTTCGGCGCGACTCAGCTGTCGCTTCATCCGTCCGTTGACCCCTGTATTTACTCTCACAAACATTCCCATACGCGTATCCATATAGTATACATGGGCGCGAGACATTTAAATAGACGTAAACATGAACGTTGACTTTTAAATGTCTAGCCTCTATTTTTGGTTTTTAATCCTAATCGCATTATTTCTCTATAAATAATAGTTTATTTTCCATCTTTTATGTACATTTACTTTAAATGATTGTTTAACTATTGTACATACCGATAAATCTGTCCTCACACGACTGTTAGAGAGACAAGTGGAAGAGCACCATGTACCGGAAGCTACTGATATCCTGTTAATTGATGGTTTTTGTTTGTTATATTCACAAAAAAATCTGCCACAAAAGTTTGGAGATGTTGCTATCGAAATATTAAAACGAATAACACATGCAAACACCGGAAAAAAAATTTTCATCTTATTCGATCAAGGATTACGAACATATGCTGAGGCATAATTTTCAGAAAGATTATTGCATTTCAGGTGAATATAATGATTAATTCATTATTATTTCAATATATGATAATAAATTGAGGTATATTAATGTTTGCAAAATCTGAATTTTTAGGCCCAGAGCAGAATCGACCAGCGGATTTTGCCGCTGAATTAAAAAATATGAATTTTAAGACTGCTTTCGTTAATTTTCTTATTGAACATTGGAGCACTGACGGAGCGGCAAACTTCATTGCCGAGAGAGAAATTTACATTTCTTTCGATAAGTGTTATAAATACAGGGCTGTCAGTGGAGTCGTTACAATGTCGATTGTTAATGAATTCACCTGTACTGGTCATGAGGAAGTCGACAGCAAATTTGCGTTTTTCATCAAAAAGTGTGATGGGCCGAAAAATATTTTAATTAATTGTTGCGATACAGATATTTTAGTCATCATTTTAGGAAATATGGTCCATTTTGATGAATCATTAGAAATATGTCTGAAGTTTGGAACAGGCAATAATATGAGGTACATAAATGCCACCCAAATAGCCAAAGCTATCGGACCGCAGGCCTGTGCTGCTCTGCCAGCACTGCATGCCTTCACTGGGTGTGATTATAACCCATCCTTCTATAAAAAAGCCAAGTCGAAACCATTCCAGTTATTAATGAGCAGCGACGAATCCAAGGTGGCCTTTGCGAATATACTGGATTCGGCAAACCACCAAATAATTGAAAAATTTGTATGTCAAATGTATGCCACGCAAAAAAATGGATTGAAAAAAAAAGGTATGATTTTTAAAATATTCTTGTGTATACTTAACTAAAATAAATAAATTTTATATTTTTTATTAATTTAATTAGATTCAGTGAATGATGCCCGGCTGCATTTATTTGCAAGGAATTATGCCGTAGTTGACGATATCGAGAAATTTAAGAAAAATGTTGGCAATTTTGATGCTTGCATACTTCCTCCGAGTCAACGCGAACTCCATCAGCAAATTTTAAGAGCAGCGTACATTGCATCGGTTTGGTGCAACGCAACGTTATGTACGCCGACAACGCTCAATCCACTTGAGTATGGGTGGAAAATTTCGGAAGAAGATGCAAGCAAGTACACCTTCAAATGGTTTGAAGGAAGTGAGATGCCTGAGTTAATCGAAGATGTACTACTTGAAGCAGAGAGACCTCGTGCAGGTACGTTCAAAAAATAGAAACTATAAAAATCTTTAATTTTTTCATAAAAATAATATAAATTTTGTTAAACTTTCAGATGAAGAAGAAAATTATTCTGACGGCGATGAGCCCGATTCCGAAAGTGGATCAGAATCCGAAGATTCTGAGAACGGTGACATCGACGATATGACCGATGAATCAGACAATGATGACTGTGAAAGCAATAATGAGTCTGATTGAAATAATTCTTTATATTTTAATATTTCTTTTTTAAATAAATATTTTATTTTTTTGTTTAAATACTGTTGTATATTCATTTATTATTAATACCTGCATTTCCTTTCCGTTTAATTAATTGTACATTGTGGGGTGACGATTGAGCCGGAGTGGCTTATGAGTGCTTAAGGGGACAGCGAAGTTAATGTATTTTAAATGGACGATGGCGCTGTAACTAGTATAACGCGTTTTCATTATATAATTTAGAAAATTTTTATCTTTTTGGATTTTGGAGACTTGAGCGCGCTTTAAAGTTAATGTTTAGTTATTTGCCAAAATCGCAACTCAAACAATCAATTAATTGCCTGTAAATGACCGACCTATAAATTGAAAAATTAAAAGATAATATTTTTCTTAATTTCATGACTTGAGCGCACTTCGTGTATAAATTTTAAGTATTCTCTCGAAATTTCAGTTTAATGGGTTAACTATTCGAAGAAAAAACTTTGAAAAACTAACTATCGGGACTTCGGCTTTCCCTTAATGTAATTCGATTCTGAAAAAGTAAACTCCTCCTGTGCTACACATCGTAATTTTTAACTCACGAGTTATTTTTACTTACAAATAGCGGATTTGATAATTCTATGAATTATAAATAACTTTTATTCAAACGCCAATTATAATACTGTTTCAACTTTGAACTGTGATTTTTAATTTAAATGTTCGATATACGAATATTGGAGATATTCTTTCAGAAAGCATTCTGCTATTTCAGTTAGCAGCGGTTTTTTAATGAGTGCAGTAATTAATCTCATCGCATTTTTTTGCATAATTATATTTATTAATAAATATTATTCTATATATTAGAATCGTCTGCCGATAGATTAATAATGTTAAAATAACATGTTTATTAAAATGCTAAAATGGCAGACGGGCATCAATTGTTTTTTTACATGCATTATTTTTGCACGATTATTTTTATTGCTAATTATTATTCTATATACTACATTTGTCTGCCGATACATTAATCGTCTTAAAATAGCATATTTGTAATAATACTACAATGGCAGACGGGCATCAGTTGATCTGAAAAACCGCATATTTCTGGTATCTATTTTGTATCTGCCGAAATCATCTATCGTCAGAAACTGTCTGCTAAGCCACTAAGTTATATAGTTTTGTCAAGATAATTCAACATTGCTTTGGCAGATGGGCATATATTGTTTTTTTGTAAAACAAAAATTTGACAGTTAAAAAATTTAGTTAATATACCTTGTACACCTCCAATTTGTCTGCCAATTAGTTTTTCAAGTCTCTTTCGATCAACTGAAAGTACCTTAACTTTGGCAGACGGGCATCAATGAGTTTTTTTTACGACTTTTTTTTTACATTTTGAACATGGGGGTTCTGAAGAACCTATCGCTCCAAACTGTCTGCCGATAAGCTTCCGATGGATTTTTTTTTCACGAACTTTCCTCCAGTCAAACAGCAGACGGGCATCAATACATTATTTTAGCCATTTTTTTATAACACTTTTTGTTCGTGACCCTCTACTTGCTACCCTCGAGCGCGTTTTTTTATTGCACTTTTCTGTTTGAAATGGATACATATTTCAGTTCTCGGAACGGCAGACGGCATCGATCACTCTCAAAAATCTGTCGCTAGCCCCCGGTCTATAATAAACGCAAGGAGATGGACACGTAAAGGTCTTTAAATCATCAATCACTGCAAGTAACAAAAAAACTTGGACGTTTATTGACATGAAAATAAAAACAGAATATCAAAATCCGCGAGGTATTGTTAATAGTAATGTTGAGCGCCAGCTGGATCGTTCCCAGTGATCTAACTAATCCTAAGTTTCGATATGTACGCAACGCGATGCGATGACTAACCGGTTTCGGTAGGGCGGGACGCAAATTCAAGCGCGAGCACGCGAGGGTGTTACAAAAGTTTCGGCACATTTCGATAGTATGCGGACGACACGAGAAAACTATGATTTTACCCGGCTCTAGGTGACGACTAGAGTCGGTGCGCGCGACGCGAGAGAGAGCCTAGCGAGTCACGCGGCTTGCACTTACCAGCACAGCGCTGGAGCTACGGAGTGTCCTCGCAGCTGACGCTTCGGTGGCGACAGCAGCTAGGCAGCGACGACCAGACGCAGAGTTTCGGTAGCGACGGCGGCTTGGCAATGATACTAGATGCAGAGTTTCGGCAGCGGCGGCAGCTCGGCTGTGATGGCGCAGCACAGATGTGCACGTTGAGGATCGGCTGAGTGGCTCCGGGCGGCTGTGTAGCACCCACCAGTCGTCTCGTCGGAAACGTTTGCTGGGATGACGAAACCTCACTCGCGTAGTACAAATCAGCTAAAGCAGCACAGGGTGCTTAATCAAAAACTACGTGCGCGTGCTGCGGTTCACAATGGAGTGGCCGAGCGCGCACGCCGACGGACGAACGAGCCCCGTAGTCCTAATGGTGTTTTTTCTGTTGCAGGTTACATTAAGGCTGCCGCCCCCATAAGCCAGAGAGAGATCAAGAGAAGAGTGAGCCCAGCACACTCGCATCGCAGCAGCATCAGTTAATACAAGCGATGGCAGGAGTTACGTCTTCTTCATCAGGAGCAGGGCATGGTTGCAGCACAAGGAGCTCGCAATGCTCCTCTACAAAAGTGCTGTCTTCGCTTTTAGTTTATGTTACAGGTAACAGTGCTAATTAGGGTGTCGTGCGGATTGCTTGGGCCCTCTTCTGCCAAGCATTCCTTTTCTAAAATTAGGTTTTTCTGTTCTGGAAATTTAGCCAGAAAAGAACCCTTACAGCAACCGCTGGGGTTTTTTCCCTATCTAGATTGCTAATTGTAATGCTCCAAAGTGAGCGTTACAATATACTATAAATAAATAAATACATATAAATATATGAAACGCTAGTAATGCAGACACTTTTCGGAATTGAAATACACTTATGCAGACAAAGACCGACTTATGCAGACGTCAGCATAAATAGAGAGATTATTTCTTTAGTCACGCAAGACTTGTGCAGACACTTGTATAAATGGTATTACACTTGTGCAGACGGGTCACGTGGTCTTATACATTTCTGTCAGTATAAGTCGAAGTTCATATGATTATATATATATATATATAAATCTCTTTAAGCGTTATTTCTGGGACGTTTTTTGTAAATATACCCGTTATTTCTGGGACTCCACGTTATTTCTGGGACGTCCCAGATTTGCACCCCCTGTTATATATATATATATATATATATATATATATATATATATATATATATATATATATATATATATATATATATATATATATATATACACACACACACACACACACACACACACACACACACACACACACACACACACACACACACACACACACACACACACACACTTGTTTTAACAGATTTATGGAGCCCTTTTATATACATGAGCATATTTATGGAGCCCGTTTTCTTTTATGGAGCCCGGGTCCCATAAAATATTTTTCTCGGGCGTTTATGGAGCCCGATCTAGAGTCTATAACCCCAGGATCCATTATTTCTTTAGTCACTTACCATAGGGATCTCTGGGCTGTAGGTACTAATATACAGGGATGGGCTCCATAAACGGATGGGGGGATAATTATATATATATATATATATATATATATATATATATAAATTTCTCTTGAGGGGTTTATGGTAACCGTATTTATACATACCGGGGTTTATGACGACCGGATAGGTTTATGGTCACCGGGCGACATAAACTTCTATAATATAGGGGTTTATGCCGCGCGACCTAGAGTTCCGACTTTGAGAGTTCAAAAAAAATTTCCGGAAAAATTCTGCGGAAACTGAAGGGGGTGCCGCAGGCGTCGTGGTATTAGTCAATACTGATGAATACTGGGATGTCGTATTGTAGACAATGGCGCGCGCGCGCACCCTTACCCACTTGTAGTGCGGAACTCTGGGCTGTAGGTACTAATATACAGTGTTGGACGCCATAAACCCTCCGCAACAAACATATATATATTGTTTGTCTATATTGTTTTTTCAGCTGATTTAGGCTTCAGAAGCCACTAAGTCGAAGACCCTTTTGAGAAAAAAAAGTAGTTTATTCAATTAAAAAAAGAATTACAAAACTTTATAATTCCAGAGCTTCATGTCATAGGTACATGTTTAACAAGTACTTTGCAAATTGTCTCATCAAGATCCATCAACTAGGTACCAAGAAAACATGCACACCAGTTTTATTTGTTAAATGACATAAATCTGTATAAAGTGAGTTTATCTCCTGAGATTTTCTATTAGAAATAAGTTATATTAGTAATACATGAACTTTTTTTTATGGTAACTATATTTTCATTTAGTTTTTCAGGTAAATTCGGTCTCAGCAGCCATTAGTCCCACCTTAATGGGTGACTAAGAGAGTCAGATACGTATCTAAGAAAATCAATATTATTTTGAAATCAAGGGTAATAGTACTTTGTAATGCTGTTTGTTCAGAGAAAGTCTAATCATACAAGAGTATCATTGCAGTTTGGAATATCACAATCTTACATTATATTAAGCTTATTTCATTTTCTCTGGTTCTCCAGTTCTTTGTTATGAAAGAAATTATGGGTGTCATAATTTTTTTATGGAGCACTGCTATGGGAAAATTTTGGGGACAATTTTTGCAACAATGTTTTACGGAGCACTTTTATGGGACAAGTTTTGGAACAAATTTTGGGACAACTTTTGGGGCCACTTTTGGAACAGTTTAGGCACAGGTTAGGTATACTTTAAAGATAGTTTAGGAACAATTAAGGAGAATTGAGGGATAGTTTAATAAAAGAATGAAAACCGGAGAACTGGAGAACTGGAGAAAATGGAATCGGCTTAATATAAGATAAGATTGATAATACTGTACTAAATCTGACAGCCAGACAAATAATAGCACAAATCAAACTATCAGGAATTGAAAAAGCACAAGAGAGGATCTTAAACAACATTTCTGCAACAGTTGTTAATGTCAATTTAGACAGAAAACCTAGCTGTTGTGAGGCAAGAAAAAGATGACTACACAGTCTTAAAGGTAAATATGATACTTTACAAAGACCTAATAAGTGATGTGTAAGACAAAAGCAAAATACTGCAAGACTTTCTCGTCAAAACAATGAGTGTTAAAAGAGATTAAAGAAAAAAGAAAAATTGAGCAGGTCACATATGCAGAAACTGTATCAGGTAATACGAGGATAGGTAAACACGTGTTTTCTATCATAGTACAAGCAAAGAATCAAGAAATGAGAAAAAAGGTAACAACATTGTGACTAACGACATACTAAATAAAATAATAATACCAGTAGAAGAACTTAAACAACCCAAAGAAGGAACTATGATTGTTACTTGCGCATTTAGAGCAGCTGTTGTAAAAATGGAGAAACTACTAAAGGAAAAAATTGGACTCGACTTTAACGTAAATCAAGAAGAGTTTGATAACCACAGACTAATAGTTCGAGGTATAATATGGATAGAGATATGTTAGAAGATGACACCAATAATAGAAATTTTGAAGGTACTGACTTTATTGTACCGCTGAACATATTTTTGAAAACATTAAAAAGAAAACAAATACTGCCATTATAAAAACCAACTGACACATATGGTTTCATACATAAAAACAAGAACAAATTATTTGTGGGTCATCATCCAACAGAAAAATCTCACTTTAGATCTCAGGTGAGAACTCACATGAAATTTTGGCGTGATATCTCACGTGAGATCTCATGTGAGTTCTCGCCTGAGATCTCATGTGAGATTTTTCAGTAGGGCAATGTTCTCGAGTCTATGACGATATTAATGTAATGGACTATTTTCGTCCATTTACCTAAATAACAAACTTGGAAAAAGAGGTCCTAGCCAACCTCTTGGACTCAAAACTCATTTTTTTCATTTTTCAAATTTTTCCTCAAAAACTAACCAACAGAATAAATTCAAAAATCTGCATTATCATGGTTTTTCTAAAAAAAATTGACCGTTTAGTTTGGGAGTCATAAGCTTTAAAAAAAACACGTTTTTGTTAATAACAAAAAAACCGTGATAGCTAGAATTTTTTTTTTAGAAAATATAGGTATTTTAATTCTTTTTTGAATGCTACCCATTCGATTAAAATATCTCGATCCTATAATTAAAAAAAAGCAAGAATAAATTTTGAGAAAATCGAAAATTCGAAATAAAACAAAAACGCATCGGCCCAATCAAAAAATAGGTTATTGATCAGCAATCACACAGAAAAAAAAAACAAAACGAGACCTGTCCGGTTAAAATCGACCTAGGAGAAGCTGAGATCCAGGCATACGCACACACACACACACACACACACACACACGCACACGCACACAAAAGAAAATTTTTTTTATTAAAAACAACGGATTTTAGCGCCAAAAGTCTTAAAACATGTTTTTGAACATTTTTTGTTTCAAAACATTTTTTTCACCGTTACAAAACTTCTTCTTTGAGGAAGCAAAATTGCTAATACTATCGGAAACGCGCTGGCTTGAAAGTTTTAAAAGTTATGAAAGACTGCTTGAATTATGGCCAGCCTTTTTTACTTTAAAAGTTTTTGACAGCTGTAAAACAGAAAATGAAAAATCAAGTTCTACTTCTAAAATAAGTAATGAGGAAGGAATTTATAAATTGTTAATTGATCAATGTGTAAAATTGTATGCTCATTTTTTGGAGTTTGTCTTAAATTACTTCAGCTCTTTCAACGCTCTGTTCCAAACTAAAGGTTTGATGATACATAAATATTTGTATTTGTATACAAAGACTTATGCAAAAAATTAATATGAATTTCATTAATGCTGAAGCACTTTCTAGTATTTCTGACACTGATTTCGATATTCAGAAAAATTTGAAATGTTTAATTGAAATGTATTTGGACACTTCTTGTTCAGAAATTACCAAACTTTGTCATCGGACGTGTTAGATACTCGTTTGAAAAATTCAGAAATTTTATATTACTGCTCTTTAAAATATGAGGTGGAGACTTTTGGAAAATGATACTCTACTTAAAAAATTAGTGTTTTTAGATCCAGTAATTGCTTTGAGTGTGGAAAAGAGAGAAGTTTTTCCAAATTTATCAGATGTTTGTGATTATTTCCCGTTTATCAATAAAGTTCGTATAGCCGTTGAATGGCGAAGCTTACCGTTTGATTTTGAAAAGGATAAAATTGAAGAATATGTTAAATTAGATGTAGAAGAATTTTGGAAAATTGTAAGAAGTATGAAAGATGATGCTGGTACAAACTTACGTTTTCCATCTTTAATCAAGTTGGCGGAAGCAATCTTTTCTCTTCCTCATTCAAATGCGGAACCGGAAAGAAATTTTTCTTTCACACGCACACGCACACGCATGCACGCACGCACGCACGCACGCACATATACCCATACAGATATTTTTCAAAAACCATACATTTTGGTTCCTAACACCTCGGAAAACAATTATAACATGTTTTTACAACAACTCAAAAAATTACTATCACAAAGCTTCCTCTAGGAGGAAGCAAAATTACAAGCGTAGTCGTCAGCAATCTGCAATCAGAGACATCCGAAATTGGCTATTATTTTATGGGTATAGTTATATTATTCATCTATTTAAATGTATTAAATATTAAATATTAAATTGTTACAAAAAAATTATCACTAGTAAGAAATCACGCGCCTTTTTGATTAAGCCCAAAATCCTTCTACCCTTCATAAAAAATTTAACTCCGAAAATTAGTCATATCCTTCTCCAAAACAACTTTACTCCTATCAACAGTACCAATAACAAATTCAATAGTTTAATAACCTTAGGGAAAGATCGCCTTCGTAAGCTTGATACGAATGGCATTGTGTACAAAATAGACTGCCACGATTGCTCGGCAACTTATATCGGAATGAGTAAAAGAAAAATGAACCTTCGGATTAATGAGCATAATAGAGCCGTGAAGAATTGCATATCTAACACTGCCCTAGCTTCACACGTGTGAGAAACAGGACATAGCATTAATTTTGGCGCAGCCAAAATTCTTGACAAAGAATCTAACTTCTTTAGACGATCTTTCTCTGAAATGTTAAACATTTACTACCATAACAATACCCTCAACCGCATCGAAGACACACAATATCTTAAGAAATCATATAAAGACACTGTAAAATTGATCAAACTGCATTGCAAACCTTAACTCGGTTCTGTTTGTTGATACGCACGCTTATTTACTCTCCTTCTTCCCATTCTATACGACTCCAAGCCAGTGGAAGGATCAGGGGCGCACGTGGATGTAGAGGTGGCACACTTGAGCACGCAGACTTAGCGAGGTATCTCTCGCTGCTTCGGTGTAGCTCCCCCCCACCTTCTCTTCCCATGTTCTCCTGTCTCTCTCGAACAGCTCCGTATGCCGGTTCCCCCACCTTCTTACTTCTACCCCCCCCCCCCCCGCCCCTCCTCCCATGACTATTTTTCGTAATTTCTCTATCCTTTCTAATTAAATAATTTTCACTTGCTCTCTCAGTTGTAGTTGATTTATCGGAGACGACGCTCGACCGATCCGATATCAACATGATTAATCGACACAAAAGTTCGCTGTGAGTTGTGTTTGCTTTTAATTTAATTTATTCACTATTTCCAGTTTTTGTTCATTTTATATTTTTGCCAATTTTATATATCTTAACATTTCTTTAGTGTTTGGTGTAGCCAATGTATTGTTATTTGCAATAGGATCGACCAACATGTTTAATTGATATTGTTTACTATGGTAAATGTTATATAAATTTATTACTTGACTACAACTTTTATAAAAATTTTTTGTACATATTTTTTTTAAATGTTACTGCGTATCTTGGTTGTAGCCCTGAAGAGGGGAGTATAAAAACGCTCCCGAAACGTTGGCAATAAAGCAATAATAATTTTATATACCTATTGGTTCGTTTGATATCCGCTACCTTAATAAAATACATACACCACGAACGTACACTCAACTATATGTTACAAAAAAAATTGCATATTGCAGTGTTGTCGATCGTTATCGAGAGCATGGTCGCATCGATCTTCCGCGAGCCAGGATGGCGAGAAGGGTCTTCGACGGTCCTCTAAGAGAGGTCGTTAATGCCGCCTATAGGAGAATGACGTCCAAAGCATGAGAGGGCTTGCTCGGCGTCGGCGAAAGTTTATTAATTTTATAGCCGACTGAAGAATGAGTAAAGTTGATCTTAAGACGACCAGGAAATGTAGATATAAATTTTACGTTTAACCAGAACTTCTATAAATTATATCTCATATCTGTACACAGCATTTTTGGAACTTACTTCGGATGCTAAAGCATCCAAAATTCCGGAGGTCTGAAGGTGAGCTTGGAGCATCTGGCACAATAGTCGACGGGGGCTTAGCAGATTTCGCCTCATCTTACATACACACGTACAGCGAACACCTACCAGCCAACCGGAAGTTATCTGTACAGCATCAGGACGGCAACAGCTGTTACGACCTACCTCTCTCTCTCTCATCCTGAGTCACCGATTGTGGAATTGGATAGGCCGAAGCCTTGCGAGCGAACATAAATTGTAAGTTTTTTGTAATTGTCGTAAATAAAACGGTGTGGAATCGCTAGTTTGTTCGTGCTTATTTTGCTTAACTCAAACCTCAGTAAATCGTCGCACCCCGATCTTTGGATCTTCGCACGCCGATGAAGTAGAAAGCTTCTGAGCGGTGGCTGAAAACGAAGGAGATCGAGGTCCGCTTTGAGCATTACACTCAAAGCCAGCCCACACTAAATATATGTTTAGAGTATTCCAACCGCGTAATAGTAAAGTGCACGTGAGTTCGGGTGCGATTCTGATCGTCAACTTTGGTTTTTGCATAACTTGCAGATCGCATGGGGCATTCCCCAGCTATAGCTGTCTAACTCTGTAAAACCATAAACGACGGGAAGCTCCCGCCTAATAACATAACACTTAATTATTTTCGACACAACAGGTATACCTTTAATTTATATAAATTGGTGCATCGACCGCGGAAAAAAATTTAAAAAGAAACTTAATAGATAAAGAATTTACTGAGGCAAAAAGAAATTGAATATTTTAAATTAATCTAAAAAAATATTTTATAAAAAAAATATACAATGTCCGGTGATCACCGTTTGCATATGAATTATTATGTCGTGAGTCTCATCGATAATCGTTTTGTTTTAAAAAATAGCTATGCGGACTAAGGGATACTTGCATTAAAATGTGTCATACATCAGGTAAACTATCCGTTGCCGATAATATAGTTTTCTATCTTTTCAGCAGATGTTAGTTTCTGCACAGAATTATCCACTAGACCGGCACTGGATAGCTTATCGCATGTATAGAAAACTCGCATGTTACCAAACTGCAAATATCTTTGCATAAACATTATACTTTGTAATAATAATAGCATCGAGAAAATTGAGTATAGAAGCGCACGTTAGAATAAATCACATAGAGACCGAGTGCGAAAGTACGTGGCAGCCGAGCGCGCTGCAAAGGCGCGATAAGAAAATCTCAGGTGGCTAGAAGCTCAGCGTCTGGATAGCGGTCTACGTGAGCAAATACACTTTTCCACGATTCTTCTCAACCAATTAGCGAACTACAGCACGCCACCAGCAACCACCCCGAAGAAGCGTCTCCTTGAGGGAGAGTTCCCCGACGAGCAGTGTGTTACGTTCTGCAGTCAATCCGTAGTCTGAATTCCGAGAGTATTAGATCGTTTTTTGATTTTGAATTTTGTTCGCTCAATTTGTTCTCATTTTGTAGCGTCACTTTATTATTTTAATAACCGATTTTTATATTGTAATAAACTGAGGCTCCGCCGAAGTATGTCTTTATTAAAATTGTGTGTTTTCGAATTTTGAATAAATAAACGGTGATCATTTCTCTCGAATTTTCTAAACTCAAAATTACACGTGTCTTTTCGATTATTTAACCTACAAAACCGTAAATAAGTTCAGTTACTTTTTTATAACAAGTATCTAAAAAAATATCCGAATTTTGTCAATTTAAAACACTTAGTTTTTTTTTTTTTTCAAATTTTGAATACATAATTAGTTTCACAATTAATTATTTTCCGAACTACGAATTTCGAGTTTTGCTGAATTTGGAAAAGTATTTTTGCTATTTTTACTACTGCATATTGCATTATACAACTACAGTGAGATCAGTTTGTGTGTGAGCGCTGATAATATTTCGACCACCACACTTCTGGCCTTTTGGCCCTCGAATCACAGCGCCAGCTCAAGGTACACATAACGTGTACTGTCTACATCCATCACGAGGACACCATGCAGTGGAACTTGGAGGGAGCAGATCTATACACCTTCGCTTCCATTAGGGGAGGACTTTCAATCCGCCAGGCGACCAATCACGTGGAGTTACAACTACCAAAATAATAGGCATAGGACCCACTGCATCTCGTACCACGACGCACGCACCTGCCAGCAACAGACCAAGAGATCGGAGGATTTTCTCAAGGTTATGGGTAAAATCATTTTCTCTCTCCTCGTTATTTTTTTGTCAAGAATCATCGCAGTATCCAAATAACACGTCAATGCTATTTCAGTTAAATTTTTTTTTTTATTCACACTGAACGCTACGACGTAACAGAATACAAAAAGAAGCGATGATTTAAATTTGACATTTGAAAATTCTTTGTTATCAAAATTACGGGAAAAAGAGAAGGAATTGCACGAAAATATCTTTAAAAAAATGCGAATAGCAAAAAGTTAGAGAAGGATGTTTCGGTGTTAAAGAAAGCAGTTGAAAAAACTTTCGCAGGATTAAATATTGACTATCAGAAAAATTATAGGGACATAGAAAGTAAAAGTGATCTTTCGGATTCTGAAGAAAGTAATAATGCTATCGAGGAATTAACAAATATTAAATTAAAATTACAAGACAATAAAAATGTAAGGAGGAAAACGTATTTTATTAAGACAGTCAAAATTTAATTGTATTACGCCGACGGAACAGAGCCAAAAACAAATCGGCGGTTTTGACTTTAGCACCGCTCTCGTCACTAATAAAAGTGAATGCCGCGTTAAATTTCAGCAGTTGTTAGAGGAAAACAATATCGCGGCAACGATTAAAGAAGAAGTAATGGAATCAGTTAAACAGTATTTTATTTTAGTGGCAGAAAGAGACGTATTAAATTCATTTTTCCAGCAGGAGAAAATAGAGAACAATTTAAATAATAGCGTAAAAAAGGGATTCGATTTTTTCGGTTTTGCTAAGGATTGTAGGAAAAAGTTACAAATATTTTTAACCAAATAAGAAAATAAGAAAGTAAACACAATTTAATAGAAACGTCAACTGAAGAAACTTATAAATCGGCAAACTACTTGTCCATCGCGAGAAATTTAGAAATTAATAGGGAAATAAAAATCGAGGAGAATTCGAATAATAAAACTCACAATCCATTACCCTCAGAAAACTTAAAAATAAATAATACAATAATTCAGATTCGGGGACTGTTCCTTAAAAACGCTTTAGATCTGATTCCGCGGTTTAATGGACAAAACATTTCTCTTACGCAATTTTTGGATGATTGTTCACATGCGCTAAGTATATCGCCCGGGGGAAACGAAAAAGAATTAGCCAAGCTGATTCGTATGCGGTTATACGGGGACGAGTTACATAGTGTGCAAGGGCAGGAGTTTATGAATGTGGCGGAAATTTCAGAATTCTTACAAAAATTTACGGGTCGTCAAAAACCTTCCACGACTGAGAAGGGGAGTTAGCAAAGATTAAGCAGAAAAATAACGAGACCGTAATACACTACTTAAATGAGCTGTGCGAAATTGAAAAATAATTATATAAAGCGGCAAAACGGGAAGAACGCATAACAAATGACGAAGAGTATAATAATAATTCAGAAAAAGATTGCAACAAATTTTTCTTGAAAGGACTTCGTTGGCAAATTCGTGTCCGTATGGGTAAATCGTTGACACTTAAAGAAGAACGCGAATAGGTATTAGAAACAGGAGAATATACGTGTAGTGTCTTAGACGATGAGAACGAAAAAATAGAAACGGAAGGAAGAATAAAGAAAATGAATATAGTAAATGAAAATGTAGGACGAATGACGTTTGCACATTGTAAAAGGGTCGGACATGGCGCTGTAAACTGTTTAGCTTTAGCCAGAACTTATGAGGAACGCAGGTCAAGTCAAAATAATTCAAATGGGCAATTTTCGGGACTTAGAAATATTAGGCAAAATGAAAATATAAACTTTGGGGGATGGATCTCAGAAAATAGAAGGACAGTCCACTTTTTACCAAAATGAGAATAGTCGCAATGATGAGCGGAATTTTAATAATTTTCAAAATAATCACATAAATCAAAATAGGGCTAATAGCAATAATTATTTAGCTAATAATAATAATTTTTCACGAAATAGGCAAGAAACGCATATTCCTACTTGTTTTTATTGTGGAAGATTCACTCGGTCATATCCAACCTGACTGCTTTAAGTACCAGAATGATCTAAGAAGAAATGCGCAGCAAAATGAGGGAAACTCCGACGATCTCTTTCGTACAGGCATGAGAAGAGAAACGGAGAATAGGACGCACCTTGCCTCACCGAGCGACGGCAACGGTCAGCCGTCAGCCTTGAGACAGTAAAAGTTAGTCAAAGGACAATAAAAGTAGACATTGGGGAATTTAATAGACCGCCTATTTTTATGTTAGATACTGGGACTTCAGTAAATCTTATAAGGAAATCGGAAGTTTCTTCGTATGTTAACATAAATTCGAATCATATTATTACTTTAAAAGGGATAACGCCTCATTCTTTAAAACCTTTAGGTAAAGCTAAAGTTGATTTTAATGATCATAAAATAGAGTTTCACTTGGTAGATGATGATTTTCCCATTACTGAAGCAGGTATTTTAGGCACTGAATTTTTTCGAGAAAACGGCGCACAAATAAATTATAGAGAAAATTACTTAGAATTTAATGGAAAAATAACTCCATTTGAAAATATTTATAATGATATGTATGATTCGCAAAGTTCAGAGAAAGCAGAGAGAAAGAAAAAAAGATTAAACAAAGAAGTTATTTTGATAGAGAAAATTTACAAACAGAGGAGGATTTTATAAATATGTGTAATGATAAGTGTGACTTCACTAATGATTCTTACAGGGAAAAAAGTTTTAAGGAAAATTGTGATGGTGAAAAATTTTAAAGTGATTTTAAAATGTGTTGTGAAGTGAATAATGTGTTTAAAGATAACAGAGTTTCAAGTAAAAGTGAAAGTGTTGTAAGAAAAGATGTTTCTTCAGAGACAAAAAAATGTAGTGAAAATGATAATCGTTATGAAAAAGGCCGTGACGTTAAAGTTTTTGAAGTTGACGAAAATGTTGTATTTTGTTCAAAGAAATTGGTTGATAATGTTGAGGAATATAATTATGCTGATGAAGTTGATGATGATGATAATGATGATGATGATGATGATATTTGTAGTAAAAATGTTAACGGTAATAAAAATGATCGGTTATTAGTAAAACGACACGAAAAAATATCCGCCGAAGAAGATAATGCAACCTTTCAAACTAAAACTGTTAGTGTATTTGACACATTTGAGAAAAATAAAATGGAGCATGAAATAAAACGTTGTAAAAACGATCGGATATTACAAAAAAGTGACGTAAAAGCAAATTAAAAGTTAATTGAAAAATATTAAAATGAATAAAAAAGATGTTTTGAGTGAAAATAAGACGAAACATAAGAAAAGTAAGAATAACATAAATAATAAAGAATTAATTAAAGTGTCTAGTGTTGAAAATAAATTACTTGTAAATGGAAGAAATGAAAATGAAACAAAATAAAAGTGCAAGTCAATAAAATGTTCGAGAGGAAATACTTGATGACGTGTTTAATAAAAATGAAATAATATGTTTTCATGAAGTGTTGTGTAGAAATCAAGTGGGTGAATTAAAAGAAAGTGAAGTTTCGGAAGATATAAGAAGTGTTGAGAATATTGAGAGTAAAGTGTTTGAAAATATGAAAGCAAATCAGCAGAATTATGTCAAGGTGACGATTCTTGTGAAAATAAAATTTACTGTGAAAATATTGAAAGTGAAGTTAAACAAGATAAAGTGTTTATAAATCGAGATGAGATTAATGATGAATTAAATAAAATTAATGAAACGTTGTTTTGTGAGGCAGACGAAAATATGGGGTATAAAGAGTTAGGTCACAATTACTTACAGATTTACGAAAAACCTTACTTAAATGAAATCCAGGAAGAAGAGATAGAACAAATAAAATTACAAGATAGTTTGGGGGAAGCTAGTGAGTCAATATATATGAGAAAGAAAGACGGTGATATTTATTATAACAAATTGACCGTATAGATTCCCGCATGCGTTAAAGCCAGAATTAGATAGACAGTTAAAAGAAATGCTCGAAAATGATATTAATGATAGAGCCATCTTGTTCAAATTATTCCTCGCAGTATTTTTAGTTACAAAAACGCCAGATAGCGCGGGAGATAAGAGGTATAGATTAGTTGTTGACTTCCGTCAGTTAAATAATGGAACCGTAAAATATAGATATCCTTTACGAAATATTTTAGATATCATATATCAAGTAGGAGGCGCAAAATATTTTTCTGTTTTTGACTTAGCACAGGGATTTTTTCTAATTCCCTTAGATAAAGCGGACCGCCATAAAACAGCTCTTGCTTCTTCATTCGGTTTATTTCAATTTAAAACCATGCCTATGATTTTAACAAATAGACCAGCGACTTCTCAGCGCTGTGCTGACTTAATGTTTGATGGCATGCAACAAAAGGATTCTTATTTTGAGATGACGCGGTTATTTATGGAAAAACAATTGCAGAATATAATGAGAAATTTGAAAGATTTTTACAGAGGTTACGTAAACCCAATCTCAAGTTGCAGTCAATACATGTAAATTTTTGAGAACAGAAGTAGTTTATTTAGGACATGTTTTAAATGACGAAGGAGTAAAGCCAGATCCGCGTAAATTAAAAGCAGTTCGTGAATTTCCGCGACCATAAAACGTTAAAAATATTCGACAATTTTGGGGTTTAGCCAGTTATTATCGTCGATTTATTCACAACTTTTCCGAAATAGCGAAACCTTTAAGCAATTTATTGAAGAATGACACTACTTTTATTTGGAATGAGGATACTCAGAAAGCATTCAATATTTTTAAAGAAAAATTATGTTGCCAACCAATTCTTAAAATAGCGGATTTTTCATTGCCCTTTGTACTAACTTGCAACGCAAGTGGGGTAGCTATAGGCGGAATACTCTCGCAAGGAGAAATCGATAAAGATAGGCCCGTTGCTCATGTGTCAAGAGTGCTTTCCGATACAGAAAGAAAACATGATACATGTTCACGGGAAGCTCTTGCAATTGTTTATTCAGTAAATCAGTTTCGCCCGTATTTACTTGGCCGTAAATTCACCATTGTTACTGATCATAAACCACTTATATGGTTTACAAACTCTACCCTACCTAGCGAGTTAGTAGATGGAGTATCAAATTAAACGCTTATGATTATGACATTGCTTATAAAGCAGGGATAATAAAATTCAATGCCGACGCTCTATCGAGAAATTCGGTCGAATACTTAATTTTAGTAGCTCAGACTCGAAGTAAAACAGGAGAAGTAACGATTCCTAACTATCGTGACAAACAACCAAAAAAACCAAATAATAGCAAAAATGAGGTATTTGTATGCAAAAAAGGAAGAGAACCACTAGACTATGAAAAGATGTCCGAAGAAACGAAAAACTTTAATGATAAATTAGGAAACTTAGAAAATGAAGCTGAGATAGATGAACATCACCAAAATATCTTATTTGATAATAATATTGATTTTGAAGAAATAAATGAATTAAGTAATGGAATAACTAGAATTCCGAGAAACTCGAACCAAAAGTCTTGAGGAGCAAATATTCTAAATAAGTAATCGGGACAATTTAATTGCGGTAAGTTGTTCGCTGAATGTAAGGAACAATTATTTACGAGAAAAGATAATTTATTATCTATATTGATTATCTATATTTTATTGCAACAGATGGTACGCCGTGTGATAAAGGTTCATTACAATTATTACAAAGAAAAAAGTTCCCGCGTTTTTCACATTTAAATCCAGGGGAGATAAAAATTATAAGTAAAAATCATAAATTAGACATTACTCTTGTTATTCGCGGAGAGAAATCAGTAAGCACGACTGAAGTTATAAACAATTTGATTATGTTTTTGAAAGTTTTAAAATCAATAGTTATAAAGGAAGAATTACGCCCAATTAGCATTGCTAAGAGTGAAAATGTCGAAAACGTACCATGGAAGGAAATAATTTTCAAAATGAGAAATATTTTAAAGGGCTTATCATTAAAAATAATTATTTTCAGTGGTTTAATAAAGTATGTTGAGGAAACAGACCGTCGAAAAATAATAGAAGAGATGCACGATTCGGCTATTGGTGGGCATAAGGGCATCACAAAAACTTACAAAAGAATAAAGCAAAAATATTATTGAGAAAACATTTGTCACGTCCAAAAATATGACACGACTGGGATGTTTAACTCAATTAAGAGTTATACTCTTTTAGGCCTTAGCTGCGCTAGCTAGTCAAAGTTGGACGAGCTGAGGAAAAGGAGTGTAATATCAAATACACTGTTAACGTTGAGATCTAAGTTTGATTAATTTTTGGATTAGGATTTGGCTTTTTAAGGACCAACGGTGGATAGCACGATCGTCTTGTAAAAAACGTTTAGCCGCACGTATCCCCGTATGGACAAGGAATAGGGTCAGGATTTTCTTTGGATACCTGGGGTTTGGGATTTTTATAATTTTTCCCGATCTCAGGTTATTTTTTTAGGTTCGCCTTTCCCTATAAAGAGCAGAGCTCGATGTGAATTTAATTTCTTTTTCTGTGATATATTTTCTTTATGTTTACTAATTTTCGAAGATAAATTGTTTCAAAGTTGCAAACTGGAATTTCTTATAAATTAAAAATATTCTTTGTAAACACAACCAGTGAGGCTTACCCGTAGGGTTATACAACTGCCGTTACGTTCACTTAATTCTTTGCTAAACCAATGGGAGTATGCTTACTCTTAGGATCGTAACAAGTTATGGTTTAGAAAAGAAACACAGAATATAAGTAATTGAAGTTTCTTTTAGTTATTAGTGGATATACTACCAAGTGGTAAATGAAATAAACACAGTTATTTCCGACGTTTCGAGAGTTTATTGAACCTCTCCTCCTCAGGGCTACAAAATATTGTACACAACAAGTTTAAAATACAACACGTTTTTTTTCATTTGATGATTTTACAACAATTATCTAAAAATTGCTTACATAGAAACGTAATAGTCAGAAGTTACTTTAGCGGAATGGTATTCCACGAGTCAATGGTTCGAATCTTACTTTGCAAGGCATTATATAGTAGGATATTACGTCTGTGTGTGTGTAATGAGAATATGTAAAGAGACGGATACATGTAAACGTTGCATTCAAAATACTTAGTTACGGATCAGAAATATACTATTGTAAACGCATAAATTCACAGTTGTTAATTAAAGATGTATATTCCTTAGCTAATTTACAAATTTCGAATTGTTTATTCATATAGTTTTTCTGTGTGTGTATAAAAATAGCTTCTGAAAAAAGTCTTTTTCCTCTATTACATTCTGTGTCAAGTATTTTTATATTAGAAAAATCGATATTGTGGTTATTGTCAATTGTATGAGTATATAAAAATGAATAGCTATCCTGCATGATATACTTACGTGTGTGTTCTTTGATTCGCACATCCGAACACATGTTTGACCAACATATAAAGCATCGCAATCTTTAAATTTGATTTTATAAACAACATTAACATTGTCACAGGTTTTGGTTTTATCTTTTCCTAATTTTACGATATTATTCAATTTATTTTTGGTGCTATAAATTACATTAGTATTATGTTTTTTAAAAAAATGATTAATAACATTTTCCATTTCTTTAAGTAGTAATTCTTTGATGAAAGTTAAATTCTTTTTATGACAACAAGTGTGTGATAATTCTATGACTCTATCCACCAAACTGTAAATGATATCTATTTTATTGCATTGAGGGTGCTGTGAGTAATAATTTAAGTAACGGCCGGAGAAAGTTTGTTTCTGATACCAATCTGTGATAATGTAACGCTGTTCATTTACAATTATCTTAATATCTAAAAAACTAATACTATTGTTGTGCGGTAATTCAACTGTAAAATGTAAATTTTTATCATATGAATTAAAAATGTTGACAGTGGCATCAATCATATTTTCAGGAATACAAATTAAATTGTCATCATCATAGCGTTTAAAGGTAAGTTTATTAATCGAATGAACCTCTAAATCTTTCATGATAATGTCTGCTAAAATAGGACTAATTGATATATGATAAAATGATATATGATAAAAATTTACAGTTACAGTTGAATTACCGCACAACAATAATATTAGTTTTTTAGATATTAAGATAATTGTAAATGAACAGCGTTACATTATCACAGATTGGTATCAGAAACAAACTTTCTCCGGCCGTTACTTAAATTATTATTCACAACACCCTCAATACAATAAAATAGATATCATTTACAGTTTGGTGGATAGAGTCATAGAATTATCACACACTTGTTGTCATAAAAAGAATTTAACTTTCATCGAAGAATTACTATTACAAAATAATTATCCACCAAAATTAATAGAAGTATTTATTAAAAAACGATTAAAAAAATTATTCAATATACATAATAATATACAAATCAATAACAACAAAAAGAGTTTCATTATTTGACCATATGTTAAAGAAATGGAAAATATTATTAATGATTTTTTTAAAAAACATAATACTAATCCCCCTACATATTAATATCCATGGACGTGTCAGCGTAACGCCAATATAATAACGTTAAAAATCGGTACGTCGCTAAAAATAGATATAGATATATATATATATATATATATATATAAGATAATATAGATTATGTGTATTACTCACGAGAGAGAGGGGGGGGGGAGAGATGCACATTGTTACATAGCCTGCAGGGGCTATAAACGCCGGCCGCAGCGCTCCACGGCTCAGTTGGTGCCTGGCTGTCCGGGAGGGTAAGGTGCCTTCAGCTGATGTGTGTGTGCGTGCGTGCGTGCGTGCATTCTTACATAGCCTGCGGGGGCTACATAAGGCCGGCCGCAGCGTTCCGCGGCTCAGTTGTAGCCTGGCTCTCTAGGAGGTGAGGTGCCTTCAGTTGAGGGTGATGGTGTGCGTGCGTGCGTGCGTGTGTGTGTGAGACAGAGAGAGAGAGAGAGAGAGAGAGAGAGAGAGAGAGAGAGAGAGAGAGAGAGAGAGAGAGAGAGAGAGAGAGAGAGAGAGAGAGAGAGAGAGAGAGAGAGAGAGAGAGAGAGAGAGAGAGAGAGAGAGAGAGAGAGGCTGGGGAGAGAGGCTGGGGAGAGAGGCTGGGGAGAGAGACATGGGAGAGGAAGTGGCAGTCTGGCCGTATGGTTACCAAAGGAACTTTATTTTTTATAATATATAATATATAATATAAGAATATACTATACAGGGTGTGTCATTTTAATGATTTTGATGAAAAAAATGATTCAAACAAAAGTTGTAGGGTACAGAGGGGGCCAACTGACAATGACCTTCACTTTGACCTTGAGGTCAAGGATTAAGGTCATTTGAAGTTCAAATCGATTTTCTGCATAGGAACCCCCACTTTTGACCTCGGAAATGGAAAGAGCGGCAAATTTTACGTTCAAATATGAACTTGACCCTAATTTGAAATTTAATATTTAAGGTCATTCCAATGTTTAAATTTATCAATATATCCATTTCAAAAACTATGCATTTAACCATTAATCACAAACTTTCATCTTAAGTGACTTCTAATAATTATCAATAACCAACTTTTACCTAAGGTAACCAGTGATGATATGATTTCTTCTTGCGAACTTAATCTCAAGTGAAATGCACTTAAAATTTAAATTAAGGAGCAGTTAGCGCATTCAGTTAATACGACAGACATACATTATTTTGTGGAGTCTTCGCTCTTTATTGTCCACAGTTCAATAATTTGTTCTTAAGTTTTAATTATAATTTTTCATTTTGCTTCCAATTTAACAAAAATTTTTTGTCAAAAATTATGGCAGACTACCCACCAGCTGAAATTGTTGATATGGATATAATTCTCGGTGAATGTCATGGTAGTACCGAGCTGCTGCTAGACGATATGCAGAGCGTTACCCAGATCGGCGATATCCTAATGACAGAACCATTCAAAGACTAAAGTTGAGAGCTCAGAATGGCCACTTAAGTCGACAATGTTCAAGTCGTGTATACGACGAAAATGATATACGTGTTCTTGTAATTTTAGCTTACATTCACCTAAATCCGCACACAAGTTGTCGAATCATTTCAAGAGAGTCAGATATTTCTTTTAAAACTGTTTCAAGAATTATCAAAAAAGTGAAATTCCACGCATATCACAAAGTATTAGTGCAAGCATTAACTCCCAAGGATCATCAAGAGCGTTTAAATTTTTGCAATTGGGCTTTACGAAAAATTGAGGAGGACCATGACTTCATTAGGTTTCTAATGTTTAGCGATGAAGCTACTTTCAAAAATAACGGCGAACTTAATAGACACAATTGCCATTATTACTCGGAGGTTAATCCTCATTGGTATCGACAAGTTGATAACCAACACCGTTGGAGTCTAATGGTCTGGTGTGGCATCGTGAATGGTTATCTAATTGGCCTATACTTTTTTGATAGAAATGTAACAGGTGCTATTTTTCGAGAGATGTTTAGTGAGCACTTACCTGGTATGCTTGAAAATGTTGATTTGGCAACGAGATAAAGAATGTACGTTCAACTAGATGGTGCAGGGCCGCATTATGCACGAATCGTGCGGGACTTTTTGAATAACATGTATCCGCAAAGATGGATAGGACGAGCAGGTCCAGTTTCTTGGCCTGCCCTATCACCTGATATGACATCGCTTGATTTTTTTTGTGGGGATTCTTAAAAGATAAAGTGTATGAGGAAGCGCCAACTACAAGAGACGACATGAAAAATCGAATAAGAGAATCTTGTGCGGCAATTTCAAGAAACGTACTGCTGAAGACTGTTGATAATTTTCAAATTAGAATCAACTTATGTCTCGAAGCTAATGGTGCTAACTTTGAACAACTATTACGAGACTGACATTGATTGATATTGAAAAATTAAATTACTCCAGAACGTGAGAGGTGAGGGGACTCACGGAAACATAAAGCACCCTGGAACGTGAAACGCGAGGGAATTCACGACAACAGAAAGCACCCCGGAACGGGAGAGGCGAGGGGACTCACGACAACAGAAAGCACCCCGGAACGTGAGAGGCGAGTGGACTCACGACAACAGAAAGCACCCCGGAACGTGAAAGGCAAGGAGGCTTAGAAAAATTGAGCACTCCAACGAAATACTTTCCTATCACGTCTACGTCGTTGTGTCTGGATAAAGCTGGAATAGGTCTTTGTACTTCTTGGATCTCTTCGAAATTTATCCTGGATGTTGACGTCTATGTCATGGCCACATCTTAATATTGACCTGAAGATCAACATTATGGTCATTTGCCCCCTCCCCTTCACTCAGCTTTTGTACAAAACATTTTCTTGTGTAGGCTGTGTAGTTTTCCAAATGTTTGAATGCGTTGACTGATTTCCTTCTTTACATTATGTTGACCTTTGAGTTTGAAGTTAGGGTCAAGGTCATATTTGAACGTAAAATTTGCCGCTCTTTTCATTTCCGGGGTCAAAAGTGGGGGTTCCTATACAAAAAATCGATTTGACCTTCAAATGACCTTGATACTTGACCTCAACGTCAAAGTGAAGGTCATTATCAGTTGGCCCCCTCCGTAGCCTACAACTTTTGTTTGAATCATTTTTTTCTAGGAGACGCCGTTTTTGAAATTTTCAGGTGCGTCAATTAAAATGACACAACCTGTATACTAAAATAATATAATATAAATAAATATTAATGCTGTGAATTATGCTTTTCAGAAGTACAAGCAAGTATACATCTATCTAATAGGTGTATACTTGTATTTTCTATAAAGATTAAAGAAAAACGAGTTATTGATTATTGTGTTTTGATCACTGATTATATTACTTATTGTCTATTGATTAGGGTTTTTTGACTATTATTTATTGATTATTGTGTGTTGATTATTGTCTATTTAATACTGATTATTGTTTATTGAATATTCACCATAAAATATTGATTATTGGCTATTGAATATTGACCATTAAATATTGATTATGGATTATTGAATATTAATTATTGAATATTAATTATTAATTATTAATTATTAATTATTAATTATTAATTATTAATTATTAATTATTAATTATTAATTATTAATTAATAATTATTAATTATTAATTATTAATTATTAATTAATAATTATTAATTATTTATTTTTGATATTTCTATTGAGTATTGACTGTTATTGATAAGAACTCATAAGAATCGAAATGAACTGATAAGACCTGATAAGAATTTACATGAACTGAAATGAACGTTTATATAGGTGACTCCCTCGTGCGGAGATGCGCGCGCTGGCATGGCGGCATGTGAGTCGCGGGTGCTCGCGTCGCTGTAGCGGCGAGGCGGTCACGGGTGAGCGCCGCGCATGCGCATATTTGTGGACAAAGCGGAGTTACATGCCACAGCTTCAGCACGCGTGCGCGCATAGGTAGAGATTAAAGGGAGCTCATGCGCCTACCTAGTCTAACTCTGCGAGAGCCAGTTGCGGATAACGTAGGGTTAGTAACGAGGCATTGCGGCAGCGTTACAATTTTTGGCTAATAACTGGCTTATTAAAATATAATTTTGTCTTTTTATTCAAATATTTCTTCTGTTAAGGAATATGTTAAAAAGATCATTATAAATATTTAATTTATTTAGTGAAGGTCTACACCGCAGCTGCAAAAATATTAAAATAATTAATTTTTTCATGATTGACTTTACAATTTACAAACTAGTTCTTTTTATTTAATAATCAACATTTTAGTTGCATTTTTTATTTATGTCAGCATGCATATACTCTGAATTGACAACTTCAAACGCATACGCTATTACAGTTACAGATAAATAATTAATCAAAGTAACTTCACAGATTTTAATTTTCTTAATCGGTATGTATAATTTGTTACTTGCACCTTAAGTCACTTGAATGGTATATTGAAGTAACGTTATTCAAGTGCAGCAGACTAATGTATGAATAAGTAATAATATTACATTTTAGCACAGGTAAGTTTTCCATTTATAACTGAATTGTGTAACGCGTACACCAGTCGCGACTCGAATCTGCTGCGCGAAGGGAGTGAGCGCGCGCGCGCAACTCCGGTGCAGCCGAAACGAGGCCCACACGCCAGCGCGCTTGCGCACCGTGCGTATCGAATCCGTCTTGAAACGCGTAATATGCCCGTCATCCGTTGCGAAGCTGCTTGTTACTTTTCACGAGTCACAGCAACCATCTTCGTATAAGCTACCGTGCAACACACATCGCGTGATCTCTCTCTCCAAGTTTTTTTTTACCACCTCCGTGCCAAGCTTCATATACCGAGTAGGAGAGAAGTGGAGGCGCCGACTCGCATGCGTGCGACGAAGAGATAGAGAGGGAGTGCTCCCGCGCCGTGTGCCACGAGAGCGAGGAGGATAGCGAGCGAGGAGCCGGCAGTGAGTCAGCCTGCCGACCCTACCCATTGAGAGCGAGAGAGAGAGAGAGAGAGAGCTCAACAACTGTGCGAGCGATAGAGAGCGAGAGTCGAGTGCACCGGCTGCTCCTTCTACACGTAAGTTTTCTACTCTCATCTCCCGCGCTTATTGTAAAGGCTTGCACGGAAATCGCCACGTGTAACCTTTCTGCTCCGTGTACGTGCGGGTGTGTCACCCCACCGTACTTTAACACCGCGCGCGAGAACAGTAGCTCCCCCGCGCGTTCGAATTATAACCGTCGCGCACGAACTAACTAATTGTTCTAATAGCACGTGCGTCGTGCATGTAAAGCTTAAGTGTTTTTCTAATACAGTGTCAATTCTCGTTACTCGTCACGTTGTTATTTATACAACCCGTCCTTCTCCCGAATACCCCCGCCTCCGCGGGAAAACGACTCCGCCGGTCGTTTTCATATCTGAGTGTAGCGGCCGCGCGCTTTATTCTTCTAGCGCGCGCTTTTCACTCAGCAATTCAATTAGTTGGAATGCGAAGTTCGCGTGCGATCTTCGCGTTGTTTTCGGGATTTCAGGAGCAGATCCCCGGGCAACTCATTTTAGTTTGACACCCGTGGCACCGTGTTCTAGAGAATCGCTGGCCTGTGGCTTTTTGGGATTTTCCCCCATTAGCCATTCCGTTACAATTGATAATAAGGCGATCCAAAGATCATCCATGAAAATGTTCTTTCTTTCTTAATTAATTATTTATCTGTAACTGTAATAGCGTATGCATTTAAAGTTGTCAATTCAGAATATATGTATGCTGACATAAATAATAAATGCAACTAAAAAGTTGATTATTAAAACTAGTTTGTAAACTATAAAGTCGATTATGACAAAATTAATTTTTTTAATATTTTTTCAAGTGTGGTGTAGAGCTTCACTAAATAAACTCAATATTTATAAAGATCTTCTTAACATATTCCTTAGCAGAAGAAATATTTTTTAAAATAAGAGAAAATTATATTTTAATAAGCCGGTAATTACCAGCTTGAAAAAATAATTCAAAAATGTCAAAAAATTGACTAAATTAAACCAAGAAACCAGTGGCTGTTAGGTACTTGCTTATGAGAATAGGAAAGTCTGAAAAAATCAATATATATATATATTAAAAAATCAATATATATAATATTGATTTAATTATAAGTTAATTTAATTAATTTATTGACTCGTAATAGTACAATAATAGCTGATTTAGGAGTCTTTTTTTCTTTGTGATAAAATAGATTTTACAAGAGAGTCATTTCTTGTAACATTCTGATATCCCTCGAATAACTTCGAGAAAATGTTGAGTCGGTGATGGGGAGATGTGACAGACTAGATTAAGATAATCTGGGGGCACATTACGCATTGAGGCCGTCACGGTTGTAAGATCCACCTCGATGCAGGAAACGAAAATCTCACGTCGAGAGACAAGAGGAGTGGTGAAGCGAAGTAGGCGATGAGTCCACCTGGCCTGGGGAGAGGTTCGTTCGAGTTAATGCTAGAATTAAGTCTCCTCGTACGGCAGCCCGCCCGCAGAAGCAAAGATGAATTTATTTGCCGAATAGAACCCATGATTCTGAGTCTGAGACAACGTTCGAGTCGCTATCCGGATTTTCGAGCCGACTAACAATAAGAGCAGACTTTCGAGATATCAGTCCTGCTAGTTCGCATTTTTCGAGTCGAAATAGTTCGGTTGTCCTGCGCCGGAGAAAGCGAGTGGAGCGAAATAAACGTGGTTGGAGGAGTTCGCACAGAGTCATCAAGAGGAACACCACGGATTCAACGATAGCAGTCTCCACGTCATAAAAATGCTGAAGAGTTGGGGAATTCGATATTCCGGGGAAGTCCAAGACTCCTCTGAACAATTTTTATCCCGACTTAAGGCATGTAGGCGAGCCACAGGGATTCTTGACTTCGAGCTCCTCTTCTGCCTGCCCAGCTTCCTCGTTAAAGAAGCTTGTGACTGGTACGAAGTATACCAAGATGAAATCATCACTTGGGACTTCAAAACCTTCGAGAGAGATTTCAGGCGGCAGTACGTTGGAGAACTGCATACGTACAAGAGTTACGTGCTTAATACCAGGGCATGAAAGAGAAGGTTATGCCCTTCCCCACCAAGTTCCGGCGAATCCTCGGCTATTTGAAGAGACCTCCGTCGAGAAGAGAGCAGCTTAACCTCGCTTTCTCTCACTTGCGTCCAGATTATGAGGACTATTTGTGGGATAAAACCCTAGATATGTTTGAGGCGATGTGGACGAGATTTTGAAAGAAAAGAGGCGATCAATGAGCGATACAGGTCACCACTACGTCGCGAGAACTCGAGAATTCCAGGCACTACGTACGACGGTCCTCACCGAGCGTTGCACCAAGTCGCTGCCGTCGTAGAACCGATGGAAGACGACGAAAGGAATAGAGCTAAAAAACGGTGGGTGAAGGAGTCGTAGAAGGAATGACTAGAGAAGTGCGAAGGGGAAATCGCAACCGTAACGATCTGCCATTCCCCTTGCGCCGCTTTCCGAGGTGACGGCTGAAGCCACGAATTGAAGAGGCGAAACGACCCCCGACGGGACGTGTTTTGTCTCCCAACTGGTAGGACATCGAGCAGCACAGTGTCCTACACGGATGTCCTACTCCTGCAGACAGACGGGGCATTTGTGTCGAGAATGTCCACGGAGGGTCGTAGTTGAAGGCATAGTGTGCCAAGGATGCGGCACCGCGGGTTATGCGCTGAGAGAATGCCCTCAAGCTAACTGTCGCCACCTTGCCGCGATCTTGGGAAACGGGGGTGCCGGGACGCGGTAGAGTCTCCTGCATTCTGTGTAGCTCTTAAAGGAACTCAGGAATCTGATGGAGTAAGTTGTATGGCAGTGCATGGAGTCGAGCTTGGGTTGAGGGAGAACAGGGTCGAGTCAGCGTACTATTATGTAAAGAGAGTAGAGGAGAGCCTATCCTAGTGGCTCAGAGAAAGAGAAAGAACGAGGTTGGTGAAGGAGTGAAGAAGTTTTGTACGATGGCTCCGAGAGGGAGTATGTTTAAGTCTTGTGTGGTGGCTTCGAGAGAGAGTGTGTTGAAGTCTTGTGTGACGGCTTCGAGAGAGGGTGCAGGAATCTTGTGTGACGGCTTCGAGAGAGGGTGCAGGAATCGTGTGTAACGGGTCAGAGAGGAAACGAGTCTTGTGTGATGACACAGGGAGAGGACGAGTCTTGTGTGATGACACAGGGAGAGGACGAGTCTTGTGTGATGGCTCACAAGAAGAGGAAGTTGGAATTTCACGGAACCACTCTGGAGAGAGGCGAAGCGAAGTCGGGTAGAGCGACTTCTCGGAAAGAAAGAATGATACAGGTTGGCTTCCTTCCAGCGATAAGGACGAGAGTGACATCGGAAGTGAGTTAGAAGACAAACTAGGATAGAGCGAAGGATCAGAGATCTGTTGGGAGGGATGGAGTATTTCTGAATCGGAAGGAGGGAAGGGTTACTCCTCTCAATCAAAACCAATAGTGCAGTGACCAGGAGAGGAGAATCAGGGGTCGAGAAATAGCGGAAATTTAGAAGAGATCATGGGGATAGAAGAGGTCGGAGAAGACGACGACAGGAACTTTATTCGAGAAATGATAGGGGGCGAGCCCTACTTAGCCTTGTTAGACCTCGGTGCTCCGATCTCATTCGTGGGTCCACAAATCTTAAACAAAAATCGAGAAAGACTTCAGAAGGTTACGTGTCATGTTACAACGAGGTCTAGAAGTCCAATGGACACTCAGCAATTCCTACGGATCTTTGATGAAGTTGATGGTCATGTCGATCAGTTAGATCTCCGAGTCACTGAGGAGCTGAGACATGATTCGGTATTGGGGTTAGATTTCGGGGTCGAGAGAGACGTACAGATCCATTTTCGAGCAACAGAGTGGAGGTGCGGAGAGCAAGGAGAGTAGCATCCTTTTGTAATAGCTCGAGAGGACTCGTGTAGTAAAAATAAAGCCGTTAACTATGGGATAGTTAACGACTTAGTGGAGGGGTATTGTAACAAAGATATATGTAGCTGCTTGTTACCGTGTTGTTGTTGCCAGCATCGAGGACGATCAGTGAGATACACACACACATATATATATATATATATACACACTATACTACGAGGTCGAGAGAACGCAGAGAGAGACAGCGAGGGTCGAGGAGGGGGGGTCGTGCGCACGGGAGAGTCGCGCAACCCAGAGCACTGTCGCGAGAGCAGTGGGGAGAAAGAGATAGAGAGAGAGAGAGAGCAGACGAGAAGACGACGGACGATATTGTAGGCTACGCACAACTATCGGCGCGCGCGCCGAGGAGAGAGAGGGGCGCGCCGATAGTGCGATGAGTGAGAGATAGACAGGGAGAAGCGAATAGTGGCAACTGGGCCGACGCGTGGCGAGCATATTCACATGGGTTCAGCGCATGATCTCCCGTGAACCTATCATGGCACAAATTACATGCGAGTTATGTAATATGGACAAGATGGGTATCAGAGAGGGGGCCGGAGCCAATCATTTGCGGAACTGTTCAAAAGGGAGGAACTCGAGGAAAGGATGAGCGTCGCGAAACCAGAGACGATCGTTCTCTTGATCGCCGATCAGCGAACGAATCAGTCAACTCTCTCATTATTCGCCAAGTCGAATCATAGCAACGACTCGTACTTAGTGAGTGTTAGTGTTGCTGGGGACCTTTTGGATGAAGTTAGTAGCTGAGGATCATGAAGGAGTTGAGGTGTAGTGTAGTTTACTCCAGGGTGAGGTGCAGTACTTGCGCGACTCGAGTTGTGTTGTTGCGGGGATGGCGTTGCGAGTCGAGTGAAAATTGAGGTCGAGGTTCTAAGACGCCGAATGATAACCGACATTTTCTTTCGATCTCCAGTCAGCGAGTCGAGTAGTCGACTTAAGAAACAAAAGTAAAGTCAAGATTCGACACCGTAGGACTCAGCAGGATCTAAGATACAGTACGCAAGAGCAATCGAGTGAATTAAGAGTGTAGTCAAATTAGTGGGATTCGCGGTGAAGTCTTTGTGTCGTCGAGATTGTCGTACTGCGGGTCGAGTTGTCAGCGGTGTGCGTAGTGGAATCGATCTTTCCAGGTATTAGGAGGTGTGCAGAGGTTGGATATCCTCTGTGATTGCTCTTAAGTCAGTGGAGTTGCAGGTCAGGTGGCCACCGAGCTGGAGTTCATTCCGGTTTTTTTCTAGGTTATAGCAGAACCAGAAGCGGTCGTCACAAACATCTGAGATACGGCCGAAGCGGTTCAGATTCCGAGCGGTACAGCAGATAGCCGAGATCTGCCATTTCGAATTTCAATAAACTCCATTTTAACGTTGGTTGTGGCTGAGTCGTGACTACCCCTCGTAGAGATACTAGTCCCAAGCCGTGGCGTGGCTCCGTAGGTAGAGAAGTAACGGAGAAAATAGTAGCGAAATATTTGCTCGAGTCTTAGTTATTCATTATTTAGACTCTGTTAGTGGGTTTAAGAAATTACTAAGTTATACCTATCAGAAACATAAAATAAAAACAACAGACAAAAACTGAACGAAAAGAAAGTTTTCGTCATTTTAGAGATAGTAGATTCTTTTAGATAATCATCTGAAATTTTTTATGTTTTTATCAAAACCATTTTTTTAGGATCAAAATAACATATATAATTAAAAAATTCAATAAAAAAAATTGAATTTTTGAAAATTTGTACGAATAAGACTACATCAAACACCTATAACGATTGCATAAATTACACTGTATGTGTCGATCCTAAAGCTACTTGTTTTTTAGGAGAATGTAAACATTGCCGCGATCTAGCAGATTTTAATAATTCTTTAATGAAACTACCTGATGAAAAGAATATTGGGACAAATCCATCTCAAATCAGGTGGTCTGCGTATGCCTATGTCACCGATCATTTTGAAATTAAAATATTTATGTTCTTCTCCAAAAATTATTTGACTCGTATATTTTTATTTTTTTGTCGAAAAATTCCGAGAAAATTCTTACTTAGAAAAATAACTTTTCAATGTACTTATCAAACTGCTACTATTTCATCAGTTTTTTAAGCTTTTAAGAGTGTAACACATAATTTCACTCAGTTTTGAGCCCTCTCTCACTTCCTTTATGTTATTTAAAAAAAATAATAAAACGCACCAGTTATGAACTTTTTACTGAAAAATGCATTTTTCTCGAAAACTGAATTTTTTTTGCTCAATTTTTTGTCATAATACGTAAATACCTACCTAGACGTATTTGTGCGATTCACGGCATTTGCGCCAGGATAGCGATGACTTATGAAATAACATACAAACAAATTTTTCACACTTAACACTTACATATAGTCAATGATATAATAGTGAATATAAAGGTTTTTATCTTCGTGCGTACATAAATAATACACATGTACATGCACCTACTTGTATGAGTTTATGTACTTACACATTTGTCCGCTAGGTGCCTATCATTTGCCTTAACATTTACAAAGAAAAATTCGGTTTCTGATATATGTTACACCTCTAGTCTTTTTTAAAACTATCATCTTTTTAAAAAATATTACATATTTGAAAAATGTGCAGATTTTTTACATAAGCACAACAAAATATGTTACAAATCTAGTTCAATACATTTCAAACAACTTGAGGATCTTGCTCATCCATTGCAGCACCTCCATCCTGATTTAATTTTGACACCGTCTACATATCTGTGTAAAAATTGTTACACTCGTGCTTTAGAATTGGTGAGTAGAATTGCCAATGTATTTACAACGGATAATGAAGTTACCGAGAACGTAGTCGATAAAAATGAAGATTTTTTACCAAGTACTCCAGAATGCATCGAAGAATTTAATAATGAAATAAGTATATCATTGATAGGTTCTTATCACCTCTTAAGAGAAAACACCTTATACGTGAAACATCACTTCAAAATTACGTAAAAAAGAAGAAAAAAAAATATATTTTCAACATTGTCTAATTCCCTCGATGTGAAGTTGAAAAATGTTTATAACGTTTCTATAAAAACAAACAAATCAACTATATGCCATTGTACGGAATGAGTACAAAATGTAGGTTTAGCCTTGCAAAAGTATTCGACGGTATCAGCATAAATGAAAATTCTAACTTTGCTACCCTCATCCTTAACGAAAAACAAAATTTCATCCTTATTTCCAGACATAACAATGTACATGATAGAAAGAGCGAAAAGTCTTGTACAAGAAAAAGGAGTTTATTCGGTTCCAAAAGTATACACAGGCTATCCAATTACTGAAAGCCCCGAAAAAATTATTATGGAATATTATATAAATGATGATTTTTATTGCTCTTCAAGACAGAGTCCTAATAAGAGTGACGTTATTAACGATAAATAAATTATAAAAAAGAGAAGAAAATTAAACGTTTTCCTACTCGAAGTCTGAACGTAAAGTATAAAGCATTTAAAAATGATTATCCTGAATTGAGAATTGGTAAAAGGAAGTTTTATAGTTTGCGACCAAAATATGTCTTACTTAGCCCTATCAAAGAAGTTTGCCTCTGTATCTACTGCGCAAATTATGACTTAATTCTTTCGAGCTTAATTAATTTCAGAGGCAGTAGCGTTACAGAGCTGGATGAAATTCGGTCACAAATAATAAACGCAACAATGTGTTCTGAGCAATCTAATTTATGTTATTTACAAGAATGTAAAATTTGCCCAGACAGTAAGGGAATTACCTTTTTAGGTTCTAAAACTGCAAGATATAGAAGGGACAGAAGAAATTACACATGCTTTGTGGGATAATGGAAACTTGATTAAAAAAACAATGTCAATGTTTGCCTTTAAAGATGAACTTTCGGTTTGGACCATGAAGGTTAGTACTCATATGTATGTAAAAAATATACAACGCAAAGCTGTAAAAGCAGAAAGAGAATATGCTAAAAAAGACCCATGTCATTTAGTTCTTCAAATAGACTTCACTGAAAACTGGGTGTGATTCATACTAGAGCTGTTCAAGGAAATCATTGGGTTAATGATCAAATTTATATTTTCGCAGCAGTGTCTTATTAAGGGGATCGGCACAAAATTATAACCTACTTGAAAGGAAATTGTTGTGATTCAATAAAAAAAAATTACCATTGGGTCTCAGACGGCGCCGTTACCCACTTTAAAAATCGCTTTCAATTGTATAGTATAAAATGGATGTTCTTTGCTACTGGGCACGGCAAAGAAGCTATAGATGGTGGACTTATAAAGCACTATGCTAGTTCGCATAATTTTCGAGAGCCCCATGAAAAATCCATTCAAAATGCTAATGATTTTGTAGAGCACATTCAAAAAGATACAAATGCAATTAAAATAATATATTTACAAGACGTAGACGTAGAAGAATTTAGAAAAGTAAAAAATGTTGATTGGTTTGCTACTCGTAAGTATCATGGAATTCAAAAAACTCATTTATGGGTTAAAGAAACATGTAATGATAAAGCATATTATTTTACAGCAAAGACCGCTGATCGTCCGTTTAATCAAGTAAGAGTAGTAAAACACAAACACTAAGGTAGTTATAAAAATAAATAATCTAAAAGACAAAAATAAAAAAATAAAATACATCGAGCGTATAAACGCATACAAGAAGGTGCGTGCATACGTTCCCGAATTCTGTACAGACTGCGTGCTTATGCGTACCTGAGTATTACTTATGCACAAACATAATAGTATATTTCGATACAAGTGCGAAAGTGTTAATACTAGCACGAGCATCAGTTTGTGACAATCACACGAGTGTAGAATCATCTTTTGCACGTATATCGAACGATATTTTTCGATACAGGCGGCGCAAAAGCGATTTTGAAAAATTGAATGTGTAAAATCGCATCCTGCGCATACTGTATCGAAAAAATCTTTATATTTACTGTTATATCATTGACTATATATAAACGTTAAGCATGAAAAATTGATTGTGTGCTATTCAATAGTGATCGCTATCCCAGCGCAAATGCCGTGAATCTCACAAATACGTCTAGACAGATATTTACGTCCTCTATTACGACAAAAAAAAAATCAGCCAAAAAATTCAGCAAAAAAATGGCGTTTTTGAGAAAAATGCATTTATCTAAAATGTCCATTTTTCAGTAAAAAGTGCATAACTGGTGTATTTTTTTTTTTTTTTTTTTTTTTTTTTTTAATAACATAAAGGACGTGAAAGAGGGCTCAAAACTGCGTGAAATTATGTATTACACGCTTAAAAGCTTAAAAAACTGGTGAAACAGTAGCAGTTTGTAAATTACATTGAAACATTTTTTTTCTAAGTAAGGATTTTCTCGGAAGTTTTCAGCATCGCTGAACGCATGAAATTTTGATGCAATAAAAAATACGATTCAAATAATATTTCGAGAAGAACATAATTATTTTAATTTCAAAGTGATCAGTGATATAGTGTTTGGGAATTATCATGATTTTGAATCTCCCGCGGCTTGCGCACCACGGGCATAATGCAACAGGCGGTTGCGCGACGGCAGCACTCATTAGCTGCTCTCTGGAACAGCTGATCCGCTACACTGATTAGCCGAGTATGGCAAAAATCATGCTGTCTCTCACTTTTACACATGTAAATGAGAGAGACGCTGATTTGACTCGCCGCGGTGACAAGGTGAGGAAGAAGACAGATGTTCTCACTCAAATCTCTCACTCAATTTGTCTCCATGTAACGGTCGACCACGTGGAAAATCTCAGTGTGCACGTTCGGCGATTTTCATGTCCGTTAAACTCAAGTGTGGTCACTTTCACTCTACATGGACTCCTGCTCGACAACTTATCATACAGCAGTGTTTCTCACATGGGATATCTCAAACAACTGTATCTTTTGAATCGGTTCCGCGACTTTTTTAGAGAGTTTTGTACATCCCCAGACTTAATCATGGGTGGCATATTAATATGGATAACAGGACTGATTTTCTACGTAAAAATTGAAGATTTTACACCTTGTCTCATTTATGTCCTTTGCATACTCCGCTAATAGCAATAATAAATTACTTTAAAAAAAAAAAAGTATCGCAACAGTTAAAGGTTCCGTGGATTTCCTCATATATCTCTCTTTTCCAGTCTCTATCCCTCTGTTTATGTCCTTATCTCCCTATTTCCCTCTATTTCTCAGCCTTTCTGTCTCTCATTCTCTGCTTGTATGTCACTGTCTCTTTCTCTATTTCTTTTTCGATGATTTTATCACTCTGTCTCGCCGTCTCGGTCTCTTTGTATGCTCTTAGGATCTACTTTTTCGTATTCCAACGTTTATGCTGCGCCTTGGACTCCGTCGTTCAGTTGCTGCATCTGATTCCTTACCTCTTCATCTCTCTTTTTCTACATTTCTTTATCTCACGGTGATTTGTCGCTCTCGCCTTGTCTCTCCGCTCTATCTCTAAGTCTTTTTCCGTCCCTGTTCCTATCTCTCTGTTTCTGTTCTTGACTATATATCACTCTGTCTAACTAACTGTGTCAGTCTCTACCGCTCTGTATTTCTTTGTTTATATCGTGCTTTCTCCATTTTGCTGTCACTGTCGTTGTCTCTATCTACATCTCTGTCTCTGGCTTTAGCTATCGCTATGTCTTCGACTGTCTCCGTCCCTCCTTCTGTTTTTTTCTCATTGCCTCTGGTTCTGCATCTCCGTTAATGTCCCTTTGTCTTGATCTTACTATTGCTGTTTCTCTGGCTCTGACTTTTTGATTCTGTCTCACCTCACGGACTTCCGTTTATTTCTTTTTATTGTTTTAAGATCAAAAGATAATAAAGTACTGTTGTGCGAACGTCACCAAGTCTTTGCCACTTCCTCTTCGTCAATGTCTGTATATTTCTGCCTGTCTGTCTCTGTTTCTCCGGGACTGTTTCCTTGCCACTATTTGACTTTTTGTTTCTGTTTTCGATCATCCCACATTGCCTCTTTGTAGCTGACTCTCTGTCTCTGTCTCTTTGTATCAGCTCTCAGCATTTCTTACATTCGTATGGCACTTTCTTTCTACGTTTCCGACTCTGTGTCGACGACGCTGACTGTTTCTCTCTTCCTCTCTGTCTCACTCAGTCTCTGTTTCAACTTCTCTCTGTCTTTCAATCTCTGTCGCTCTAGCTCTGTGTTTCTGTTTCCTTCTCTATCCTTCTGTTTCTGTTTTTAACTGATTGTTCCTGTCTTCGTCTCTCTGTTTTTGTCTTTATCTCTCTACATGTCTTACTAGTTCTGTCAACATCGTGCTGTCTTTCTGGATACTTTTCTCTGCCTATATATTACTTTCAGTGCTCTCACTCTCTCTCTCTCTCTCTCTCTCTCTCTCTCTCTCTCTCTCTCTCTCTCTCTCTCTCTCTCTCTCTCTCTGTCTGTCTCTCTGTCAATGACTAAATCACTCTATCTCTATGTAACTGATTGTCTGACTCTTTCCAGAGTCAGAGGAGCGGCCGGGGAGCATATGAAGAGTGAGGGGCGATACCATCTTGAGCAACTGGCCCTTCGACCCGATCCCAGTCGAACTCGGCTTGATGGAGCAAAGAACAGAAGTCGAAGTGTGTACCATGAAAATTGGTAGCGTTGTCGATTCACAGATTAGCTGGCCGCTACGTCGTCCGATGAAGCGGAATAGAGCTCCGAGAAAGCTCCCGGTGGTCAGGTTGCCTACCAGTTCGAGGTGAATGGACTTAATAGGTATAAATGCCGCGACGTATCCTTTGAAAGAGATAATTTCTTTGCCTTTTGATCGTAGAACTTAGAAAGGATAATCCACTCCTGTCTGATTGAATAGTCGAGAGGATGTCATTTATGTGGCCGAAAGAGGTGCCATCAGCTGTTGTAAGGGACTTTAAGATGTCCTCAAGCCCTCTATGCTTATTCTTAACTGCCTCTTGATGAGTGTCCTTCTCTCTACACTCCAAACGCGCTTCATAGCTTAGGTGAAAGCCTCCGTGCAGGGCCCTATCGTGCGCCCAATCTACGGCCAGTCGAGCGAGGCGACTGTAACCACACAGTATGGGTAGATGCTTTTCGTCGTCCGACAAGAGCGATGATGCAGTTATCCTTCGACTTGCAGGATCTGAGTATCGTACAAGTTTCGATCTAAACGTGAGAGAACATCTAAGTCCGTTAGTTGTGTAAAACCGCCGTACAGTGATCCAAAATGCTGAAAAAATGAACAAAAATCAGTATTTACGAGGAAATAAATGAATATATGTATCCTGAAAAGCAGTACTTTATATTCTAAAGAATAAAATAGGCTACGGATTTTTTGAATATTGTTCTTAGATTATTTTATACAGCGTATCAAAAAGAGAAACAATGTTAGTAAAAATAACAACTTTCACTTATTCTGCGCTCATTTTTCTTGGTAAAACGGTATTAGTGTATAACTACACGATATTTATGTAAAAAACGATAAAAAATAGTCTGTTCCGGTCAGATTTTGAAAAAAGTTTCTCACAACGCCCGGAAATTAATATAAAGAATTGTATCTTAAATCAAATCAAGGTTAAAGGTTAGTTATTATTACTCTCTGTTGCTGGTAGGAACGCATGACAGCGGACTGTGTAATAAGTGAAATTTTCGTAGCTTATATACGACACTATAACAAGACTTTGTATATACTCCTTTATTCATTATTCGTTGAATTTATAGCTGATCAAGGTAATAAGAAATTGCCGAAAACCTCGAAAAAAATTCGTTATTTGCCCATTAAGTTCGTTTTGATCGGTCTCTTCAACAAAATACCTAAATTAATAAGTATTTTAAATGCTTAAAAATTCGAACTACATGCTGTAAATAACTAATGGCAACGAACCAATTTAAAAAACGCTGCCAATTCATTGGCACGTGACTTCCTCAAAATTAATTTATTGATTCATTTAATTAATTTTTAAAGACAAATTTAAAAATTAATGGAACTATTTATGATATAATTCGAATTAAACTTATGTATGAATATTAAATAGTTTTTTAAATTATGTATAAAATCAAAAATTATTAGTACAAATATATATCCACTATATAAATAGACATGTAACGCATAACGCATGACGCATCATGCAAAATTTGGCATCAGGCAAAAGTTTGTAACGCTAGAAGCAAAAAGGGACAAAGAGAGGGAGAGAGAGAGAGGTACAGAGAGAATGAGGGAGGGACGGAGGGAAAGAGAGAGAGAGAGATGCGCAGGCGCATGGTAGCCAGGTCTCCGTGGGTATAAGAGGCCGGCCGCAGAGCAGCTCCGCTCAGATGGAGCCGGGCGCTCGAGGAGGTAAGTTGTCTCTGGGTCAAGGTGGGTGGTGGGTAGTTGATCGCGGTTACTGGGTGGGCAGTAGTGGGTGGTTGATACTGGGTGATTGATACTGGGTGATTCGTTGAGAGAAGGAGGGTGCGAGAGAAAAAGGGGGAAGGAAGGAAGGACGGAGGGAGAGAGAGGCGAATAATAATTTTAGAGACATGACTCATAATTATAGTTTTGTTTTTCAAATTCAAAGTGTACACCATAGTAGCTATGCACTTTACTGTTAACAGTTGGACATTCCTAATACGTGTAATTATTGGGTACTTGAATAAGTTCTCGCTGTTTCCTAACAGATGGCGTTACCAGGACTAAGTGTATGTAATTTCAGATGCTAACGCATTTATAACGAAGTACTGTCGGTAAGCTTGAACTTTAGTGTATGTTCGTTCGCCATAGTGTAAACAGCGTTTTTGTTCTTACTACTAAAAATGTCAAATTTTGTGCCAAGTAAAGAATATTTGCGGGGAATTTTACTGCACTATTTAATTAAAAAAAATCTGCAGCTGAAGCGCACAGGATTCTTGTTGAAACTTACGGTGACCATACTCTGTCGGAAACGACATGCAGAGACTAGTTTCGACGCTTCAAAAATAACGATTTTGATCTTGGAGATAAAGAACGTACTGGTGCACCAAAAAAGTTTCAAGACGAAGAATTGGAGGAATTACTAAATGAAGACTCATGTCAGACGCTAGCTGAACTTGCAAAATCATTACGAGTAGATGAGACAACAGTTTCGAAACGTTTGAAAACGTTAGGAATAATCCAGAAGCAAGGACATTGGGTGCCGTATGAGTTGAAGCCGAGAGACGTCGAACGGCGTTTTCTCACGTGTGAAGTACTGCTTCAACGGCAGAGAAGGAAAGGTTTTTTGCATCGTATCGTGACTGGCGATGAAAAGTGGATACAGTACGATAATCCTAAACGTAAAAAATCATGGGGTAAGCCCGGCCATGCATCAACATCGCCCGCAAAGCCAAATATCCATGGTTCGAAGCTTCTCCTCTGCATTTGGTGGGATCAGCAGGGTGTAATTTATTATGAACTGCTGAAACCGAACGAAACTATCACGGGCGATTGCTATCGACTGCAATTGATGTGTTTGAGCCGAGCCCTAAAGAAAAAACGGCCACTGTACGAGCAGAGACACGACAAGGTGATTTTGTTACACGACAATGCTACCACATGTTACAAAAGTCGTCAAAGAATCTTCAATGGGAGGCGCTTCAATGGGATGTCCCTACCTCACCTGCCGTATAGCCCAGACATTGCTCCTTCCAACTACTACTTGTTTCGGTCGATGGCTCATGACTTAGCTGAGCAACACTTCCATTCTTATGAAGATGCCAAAAAATGGGTCGATTCTTGAATAGCTTCAAAAGATGAGCAGTTCTTCCGAGATGGAATCCGTAAATTGCCAGAAAGATGGGAGAAAGTCGTGACTAATGATGGGCAATATTTTGAGTGACATGCTTTTTACTACATACTTTAAATAAAGCATCAATTTTCATAAAAAACAGCGAGAAATTATTCAAGGTTCCAATATCTGTATTTAACTTAATAGTTTTGTTCCAAAAGCATTATTTTCATTTTTGTTAAATTTCACTCTCACAAAATCGAATTATATTCATGATATTTTTCAAAGTAAAATATAAAATAAAAAATATTGAATGTAATTAGATACATACACATATATACTTTTCTAATAATTTGTATTGAAAAATCCATTAACATTTAGTGATTTCACATTAAATTTATAATTACGGCTGAGGAATAATTATTATTATTATATTATTGATTGAATATTCGTGATTACTATTGCAAATTTACTGCGATTTTTGAAAACTTCATTTGAAACACTGAGAACTTACCACGAACATTGAAAACTTACCACAAACATTGAGGAATTACCATGAACATTCAGAACTTACTACGAATATCGGAAACTTTAAAATTTAACATTGTGTCGTTGGAATTGCAACATCAAACACATATTGAATTACTGTTAAGAATTTATCATTATTATAGAATTTTGTTACTAGTGTTACTACTGTTGAAAATTTATGATTATATCATTGACATAAATTAAACTTCAGCTCTATTATTAAATATAAGCCTATATGGTTGCTCATAATATGTGATTATTGTTCAATTTACTAGACTTAACGATCATTGTTTAATATTTTTTATTTTAAGTACCATTTTAAGGACTGCTACAAGTTATAAGTACTGATATAATTTAATGTATATATTTATTTTGAATTAAAAATTTTTATTAAATCCTTTCCTTAAATTTTTTCACTACTTCATTGTAAAATAATAAATTTGAATAAATTAGTGAAACATAAAATCGATATTATTTAAAAGAATTACTGCTAAAAGATGGAACTTCAGCAACATGAGGAGCCGAATAATAGTCGACTTAATCGTGGAAGGCCCAGAATTAGACGATCATCAGAGGAGGTATCAATTATTAGACAACAGCAACCAGCTGAGAGAGCCAGAACAGAGATGAATTACGTTTATTATTTGAAAACCTCCATTTGAAAAGTAGGGTATTCTAGACAAGTATTCGGAATTACAATAGTTCGTCTTCATTTGCATCTTTTAATGCAAATTTAGTTAATTTTCCTACAATAGGAAGAGCTCCGTATTGTTTTAAGATACAAGGACAAGTTTATTACCAAATAAATGAGGCTTTATATCCATCGGAAAATGAGAATCCTCAATATGTTCAACTTTTTATTGTTGATCCTCAAGAGGCTGTTGATTATAGGATGGCAGCTAATTTAGGATTCGATAGAGAAATTATGAATAATTTAGATCAAATGTTAAGAGAATTTAATATATTTGTAGTCATATGAAATGATGAAAGAAGAAATTAACCATCAACGTGAATTATTAAGTAATAATACTGAACCTGAATTACAGTTATTATTTAGTTTGAAAGCAGGCTACGATCGTAATAGATATAATTTGCAAAGAGTAAACGAAGTTGCTGCTGCGTTTAGTACAACAGCTGATGGTGATATTCCTGAATCATATGTGACTATTCGCAATAAAGATACACGAGTATTACGATCAATAAGTTCTATGGATCCAAACGTGGAGCCTATGGTTTATCCATTATTCTATCCTCATGGATCGCAAGGTTGGCACAAAAATAAAACGAAAAAAAAAATTTTAACAGAAATGTAGAGGCAGGTGATGCAAATAATGACCAATATGAACGATAAGATCGTCGTGTAACTAGGTGTTCTTATATCAAGTATAGAATGAGTGTAAGACCTGATATATTTAATGCATTTCTATTAGGTGGTAGATTATTCTAACAATGGATCCTTGATAGCTATGTTAAAGTAGAGAAAGATCGAATTGAATATGTTCGTAAGAATCAAAAATAATTGCGAGTTGAATCATATCAAGGATTAGTCGATCATTTAAGTAATAATGCGAAAAACCTGAATTGTCAAATAGGAAAAATAATTATTTTAACATCAACATTTTTTGGTTCTCCTAGATATATGATGCAAAATTATCAAGATGCTATGGCTATAGTGCGTAGTCAAGAAAAATCTGATTTGTTCATAACGATGCAGTCACACTTGACGTAAAATTCGTGATAATTTATTTTCAGGTCAACAAGCCTCTGTTCGTCCTGATATCTGTGCAAAGGCATTTCATTTAAAGAAAGAACGGTTACTGTGGCTTATTACAAAGGAAAATATTTTGGCGATGCCGCAGCTCATGTGCATGTTGTTGAGTTTCAGAAGCGAGGTTTGCCTCATGCACATATACTGATTACGTTAGAAGGCGGTAATAAATTAATAAATATTGATGATATAAATAAATTCATATCTGCAGAAATCCCTGATGCTGAAAATGATCCCGTATTATATGATATTGCATTTCGTAATATAATACACGGTCCATATGATAGTAGATGTATAGTTGATAATAAGTGCTCAAAATACTACCCGAAAGAGTTTAAAGAGGAAACGGTATTATAAGCTGATGGTTATCCTTATTACAGACGAAGAAATGATGGACGTATATTAGTGCGACATAGTCAAAATGTAGATAATTGAGTCGTCCTCATGTCGCTGCTATATGCAACCCAATCCGCCTCGTCACGTTGTGCATACTATGCACACGTAACACGTCAGCGGCCCCGAAAATCGACGCCCTCGTCGATTGTAGAAATCTACTTTATCTTAGAATGTTAGGAATCTACATTACCTTAAAGCGTTGGGTTCGTACGGTGCAGTTTAGCTACCGCCCCCTAACACCTAGCACCAGAAATGTTACGATTTAATAATCGCATAGAATAAATAAATGAAGGAGGACTCGATAAAAAAACGGCATGGCGTGATTCGGCCGGGAATCGTAACCCGGACCTTTCGTTTTCGCGACGAGTGCTCTGACCACTGAGCTACCGATGATGTGCACGTCTTTCCTCGAGTCGTCCTCATGTTGCTGCTATATGCAACCCGATCCGCCTCGTCACGTTGTGCATACTATGCACACGAAACACGTCAGCGGCCCCGAAAATCGACGTCCTCGTCGATTGTAGAAATCTACTTTATCTTAGAATGTTAGAAATCTACATTACCTGCGTTGGGTTCGTACGGTGCAGTTTAGCTACCACCCCACACCTAGCATCAGAAATGTTACGATTTAATAATCGTATACAATAAATAAATGGAGGAGGACACGATAAAAAAACGGCATGGCGTGACTCGGCGGGAAATCGAACCCCGGACCTTTCGTTTTCGCGACGAGTGCTCTGACCACTAAGCTATCGATGCCAGTGCACGTCTTTCCTCGAGTCGTCCTCATGTTGCTGGTATATGCAACCCGATCCGCCTCGTCACGTTGTGCATACTATGCACATGTAACAGTATGTAGTACCATATTACCAAAATTATTACGTATGTTTAATTGTCATGTAAATGTAGAAGTTGTATCCAGCGTACGATCAGTAAAATACTTATATAAATATGTATATAAAGGTCATGATACTGCGAATATAACATTTGAGGGAACTAATAATGAGAGAGTAATCAATCTGATGAAATTCGTAGTTACGTAGAAACACGGTATGTCACTCCAGTTGAAGCATGTTATCGTATTTTGAGTAAACCTTTGCAAGGTAAAAGTCACGGCATCGTACGTTTGTCTGTTCATTTACCTGAACAACAATCGACAGTAATTCAAGATTTAAATGATAAAGAGCGCGCAGAAGCTGCATTAAATTGATCTAGCACATTGTTAGCTTACTTTGAACTCAGTAAGAGTGATTCTACAGCTCGGCATTATACCTATACTGAAATTCCTGCTCACTATTTATTGGCCGTATGTATTCTGTAAGTCTAAGTATAATAGAATTATTTCGTTTAACTTTTATAACATTGTGAGGGTGTAATGAATTTTTCTGATTTAATGACGGTATAATGCTACGATGCGATTCGGTGTATCGTTATGGATACCATTTGTTGCAAATCTTTTTCAATACTCTATTATTTTGTAAGGTTTAATAAATGACAAATAAATAAGAGTTTATACTATTTATTTGTTTGCTTATTCTACTTTAGATTTGATATATTACATCAAGGGGGTTCTAGAGTTAAATTATGTTTTTTGTTTATGTACATAAAAAATATAAATTTTGATCTGTAATGATAGTTTACATTGCGGAAATCGGTACTTTTGAGGATCTATAGTTTTTTTCTCCAGAGTTCGTATATGCTTGACTAAAGAAATAACTCCCTCTCTGCGTTGAAGGTATTAATATAAATCCTCAAAAGTACCGTTTCATACCGAAGGAATTTTGAGGATGTCCTCAAAAGTCCGAAAAATCCTCAAAGTACCGAATCTGTGCTGACATAGATCCTCAAAAGTACCGTTTCATACCGAAGGAATTTTGAGGATGTCCTCAAAAGTCCGAAAAATCCTCAAAGTATCGAATCTGTGCTGACATAGATCCTCAAAAGCTGCATTTGATGTGTGTGTGTGTGTGTGTGTGTGTGTGTGTGTGTGTGTGTGTGTGTGTGTGTGTGTGTGTGTGTGTGTGTGTATATATATATATATATATATATATATATAAAGACCTATACACGTTATTTCTGGGACCTAGAGTTTCTTCTTCCAGAGTTGAGACAATACACTTGACTAAAGAAATAATGGACCCTGGGGTGTGGGACTAATACCACGTCCCGGAAATAACAGTTGCATATATATATATATATATATATATATTACGGAAACAGGTACTTCTGAGGATCTATATTTTTTTTTCTCCAGAATTCACATATGCTTGACTAAAGAAATAACTCCCTCTCTGCGTTGAAGGTATTAATATAAATCCTCAAAAGTACCGTTTCATACTGAAGGAATTTTGAGAATGTCCTCAAAAGTCCGAAAAATCCTGAAAGTATCGAATCCGTTCTGACATAGATCCTGAAAAGCTGCATTTTAATGTGTGTGTGTGTGTGTGTGTGTGTGTGTGTGTGTGTGTGTGTGTGTGTGTGTGTGTGTGTGTGTGTGCGCGTGTGTGTGTGTGTGTGTATATATATATATATATATGTTTCACCTAACGCCTGTATGGAGCCCATCCCTGTATATTAGTACCTACGCCCAGGGTTCTCGTATACAAGTAACTAAAGAAATAATCCCTCTCGGGGTATAGAAACTCTAGGTCGCGCTTAATAAACGGGGATGTATTGAATGTTTATGGAGCCCGGGCTCCATAAAAGGATGTTAAAATAAAGGGATAGTCGTGGTTGGTGGTAAAAAGATTATTTATTATAAGAGAAAGAAAGTACAACAAAGCGCCATGCGCTTGGGCACCGCGTGCCGCTCCGGACGAGAGCTGAGAGCCAAGAGAGAAGCGCGAGTCGACCGCTGCCGCTTGACATACCTCTTGGCTCACAGACACACTAGGGAGGGGAGACTCTCATGTATGCATACGTGTGTCGCGCGCTGTAAGTTCACTTCGCACGGAACCGGAAGCGTATAAGAGAGAGCGAGGTTCCCTTCGTACGGAACCTGAACAATATACAATATATATATATATCACATTTTCAACACGCCTCCTTACATATATATTGTGCGCTTAAATTTCACAATTAACAATCTTTGGTTTTCGTTTTTCTTTAGTATAGTAATTACTTTGTCTAATATTCTAATTTTAAGTTTGCTCTAAACTTTTCAAATTTTATCCGTCCTAATGACTTAGTGAAGATATCTGCAGGATTTTCATCTGAATTAGTTTTTATAACATCAATAGTACCTTCTAAATAATTTTCATTTACAAAGTGGTAATGTGTTTCAATGTACATAGAATTTTTTGTTAAATTTCCACATTTACTTATATTAATCGCACCTGCATTATCCTCATAAATACATATCTGATTGTTAATTTCTATTTCAAATTCTTTTAGCGATTGTTTAATTAAATTTACTTCACTCACGCATATAGATAACGCAACATACTCAGCTTCGGTAGATGACTTTGTTACAATATTGTGTTTTTTTTTTATATCCAATATATACTATTTCCATTCATTTTAATTACATAACCAGTCGTAGATTTTCTATCAACGGCATCTCCTGCCCAATCAGCATCAACATAACATTCTAAAATATCAGCATTTAGATTTTTCTCATATGTTAATTTTAATTCTTTTGTATGATCTGATCATAACAATTTTGAAATCTACTTAGGTAATTTACAGAATAACAAATATCTGGTCTAGTACTAGAGCTTACGCAAGAGTGCTCCAATTAAATTTCTATATTTTATATCATTTGATGCTAATAATGCAGGTTCACATTTTAAATTTTGTTCCATCGGAGTAGCATACAATTTCGCATTTTCGATATCATATTTTCTCGCTAAAGACTCAATATAATCCTTTTGATCTAAAGTCATAATATTATTATCATAGCCATAATTGATATTTATCCCTAAATAAGTTTTTATTTGGCCCATATCTTTCATTCTAAATTTCACAGATAATTTCTTTTTAATAAAGTCTATCAATTTTTTATTTTTACCACAAATTAATAAATCATCAACAAAAATTCTTAAATAAATCTTCTCATTTTTAATTTTTATGAAATATAAACAATAATCGATTTTACTTTTCTCAAAACCTAATTCAATCAAATATTTATCTAAGCACTCATACCATGCACGTGGACTTTCACGAAGTCCGTACAAAGCTTTATCTAATTTGCATACTCTTCCTGAATTATCATCATAACCTTGAGGTTGTTTAACATAAACTTAAGATTTAATTTTTCCATTAAGGAACGCTGACTCGACATCCATTTGATCTACTTTTAACTCATTTTGCACACAATAGTTTAATAATATTTTTAATGTTTGAGTTCTTGCGACTGGTGAATAAATATCATCAATTATCTCCCTTTGCTGAAATCCTCTTACTACAATTCTAGCTTTAAACTTATTTTCACCCTTTTTTGTAAAGACCCACTTTAAATCTAATGCTTTTTTATCTATTGGTTTTTTTTACTAATTTCCATGTTTCATTTTTAATTAAACATTCAATTTCTTTATTCATAACTTCTTGCCATTTTTCGCTCTCCTTACTATTTATTGCTTCATTGTAATTTTATGGATTATCAACGCTTACATAATTTATGTATATACAATTTGTTACCGGGTTTCCGTATCTATTTACAGGGCTTTTCTTTCTTGATGACCATCTCGGTACTCTTAAATTATCTTTACTAGGACTAGGTACGTTATTTTTGTATTCATTATTTTCAATGTTTTCATTTTCGTTAATTTCGTTGTTTTCATTTTGCTCCTTTTCATTTTGATTTTCTAAATCAGATTCGCTTCCCCTACTCTTCCCGAGGGTCGAAGTAAGGGGAAGTATAAATTCATTGTTATTTTCATTTAATTCACTATTATCACTAAATCCAACTAACTTTACATTTTCTTCAACAATATCAACATGTTTTGCTACAATTACTCTATTATTTATCAAAACTCTATAGCCTACAGTTTCGTAACCAACTAATACTCCTAAGTCTGCTTTTTTATCCCATTTACTTTCTCTTTTAATTTCTAGGATTCGAACAAAAACTCTACTGCCATATAGTTTAAGATTTTTAATATTAGGTTTTCCTCCCATCATAATTTCATACGGAGTCTTTTTCTCTAAAGTATTTGCTAAGGTTCTATTTTTAGGCACGACCGCTTCTCGGGAGAGCCTTATATTTTCGTCAGGGCGAAAATTGTAACACTTCAAATTCTGAAATTTACAACATAAAAACTATTTTCCACCCAAAAGAAGTACATTTTAAGCGTTTTCAGAGATATATGTATGTCTGTACGTATGTATGTGATCAAGTAACCCGATTATCTCAGCGAAATTTCGACGGATCCAAACGGGCTTCGGGGAATGTACTCGTCTAATTATAAGTAACTGACAGTTCTCTACCGAGCCAAATCGATCGACAAATAAAAAAACGCCAGGGCAAATAAAGATTTGAAAAAATCGATTTTTGAGCATACGGTGAACAAAATTAAATTTAAGTCAAAAACAACAAAGGCATCTGCTAAAACTAATTAAAAGACGTCTTTTTTACATTGAACATTTTTTTCTATGAACAATATTTAACAATGTAATAGCGAAAAACTCGCTAAAATCATCAAAAATAGTCGTTTTTTTGCTATTACTTTACAGGATTTGAATTTACACAAAAATGTTAAATACAAAAGTTATAGATAATATTGAAACAAAACTTTTTCCTATTCGACATTTTTTGTACGATCAATTCCTGATGAGTTAACTCCAAAAAAACGGTTTTTAACGCCTAAATGTACATAAAATGGCTGATTTTCGTTTATAACTGAGCAGAATTTAACTTTACACAAAAATTTTAAATGTAAAAGTTATAGATAATATTAAAATAAAACTTTTTTATATTGAACATTTTTTGCTACGACCAATTCCTAACGAGTTGAACTCATAAAAACGATTTTTAACGCCTAAATATACGTAAAATGGACGATTTTCGGCTATAACTTGACAGGATTTGATTTTACACAAAAATGTTGAATGTAAAAGTTATAGATAATATTAAAACAAAACTTTTTCCTATTAAACATTTTTTTGTACAATCAATTCCCGATAAGTTAAATCCAAACAAACAATTTTTAACGCCAAAACATACATAACATGGACGATTTTCGCTTATTTCAACGATTTGAATTTACACAAAAATATTGCATGCAAAAGATATACTTATGGATAACATCTAAACAAAACTTTTCCCCAATTAATATTTTAATGTACAATCAATCCTGATTATCTAAACCTATAAATACGACACTTTACATATTCAATTTTCGCTTATTTAACATGATTCGATTTGACCAAGAATTATTCAATGCAACAGCTTTAAATAATATCGGAAAAATCAATATAACATTCGAAAGATCATATAATTATAAAAATATAATAATAAGATATAAAATTACATTTAATTACAATGTTAAAATAGTACATTTCGACACGGGTGGGGAAGTCGATTATTTAGCTGGTGTGACTTTTTGCACGAGCGAAGCGAGTGCGAAAAAGTCACACCACCTAAATAATCGACTTACGCACTAGTTTCGAACGGTATTTTATACCACGAGCGCCGAAAAATCATATCAAAGTTGTGATTTTGAGGTTAGAGTGGTATAATAGTACATTACGATACTGCCACTGAAGTAACATGTATCGTACGATATTTTATAGCACGTTTACCTAAGTCCGCTGTCACGCCTATCCGTATCTTAATCAGTCCACTCGCTACGCTCGCGCGCTAACCTCACGGTGCAATAATCGACTACTTAAGTCACGGGTAGGCGTGACTTAAGTGCGGACTTAGGTCACACTGTGCTATAAAATGAGATAAACACATTGAAAACATAATTTAAAAAAAAGAAATATCTATTGTTTACAAAATGCCAAATATTATGTAAACTAAAACACTAATAAAAATATATAATAAGAAATATAAATTGATGTTGAAGTAACAAAAATTAAAAGATTAAATCCCTAAATGTCTTTTTTACTTAAAATTATTCCAAGTTGGTCCAAGAAACAAATTATTTTTTTCTAAAACTTGGTCGTAAACAGGCAGCTAATATTGTATATAATCTAATCTTTTATTAACAATGTGATTAATAGAAGTTCTTCAAGTTTAAACCTTAAAAATAAAATTAAAAAACAAAGATTAAATTTTTGATTAAATATAAAATTGAGCCAAAGAATAAGCAAATATAATATTCCATTCTCACGACTCGTAACCATATTTCTGATATCACACATTAAATGATATTCGATGATGAATGAATCTACGAAATCATTTTGTGACCATGAATGAAAATCCTTGAGGATATAGTTATTATGTTGAAACGTCCCATCTAAATAAAACAAAATAAAAGAAACAATAAAGTTTGTTGTTGGTAGGTAAATGAGGTATGGCGGGTTTGATGTGGGGCACAGGGCGGGGTCCAGGGGCAGAGCCCCTGGTGGGGGTGTAGGGGGCGAAGCCCCCACTTAGGGGGTGTGGGGGGGCGAAGCTCCCCCACCTGAAATAAAATTACTGATATATTAAAAAAAAAATATATATATATCAACAGCGATATATATAAACTTCTTTCTGAAATACAACCTTACTAAAGAAGTTAATTATTTTATTTTAATTTATTTACACTTTATTTAATCCAACTAAAAAAACCGCTGCCAATTCATTGGCCCGTAGCTTCCTCAACCGTAATTTGTTGATTCCTTCAATTAATTTTTAATAACAAAATATATAATTTTTTAAAAAATTTATTGCATAATTATAATTAAATTCATTTATGAATATTGAAAATTGTTAATTTTTAAATTTATTTATTTATTTATTATTTATTTATATCAAATTTATATACGCTACCCCGATCGGAGCGCCACCTACACTTATACTATTTTAATTATTCATCAGTTTTGAATACTTAAGAATTCAATCTTGAAAATTCAAACATATTAAACTCAAGAATTCAATCTTGAAAATTGAAACATATTACATTTTGACGCCAATACTATATACTTTAATAATATAATTATGATAACATCATTGGAGTTATGAGTTTAAAAAAAAACACGTTTTTGTTTTTGATGATAACTAAAGAACCTTGATAGATAGAAAATTAATTTTTTTTAGAAAATATAGGTATTTTAATTCTCTTTCGAAAGCCACCAACCCCATTCAGATACATAGAGCCGTTCTCGAGAAATTACGATTTAAAAAAAATGTCAAAAAATTTTTAACCTCAAATATCTCTGAAATTTATGGACCAATCATTTTGCCCAAAGAACTCGACCGAGAACTATAAAAAATCTATCTCTAAAAGGAATTTTGAAGCCATTAAGTCAATTTTACTCTTGTAATCGTTGGACATACAAAACTGATTTTTTTCATTTTCCAATTTTGTACTCAAAATCTAGCCTACAGAATGTATTCAAATTTTATCAGATTATAGCTATTTATATTCTGTATTATCATGATTTTTCTCAAAAAAATTGACCGTCTAGTTTAGGAGTTATAAGCTTCTAAAAAAAAAACACGTTTTTGTTAATACCAAAAGAACCGTGATAACTAGAAACTTTTTTTTTTTAGAAAATATAGGTATTTTAATTCTCTTTCGAAGGCTACCCATCAGATTCGAATAACTCGATCCTATCATTAAAAAAAATCAGAAAACAGTTTTGAGAAAATCGAAAATTTGAAAAAAAAACAAAAACACATCGCCCCAATCAAAAAACGGATTTTTGACCCGCCATCATGCAAAAAAAAAAAACAAAAAAAATGAGACCTGTCCGGTCAAAATCGACCAAGTAGAAGCTGAGATCCAGGCGCATACACACACACACACACACACACACACACACACACACACACACACACACACACACACACACACACACACACACACACACACACACACACACACACACACACACACACACACACACACACATCCATATAGACATTTTTCGAAAACCATGTATTTTCATTCCTAATACCTCGGAACACAATTATAACATGTTTTTACAACAACTCAAAAATTTACTATCACAAAGCTTTCTCTAGGAGGAAGCAAAAAAAGAAATTTTACTTTAATGAAATTGTAGCTATAAAATAGATAGAAAAAAAATCGAGGTATCAATCTTGGTACAGAAATTGACAATTTGTTGGAATGGACTTCCTTAATATGTATAATTTTACAACAATTATTATAATAAGAAAGGTTTCACCCTGCTTGCTACTAAAGTAGACAATTCGAATTCAAAAACGAATTCATAGATTTCATTTATTTATCAATTAAACATTTTGCTTCCTCCTAGAGAAAGCTTTGTGACATTAAATTTTTAAGTTGTTGTAAAAACATGTTATAATTGTGTTCCGAGATGTTAGGAATCAAAATACATGGTTTTTGAAAAATGTCTATGTGTGTGTGTGTGTGTGTACGCCTAGATCTCAATTTCTACTCGGTCAATTTTGACCAGGCAGGTCTCATTTTCCGGTCAGAATCCGTTTTTTTTTAATGGGGCGATGTGTTTTTGTTTTTTTTTTTTAATTTTCGATTTTTCTCAAAACTGCTTTTTGATTTTTTTTTTAATGATAGGATCGAGTTATTCGAATCGGATGGGTAGCGTTCGAAAGAGAATTAAAATATCTATATTTTCTAAGAAAAATTATTAACAATAACGTGTTTTTTTTTAAATGCTTATAACTCCCAAACTAAACGGTCAATTTTTTTTGAGAAAAATCATGGTAATGGATAATATAAATAAGTATAATCTGTAATGTTTTAATTCATTTTGTTGATTAGTCTTTTAGAAAAAAATTGAAAAATGAAAATTGATTTTTGTGTATCCAACGATTACAGGAGTAACAATGACTTAATCGCTTCAAAATTCTTTGTAGTCGTAGATTTATAAATTTCGTTATTAAATATTAATTAAAGGAATCAACATATTAAGGTTGAGAAAACTACGGGCCAATGAATTGAAAGAGGTTTTTTTAATTAATGAATAAATATCGATAAAAAATTTATCGTACTAATACATTACGATACAAGGGCGATAAGTGGCCCATTATTTCATGGCGTAAAGTTAAGGCCCGAGCGTAGCGAGGATCCTTTCACGGCGTGTAATGTGTTACTTAACGCATTAGTATCGTACAATTTTTTATAACACTGTCTGCTTTAAGTCCGCTGTCACGCCTATCCGTGCGCTAAGCAGGTCATTATCGCACCGTGAGGTTAGCGCACGAGCGTAGCAAGTGCGATAAACACGGTGAAATAATGGACTACATATCGCACGGATATTTTTTTTTATTAAATTATACCTACTTCTAGAAAGATGAAATTTGCTTAAAAAAACATACGATGCCTGAAATATATTATAGAAGCAGAGTTCTATTATTTTTATACTTAAGCACATTTACGCCAACTAAACATCGACAACACTGAATGATAAGTACACCTGCTAAATCTGACTGGTGGCTTTTATAACATTACAGGAGCAGGATTAATTTATCTTTTCATGTTATAAATTTCAGCCTAATTAATTAAATAGATTTTCTCTTATGAAATCTGAAGGGCCATGTAGTGTGAGCCTGTCCGAAAGATTTATAGAGTATGCTTAAATAAATATTCTGGAAACCTGTCAGAATTATGAAAAGTTCACTATAACCTCTAAAAGTCAATTAATACTGGTAGTTAATGGATAAGCTCATTGTTCATTAACTACTACAATTCGACTGAATTTTACAGATTAAAATAACTTTTTTCACAATTTTTACACGTACTCAGATTATTGTTATGGCGGGACAAGCTATAGATGTATAGAAGTTTCAGACACACTCACACTACACTACACTACAGTATACGGACCAAAATTAAAAACTTAATAAGAAAATTCATCCGGCTCCTACAATATAAAAGCCACTTGTCAGATTTAGCAGGTGTATTGAGCATTCAATGTTATCGATATTTACTTTGAGGTGATGTGTCCGTACTTAATCCAAAAGACTAAGAATGATAGAAACCGGCTTCAGTAATGCATCTCAGACATTCCATGTATTTTTGAGTTGACTCTATCTTTTTGAAAGTACATGTAATTTAATAAAAAAAAATAAAAATACAGTTCTATAAAAAATACACAAGCAGTGCCTGAATTAAATTTGAGAAATTGCATGACTTATCTCTTTCTTTTTATTAAATTATACCTACAAAAAAAAAAGATAAAATCAACTTAAAAATACATAAGATGCCTGAAATGCATTATAAAAGCAGATTTCTATCATTCCTATGTTCTTCTAAATCAAGTTTGAAAAGACATCCTCAAAGTAAATATCAACCACATCAATGAATGAGGAATAGATCTGTTAAATTTGACCGGTCGCCTCTTATAGTTGCTTTTTCTGCATTTTCTGAAAGGATAATAAAAACCCTGAAACAAAAAATGAAGCTATAGTAATGGTTGAAAGCAGTAGATTACTGAAATAATAATTATTCAAAGAAGAGACCACTGTAAAGTAAGCGACAAAACATTCTCACAGCAAACTAACAATATAGTATTAGCGTGTCGATAAGATCATTCATAGCACTATATATTTACCAAGATATGTTGAGAGAATTGAAAGGGATCTTTGCACTCAAAAGTCGAGAAAGCGCATGTGTATTCTCAACTAAGACCTCCTCACCCTCACTTAAAGTTTACCAGAATGTTCACACAATACAATACATACAGAGGGATTGTGTATGCAATTTCAGATCGACTCAATCAGCCGTTACGGAGAAAATGACATTTTTCTCAAAAATTTCTTGAAAAAGACACAGAAATTGCAATATCTCCAGACTTGCTGATTATGCATATCTAAATCTTGATATACTGCCCTCAGCATGTATTCCATCATGTATAGAAAGTTGAAGATACTTGTAGGGAATGGAAAGGGATCTTTGCACTCAAAAGTCGAGAAAGCGCATGTGTATTCTCAACTAAGACCTCCTCACCCTCACTTAAAGCTTACCAGAATGTTCACACAATACAATACATACAGAGGGATTGTGTATGCAATTTCAGATCGACTCAATCAGCCGTTACGTAGAAAATGACATTTTTCACAAAAATTTCTTGAAAAAGACACAGAAATTGCAATATCTCCAGACTTGCAGATTATGCATATCTAAATCTTGATATACTGTCCCTCAGCATGTATTCCATCATGTATAGAAAGTTGAAGATACTTGTAGGGAATGGAAAGGGATCTTTGCACTCAAAAGTGGAGAAAGCGCATGTGTATTCTCAACTAAGACCTTCTCACCCTCACTTAAAGGTTACCATAATGTTCACACACAATACAATACATGCAGAGGGATTGTGTATGCAATTTCAGATCGACTCAATCAGCCGGTACGGAGAAAATGACATTTTTCTCAAAAATTTCTTGAAAAAGACACAGAAATTACAATATCTCCAGACTTGCTGATTATGTAGATCTCAAACTTGATATATTGTCTCTCAGCATGTATTCCATCATGTATGGAAAGTTTAAGATACTTGTAGGGAATGGAAAGGGATCCTTGCATTCAAAAGTCGAGAAAGCGCATGTGTATTCTCAACTAAAACCTCCTCACGCTCACTTAAAGTTTACCAGAATGTTCACACACGATACAATACATACAGAGGGATTGTGTATGCAATTTCAGATCGACTCAATCAGCCGTTACGGAGAAAATGACATTTTTCTCAAAAATTTCTTGAAAAAGACACAGAAATTGCAATATCTCCAGACTTGCTGATTATGCATATCTAAATCTTGATATACTGTCCCTCAGCATGTATTCCATCATGTATAGAAAGTTGAAGATACTTGTAGGGAATGGAAAGGGATCTTTGCACTCAAAAGTGGAGAAAGCGCATGTGTATTCTCAACTAAGACCTTCTCACCCTCACTTAAAGGTTACCATAATGTTCACACACAATACAATACATACAGAGGGATTGTGTATGCAATTTCAGATCGACTCAATCAGCCGGTACGGAGAAAATGACATTTTTCTCAAAAATTTCTTGAAAAAGACACAGAAATTACAATATCTCCAGACTTGCTGATTATGTAGATCTCAAACTTGATATATTGTCTCTCAGCATGTATTCCATCATGTATGGAAAGTTTAAGATACTTGTAGGGAATGGAAAGGGATCCTTGCATTCAAAAGTCGAGAAAGCGCATGTGTATTCTCAACTAAAACCTCCTCACGCTCACTTAAAGTTTACCAGAATGTTCACACACGATACAATACATACAGAGGGATTGTGTATGCAATTTCAGATCGATTCAATCAGCCGGTACGGAGAAAATGACATTTTTCTCAAAAATTTCTTGAAAAAGACACAGAAATTGCAATATCTCCAGACTTACTGATTATGCATATCTAAATCTTGATATACTGTCCCTCAGCATGTATTCCATCATGTATAGAAAGTTGAAGATAATTGTAGGGAATGGAAAGGGATCTTTGTACTCAAAAGTCGAGAAAGCGCATGTGTATTCTCAACTAAAACCTCCTCACCCTTTCTCAAGGTTTACAAGAATGTTCATACACAATGCAATGCATGCTGAGGCATTGAACATTAAGTTTCAGATATACTCTATCAGCCAAATTGGAGGAAATTACTTTTCTTTCTTAATAATATCCTCAAAAAGCACACAGAAAATGCTGTAACTCCACACTTGCTGATTATTTAGATCTGTAACATGGTATATAATCTCTCAGCATGCATGCTATGGTGACGTGTGTAAAGCTGAAGATATTTTCAGAGAAAGGAAAGGTATTTGTATACTTGAAAGTCGAAAAAGCTCATGTGCGCTTCCAACTAAGACCCTTGCTCAAAGTTTAACAAAATGTCCTTGTGAAAAAAAGATGAAAACCCTGGAAGATTAGAAAGGAGCTAGTACTATTGAAATAATACTTACTCAAAGATAAGACCACAACTCAATTAGCAGAGAACTCGACCAACATCAATATCGATCCATACAGCAATTTAGGAAACACAGTGACTGCAGATATAAACATTGATGACTGCCGTCTGCCGGACTGCCGTGCGCACATGGTTGACATGGTGCGGGTGAGAGCCAGATAGGAAGCGAAGCACTGTAGCGATTCTTAATACGTACTCAGCTTTCTTGTGTTCACTCCGCACTGAAACTTTATCATTAGAAGTTCGGCCCAGCCTTTTTGTCATATCATCCGCGGCGCCGTGTCGCTTACGAAAAGAAGCTACGAGCTATCAGCTGATGAGCCAGACGAGACGAGCAGGTGAGCTGCAGTGCATGCGCATGCGCGCACACTCACATGCAGGGTAAAGCCAACAAGCCAGCAGTGTCACCGCCATAACGTGATTGGCGATACTATACACGCTACCCATGTGAATATATGATGTTTTAATTTTTATATCGTTTATTGCGATTATTGCGAAATGCGTAAAATCAAGCTCGCATTGTCATCACTTTGCATAAACATCTATATATTATACGTAATACGTTATACACGAACAATATGACATGACTTGTTAACCATTGCGCGGTAACATGTCTGTAAGAGACGGTCACTAATGTTTTTAGACGGTAAATTTTTCGCTTATTAGCTTTAGGGACTCGCCACAAATGGACCGTGCCGTGCCGTGCCGCCCGGGCCGCCCCGTGCCATAGCGTGCCGAGCGCTTTTCGAATCGGAGCGCGCCGTCTATCAAGAGTATTGCTTCCGTGCTCCAAGCCCTTTTGGACATATGCTTGATTTTTTTCGTCGTAAACAAAGATTGCAGATGGCAAACTCATATGTCCAAAAGGGCTTGGAGCACGGAAGCAATACTCTTGATAAACGGCGCACTCCGATTCGAAAAGCGCTCGGCACGCTATGGCACGGGGCGGCCCGGGCGGCGACGGCACGGCACGGCACGGTCCATTTGTGGCGAGTCCCTTACTGTTTACGATATGGTAACAGAAACTATTTTTTTTTTAATAGTATGCAAAATCATGAGTGCATTGCCCTTCGTAATGACATTATTAATTAATTTTCGCTTTTATAAAAATACAAGGTTCTTCTGAGTATTGCGGTCGTGCCTATTATGTAAAAACGAAGTTGTTACATAGGGAGGGAGCGGGCGACGAGCGAAGCGAGGAGCAGGTGTGTGTGGGGGCGGGGGGGGGGGGGGGGGGTGGCGTGACGAAGGCACGCTGGGGGGCGCAGCCCCCCTAGTTTAAATATGCTGCTGTTTGAACTACTTCCGCCCAAAACCTATTATGAATTTTTGGGTCTGCTAATAAACATCTCGCCGTTTCCATTATCGACCTATTGTACCGTTCGGCAGTTCCGTTTAATTCGTGAATATAGGGGGGGCACGGTTCAATATAAAACCCTTTTTCTTTAGCAAAATTGTAAATATCTTTATTTAGGAATTCTCTACCGTTATCACACCTTAATCTTTTAACCATTTTTTCTGTTGAATTTTCAATTAAATTTACATAACTCACGATGCAGTTATAAACTTCATTTTTCTCTTTCATCGTATAAACTTTTGCAACTTTACTATAATCATCTACTGAAACTAAAAAATATTTTTGTCCCCTAAATCCTATTCTACTATACGGTCCATTTACATCCGCGTGAATAATTTCTCCTATATCTTTGGCTCTATGCCTATCATTTTCAAATCTAGTATTAGTCATTTTATTTTGTACGCAAGTACCACATTTTAAATATTCACTTTCTAAATTATTTGGCAAACCTTCAACTAAATTATTTTTACTCAAAATATTCAAATATCCAAAATTAACATGCCCTAACATTCTATGGAATTTTTCTTTCAAAGTCATGCCATTATTTACATTTTCTGTTACGTAGATCTGCTTAATCTCTAACACAGTGTTTATCTTATACACATTATTTACTTTATTTGCTACTGATATTAATTCGTTTTCACGGTTATAAATTTTTGAAGTATTTCCTATCGAAAGAATTTTTAAAGTTTCTGCTACTATCCCGAAACTCATTAAATACCTATCCATTTCTATTCCAAAAAATACATCTTTTATTTCAATTTCTGTTTCATTATAATTTGTTATAAATTTAGCTTTAATATCTCCTATACTAGTTGCTCTTAAGGTACGACTATCTCCCACTTTTACGTTAATCGGATTTTCTAATTTATATACTCTAGCAAAGTATTTATCATCGTTAATAATATGATCGGAGCATCCGCTATCTAAAACCCATTCCAACTTCCTTTCGCAACTATTTACCTCTACATTATTATTTACGATACCCTCTGCTTCGTGCATACGTGAGTGCATACTGTAAGTTCCCTTCGCACGGAACCTGAAGCGTACAAGAGAGAGTGAGGTTCCCTTCGCACGGAACCTGAACGATATACAATACATATGTAGCACATTTTCAACAAAGGATTCGGGCTCTATAAAGCTATCAATCTTTAAAAAAGGGCTCCATAAAAGTAGTTAACGAGATGTGTGTATACCGGGTTCCCAAACTAAGACGTACACGAGATTTTCTCTCATCCAAATTGATCAATTCGTCAAAGTCTGAGGGCCCTAGGGGTTTTCGGACCCAAGGAATCAAATGGCGCTATCAAAAAATTCATAAAATGCCAAACACAAAAAGTAAAAAAATTATTTTTTCGAAAAATATTTGCGGTACGGCTTTTATGATAATTTCTTGTAGTTTGTTCAATTTGGAGGCTATCCCACCTTTACCCGATAGCATTTCATGTAATAATATTTATTTAACGCAGTTTTGAAAATTGTATATTTTACTTTGGCTCGGACCGCAAACTCGCGTTCGAGAAAGCGGAATTGCGGAACTCGGAAAACGCCAAAAATTCCAAACTGTGACTCTAGCAAAGAAGCGGCAACTTCAACTCGCAATAGCTGAGCACAACTAAATAAAGTAAACAATCTAATCATTGATAAAACATAATAGCATGATATTAATGATGTTTTCACCAATAGCTATTTATTCCAAGTACATATTATTACTGTAGCGCACAACGTAATACGTAATTTATAGGGTAACGAGCAATGTTTACAAATGGTGAAGATTTGCGACGGCGTCCAAAGATGGCGCCAGTACGACTTACGTCGCACCGTATGAACGCAGCGCGCAGAGTCACGGCCGTAAATGAGCTCGTGGTGTCGCGCGTATATGCGTATCTCTGCAGTACTTATTTTCAAAGAAACTAAACTAAAGAATCATAGTTTCGTTACTGAAAAGTAATAATATCTAATTTGTTTTGCGCTTCCTTACTTCAGTAATGTTCCCATTGAAATTAACCGCATACTGAAACATGTTCTAATACTACTGCCTTTCTGGACTAGTAATTAACATACATTTCATGGCTTAAGTTAAGTATGTATTTCTTTTTAAAAGTTTTTCCCAAACCTGATATAAGATTTCTTACTTTCAAGTAAAATTAATACAAGCATTGTCTTAACTCCCGATACGCGTAGAAAAATAAACACAAGCAAGGTCTTATTTAAATTTTTCTTTTCTTTTACGTTTTAAAGGAAAATTATATTATTTTCTATTACAATCGTTCACGCATAAATAAATGGTAACTTTGAGACAAAAAATAACTTAATATCAATATATTTTCATCCTATTTTCATTTACTGTGTATATGCACTGTGTATATGTACTGTGTATGTGAATGAACTACAGCGAAGTGTTCTCTTGATTTCTTGTGATTTTATGTATTTTATTTTTAATAAGCTTGAAACTCTGCCAATTGATTGGTTGGTAATGGTAGGACTATGCCACCCCGTTAAGGTATGGCTGAAAGTATGGGCTAAAGAATGGCTGGTAATATGGCTGGAAGATATGGTTAAAAGTATGGCTTAAAGAAGGTCAAAAATATTGGCAATATATTGAGTATATATTGGCAATATATTGAGAATATATTGGCAATAAATTGGCAACAAATTGGCAATCTCACAATCATTACATACAAAATTATACACAGTTTTTACAAAGATCAAATTTAGATAAAGTTTAAACAAAGTTTAGACCAAGTTCAGAGCAAGGTTATAGAAAGTCTCCAAGTCTTAATGAAAATCTCGCTTAAAGTATCGCATACAACGTACGTTTATATGAAGCTTAAACAAAGTTCAGGAAAAGTGCAGTCAAAGTTTGTACAGAGTGTAGATAAAGTTTAGATAAAGTTTAGATAAAGTTTATACAGAGTTTAGACCAAGTTTATACAGAGTTTAGACCAAGTTTATACAGAGTTTAAATTAGGTTTAGATATTTTAGATAAAGTTTGGGTAAAGTTTAGAGCAAGTTTAGACAAAATTTATAGAAAGTTTCGCTTTAAGCGTTGCATTCAAAGTGTATACACAGTTTACATAAAGATGAGATATAGTTTGGATAAAGTTCAAACATAGTTTACAACATGTTTTGACGAAGTTGATAGAAAGTCTCAAAGTCTTCAAGCCAAAGTTTGAGCCGAACTTCGAGCAAGACTTTTAGCGAGACTTAGAGCGAGACTTAGAGCGAGACTTTTGGCGAGACTTCGAGCAAGACTTCGAGCAAGACTTTTAACCAGACTTTTAGCGAGACTTCGAGCGAGACTTTTGATGAGACTTTCAGCGAGACTTTTAACCAGACTTTTAGTGAGACTTCGAGCGAGACTTTTAGCGAGACTTCGAGCGAGACTTTTAGCGAGACTTCGAGCGGGACTTTTAGCGAGACTTTGAGAGAGACTTTTAGCGAGACCGAGCGAGACTTCGTGCGGGACTTTTAGCGAGACTTTTGGCGAGATTTCGAGCGAGACTTTTAACCAGACTTTTAGCGAGACTTCGAGCGGGACTTTTAGCCAGACTTTTAGCGAGACTTCGAGAGAGAATTTTTGCGAAACTTTTAGCGAGACTTCGAGCGAGACTTTTGATGAGACTTTCAGCGAGACTTTTAACCAGACTTTTAGTGAGACTTCGAGCGAGACTTTTAGCGAGACTTCGAGCGAGACTTTTAGCGAGACTTCGAGCGGGACTTTTAGCGAGACTTTGAGAGAGACTTTTAGCGAGACCGAGCGAGACTTCGTGCGGGACTTTTAGCGGGACTTTTAGCGAGACTTTTGGCGAGATTTCGAGCGAGACTTTTAACCAGACTTTTAGCGAGACTTCGAGCGGGACTTTTAGCCAGACTTTTAGCGAGACTTCGAGAGAGAATTTTTGCGAAACTTTTAGCGAGACTTCGAGCGGGATTTTAGCCAAACTTTTAGCGAGACTTCGAGAGAGAATTTTAGCGAAACTTTTTGCGAGACTTCGAGCGGGACTTTTAGCCAAACTTTTAGCGAGACTTCGAGAGAGAATTTTAGCGAGACTTCAAGCGAGACTTCGTGCGGGACTTTTAGCCAGACTTTTAGCGAGACTTCGAACGAGACATTTAACCAGACTTCGAGCGAGACTTCAAGCGAGACTTCGAGCGAGACATTCTATAAACTTGATCTAAACGAGGTATAAACTTTGTTCAAACTTTATCTAGACTTCAGCTGTACTCTATAACCATTGTATGTATAAAATTGGTCTAAACTCTGTATAAACTTTATCTAAACTTTATCTAAACTTTATCTACACTCTGTACAAACTTTGCTTGAACTTTTCCTGAACTTTGTTTAAACTTCATATAAACGTTGGATGCGACACTTTAAGCGAGATTTTCATTAAGACTTGGAGACTTTCTATAACCTTGCTCTGAACTTGGTCTAAACTTTGTCTAAACTTTATCTAAATTTGAACTTTGTACAAACTGTGTATAATTTTGTATGTAACGATTGTGAGATTGCCAATTTGTTGCCAATTGGTTGCCAATATATTCCCAATATATAGTCAATATATACTCAATATATTGCCAATATTTTCGACCTTCTTTAAGCCATACTTTTAACCAATATACTTCCAGCCATGCTACCAGCAATTCTTTAGCCAATACTTTCAGCCATACCTTAACGGGGTGGCATAGTCCTACCATTACCGACCAAGCAATTGGTAGAGTTTCAAGCTTATTAAAAATAAAATACATAAAATCACAAAAAATCAAAAGAACACTTCGCTGCAGTTTTGAACGTTCTATCACCCAGTAAAAGTTTGCTCGTAATATTTTTCTAGGTTTGCTTAACAATCTGGAAGAAGGTCTGAAAAAACTGTCGGGATATAAGTTCGATTTTACGAGTTAGGATTTCTTCGAAACATTTGATTTGTATAAGCAATATATGGGCAATAGGTGCCCAAGATATATCTAAAGATAGACAGTATGTGGCTCCGGCGCTGTGGCATTATAAAGCCAATATTTCGCCCATATATTGTTTCTTATAGGCCACATCTTGCCCATACTTGGCTAATACTATGTGAAATATTTAGGCCTTAGTAACTTTTTTCACGCTGGGAAGTTTATGTTTAATTATTTAACACTATCAATAAATAATTACGAAAAAATTATAAACTCATAGTAATAGTAATTTCAAGAAAAAGTTATGAATAATAAATTCTAAGAATAACAATAAATTAATTATTAATCACTATGAATAGTAACGTTACTGTCTGATGTTATATGGATAAATATGATTTTGTGTATTATTTATTAATTTATTTGCGATTTCTCACTCGTAACAGTATAAAAGTATGTCTGATTTGGAAAGCTTCATTATTTTCTTCATAAATAGTATATTACGCACCTAGGGGGGAAAAACTTGGACAGTCCATATCTCGTGTAAACAAGAACATATCTCGTGTTAACAGGAAGTAAGGAAGCGCAAGACAAATTGGGTATTATTACTTTTCAGTAACAAAACTATGATTCTTTAGCTTAGTTTCTTTGAAAATAAGTACTGCAGAGATACGCATATACGCGCGACACCACGAGCTCCTTTACGGCCCTGACTCTGCGCGCTGCGTTCATACGGTGCGACGTAAGTCGTACTGGCGCAATCTCTGGACACCGTCGCAAATGTTCATCACAGTAATAATATGTACTTGGAATAAATAGCTATTGGTGAAAACATCATGAATATCATGCTATTATGTTGTATCAATGATTAGATTGTTTACTTTATTTAGTTGTGCTCAGCTATTGCGAGTTGAAGTTGCCGCTTCTTTGCTAGAGTCACAGTTTGGAAATTCTGGCGTTTTCCGAGTTCCGCAATTCCACTTTCTCGAACGCGAGTTTGCGGTCCGAGCCAAAGTAAAATATACAATTTTCAAAACTGCGTTAAATAAATATTATTACATGAAATCCTATCGGGTAAAGGTGGTATAGCCACCAAATTGAACAAACTACAAGAAACTATCATAAAAGCCGTACCGCAAATATTTTTCGAAAAATAATTTCACTTTTTGTGTTTGGCATTTTATGAATTTTTTGATAGCGCCATTTGATTCCTTGGGTCCGAAAACCCCTAGGGCCCTCAGACCTTGACGAATTGATCAATGTGGATGAGAGAAAATCTCGTGTACGTCTTAGTTTGGGAACCCGGTATATGGGAGCGTCCAGCAGAAACGGGCCACCGAGCGCGCGCGGTGCCTTTTTTCGCGTAAAAGGCGCTCTGTTTAACTCGTTCATAATCGTATGCTGCGTCTTTGAAAAAAAAACCAAGGACCTATATCGATAGATTTTTTCTGCTCTTTCCAATTGCGCCATTGTTTTTATTACGAAACGCGTTTTTCCGGACGAAAACTCGAGTTGAATATTGAAAGCCATTTTTCTCAAAGTATATCATGTTTTTTTTTTTAAAATAAACTACACCATTGGAAAGTACAACTCTTAAGCTTCAAAACACTATCTTGGAGAAGTTGGAGAAATAAAGGGTTTAAAAGTAACAACATGAAAAAGACAGCGCCGAGGGTCCGCGCGAGCCCCTCGCGCCCGTGCGTATGGAACGTTTAAGTGCACGCTCTATTCAATTCGCTAATAATCGTGTACCAAGTCTCTGAAAAAAGAACTAAGGACATATATCGATAGATTTCTTCCTGCTCTTTCCAATGGTGCTATTATTTAAGGAAAAGGCAATATTGTTATGCCAGATTAAACAATCTATAAGGTTATTTTAAATTTGTTTCACTGCTTTCAGTGCGTTCATGGATATTTTTATGTTTAATATATTATGTTTTTCAAATTTTTTTATATAAATGAACAAAGTTCATTGTAATATTATACTAACTGTTACAACTAGATCCACAAAATTATGTCCACGCATTGGCATTGTAAGTTACAAAACATTTTATATTTACAAAAAAGAAAGGGCGAAATAGCACATCGCGTGTATTAATCCGCCCTTGAGCATAGCGTAAAAAGTTCGGGCAGCCGCTGTCTTTTTGATCTTACTATTTTTGAACTTTTCATGTTTCAACTTAAAAATATAATATTTTATAGTTTAAGACTTGCACTTTTGAAGAATATAATTCATTTTGAAGAAAAGACTGATATTTTATTGAAAAAATAGAGTTTAAACATTCAAATGGAATTTTCAACTACAAGGAAGCATTTCGGAATAAAAATAATAGCACCATTGGAAAGAGCAGGAAAAAATCTATCGATATATGTCCTTAGTTCCTTTGTCAGAGACTTGGTACACGATTATTAGTGAATTGAATAGAGCGTGCACTTAAACGTGCCTACGCACGGGCGCGAGGGGCTCGCGCGGACCCTCGACGCTGTCTTTTTCATGTTGTTACTTTTAAACCCTTTATTTCTCCAACTTCTCCAAGATAGGGTTTTGAAGCTTAAGAGTTGTACTTTCGAATGGTGTAGTTTATTTTAAAAAAAAAAACATGATATACTTTGAGAAAAATGGCTTTCAATATTCAACTCGAGTTTTCGTCCGGAAAAACGCGTTTCGTAATAAAAACAATGGCGCAATTGGAAAGAGCAGAAAAAATCTATCGATATAGGTCCTTGGTTTTTTTTTCAAAGACGCAGCATACGATTATGAGCGAGTTAAACAGAGCGCCTTTTACTCGAAAAAAGGCACCGCGCGCGCTCGGTGGCCCGTTTCTGCTGGACGCTCCCATATATATTGTTACGGCGAGAATTCCGACTTGGTGGGTTTCGCCCGAATCCCCCAGTTACATAGTGTATTTTCGAATAAAATAAATAGCCAGAAAAAGGCACAAGAAAAAGGTGACTAATTGATAGTCGGCAGAATAAATGAAGTTAATGATAAATCACGATGCTGAAGGCATTTGGCGATTTACAGAGCGCCAGGCACTGTTAATAAATTTTAAATGCTAACTTTTAGTTTAGTGAGCAGTGCCCGTCACAATGAGAATTTACCGATCGAATAATTATTTACGGAGATTTTTGATGCTCGGCAGCTCCATGGCAGAGGAGCGAGTTCTGAACGGCAGGAGTACTTTTCTCTCACGTTCAAACAATCACAAAGACAAAACACTTTACACTTAAAATGTTTCATGCAACATAAATAAATGGAAACTAGAAGGTTTTTGGTATATGAAACGCGTATACTAAATTTTAATATCTATATTCTCTAATTTGCACAAAGTAGGTTTCAATAAATCAGCCTCGCAGAGGCAAAAATACAAGAGAAATGGCGAACTGCGAGGCAATAGTCGATACCGTAGAATTAACAGTTACTTTACAAAAAAATAAACAACGGTTCTATTTCTAGTCACCTTTACAAATCACTTATCAATTCGCGGGTCATACGTGTACAGATTTTATGAATTTTACTAAAATTAACCGCGTGACAAGTTCGGTTTACGTGAATCTACTGATTATTATTAGGTAACGAACGCGCTGGGATGAAGACATCCAGGCGCCAATACTAATAGATAGCCTTTTATAGGCAAAACGTAAGTTTACAATGATTCAAGCTTTGCAAGCCCTACCGTATTACAATATTTCGTCTTCCGGCTTCAGGTAGGTTGAATGAACGAGGTATGGTCACGGCAGCTAAACGAACTTAATTCAACAATGTAAGATTAATAACTTAAAATATGACAGTAACTTAAAATATGACAAATTTCGCGAGGCAGAAGGCACTCGCGGGATTAATTTCCCTAAACGGCAAGAAAAACTATAAAGCTCGCGGCGCGGTTGACGGTACTGCAAACTTCCACGTCGTCCCTCGATGGTGGCCAGGAGAAGAATCTTCGAGCGCCGCGTCGTCTCGCTTGCCGATGCCCCGCTCGCCGTTGACGTAGTCGTTGCTGATTGGTTGGTCGTTGATCGTTCCAGTCGAAGGGAAGCGGCGAAGGCCGTACTTGTTGTTCTTCTTTCTCTCTCTTCTTACTTGAGTCGAGGCAAATTCCCAAATTCCTGTAGAAATAGGAATTTTCCATAGTATTTCGAGATAATATCTTTTAAATTTGGAATAATATATTCTCGACTCGGCATTTTTATAAAGGTGTGCAAAGATACAAAGGCATCTTAATAGGCACAAAAATAAATGCTTAAAATGGATGAGAGAGTGAGATAAAATAATGCAAAGTTAAATAAATGACGAGTTCATTTATAATTAATCATTAATCCGTTAAGGCAGAACTATAAAATAAAAGTAGCTTCGGCAGTGGTTCTCCGCTGGCGGCTATGATCTTCAGCTGGTGTTCGAGACGGCGTCGTGACGGTGGCGAGGCGGCCGGCGACGAGACGACGGACGCTGAGGTCCGCCGGAAAGGTGGCTGTTCTGAAAAGTACGTCGTCGCGCTTATTGTAGCAAAGTATTTCTCTCGCATGAAAACAAAAATGTAGCAGCAAATTATTTCTCACGCATGAAAACAAAAATGATAACAAAAAAAAAAATAAGCAAATAGTACAAAAATACGAGTAACCCTGACGCTTAGGTGAAGGATTCTCCTCCTGGCTGCCAAATAGAGGGGATTTCATTTCGTAAATCCGCTCTCCGTAGCGCGCCAGTAACGTGGAAAAATCCGCCACGTTACAATATATATATATATATATGTATAAATATATGAAACGCTAGTAATGCAGACACTTTCCGGAATTGAAATAGACTTATGCAGACAGAGACCGACTTATGCAGACGTCAGCATAAATAGAGAGATTATTTCTTTAGTCACGCAAGACTTGTGCAGACACTTGTATAAACGGTATTACACTTATGCAGACGGGTCACGTGGTCTTATACATTGCTGTCAGTATAAGTCCATGTTCATATGATTATATATATATATATATATATATACATATATATACACACTAGTGGGGCTTCGCCCCCCTGCTCGCTCCGCTCGCCAACCCCCGATATGTTATAATTATAATAAAAAATATGTACTAAATTGTATACTTAGGAATAATTTTATATAAAAAGATATAAATGTACAGTTAGAAAGATCCCATTTGAAAAATGTTTATAAAGATATGAAATGTATAATATATAAGTTATATATATTTAACAGTTTGCCACGCCACCTTACAGGTACTGTGAATAGGCGCGCTGGATTTTTTTTAAAGTGATATCCGTCGCCAATAGCCCTACGTAACCACTTTCGATATTTAATTTTAAATTGGTATACTTTTTATATACGACTTATTTTACTACATATTTTTCATGTATTATTTACTAAAAAATAGTTAAAATTTACGAAAATTTTGATAATTTTTCATTTGGGAAAATTTTTCTTTAACATATTCTTTAATGTTTTATTTTTTTGTATGCTTTTCATAATTAGGAAACTCATATATTTATTGTTCCTTTTATATATATTTTAGCATTATATGTTAACATTATGTGGAATATGAGTAGAATATGAGAAATGTTAATGAACTTATAATATTTTCAAAATTTCATTACGATTTTCGTAAAATTTTAAATATTATATATTTAAAAAAGTTTAATTGTTATCATTTGAACATTACGAAAAAAGCTATAAATAATATTTTTCTTTAATATAATCCTTTAAGGGTTCAAATGTATTTTAGTAACTTTGTATATTTTTATTGTTGCTTTTTTACATGTAGTTAATTGTTAGGACATAATTTTAAGAAATTAAATTTTTTGACTTCTAATAATTATTTGTCATGTATTATTTACTAAATAATAGTTAAAATTTACGAAAATTTTGATAATTTTTTATTTAGGAAAATTTTTCTTTAACATATTCTTTAATGTATTACTTTTTTGTATGCTTTTCATAATTAGGAAACATATATATATATTGGTCCCTTTTAAATGTATTTTAGCACTATATGTTAACATTATATGGAATATGTGAAAGATGTTAATGAACTTATAACCTTTTCCAAATTTCATTACTATTTTCGTAAAATTTTAAATATTACATATTTAAAAAAACTTTGATTGTTATCATTTGAACATTAGAAAAAATGATATAAATAAAAATTTTCTTTAATATAATCCTTTAAGGGTTCATATGTATTTTAGAACTAATTGTATATTTTTATTGTTCCTTTTTTTATATTTAGTTAATTTTTAGGACATAATTTGTTATTGTTAAATAAGGATAAATTATTGTTAAAAAAATTAATTTTTTTGACTTCTAATAATTATTTTAACTCTTAAACTTTTTTGTAAAATATTCATTAATTTTTATCAATTGAATTTAATTATTATTTATATGTTTCAATTAAAGTTTTTAAATAATTCATATCATACTCTTTAAGTAAGTTATTATTATACTCATTATACTTAGTTACAGTTAAAAATGTTTAATATCATAATATAATAAAAGAAAATAAGATAAAAAAATGTAATTAATCTAATATTTCTTTCCAAACCATATTTGTGATTTGATTTTTATTTTCTGATTCATTTTGTATGTACGAGGGTCATTTGATAAGTACCTAGCCTACAAATGAAAACACCAAAATTTTACAAAAAATAAAATTTATTTTTCAATGTAGTCTCCTTTTAGTTGAATACACTTGGTCCAGCGGTGTTCCAATTTTTTTAACCCCGTTGAAAAAAATGTTTTCTCTTGGTTTGCAAAATAGGCCTCCGTGGCGGCGATTATTTCGTTATTGGAGTGGAATCTCTTCCCGGCGAGCGAATTTTTTAGGTTCGGAAACAAAAAAAAGTCGCATGGAGCCAAATCTGGAGAATACAGTGGATGGGGCAGCAGTTCGTAGCGTAATTCGACCAATTTAGCCGTGGCGAGTGCAGAAGCGTGAGCCGGTGCATTATCGTGGTGGAAAAGCACTTTCTTTTTAGACAAATGGGGCCGTTTTTCTTCTAACACGGCGTCAAATCGGCTCAATAGTTCGGCGTAGTACTGTCCTGTGACCGTTTTGCCCTTCTCCAGATAGTCAATAAAAATCACACCTTGAGAATCCCAGAAAACAGTGGCCATCACTTTTCCGGCCGACGGGACCGTCTTCGCCTTCTTCGGAGCAGGTTCACCGGGTAAGGTCCACTGTTTTGACTGCTCCTTGGTCTCTGGAGTGTAGTAGTGAATCCATGTTTCGTCGACGGTCACGTAACGACGCAAAAACTCTTTTGGATTGAAATTAAACAGCTCCAAACACTGCTCTGAACTGGTCACACGGATGCGCTTGTTGTCTGCAGTCCGCAAACGCGGCACCCACCTTGCTGACACCTTCCTCATGCCTAAAATCTCATGTAGGATATGCCACACGCGTTCTTCTGAGATGCCTACTATCGCAGCTATCTCGTGCACCTTGAATCGGCGGTCTGACAAAACGATATCGTGTATTTTTGTCACGTTCTCCTCCGTAGTGGCTGTTTTCGGAGCACCTGGGCGTGGATCATCAAAAACCGACGTACGACCACGTTGAAACTAGTTATACCAAAATTTAACGGTCGCCATCGAAGGAGAAGCATCCCCATACACTGCATCCAAGCGTTCTTTAATTTCACTGCGCGATTTCCCTTCCAAAAACAAGAATCGAATCACCGACCGATATTGTTCTTTCTCCATTTTTTCAAAAATCAACGGACACATTTGCTTTCACACGCTCTCAAAAATAAACTACAACTCCGATCCAGCTGAAATTTCGTCTGTAACCGTTTACAGGAAGATACTGCACTGTAGTGTATTTCTGGTGCGATAGTGGCACCATCTGGCGGTGAGGCTAGGTACTTGTCAAATGACTCTCGTATATATTATTTGGATTTTTACATCTTGAAAGAGGAACGTATAATTGACCATGAGAGAATAAAGATTTTTTAAAAATAATCCCATACTATCGAAACTTTGACCTGGAGATTTATTAATAGTTATAGCAAAAGCTAATACAATAGCAAATTGTTTCCTATATAAGATAAACGGCAATGTAGATGATTCACAAGTATTAAGTGTTGTACGGGGAATAAAAAATTGTTTTCCTTTATTTTCTCCTGTAATGATTTCAGTTTTTATATTATATTTATATAATCCTATTAATTTGAGTCGGGGTCCATTACATAATCCATCACTTATTCGAATATTTCGAATTAACATTACTATTGAATTTATTTTTAATTTCAATTCATGTTAAGGTAAACCTTCACGTATGTTATTTAACATTTCTATTGGATAATTTAGATGAATATTTTCATCTGTTTGATCGACTCCTTCGTGTGTTGCATAATCTATACTATAATATGTTATAGTTTCATGATTAATTAAGTTTAAAATGTTATTATTTAATATATTTACTTCTTCATTATGTGAAGTTAATATAAAATTTTTGAAAAATCATAATTATTGTTAATATTTTTATAAATTATATGACAAACATCATTTGATTTCCATTCATTAGGAATAATAAATTGATCAATTTTTCCTTCTCCTATATTTAATAAAAATGATGCAAATTCTTTATTTTTAGTACGTATATTTATTTTTAATTTAAAAATATTAAATAAAGGCCAAACATATGAATGTTTAATGGATTCTTCTATAATTCTATTTCTAAATCCATTTTTTACTACTGGAAGAATTTGTCTAAAATCTCCACCTAAAATAATTAATTTTCTCCCAAAGGGATTATTACTATAACATACATCTTTTAAAGTTTCATCTACGATTTCCAAAGCTTTTTTAGGTATCATTGAAGCTTCGTTCTAGATAATAACTTCAGCTTCTCTTAATTTTTTTTTTATCTGAATAAAAGGAAAGAACGTTCAGTGTCTTTCGGTGATACTACATTTAATCTACCAATAGCCTTATTTATTCGCTGTTCTGAACGTTTTAACCACTTCTTTTTTTCATTAGAAAAAATATAATATTTTGGTATATTTACATATTTTATTTTTTTTGCACAATCATCATTTTTATTTAATGTAAACCATGCTGCTAATGTAGTTTCCCATTTATTTAATGCACTTAATACATTGTTTTCATCAAAAATAATCTTCTGTTGATTTTCTGTATGAATAGATAATCTTATAACTGTATGACTTCTACCACACAACGGTAATTGTTGTAATCGCCATGCAGCTTCCATTGGACTTAAATATCTACCGTCAATGTCTTGAGTAATTTCATAATAAACTTCTTCATTCTTTTCATGTTCTGTATCATTTTTTTTTTAATTTTACAGTAAGCCTTATCTCCACCTTTATAAATGTAATCAAAAATATATTTTATACTTTGTACTGAAGCACAATATTCAATATTTATATGACAATTATATTTTGTTAATAAAAAACTGTTATAAGGCACTACCATAGAATTATCTACTGGAAAAATTTTATTACTTTTTTTTAAATGATATATATGGTTATATGAAATATTATTTCTACATTTCTATTCAGGATATTTATCTTCTTTTAATATTGTACTATCACGAAATGGTTTTGGAAACTTTTTTTTACATAAATGTTTGTCATTATTAAAACAAGGAGATTTTTCTGTATGTGGTCCATGTAACATATGTTTGATTACTAATTTTTGTAATTTTAAATTTTTTAATGGTATTTAAGCTGAAATATATTTATCGATTGCATTTGAAGAGTATAATTTATGGTTGGGATGCAATGTTACAATAATATGTGCATGTGGTAAACCTCTTTTTTGAAATTCTATAGAATATACGTAAGATGAAAGAGGACCAAAAATATTTTTTTTTTGTTATATCATTTAATAACATTTTGAATTTTGCATAAAATAAACGAACTGTTATATTAGGAATATCATTGGGTGTTGTTTGTTCTGAAAAATTCTGTAAAACTTCTTTAAGCTCTTTCCATTTTGGATTACATGTCATAGTTATAAATAGGCCAGGTTTTCCAACATTTCTCATGATTGCCATTGCGTCCTGATAATATTGTGGCATATATCTTGGACTTCCAATATATGAGGCGTTTCACGTCAGCTCTCCAGGCGCGGCGCGCGAGCGCGAAATCATGCTGTTTTCAGCTTGTGTTTGAAGGGCTAAGATGTATCTAAAAAAAATAATCCCCAAGTGATTTCGATGTATTTTTTCCTCACCTTTCCGATGGTGTTATTAGTTTCTCAAAAATTTTCAATTCTAACCTCAAAAAAACATAAAACGTGTTATATCTCAAAAACTATATTTTTAATATTTTTTTTGACCTGCTAGATCGAAAGAGGAGGAAATTTTACATGGATATAGCCTTTTTCTACATAGGGGTTTTTTGATTTTTTCGAGATATTATTCAAGAAATACAAGGCCAGCCGCCGCGCGCGGCGTGCGTCATTGCAGCATCGGCGCGCGGCGGCATTTATTCATTCATTCATTCATTAATTATTAAACCACTGCTAGAGGGCTAGTAATTGCATTTAGATACCCGTAAGTAATTATGCAGCACGTAGGGCTTATATACGAGTGATGTGTAGCGTTGAAGTATTGGTTTTTTGGAAAACCGTTCAATATCTATACTATATTGTGCTATACTGCGATTTATCTGTCTTTCATGACAAACTTACTGCTATCCCTCTTCAATTGATTTATCTTTTTTTTTAAACAAACATGAGTTTTTCATTAAAAGGTGTGAATCCTTTAGGAAGGAATGAACACTTTAATGAGTTAACAAATTTCCCAAAATCATTAGCACAATCATTTCCATCAATACCAGATGGAGCGAAAGTTTGTCTTACGTGCAAATTTTTGATTTATAATAAACGCAAATCGAGTGAATCTTCTCCGATACCAAAAAGAATTAAATCGGATTGTGATGATGATGACCACAAAGCTGCCATGGCAATATTTGAAAATTTAAGAAGTAAACTTTCTGAGATAAAGTCAAAAGATAAAAGAATGTTATTACTTTCCCTTGCCCCTAGATTTTGGTCTCGTAAAAATTTAATAGAAAGATTAGGTTGTACGGAATGGGAAGCAAGAATAATACTAACTGAAGCTACTGATGGAAATATTTTGACGGTACCGTTGAAAAATAAAGGAAAAGAGCTTTCTAATGAAACCAAAAATACCGTAAAAAACTTTTATGATCGTGACGATATCAGTAAATTATTGCCTGGAATGAAAGATTTTATCTCAATAAAACAAATTACTGGTGAACGCTTACACGTTCAAAAAAGATTACTTCTAGGTAAGTTGAATGAAATTTATATTTTATTTAAAAATGAATATCCGGATGTTAAGTTCACACAATTAAAACCAAAACATTGTGTGTTGGCTGGAACAAGTGGCACACATAATGTATGCGTATGCGTACATTATGAAAATGTCAAACTTATACTAGATGCAATTAATTTGAAACATTTGAAGAAGGATAGTGATTCACCCTTAGAAAATTATAAAGATTGTATAAATAAAATTGTTTGTAGTCAACCATCGGATAAATGTTTCTTGGGTGACTGTTTGGATTGCGTAGCTAATTTTTCAAATCTTCAAGAAATTATGATGAAAATTTTTCAAAACCATGGCATTCAAGAAATTAAATATGAATCATGGAAGCAAACGGATCGCTGCTCAATAATATTTGAAACGATTAAAGTTTCTAGCTTTCTTGAAATATTGAAAGACAAATTGATTAAATTAAAAACGCACGATTTTTTTTGCTAAACAACAAGCACTGTTTATCAGAAATTTAAAAGAAAATCTTGAAGATGGAGAGATAGTAATTAGTTTTGATTTTGCTGAAAATTATGCTTTTGTTGTTCAAAATTCAGCTCAATCGTTTCATTGGAATAATAATCAAGCCACTATATTTACAATTATAGTGTATTATAGAGAAAACGATGATCTCAAACACGAAAGTGTAGCTATTATTTCTGACAATTTAAATCATGATACCGTTTCCGTATATGAATATCAAAAAATTATTCTAAACTATTTGAAAGGTCATCATCAACTAAAAAAAAATTATTATGTAACCGATGGTGCAGCACAGCATTTTAAAAATAAAAATAATTTTCAGAACCTTCTTCATCATGAAGAGTATTTTAAAATAAAAGCTGAATGGCATTTTTTTGCCACTGCACATGGCAAAAGTGGTTGCGATGGCATAGATGCTAATTTAAAAAGAGGAGCCCGTAGAGCTAGCTTACAGCTTACAGGAGCTCACAAAATCCTTACAGCCTACGATCTTTATAATTGGGCACAAAATTATAGTAAAGAAACAAAGATTTTCTACAGTAGCAAAGAAGTTTATGAAAAAAATTCTTTGGAATTAAAAGTTAGATTCGATAAAGCAAAAGCCATTCCAGGTACTTTGAAATACCACGCTTTTATTCCAATAGATGAAAAGACTCTGCAACTTAAAAAAACTTCTTTAGCATCTAACTATGATTTATTTCCTAAATTAAAAAAGACTAAAAATGTTAAAAAGATTTGAATATTTAAAAGCTTATGAACAAAAATTGTTATGATGTTAAGGGGAGCAGCTCCGATCGCACAGCGACTCTGCAGTGACGCACGCCGCGCGCGGCGGCTGGCCGAGCGCCTTGTATTTCTTGAACAATATCTCGAAAAAATCAAAAAACCCCTATTTAGAAAAAGGCTATATCCATGTAAAATTTCCTCCTCTTTCGATCTAGCAAGTCAAAAAGAAATATTAAAAATATAGTTTTTGAGATATAACACGATTTATGTTTTTTTGAGGTTAGAATTGAAAATTTTTGAGAAACTAATAGCACCATCGGAAAGCTGAGGAAAAAATACATCGAAATCACTTGGGGATTATTTTTTTTAGATACATCTTAGCCCTTCAAAACAAGCTGAAAACAGCATGATTTCGCGCTCGCGCGCCGCGCCTGGAGAGCTGATGTGAAACGCCTCATATGTGGATGGTAAGACAAATAAGTTTCCTATTCTTTCTGATTTTTCAAAATTCGTTGAATTATTTGATGCATTATATTTTACATGATCAAGCAAACCCTGATAACATTCTTTTCGTAATTCTTTTTGATGGTTCTAAAATAATTTATTCTATTATTTTCAACCATAATATAAGCATGTAAAAAATAATTGTTGCGTTAATCTTCCAGCGAACAATAAAGGGTAAAATTTTATTTCATTAGGTCTATAGGATAATCGGTATAAATAATATTGGAAAGTCGTTAATTGATCGTGGAAAACTGTTAATAGTATATAAGTTATATATTTTACTGATAAAAATTTTTATGAACAATAGAATTGTTTTTAACTACACATTTATATCTTTCTAAAAAACAATTCCAAAAGAATTGCTCCTAAAAATTTTTCTAACAGGAAAAGTCATGTAAAGATGTTGTTTAAGAGACATTGAGGGGGGGGGGGGCTAGGAGGGGGCTGAAGGGGGGGGTCTAATAGAATAATAAGTCTCGAAATAACGTAAAAAATGACGGAATTTTACGTTATTTTGAGGAGGGGTGAGGAGGGGACGAGGGGGGTGAGAGGTGCTACATGGTAACATTCCTCTATAGAATATAGGGAGATATATATATATATATGAAAATCTGGTGTTTTGAATGGGCAACTTCCTATAGATTCTATATGTTCCCATGTTAAAACACACACACACATACACACACACGCACGCACGCACGCACACACACACACATACACACACACATATTACATAGTTTATTTTTTATTTAATAGGCCCTACCAAAGGTCTGTTAATCCATTTAATCCAAAGATATTGAGATTTTAAAATTTTTATCATGCCATAAGATACAGGCTAACCATTTTATATTTTTTAATGAGATACGGGCCAGAATCTTTGATTTTTATATCTCCTTTGACTGAAGCTATTCGCATCCCTTAATTTTTCGAATTAATATTTTTAAAGTAAAAAATTTGATTTCAAATCCACCATTTGGAAGAAATTTTTAAAAAATGGCGAATTTTAACTCAAATTTTTAACTTTAAAAATATTCATTGGAAAAATTAAGGGATGCGAATAGCTTCAGCCAAAGGAAATAAAAAAATAAAAGATATTGGCCCGTATCCCATTAAAAAATATCAAATGGTTTATTTTTTAATTGTAGTACCCCCTTAAATAAATAAAATACATTAATTGTAAGTAGTACACACAGCACCCGCGCTAGTGCCCTCTCTACTGTCGGATTTTTCCGAAATCTGCTAGTAGGTAAACAGCAGGGGTTCTGGCGCATTTCCTGGAATTCCAGGTGCACCAGAACCCCCACTGTGTTTTCTGGAACATGCGTTCCAGAATTGCACGAGGTGCGTTAACCCAAGTGCACCAGAACCCCCACAGGGTTTCTGGAGTTGTAGGAGGCTAGTTAATCCAGGTGCGCCAGAACCCCCACTGTGTTTTCTGGAACATGCGTTCCAGAATTGCACGAGGTGTGTTAACCCAAGTGCGCCAGAACCCCCACAGGGTTTCTGGAGTTGTAGGAGGCTAGTTAACCCAAGTGGCCCAGCACCCCCACAGGGTTTCTAGAGTTGTATGAGGTTAGATAACCCATCGAGAAACCTGCGGCACGCGGCCAGCTGTGGCGCTGCGAGCGGTCAGCTGTCAACGGCCACCATGTGCGCCTCTATTCTGTTCTGTATAAGTATTACTTCTAAGAATAATATTACTAACTTAATAATATAAATATTCAAATATCTTGAATACTTTTATATTAGAAAAAAAATTAGCTGACTCTAGGACTCGAACTAAAAATCTTGCTGTTGTTGTCCCAGAGCGCTAACCACTAGGCTACGGCCTAGTTAGAAATACTGCGTTATACCAACAGTATAATGGAATGCGTTCTGTTGCTTTCATGCGCTACGTTGTGTAGAAAGCCTCATACATAGTGGCGCTGGAAACGTCATGACTGTTGTCGCTCTCATAAGGGTCGGTCTTGACTTTGGGGTCTCCCCCCTTAAAAAGTATTGGCGGTAACCGTTCGCGCGCGAACGTCATTGTCTTTCTGACAGCTGGCGAGAGAGAGAGAGAGAGAGAGAGAGAGAGAGAGATCTCGTTTTTTTTTAGAAGGAGGTTAAATTCAACAAAGTTTAAGATGGCTGAGAATAATGCGTAAGTATTACCTTTCTTTTAAATAATACCTTTTTACATATTAATAAAAGATATTAATCTTATTATGTTTCATTTTTTTGTTTCAGTCGTCTTCTGCCAATAGGCCCCAGATCCCACAAAATAAAATATCTGATCAATCAAGGCATAGTGCATTATGGCACCATCGATAATTATTTATCGACTATGATAAATTGTTATTATACCAACGAGCTCAACAATAAATTTCTCAATGCGGGGAGAACTCTATGCAGAGGAAGGCGTAGATTTATTGTTGAGCTCCTTGAAGAGAAAAAGCATTCTAGAGAAATCGATTTTTTTTAGGTGTTGCGGAAATTAATATGGATAGATGTAGGAGCAGCAGATGTAATTTTAACAGAAGTGCTTAAAGATTTAAATGATGTTTAGTTTTTAATTTTAGTATTTTTTTTTGTTCAATAAATTTTATACTTTTATATTAATTCTAATATTATATAATTACTAACCTATAATTGTCCTAATCCTAAACCCCTAAATCTTATCACGAGTTTAACTATTTTAAAGTATATTATAATTCAATTAACCATTCTTTACAAAGATTAAGGCTCAAAAGCTAATTTTCAAGATGGCTTCAATTTCAGACATAGGCTTCTTGGTGATTATGTTAAAAGCATTTGCTAGATCATATCCGTATAACTTATTCTCTTTATTATTGTGAGATATAGCATGAAACCAAATTTCATCTCAATATCTTGAATACAATCAGAGCTATGACATTTTATGTAAAATGGCAACGACTCCGTACATATGAAAAATCAGGTTTCATAGTACCAAGTTCATCATATACATTTATATGAATATTTTATTCTTCTATATCATTAGTTTAACTATTTTAAAGTATATTATAATTCAATTAACCATTCTTTACAAAGATTAAGGCTCAAAAGATAACCTTTTAGATTTCTCAATTTTCATACATAGAGTCCTAGGTGATTTTTGATAAAACCTTTTGCTAGATCATATCCGGGTAACTTATTCTCTTTATTATTGTGAGATATAACATGAAACCAAATTTCATCTCAATATCTTGAATACAATCAGAGCTATGACATTTTATGTAAAATGGCAACGACTCCGTACATATGAAAAATCAGGTTTCATAGTACCAAGTTCATCATATACATTTGTATGAATATTTTATTCTTCTGTATCATTAGTTTAACTATTTTAAAGTATATTATAATTCAATTAACCATTCTTTACAAAGATTAAGGCTCAAAAGCTAACCTTTCAGATTTCTCAATTTTCATACATAGGCTTCTTGATGATTTTATTAAAGGCCGAATCCATCTCAAATCAGACAGCCCGCGTATGCCTATTTCACCTATCATGTTGAAATAAAAATATTTATGTTGTACTCGAAAAAATATTTTACACGTGTTTTTTTATTTTTTTGTTTCATCAAAATTTCATGCGTTCAGCGATGCCGAAAAATTCCGAGAAAATTCTTTCATTGAGAAAAAAAATTTTCAATGTGATTTTCAGACTGCTATTGTTTCAGCAGTTTTTCGAGCTTTTAAACGTGTAACACACAATTTCACTCAGTTTTGAGCCCTCTTTAACGGCCTTAATGTCATTTTCAAAAAAAATAAAAAATCCACGAGCTATGCACTTTTTACTGAAAAATTCATTTTTTAGGGAAGTGCCTTTTTCTCGAAAACCCCATGTTTTTTTTGCACAATTTTTGTTGTCGTGATAGAGGACGGTAATGCCTAGCTAGACGTATTTGTGAGATTCGGTACTTTTTCCCTGGGATAGCGATCACTAATGAGATAACACACAAACAAATTTTTCACGCCTAATGCTTATATATAGTCAATGATATTAGAGTCAATGTAAAGGTATTTGTCTTTGTGTGTATGTAATATACAGGTACACATAACTATGTATTTATTTGTTATTTGCGTCTTTTTGATTTTTTATTTTTATACCTTTTTTTCATTTGTATACCTATTTTACTACCTTTGTTTTTCTGCTTCATTGTTCTTAATTCAGTAAGCGGACGATCAGCGGTCTTTGCTGTCAAACAATGTATTTTATCGTCACATGTTTTTTTAACCCATATATGAGTTTTTTGAATTCCAGGATACTTTGGAGTTGTAAGCCATTCAATATTTTTTTCTTTTCCTAATTGTTCTATTTCAGCATCTTGTAAATGTATTATTTTAATAGCATCAGTATATTTTTGAACATGTATTGCAAAATCATTTGCGTTTTGAATAGCTTCTTCAAGGGGCTCTCGAAGATTATGCGAAGTAGCATAATGCTTTATAAGTCCACCCACACCATCTACAGCTCCTTTGCCGTGCCCAGTAGCAGAGAACAACCATTTTATATCACACGGTGCTCGTTTTAGTTCATCTAATTGAAAGCGATTTTTAAAGTGACTCGCAGCGCCGTCTGATACGATGGTCATTTTTTTAATTGAATCACAACAATTTTCTTTCAAGAATTTTATAATTTTTTGTACTGCTAGCAAAGCATACGCTGAATCATGTTTTCGGTCATCACTTATAACTACGAAACTTTGTGTCGAATCCCCTTGATAAGAGACTGCTGTGAAAATAGAAATTTGATCATTAACCCAATAATTTCCTTGAACAGCTTTATTATGAATCACAGCCCAGTTTTCAGCGTCAAGTCTATTTCAAGAGCTTCAAGTCTATTTGAAGAACTAAATGATGTGAGTCTTTTTTAGCACTTTCTCTTTCTGTTTTTATAGCTTTGCGTTGTATATTTTTTACATACATGTGAGTACTAACCCTCATGGTCCAAACCGAAAGTTCATCTTTAAAAGCAGAAATTGATAGTGTCTTTTTAATCAGGTTTCCATTATCCCACAAAGCATATGTAATTTCTTCTGTGCCTTCTACATCTTGCAGTTTTAAAACATGAAACGTAATTCCCTTAATCCCTGGACATAGTTTACATTCTTGTAAATAACATAAATCAGATGGCTCAGAACACATTGTTGCATTTATTATTTGTGACCGACTTTCATCCAACTCTGTGACGTTACTCCCTCTAAAATTAATTAAGCTCGTAAGAAATAAATCATAATTTGCGCAATAGATACAGAGACAAACTTCTTTGATGGGGCTAAGTAAGACATACTTTGGTCGCAAACTATAAAATTTCGATTTTCCAATTCTCAATTCTGGATAATCATTTTTAAATACTTTATACGTCTCTTTTAAACTTCGAGTAAGAAAACGCTTAACTTTTTTCTCTTTTTTATTGTTAACTTTAATTGTAACAACGTCACATTTATTAGGACTTTGTCTTGAACAATTAAAATCATCATTTAAATAATATTCCATAACAATTTTTTCCATGTTTTCATCAATCGGATGGCTTGAATATGCATCTGGTTCTGAATAAATTCCTTTTTCTTTAACAAGATTTCTCGATTTGTTGATCATATACATTGTTATTTCTGGAAATAAAGATAAAATTTCATGTTTTGTAAAGGATGAAGGTAGCAAAGTCAGAATTTTTATTTTTTCTGATACCGTAGAACACTTTTGCAAGGGTAGACCAAGATTTTGTATCCATTCTGTACAATGGCATACAGTTGATTCATTTGCTGTTATAGAAACGTCATAAACATTGTTCAACTTCACATCAAGGGTATTAGACAATGTTGAAAGTATTTTTTTTTTCTTCTTTGTTACGTAATTTTCAATTGATTTTTCATGTATAAGATTTTTTCTTTTAAGAGGCGATACAGAACCTAAGAAAGATGTACTTATTTCATTATTAAATTCTTCAATGCGTTCTGGAGTACTTGGTAAAAACTCTTCATCTCTATCAACTACGTTATCGGTAACTTCATTATCCGTTATAAATTCATTGTCAGTACTACTCACCAATTCTAAAGCACGATTGTAACAATGTTGACACAGATATGTAGAAGGTGTCAAAGGTAAATGAGGATAGAGGTGCTTCAATGGATGAGCAAGATTCTCAAGTTGTTTTAAACGTACGGAACTAGATTTGTAAATAATTTGTTTGTGTTTGTCTAAAAAGTCTGCACATTTGATTCTCTCTGTTGAGTAATATTGAGACATCGTAGTTGAGTTGATAAGGTGTAAATATGTAATAATTTTCCAAAAGATGATGGTTTTAAATAAGACGAGATGTGTGATATATAGCAGAAACCGAACTTTTCTTTGTAAATGTTAAGTCAAACCATATCCATCTAGCGGACAAATGTACTAGTACATATACTCCTATAAGTAGGCGCACGTACATGTATATTACATACGCACAAAGATAAATACCTTTACATTGACTCTAATATCATTGACTATATATAAGCGTTAAGCGTGAAAAATTTGTTTGTGTGTTATCTCATTAGTGATCGCTATCCCAGGAAAAAAGTACCGAATCTCACAAATACGTCTAGCTAGGCATTACCGTCCTCTATCACGACAACAAAAATTGTGCAAAAAAAACATGGGGTTTTCGAGAAAAAGGCACTTCTCTAAAAAATGAATTTTTCAGTAAAAAGTGCATAGCTCGTGGATTTTTTATTTTTTTTTGAAAATGACATTAAGGCCGTTAAAGAGGGCTCAAAACTGAGTGAAATTATGTGTTACACGTTTAAAAGCTTGAAAAACTGCTGAAACAATAGCAGTCTGAAAATCACATTGAAAATTTTTTTTCTCAATGAAAGAATTTTCTCGGAATTTTTCGGTATCGCTGAACGCATGAAATTTTGATGAAACAAAAAAATAAAAAAACACGTGTAAAATATTTTTTCGAGTAGAACATAAATATTTTTATTTCAACCTGATAGGTGAAATGGGCATACGCGGGCTGTCTGATTTGAGATGGATTCGGCCTAAAACCTTTTGCTAGATCATATCCATATAACTCAATCTCTTTATTAATGGAAGATACACCATGAAACCAAATTTCAGCTTGATATCTTGATTACAGCCAGAGATATGACACTTTATGTAAAATGGCAACGACTCCGAACATGTGAAAAATCATGTTTATGTATACTAAGTTCAACGTATACATTTATATTAGTATTTACTCTTCTATATCATTAGTTTTAACTATTTTAAAGATAGTTTAACTCTACTAAGCATTCTTTACAAAGATTATGTCGCAAAAGCTGATTTCTTCATTTTTCATATAATGTACTAGCCTGAACTTGTCTGACTAAATTTTCTCTTTAATATGTACAATCAAAATTCAATCTTATAAACCAACTTGGAGCATTATTATCTTATAAACTACTTATTTTTATGGATGATAAAATATTGGAGGAAATGATTGGATTTGAACAAAAACATAAGTATTACATTATAGAACTCTATTATTTATTAAATACTATACACAATAAGAACGTTTAGCTTACAAAATAGAACATTACATACATCTTTTTTAAAATTATTAATTAGGATGTTGGAATCCTGTTGGGACATGTATGTTTTTTTGAAAAAACCATCACTTCCTTCATAGAATCTTCATCTTCTGTTTTCCTTGCTTTCATAGGAGGTTTGGAAGGATTTTCCTTCTTCCTCATCCATTCAGATTTCCCTTTCTTCCATGGATTAACGAATCGTGTTATGATCCATCCTTCTTTATAAGCATCTTGTAGAGCTTCTTCAATTAATCTATGAAGCTCATCTTCAGATAAGCTGTTCACATTGAATTTCTCATTCATTAATCTAATAATATTAACTAGATCCATTGATGGTGGATTGAGATGGTTCAGATTTTCACACTGATCAATTTCTTCTGGAGTCATCTTGGACACGCTTGATCTTAACACTTGAATGATGAATGCCAAAATGATTTTTGATGAGGGTGAAACTTGCTTTTATACTACCACTCTCCACCACTTTCTCCTTTTCAACCAATCAGAGCTCAGGAATTAACTAAACATTGACAATAATTTATCTTGCACTTGAGAGTCAACTTCATCTATTCCGTGGAAATCTGGCAATATGTATGCTCTTCTTTCTTCCAACATCCATGTCTTTAAAATATAAACATTCTGAACTGCACACATTGAATATCCACGTAAAACATGATGTGAGCAGGGAATAAATTCCTTGGGAAGTTTCTTCAATGATGGATACCCCAAACCCTCAATGTTCTTAATTATTCTAGAAAAATAAATTAATTACTAAACTGAGAAATAAATTTAGTAAGTTATAATGTGCATACTTACTTATTAGGAAATATATTCCTGAGCCACTCTCTCTTCTGAACTCCCTTTACATAGATTTTTACAGCATTGGTGAGAACGTTGTTGAGAATGTCAGATACTTGCTCATAAGGAATTTCTCCTGAACACCGCATCATCCCCAGGTAGTTACTCTCCAACCATCTGTTCTCACTCTTTTGCTTTGCTGACAGGTAGCTCCAGCTAAGAGGAGGTTGGAAAAGAAATACAGATGGAGTAGCATCTTCTTCGAGGGAGATTATGGCAACCTCCTTAAAAATAAACTCTTTCTCATTGTGGCCTTTGAAGCCTTGCACACTTACTATGTACTCCATCATGAATCGGAATGAAATCGGATTAAAAATGTACCTGCTCTTATTTATTCTCAAGTATCAAAGTATAAAGTTAAGAAATATGTATGTGATCGTTGCCTACACTACTTTCACAAGGTGGATACACTAACAGCTCATGAAGTTGACTGCTCACAAATGAATAAATGTAAAATAGTTCTACCACAGTTGGATAAAGACAAGATATTAGAATTTAAGAACTTTAGCCATAAAGAGCGTGTTCCAATAGTAGTATATGCTGACTTTGAGTGTGTTCTCACACCTGTAGAAGATGAAGGTGTCTATCAAGAGCACGAACCATTCAGTGTAGGCTTCTACGTTCAGCATGCTCATGATACATCAAAGTCAAAGTATTGCAGTTATAGAAAGAAGACTGAGCAAGACGAAAATCCAGCAAAATGGTTCGTTGAAGAACTTTACAAATTGGCTAACGAATTAGAAGAGATGCACAAGAATCCTCTGCCAATGACGAATGTTGATGAAAAGATATTTAATGAGGCTAGATTATGCCATATCTGCCAAAAACCCTTCAGCACTAAGGACAAGAAGGTCAGAGATCATTGCCATCTCACTAGACGGTAAGATTACTCTTTTAATACATATAATAATAATAATAATTCTTTATAAAAATAATTTATAATTTTTCCAGATACCGAGGAGCAGCTCATAATAGTTGCAACCTCAACTACCAGGACTCAAGGACTATTCCAGTCGTTTTCCACAACCTAAGTGGATACGACTCACGTCTATTCATCAAGGAGCTTGCCAATACCTTCAAAGGCACAATTAATTTGATTCCTGAGAATAAGGAAAAATACATCTCCTTTACAAAGACAGTGGATGGCAGCATCATTAGTTTCCGATTCATCGACTCTTTTCGCTTCATGCCATCTTCACTTGACAAATTGGCGTCGTAATTGGAAAAGCTGGACATTGTAGAGAAAGAGTTCCAAAATGAATATTCGCCAATGCAAATTGAGCTTCTTAAGCGAAAAGGAGTGTTTCCATACGATTACATTTCTTCCTTGAATAAACTTGATGTTACAACATTGCCTGGGAAAGACTCTTTCTACAGTAAATTGTACGATAGCAACATAAATGATGACGAGTACAACCACGCTCAAAAAGTTTGGATGAGTTTCAATGTTAAGACCTTGGGTGAGTACTCGGACATCTATTTGAAGACATATGTGCTCTTGTTGGCAAATGTTTTCGAAGATTTTCGAAACAACTGTATGGAAGCCTACGACCTGGATCCTCCTCACTATTATACCACTCCTGGTCTAATATGGGATGTCATGCTAAAGTATACTGAGGTACATTTTTTATTATTTTCTTTAATTTAAATTTACATTTCAATATTTATAACTAATTTTTTTTCTCTTTACAGATCAAACTGGAACTATTGACTGACATTGATATGCTGCTTTTTGTCGAGCGCGGTATTCGAGGTGGAGTCAGCCAGTGCTCCAACAGATATGCCAAGGCAAATAATTATTACATGAGAGAAGATTACCATCCAGAGCAAGAGTCAAAGTACATAATGTACTGCGACATAAATAATTTATATGGATGGGCAATGACACAGTCTCTCCCATATGGTGCATTCAAATGGGTTGAGGATGTGAGTGACTCTAACTTCTTCATGATTGCCGATGACAACTATACTGGATATATCCTTGAAGTTGATCTTGAATACCCTGAAGAAATTCATGACATACACAAAGATCTACCTTTCTGCCCGGAACATCAAGCACCACCAGGCACAAAACAGGAAAAACTATTGACAACACTCCATAACAAAGAGCGGTATGTCATACATCACGTTGCTCTGAAACAGGCGTTGAAATACGGTCTTCGTCTAAAAAAGATACATAGAGCATTACAATTGAATCAGAAACCATGGTTGAAGCCATACATTGATCTCAACAGTGAGAAAAGAAAAAATGCGAAGAACGAGTTTGAAAAGATGTTGTTCAAACTTTTTAATAATGCAGTGTATGGTAAAACCATGGAAAATGAGAGAAAGAGAGTTGATGTCAAGTTGGTTGATCGATGGGAGGAGCGGTATGGTGCTGAGATGTACATTGCTCTGCCCAACTTCCATAGCTGTGCAGTATTCGAAGAGAATCTTGTAGCCATCCAACTTGCACGTACAAAGATCTGCAAACCAATCTACATCGGTCTCTCAGTGTTGGACTTGTCAAAGACTTTGATATACCGCTTTCACTACGAGTACATGCAAGATCGAGTTGGACACAAGTCCAAACTCCTATACACAGACACAGACAGTCTTGTTTATGAAATTAGAGGAGTGAACATGTATGAACAGATGAAGGCTGACCTCAACGAGTTCGACACCTCTGACTACCCTCCCAATAACCAGTTCAACATTCCACTGGTGAATAAGAAGGTGGTTGGGCTTATGAAAGATGAGGCCAACGGAAAAATTATAACTGAGTTTGTGGGCCTCAGGAGCAAAATGTACTCTGTAAAAATACAAGACTCTGCAACCATCAAGAAAGCAAAAGGAGTTAAGACAACGGTTGTCAAGCCAACAATCAACTTCGAGGACTATCTCTCCTGCTTGCGAAATAACACCACCAAGACGTGTGAGCAAAACAACATCCGCAGCAGACTCCACGTCCTACGCACAGAGAAGCAGAAGAAGATAGGCTTGAGTCCTCATGATAACAAAAGATGTCTGCTGCCCAATGAGACAGATACATTACCATGGGGACACTACGCATGCGATGACATGGTGGAGGAAGAACCACCTAGGAGGAGACCACGAATCGATAATTGATATCTGTATTTAGTATTGAGTTTGTAAATATTGTAAATAAAAAAGAAGTAAACGGGGAAGTGGCTTTACTTGGTGTACCTCACAGGTGAGAGCGATGGTTGGAGCTCTCTCCACTTCTTAAAAAAAAAATAAAATATTTTGAAGTATTTTAGATATGTATTACATATATTTATTTTTTCTAAATGAATAAACCATGTTTTTTTATAAAATATACAACTTTATTTATTATTTTTCCATAAAATATACATCTTTATTTATACATTATTTTTATCAATCCAACTATTGTATGAGCTATCAAATCCAAGCCACTTGACATAAATTTGATTACCACGTCTCTTTAATATTTTTTCCACTAAGTAAACGTCAGGATACTTAGCCTTTGATAACTCTTGCTCATAGAAACCTCCTGAGATTGGTTTATCTCTGTAATCCTTCAAATGGTAAGTTGTTGGGTTTGTAGATGCTACACGTGTTATTGTAAATATTTCAGTTGTCCAATTCGGTGTGTAACCCTTTTCGAAAGCATGCTTCATTCTACTTACACGAATCATGTCTCCAACCTTGAATCTTGACTTTTTCATTGGTTTACGTTCCTGTGTAAACTTTTGCAAAACATCTTTGGGTTTCATACCGATAGTTCGATGTTTTCTATTATTGTATGATGCAATCAGTTCAGGTAAGATATCTATCCATTTGTAGTTTCCACGAAGACTAAATTTCTTCCACATGGCATTTTTGAGAGTACGATTAAAACTTTCACAAATAGATGCTTTGAGATTACTGTAGGTAGAGTAAAGATTAATTTTATACTTTTGCATAAGACTCTCAAACTTTGCATTGCAAAACTCTTTACCTCGATCAGTATGTAGATTCTTAGGCTTTCGACCTTCTATCAAGATTGATTTCATGGCGTTTGAAACATTTTCTCCAGTTTTATTCTGTATTGGTATGGTCCAAGCAAACTTTGAGGAAAACATCAATAACTGTAAGCAGATATTTGTAACCTTTGTTCTCTCGCGAGTATGGTTGCATCTCTACGAGATCAGCTTGCCAGGTCTCATCCAAACCTCGTATGTCATACTTTCTACGAGGATAATTTTTGCTTGCAGGTTTGTGAAGTTCCTCAACCAAACGTTCATGTTCCATGCTTGTAGAATTAATGATTGATTAGCTGTGCCACAGCCTCTTTTATAGTCAAAATATCATCCTTGATTTTGTTAAATTCAATATCAATTTCATCTCTGTGGTTTTCTACTATTATATCCAAGTCATCTAGACTACTTCTAAGTCTTGTAGTTATATCAATCATTCCTTGAATTTCTATTGGAATAATTTTTTGTAAAATCTCTAAATTTACAACATCTTTTGGTTGTTGAGGATCGGCAACATTACATAATTTTTTATTTTCCATATCATACTGGCCATCGGTAGTGAGTTTGTAGCCAATTCCAGGTGGACCTCGACTACCTTTAGTACGGTTTAGATTATGTCCAAACACGTCGACACTCATGATGAGAATAATGATGAGCTATTGAAATGTCTCAGTGTATATAGCCTCCTTCACGTAGCTCTTCTATTATCGAGTGAATCTCATTGGTATGACTGTGATTCCCTGCAGATCGCTCAGCCATTAGTAAGCGGAGTCGTTCAACCAATTCGTTTGGATCATCCCAGTAAACATAGTCCATTCTACTCATATGTCGTTTGGCGACTTTATATTTAGGTAAAGATCCACCGGACTTATTTTTTGTGAGTTTGAACATTGGAGCAATATACTTATTAAACTTTTTAATTGTAAGCCTTAATAGCTTCATTTGGATGATTGTGTTTTTTGTGTACACTTGATATTTCCAAAATTTTGCGATAATTGTTCAAATCTGCTTTCTTTACATATTCTGAATTGGGATTCTTCATAATAAGTAACTCCATGAGGCCTTTGGTTCTAGGAAAAGTTGCTTCATCCACCCTCACATTGGTTTTATCAAAAGTAAGCAATGAATTACCCATAGAATAACTATCATTATTCTTACGTACACCATAAAGTCGATCTAAATCCTCTGATTTAAACTCGAATAATTGAAGATATCCATCCTCGCTATCAGTAGTGTTCAAAGTCTCATTGAGTATTGTTTTATCTTCATCCTGACTGGCAGCAGTTTCAAAGTCTCCTTCGTTGTCCTCACTGGAGTTGTCATTGAAAACTTTGCTTTGTTCGTTAATATTGGAAAGTTCTGGAACCAACTTTGCTTTGTTCGTTAATATTGGAAAGTTCTGGAACCAACTTTGTTTGATGGTTTTTCTTTGTCTCGATTACAAGTTTTTCAAGAGGATCGACTATGGGTTTGAATGTTTCATGAAGCACCTTTTCTACATTCTCTTTACCAAATTTTAATCTATATTTATGTTTGATGGCGTTTCGTGCTTGCACGAGCTGCCTCAATACATTTTTCTCTCTTTGGAAATCGGCCATCATTGTGTTAATGTTTTAACTTGACTGATGATGTTATTTTACTTTGCAGCTACATTTATAGCAAAACAGTCAAAACCCTTTCGATATCTTCCATTATTAATGTTTCTATCTTTATCAATGGTTAGAAATCCATGACTATCATCTCTCCAACACTTGGAACATAAGTCTTTGAATTGCGTATAAGTCATGTCGGTGTTTACATGGTCTGCATAAATATGTTTTAAGTTAACATCATCTTGACGAAATATAACTAAAAAATTAACATTATCTCTTACAAGGTATTTAGGTATATGAGCATATGTTTGACATAGATAAAAACAATCAACTTGTTTATGTCTACCCATACAGAAGAAGGCTCGTAAATTGTCTTGCTTCTCACAAGCAATATCATCAAAAACTATGATGGAATTGGGGAGAGCGTGCTCTGGATCTACAACTGCATCATGCTCGTTGAATGGAAAGTATTGTACACCATCTATAGGTTCCAATGATTCCTGAAACAATTTATATTTTGCTTGATTTAAAGATTTAGAATAGATGTATACATTCTCGAATCTCACACCATTGGGATGTGTGATGAGAGCTAGAAGACTATTGGTCTTACCACAGTTAGATGGACCACAGAAAACAGCACGTATACTATCAGGTAATAAATCACCATGTCGTCTTGGCTGTCTGTCTTGTTCTACAACAGCATCGAAATTAGCTATTGGAAGCTTTGCAGATTGCTCTTTGAAATCCATTGTGTACATCACAACGTTCAGAATACGAATTGATGAAAAAGTATAAATAGAGCTTCCTTATATACTTTTATGCATTAGTCTCATGCTAGACTTTGAACGACAATGATAATATATAAGCGAAAAAGAGGTCGTGGATTGGTCAATAACGTTATAAATAGACTTCCTTTTGAACTTCACATACCTGGCTTTCAATACTGTGGTCCTGGTACAAAATTAGCTAAACGTTTAGCTCGTGGAGATCCTGGTATCAATCCTCTTGATTCAGCTTGCAAAGAGCATGATATAGCTTATTCTAGAAATCGTAAAAACATTCAAGCGAGGAACGAAGCCGATAAAATTTTAGCTGAGAAAGCTTGGAATCGTGTAAAATCAAAAGACGCGGGTTTTGGTGAAAAAGCGGCTGCATACGCTGTGACTAATACTATGAAATTAAAATCTAAATTTGGTATGGGTTTAAAGCGAAAGAAGAAGGTTACGCTAAGCAGTGTAATTCGAGCCGCTCGTAAATTGGCAACAAAAGGTAAATGTAGTAAGAGTGTTATCGGTACAACTTTGGATAGAGTGAGAGATATGGTATAAAAAGTTGGCGGTAAGAAAAACATTCAAATTCCTAGAGTCTTACCTATTTCAAAAACGGGTGGTATACTACCTCTCATATCACTGTTTGCAGGATTAAGTGCCGTTGGTGCTCTTGCAGGTCGAGCTGCTGGTATAGCAAAAGCTGTAAATGATTCCAGAGCTGCTAAGCAGCAGTTGGAAGAAAATAAAAGACATAATAAGACTATGGAGTCCATCGCAATGGGTAAAGGTTTATACCTCAAACCATACAAGCAGGGTTTCGGACTCTACCTCAAACCTTGGAAAGGAGAAGGATTGATTAAAAAAAAAAAAATTTTTCTCGGAAGTAATTTTACCGAGAAGAGCTCTCACAGATCATGATTTACTTAAATATGCAAAATTCATTACAATTCCACATTTTCGTGGTGTTTTTATGCGTAATGCTTTACCAGTTGGTGGACCGAAATATAATGAATCTGCTATTGTTAATCTAGATGATGCGAATGATCCCGGAACACACTGGGTAGCTTATAGAAAAAGAGGGAACAATGTTTTATACTTTTATTTAGATGAAGTTAAGTATAATAATGAAAGATATCAGGACTTCAATACGTATGTTTGTGGACATCTTTGTCTACAATTTTTATCTGAGGCTATATAAGGAGTAGAAAATCTATAAAATTCATTCGTGTTTGAAAAGTCATAATGGCACAATCACTCACACTTACTCTTTCGGGTACTTCATCCGTTTTAGAAGCACACTACTTTCCAACTATAGAGCTCTCACCTGACAAAAATTATGTTCTAGGTTTGGTAGAATTGTTAACTTTTAACTCTATACCTAACATAGATAAGAGTCATAATAAGTTTTATGTTGGTGAAAAGATAATTAATATACCCGTTGGGAGTTATGAGATTGAGGATATACATAAACATCTTAACAAGACGTTGGCTAAAGAAAATATAGATATTAGTCTCAAACCAAACACCAACACTCTTCGTAGCTCTATCAAGTGCAGTCAACAAATTGATTTTTGACCTAAAGATTCCATCGGTCGTCTACTATGTTTCAATCCACGTGTGCTTGAACCTAACCTAACTCATACCTGGGATCAACCAGTGGCCATTTGAAAATCAATGCTTTGAGAATCGAGTGCAACATCACCGCTGGAGTCTATATAAACGGGCAACGAGCACATATAATTCATGAGTTCTTTCCTACTGTACCATCAGGATATAAGATTGTTGAGGTTCCCGCACAGGTTATTTACCTACCAGTTACAGTAAAGTGTATAGATCATTTACAAATACGCATAGTAGATCAAGACGGTCATTTGGTTAATTTTCGAGGAGAAAATATCACTGTTAGATTGCATATCAAACAGTTGTAACAAAATGGGGATTGTGTATAATACTTCATCACGTAAAGAGTATATAAGCAGCGAAGTATACGCTCCAAGCATAAGTCATCGACGTGCAATCAAAGCACTAACACGGCAAAACATACAATACCTAAGAAAAATCGGCTTAAGAGTTCGAAGTGGTGGAAAATAACTTGCATCATCTTTTGCTGCTTTCAACGAAATAGAAGACATTCTAAAAATACAGTCACCTGTCATCTTCGATGAGTCAGTGGCACACTACGAGGTTCATGCTCATCAACCGTATACAGCATCAGCATTCAACAATAGTGATGAGCTCCGTATATTCATTCAACATCAAGACTTATGTCTTCTACCATCTCGGAGCTTATTACGTGTCTGTGGAAAATTGGTTAAAAACGATAACATACCAGTTCAGAATACAAAGTTCGTGAACAATGCTATCTTATTCGAGGAAATCCGATATGAGTTGAACGCTATTGAAATCGATAAATGTGAAAATGTTGGTTTAAAGACTCTCATGAAAGGTTGGCTTTCACTCAATCCAAATCAGAGATCAATGATTGAAAACGCCGGCTGGATCGATGTGCAAGAGACCGAGCGTAAAATAAACAATGATGCTGGTTACTTTGAAGTTGTCATTCCTCTCAGTATGATTCTGGGCTTCGCCGAGAGCTTATTCTCGTTAGATCACGAAACGATACAAGTGCTGTAGTACATCTGGTATAGGGGAGGACCAAGCACGAAGATTTGAAACTTTTAAAATAGTTTTATCAAGGATCGAGTGGCTTATGCCCTACGTAGTAGCATTAGATTCTTACAAGATTCGGTTGTTAGATCATGTGGGGAAAGATCGAGCTATATCCATGGGTTTTCGTACTTGGGAGCTGTATGAATATCCGCTACTGCCGAACACTACTACACATGTCTGGACTGTTAAAACATCCAACCAGTTAGAGAAGCCTCGCTTCGTTATTCTTGGCTTTCAGACCAATCGAAAGGGTGTGAAAGAAGCTAATGCCAGTCAGTTTGATAATTGCAATATCAGGAATGTTAAGCTCTTTCTCAGATTCCAGCAGAGCTGTTGAAAGCCATTCGGCAGTCACCCGCACCTCTTGCTGGACATGTACAACTCCTGACTGAAGGCGGGCATTTTTCCTGCCCGTTGGAAGACAGCGAGACTTGTCCTCATCAGCAAGGGCAAGGGTCCAGCAGGTAGTCCGTCGGCCTACCGCCCGCTGTGCATGCTAGACACGGCGGGAAAGCTCCTGGAGAAACTACTGAAACCTCGCCTGCAGGCAGCCATAAGTGCGACCGGAAATCTGGCTCCGCGGCAGTATGGCTTCAGGCGAGGTAAGTCAACCATAGACGCAATCCAGAAGGTGGTAAATGCTGCAAGGTCAACGGAAAAGGGCAACTATTACTCTCGCCCTATCTGTCTGCTGGCCACCTTGGATGTTAAAACGCGTTTAACTCAGTAAGGTGGGACAAGGCGCTGGACGCTTTCGAACGGGATTTTCACGTCCCCGCGTATCTTTTACGCATCCTTGGGGACTATATGAAGGACCGCTCGATAGTCTATGACACGGACGATGGCCCGATAAAGAGGGAAATAACATCTGGGGCAGCCCAGGGTTTCATGCTGGGACCCGACATATGAAACGTCTCCTACGACGGGATCCTATGGATGGAAATGCCTAAGGGCGCGTTCCTGGTGGGGTACGCGGATGACATCGCGGTGGTCATCGTAGCCAGAGACGTTGACCTCGCTCAGCTGCTACTCAACCGGGTAATGCGACGCATCTATTCCTGGCTAGAGGATCGCGGGCTCGAATTAGCCACGGCTAAGACTGAGATCGTGCTACTCACGAAGAGGCACATAAACACCTTGTGCCTCTTCCAAGTTGGAGGCGCGATGGTCCAGGGCAGACACGCGGTAAGGTACCTGGGGGTGACGCTTGACAATAAGCTTAACTTCAGGGAACATTTGGTGATCGCGACGGACAAGGCCGGAAAAGTAACATCCGCGCTGAGCAGGCTAATGGCCAACACCACTGGCCCACGGCCTTACAAGAGGCGCCTGCTCATGCCTGAAGCCGTCATACTTTACGGAGCGGAAGTCTGGGCCAGGGCATTACGGAAAGAGGTGCACCGCAAGCGCCTCGCTGCAGTACAGCGGAGGGGAGCGCTCCGCATCGCGTGCTCTTACCGCACGGTCTCTGAGCCCGCGATACTAGATACTAGTAGTCGCAGGGGTAATACCCATCGACCTACTAGCACAGGAAAGACAGTACGTCCACCAGCAGAAGTCCGTCCTAGGAACCCTGGAGGCTCACCGTGTTGCCAGAGCCAACACCATGCAGGCTTGGAAGAATCGGTGGGAAGAGGAAACCAGGGGGAGATGGACAGCCAGGCTGATCCCACTCGTGGATCACTGGCTACTCCGCAAACAGGGTGAGGTGGACTTCTACCTCACTCAACTCTTGACGGGGCACGGTCTGTTTCGCACTTACCTGTTCAACATGGGTAAAGTCGCGCAACCAGACTGTGCCCACTGTGACTGCGCCCTCAACGACGCTCAACATACATTTTTTGATTGCAGAAAATGGAGCGCCAAACGAGGGGCATTGGAGAGCGAGCTCGGAGCGGTTATCACGCCCGACACAATCGTCGGGCTGATGCTCAGAGATAACCAGTCCTGGGCGAGGGTCGCCGTCTTTGTTGAGACGGTCCTTCGCTCAAAGAAGCAGGCTGAGGACGGACGCGTTGCGGCCACCCACAGCGTATAAGAGAAAGGGGTAAGAGGGGAAATCCTGTTTTTCCCTTCTTTCTTCCATAGAAGACGAAGAAGAAAGAGGAGGAGCCCTGTGGGCGGATCCTGGATGGCGTCCCCCTGAAGTAATGCCTCGCGGCGGTTCCGGGGGGACAAACACATGCCAGCAGAGGACGGGGGTGTGACTTTTTAGCTCTTTCTCAACTCACAGCATTATCCATGTGGAAATCTCAACCTAGACATCAATCGTAATCAATATGCTCTTCTCTACGATATGTACGTTAATTTTCAAGCTTCTTACTATGAAAAAAATCCTGAGCCATTGCTCAACGAGATGGACTTTATCAATCACATTCCGCACATACTTCTCATACTTATCGACTGTTCTAAACAGAATGAGTCTATGAAGAGCGCTCCTGTAGATGTAGATGTTCGTCTTGAATTTGAGGCTCATGATAACTCTCCAGCTGGAACGTCAGTCTAGTGCTTGATTTTACACGATCGTATCTTTCAGTATAATCCCGTCAGTGGGGATGTAAAGAAGCTTGTTTAGAGAGGTGGGGAGCCAATCAGGGCTCGGGCGTCGGCTCGGGCAACCAATCACAGCTCGTTGCGGCGGCGGCTCGCGAGCGGCGGTGGGAGAATGTGTATAAATTGAAGTCTTGATCATGAGGAGCTCATTCTTCTGCCACGTCTAGACTGAAATGGGTCAAAGCGTAGTAGAACTTCCTCCTGGCTTAGAAAGTGAGAAGACTGAGAAGAATACCAATTCAAATTGGAAAGAATATCCTCAAAAATATTCAACTAATACGCACAATCTACCCGAAACAAAGGGGTATAAGAGATTTAAGTGAGATGGAGTATGCTGTGGATATGCAAGGCTTCAAACAGCCAGGGAACGACCTCATCTTGAAGGAATTGGCTATACTCTGTCTTACAGATAATAGTGAACCCTTGGTACGTCTTTTCAAAGAACCATTTCCATGGAAGAGACTTACAGATAAGTATAGAGAAGAGAAACTATGGTTGGAGCGTCACTACCATGGAATACCATGGTCATCAGGTGATTTTGATTATACACTCATCGGTACCACTATTCGTCAGACTCTCAAAGATGCTTCTAGAATTATTGTGAAAAATCAAGTAATACAACAATGGATGCAAAAGCGGTGGAGTTTCCAACAGATTATTAACTTGGAAGAGTGGGGTTATCCAGCTAAGGATTTACCAAGAAACGTCACTATATGCATCAATCACAATGGAAAATATAAGGCTACATGTGCTCTACACAATGTTAAACAAATGAAGACGTTCTACTTTGATGATATTTTTATGGATTGGCAAGAAGTCTCAGAGACTGCTAGTTTTCAATAGATACATGTAAGAGAGAGGTTGACTTTGGAGGGGTATTAATTAAATGGGGTACCTCACAGATGCAGGCGATGGTTGGGGCCTCCTCTCTTACAAATCAATTGGTCGATCAAACGAGTTCAGACGCGCACGGCGGCCGCTGACAGCTGACCGCTCGCAGCGCCACAGCTGGCCGCCAACCGCAGGCCGCCAACCCACCAACCGCAGACCGCTCGCAGCGCCACAGCTGGCCGCGGGCCGCAGGATTCTCGATGGGTTATCTAACCTTCTACAACTCTAGAAACCCTGTGGGGGTGCTGGGCCACTTGGGTTAACTAGCCTCCTACAACTCCAGAAACCCTGTGGGGATTCTGGCGCACTTGGGTTAACGCACCTCGTGCAATTCTGGAACGCATGTTCCAGAAACACAGTGGGGGTTCTGACGCACCTGGAATTCCAGGAAGTGCGTCAGAACCCCTGCTGTTTACCTACTTATGCTCTCCTCTATTAACCATATTTGAGATCTACTCGCCTTTATTTTTAAGTTATAACGAAATTTGAGAACATGGAATTTTGAAAATTGGTTTGTTGTATGATGTACCGAGAATTAACAACACGTTAACAAAATGAAGTAGCAGAATACATTAACAAATCGATTTACGTTATGATTTATGTTACATAATTACCGCATAAGTCGATTCAAAATAATGGAATTACATTAAAAGCGCCGTAGCGCGCCCAATATTCTAGTTTATAAAAAAATGAATTTTTTTTATTCGAGAGTTGTCCATATCTCTCTTTATATTATTTTAATCTTGTTCTCATTCATTATTTAAAATTAATATATTGTTACTATCTATTCATTTTCATTTAGAAAATTTATAGCCGAAAAATATGCTGAAAAAAGTCAACAAGATGTACCTGAATTTACAATGGATATATGTTTAAAATCTCCTGTATTAAAATATACAATAGAACACAAACTCATCGTACAAACAAAATGTAAAAATTGCAATTATTTCAATGAACAATCAAATAATAATAATGTGACTATATTAGATTTACCTACACTTAAAAATCAAAATAAACATCATAACTGACAACAAAATATAAACGATAATTTTAATAAATTTACAGACATAGAAGGAAAATGCAATATCTGGAAATGTATTTTGCAGCAACAAAACATAATACAACCAAAAAATAATACAATTTTAATTCTACAATTGTCCTTCTTTATAATAAATGATTCCTACGAATTGAACAAACATAATACATTATAATATTGAAATTATACCACAAATAAAAATAACAATAGGCAATAAATATTATAAAATTGTAAGTTCAATTTTTCATCACGGTAATACAATTAATGACGGACATTATACTACCCCTGTTGAAACCACCCCATAAAACCATATAAAATAATTGATGAATGAGGATAATATAGGTTTCTGCACCCGCACATACACATTAATGCCACTATAATGTACATAATTTCAAAACCAGTAAAGTTAATAAGAATTGATTGTCCTTATGTGGAGGAAAAAAATTGACTTAAAAAAACCAAGTTTAAGTAAAAATTAATACTGAACTATTGAGTATTTTCACATAAAACTTCTATATGTACTAAAATATATGAGGATTTATATGAAAATTTTCTGCTCATAGGATTTTTATAGATTTTACCCATAACAATGATAATGTATTAAAAATACAATGTTTTCATTGTGAATTAATGTAGATATCACATATTAATAAAATTTCATACGATTATAGGATTTTTATAGATTTTACACATAACAATGATAATGTATTGAAAATACATTAAAATATGTATTATAAACTTTGCTATAATCTTTTCAATGCATAGATTTTTATTAAAAATAAAATTTTCAAAGCAATAGTTTATAGAGATCTTATAGAATTAGCAAATTTCCTTGTAGAATTATATAGGAAGTCCCCATTAAAACCCATAAAAAAACATAGTTTTGTTTTTTTTTTATAAATTGCGTATTTGCTGACTAGAAAGTCGTTGTAATTTTTTATGATGAATCTTTTTTCATGTAAGTAAAAGAACAAGTCCAAATTAATAAAACTTTATGTATTTATGATTCGACTTGTACAAGTTATACAAGTACTCATAAAACCTCATTTATCCTCATAGAAATATCTTGGTTTGTTATTAAATGCTACAAACTATGCTTCACTCTACCTTTGCAAGATGATTATCTCTTGTAACGGTCTTAATAGGGAATTAATATATTCAAGTGGCACTTTAGTTTCTTGTACACAAATCGCAATTAGAAGCGGCAATAGTTTTGTAACACACGAAAATAAGAGTGGACTGTGTTCCACGCAAAGCGACATGAACTCCCCAACATGCAAGACGAAACGCGAACCATATTCGATCCCACTAATGTTTGCTCTTTCGAATAAATAGCGTTTCGTCCTGGGTCTGCCCGCTGAACTCGTCAGTAAGGCATAGTGCAGACAGACTCTGCCTTAGACGCTAGAAAACGTATTAATTCATACGCGTCCGTTAATTTATCCGAATACCTCACGCCCCGTGCTATGTCATAATTACAATTCCTACTGTTGTTCGATGAGGTCGGCACCGCCTCCCGATACCTATCTACGGGAACGTTGTCGCGTGGCGATGATACGAGTGTGCAATGCGTTTTTGAGCCGGCGACTATTATCTCGTGGTCCATCATCGCATCCCTATTGCGGAATACCTCGACCGCCGTCATTGCGGGATCCTAGTGATTCCACTACCGGCACTGACCGATCATCTCCTCGCAACACCCATAATGCCCTACTATACTGGGTCAAGCACGAGCTCAGAACTAGGATCACGCGTACCTTCCAGGTGATCGTTGTTGACTCGACCGGAGCTTGAGCGCGACTGACTGAGCGAGCGCATGCGGCCCGCGAGTCTCCGCGCATTCCACACATAGCGTGTGCTCCCCACCTCTGGCGTGTCCGCCACCGCACCGGCGCCTTACGCCGCTCGGAAGCTCTCGGGCTCTCTACGTGGCTCAAGCGCTCTCTCCCCTTCCCACCGCGTAACTGCAGCGACTTCTAGGAATTTCTGACCTTCGCTTTTGTTTTCGTCTTATCTTACACGCGAATAAGATAATTATTTACAAAATTATTTGAAAACGCATAACACCTCATAAAATAGATTATACTTTTTTATAAATTGTACATTTTTTCTGATAAAGTAACGTTTGTTATGTAACAATATTTATATTGCATATAGATTCATATACAATAAGCTTTTTAATGTGTGTATTTGCACCCGCAATTTCTGTATAATTCCATTTTATATTGTTATGCACTATTCACACAAAAGCATATTAACCTTTTCATATATCCATCATAAATTCTTATTTACTTTTTACATGCATATCCTTGTTAAAGCTCAATCAATGAAGGCTCAATAAATGAGAAAAATACTATATAATGTTATACAATTTCAAATGGTAAAAACTTATTAAATCTCATATAATATTTTTACGCTGGTATTCTTTTGTTAAATTGGATTTTACTAGTAACTATTATAAATGTTTTAGTAGGAAATACTATATTATCCTTATGAATTAATTTACTTATAGAAACCCATACTTTTTTAATGAGATTTTCGTTATAAATCCATGTAAGTTTGTTCTGTAGAAATTGCTATATTGTATTTCCCCATTAATACACATAAAACTTGATGTACCTCATATAACCTTATAAAATATTTAATGGGAATTTTTTTTGGTTGATTAAAATCGTAGATATTTTATGCGGTTTTATAAGGTTCTATAGGGCCGTTTCAACAGGGAATATATTAATGAAGAATGATAAATATATTCAAATAAATGATATAATGATCAACGATTTTAAATGGATAAATAAAGTTACAGAATTTTATGTTATATTTTTAGAAGAAATAGATAATATTAATGTATAATAATCAAACTTCTTACTTCTAAATCTTTTCCAATATATAATTAAAATAAAATGATCTACACGTAAGAATAATTAAAATATTTAAAGTATATATAAAAACAAACCGTTCTCAAAAAATTGCAATTTCAAAAAACTGTTCAAAAAATTTTGAAAATTTTCAATTTTAAATATCTTTGAAAATAATCGATCAATCATGATCAAACTTTTCACACATACTGCCTATCTCAAACGCAAATTCGTCCATAAATTTCAGGATAATCCATCGATCTGTTCTCGAGAAATTACGATTTAAAAAAAGTTAAAAAAAATTTAACCTGAAATATCTCTGAAATTTATGAACCAATCCTTTTGCCCCAAGAAAGGACTAGATTCGTATACAAAATCTACACCTACACGAAATTTCAAAATAATTAAGTAAATTTTACTCTAGTTGTGCAACGACAAAAAAAATCATTTCTTTTTAATTATTTTTTTTTCTAAAAAAATAATCAATAAATAAATATGAAAATTTAGAAAATTATAGTACTCAATATTCTTTTTAACCAAAAAAATATTCATGTCTACATCTTTTTTCAATTCCGAAATATAACCCATTTTCAAAAAATGAAGTTTTTATCAATAATTTATGACAGAATATAGCTATAGACTATTTTTTTTTAAATGTAGAGAATTTTATCCTGCATAAAGTGCATCCATAATATATTAAGAATATTAGTTCTGAATATTTAAAAATACGAAAATAAAAATTTTCAAAATTGAAAAATGGCTATAAATCCAAAGAAAATCGAAATTGACAAGAATAGACTATTGACCCAACTGTGAAAGCAAAATGCAAAACAATGATACCTCTCTGGTTAAAATCGGTCGAGTAGATCATGAGATATCCCCGTATACGGACATACATACACGCACGCACGCACGCACGCACACACGCACTCACACACACAAGCACACACACATATCCATATGGACATTTTCTGAAAATAGTGTATTTCGATTCCAAATGTGCTAAACAACATTCCCAACACATTTTCTCCAAAACTTTTTTTTTTTTTACTATCACAAAGCTTCCTATAGGAGGAAGCAATAACTGTAGAGTAATTAATTTTGTTTAATTATAACATACCTAATATCAATTGTTATTATTTATTTGTAATAAATATACATAAATAAATCAATTCAATAAAATAACACATTCATAAACTTATTCTTCTATATGTGATTCATTATCTGAAGCATTTCCTTCTGCATTATTACCTAATTCACTGATAATTATTATTAGTTTAGTTTCTTTGATAATTTTACTATTTTTCTTTTCAATTGCTCTGCTCAAGGATATAAAAGAATCTGAACTTAATAAACAAGTGTTCAAACATGTCAGTATTCGTATTTATCCAGTGCATTTAAAACAAATTTTTAATAATACTGATTTTATAAACTTTTGTAATGGTATTATTAATGAATATAGAAAACTACGTGCAAAACCTTGATAATGTATCTCTATAAATAATCATCTTCTAGTCGTGCATAGTTTCGAACTTGCGAATTTGTCGATCTTATTATAACTTTATGAAAGGTAATTATAATTCTATATTACATGTACACAGAGACAAGTAAGCACCTCCATAGTCCGTGCAAAGTAACGATGTGCAGCGGGCTCTTTGCAGCGGTTGAGGGGATGCGCGGTTGTCAATATATCACGTGCATTTTGCACGGCCTGTCGGGGTGCAAACGGCATGCGCCAGCTCAACGGCGCGGCTAATCTTAGTTGGAGCAAAAGCTTCCATTAAAAAAAAAATATTTTTTTCATGTACTTTGATCCATGGAATATGAATATCAAGATCTTTTTGCAAGAGAATTAGTACAAATTGTTTAAAATTCAATTGTTTAAACAAATTTTAAAAACATTACTTTCGCTATCAGAGTAATTTTTTTATAAAAATGTAACTTATTTCATGAATAAAAGGTTCTTTTGACTCTATTCGAAAAATGCAAATAAAGAAAGTTATGATTTTTTAATTTTTTACAGTGCATAATTTAATACTCTTTCTCATTTCGACTCGCCACTAACTCTTTTCTATACATTCCTTTGCTTGAAAATTTTAATGACATCTTCTTAACCCATTAACACCCACCGGGACACTTTTTTCATCGCTTCTTCAGAGTTCTTCAGATGGGATACATTTGGGCTGCAAAAATTCTTGAACACATGAAATTCATAGATTTTTCATCGATCTTTCCAATGGTGACATCCAAAATTAGAAAAAAAATTTTTTATTAATCAAAAGTGAAGTTTAAGTGTAAAAACACTGAATTTTTTTTTTTATTCGGTTTTTATCAACTGTCCTTTATAAAATTATCTTGACACCAATTTAGATGGTGGAGGAATTGTCTGAACTTCAAGAAACTGTACATGAAAAGTTAATTTTGTGAATGATCCCTGAATGATCCAAAATGACGTCCGAAACGAGAATTTTCGCTCATTATGTTAAGGACGCTTTAACTAAAAAACTATTAGCTTTTCGAAAAAAATGATAATTACAAAAAGTGCTTAGGATTCATCAAAAACATAGTAGAATTATTGCAGTGTTTTTGGAGACAATGTTGAAAATTTTAATACTCGAATTTTTCATAAATTAAAAAAAATTCTAGAAAAATTCTGAAAAAATTCTAATGCATTCTTTTATGAATTCTAAGCACTTTTTGTAATTATCATTTTTTTCCGAAAAGCTAATAGTTTTTTAGTTAAAGTGTCGTAAACATAATGAGTGAAAATTCTCGTTCCGAACGCCATTTTGGATCATTCAGGTGACAAAATTAATTTTCCAAATACAGTTTTTTGAAGTTCAGACAATCCCTCCACCATCTAAATTGGTGTCAAGATGATTGATTTCAAAACGGAAAGTTGATAAAAAATCCAATAAAAAAAAAAAATTTCGGTGTTTTTGTTACACTTGAACTTAATTTTTGAGTAATATAAATTCTTTTTTTCTAATTTTGTATGTCACCATTGGAAAGAACGATGAAAAATCTATGAATTTCATGTGGTCAAAAGTTTTGAGGCCCAAATTATCCCATCTGGAGAGCTCTGAAGAAGTAGTGAAAAAAGTATCCCCGTGGGCATTAATGGCTTTCCCTGGCTTATAAAACTCATAAATAAGCTACAAGTGTTTACAAAATCGAAGAGTAATTTTTTAAATAATGCTAACCTGGACATCAAAATGACTATCTTTACCGATTGTAACGGGATAGCTAATGGGGGAAAATTCCATAAAACCACAGGTCAGCGATGCCCTAGAATACGGTGCCGCGGGTGTCAGACTAAAATGACTTGCCCAGGGATCTGCTTTTGGAATCCCGAAAACAATGCGAAGATCGCACGCGAACTTCGCTTTCCAACTTATTGGATCGCTGAGCGAAAAGCGCGCGCTCAAAGAGTAAAGCCGGCCGCCAGACTCAGATATGAAACCGACCGGCGGAACCGTCTTCCCGCGAAGGCGGCGGTATCCGGAAGAAGGTTAGGTTAAGGTCGATAAATAAAAAAATAGGCTCAGTTATTCAGAAAAACAATAACAAAGTCTATTAAAACAATCCTTACACATAAATACGCATCGCGTTGCGCGCCAACAAGAAGACAGGATCCGCCGCTCGGTGCGGGCGGATCAATGTAGTTATTTTCGCGGGGCCGTGAATACACAAATAGAACGCTGCGCGAGAAGTACAGAGAGGCTTACCGGGAGAGGAGTGCATTCCCCTCGTCGCTCGCTCATGAATCCGCTCCTGCGTCAGGCCTTATACTGCGGTTGGCTTCGGAGTGTTCAGGCCGATTTCTAACATCCAGCCTATACCTACAGACGCTTCGGACCCCAGGAGTGGCTCGGATTATTCACGTGCGCTACTCTCCGTGAAGGGTACGTGGACGGGCGCTGCGCTTTACCGGTGTATCACACGGTGACCGTTTTCTCCGGACGATCTACGTTCGCGTCCTCGCGGTTCGACGGCCCGAGAGAATTTGATTCATAAATGAATCGAGCGCGACTTTTCAACCGCCAAAGTCGCGCTGTCCCGCGCGCAGCACGCGAATACATCGTCGGAGCGATGTGAATAAACGCTCGAGATGCACGAATTCGCGAGAGCGAGAGCCAAACGTGTTCGATACAATACGGAGAACGGAGATTCTTATTTTCTCAGTATTTTATCCTGGAACCTCGTTATACCCCTCTCCCAGACGTTGCGTAGCGGGAGAGAAGCAACTCGGTACCGATGCTCTTGTTCACTACGACTTTACATCGCCGTCGGCGGCGAGAGACCCGGATACGCGATGGTTACCGCTCGCATCAGTGCGGCAAACACTTGATCCAAATCGAGGGATCGTCCGCACGCGCACGGTAGATCGCTCATCACCGTGATCCCGTTGAATTTCAACGGTGGTCGAGTCTCATTGGCTGGCGCTTGACAGACCGGAGACTTTTGGCTCCTGTGGCGTGGATGCTCCGGTCGACAACCACTTTGATTCCTCTTGGTTTGATTTTGAAGCGGGTCGTCTCGTCTTTTTCTTATCTTCGGGCTTTTGCCACTCCAGCCATCGAAGGTGTGTCGGGGACTTGCACATCCAGCATACCTTTCTTACTGGACTTGGCGTGAAAGAGTTGTGAGAGTCCTTCGCAGCCTTCGACGAAGCCTTTGACGAATGGTTTCTCGGTGAGTATCGACTTGATGCCGCCGACTTGGTCGATTCTGTGCTTTTCGACCCCCGTCGATTGCGTGGATACGAAACCTCCATCTGGATTTGGATCTGCTTTTGAATATGGTACACAGTCGTCGTTATCCCTCTGGCTCAATAAGTTGAGCTTTGGAGCAATCGGCGATTGAGCCGTCGAGTTGACGCTCTTTTTCTTTCGACCCTGCGTACCTGTCGACTTCGGATCCTGGGCCGGCTTTTTCGTTTTTGCTGCTCGTTGACTCTGTCGAGGCTGTTGTTGGGAAGGACGCTTATTCGCGGCTGCCGGACTATTCTTTTTAGGCGCCGCAGCCGTTGGAAGCGCCGATATTTGCGCGCATAGCTGGCGCAACTCGTCGGGCAGCCGCCGCACTTCCTCGCTGAGGCGCCTAAACCTCTCCTCTTCTAAATCGCGCGTTCATTACAATTGCAGTCGTAATGACGTCCAACTTCCACTTACGTTGAGCTGCCACGGTATTGCGAGGTAATCGTCCGCTGTGCTGTCTCTAGATCGTCCAAGTCTCCCTTGTGACTCCCTGGAAAACTGGCCTGATCGTTGTCTTCAGGAGTCTGGGAAAACCTAATACAGCCGTCCGGTGTCGATAGATTCGATAAGCTACTTGTATCGGACATCTCGGACGGAGGAAGGCTTGTAGAATCTCCACTCCCCCAGGCTGTATTTACTCCGTCTTCCTGGGCTTGGAGGCATTCGGCACAGCCGTCCGATGCCGTGAAGCAGTCTGTATATGACAAGCGATGCGCTGTCTCAGACATTTCGAACAGGGGGAAACTTGGAGAATCTCCCCTCCCCCAGGCTGTGCCTACTCCGACGTCGATTTCATCGATGAAAGCTGAAGTTGATGGCGCTGGTGAGGTTGTTGCACAGCTGTCCGAAATCCATGTACTGTCTGCATTCCCCGAGCGACTCGCATTCTCGGATTTTTCGGACTGGGAGAAGATCGGGGAATCTTCCCTCCCCCCAGGCTGTACTGGACCTTAGTTGCACCTGTACTTCACTCGGTCCTCCCGACGGCGTTGAAGGGCTCCATCGTGACGTGATAGCCTCGTGTCTTACCTCGGGAGGACTGCCTGTTTGGTTTCTAATCTGCGAGAGATGCGTTTCCATGGAACTCCGCAAGTTGTTGTCGACTGTTTTGTTCGACACCAATTGCTGAAACAGGCTGCGGGTCGAGGGATCGGCGTTGTTGTACACTTCTGGAGTTTCGCTGGCGCTGAGGATCGTTCCGTTGACTTATTCCTCAATTCGAGTCTCCTTGTGAACTGCTCAATTGCACTTCCACTTATTTCTTGTGTGAAGTGGGCAGGGTTGTAATTTCCCATCAGCCATTGAGTGATTCGCCTAGAATCCCCCTCGATACATCCAGTGCTTCTTAAATCTAGAGCTATATTTGCTTCTATTACAGCTTGGAAGCTGAGCTCTAGATTTTTGCGCCACTGCTCCATCGATTCCGCTAGTTCTTCTGAGGTCGATGATTCCATCTTCTGAAGCTAGAGCGATTAAACGAAAGTTTGGCGAGGAATTGTATGTATGCGCAACTAACTGCTTAGATTCTCTCTCGAATCAGCCGTCTGTTACGCAAATTACAATGTTAGAATCCTAACTACAACACACAATTGTCCCAAGCCGCTCGAGAACGACGTATCTCGATGCAGCTAGCTAGGGAGAGAGCGTGGCTATTCCCAAAAAAAAATTCGCGAAGATAACGATTTAAATAAATCCCGCTATAAGAAAAGGAATGAAAGTGTTTTCACTTTCAACCGGCTGCACGCATAGGCACGATCAATAAATTCTAAAAAAAAGAATCGCGTGAAAATCGCTTAAAATCTCGCGTCAAAAAAAAAGGAATTTAATTTCGCCACATATGACGACGACAACTACAATCGTCGTTTAAATGCTCTCGCCCTGGCTTTAAAGGAGTTTAAAAGACTCGGGAGAAGTATATACAATACTGCCAGAGCATAAACATAAACACCTACAAAAACAAGAAATCTGCTGTTTTGTGTTTATGTTTCTATGCACGCCGCGAGTCTTCTTGTCTGTTTGTTTACACCCAGAACCTCGACTTGGCGAGATTAAATCACTGCACCTATCAGCTGTAACGGCTTTAAACGAAACGCGATTTGAATAGCCCGGTCTCGAATGTACCGGCCGCTAACCTTCTCCTTAAACCCAACACGTTAGCGCGCCATTTGTAACGGGATGGCTAATGGGGGAAAATCCCATAAAACCACAGGCCAGCGATGCCCTAGAACACGGTGCCGCGGGTGACAGACTGAAATGACTTGCCAAGGGATTTGCTTCTGGAATCCCGAAAACAATGCGAAGATCGCACGCGAACTTCGCTTTCCAACTTATTGGATCGCTCAGTGAAAAGAGCGCGCTCGACTCAGATATGAAAACGACCGGCGGAGTCGTTTTCCCGCGGAGGCGGCGGTATCCGGGAGAAGGTTAGGTTAAGGTCGATAAATAAAAAAATTGCCTCAGTAATTTAGGAAAACAATAACAAAGTCTATTAAAACAATCCTTACACATAAATACGCGTCGCGTTGCGTGCCGACAAGAAGACGGGATCCGCCGCTCGGCGCGGGCGGATCAATGTATTAATTTTCGCGGAGCCGGTGAACCACCGGCCGCTCGCCGCTGCGAGTCGGAAATACACAAATAGATCGCTGCGCGGGAAGTGCAGAGAGGCTTACCGGGAGAGGAGTACACTCTCCTCGTCACTCGCTCACGAATCCGCTCCTGCGTCAGTCCTTATCGTCCGGTCGACTTCGGAGTGTTCAGGCAGAGTCCTAACATCGAGCCTGCACCTACAGACGCTTCGGACCCTAGGATCCCCTCGCTACTCTTCGTGGATGGTACGTGGACAGGCGCTGCGCTGTACCGGTGTATTACACGGTGACCGTTTTCTCCGGAAAATCTACATTCGCGTCCGCGCGGTTCGACGGCCCGAGAAAATCTGATACAAAAATGAATCGAGCGCGACTTTACAACCGTGAATACATCATTCGGGCGATGTCAACAAACGCTCGAGATGCACGAATTCGCGGGAACGAGAGCCAAACGAGTTCGATAGAATACGGAGAACCGATATTCTTATTTTCTCCGTAATTTATCCTAGAACTCCGTTATACGATTAAAGTTGTGTTGAGAATTCTCGATTCGTAGAAATTTAACTATTTAGTATTAAAATTTCCGAAGGATTTTTACAGATTTTCAGGTATCTAGGTGTTAAGGGTACTAAATGGTTGCTATTTTGCAATCGCAGCGCAGGATAAAAGAAAATTGTTTTCCCTTCCATTTTTTCTGTATTTAACACGCTATATAAAATAATCTAAAAACAATATTCAAAAAACTGGTAGCCTATTTTATTCTTTAGGATGTAAAGTATCGTTTTTCAGTACTGTTTGAGAATGCCATAATTTAATTGGATGAGGACATGCTGTGGGTGTTTAAATAAATTGAGTCTAACACATGTTAAGGGGACAAGCCATGGTTAGGGGGTCGAAAAATCGATTTTTTTTTTTTCATATTTTGATAGCAAATTTTCCGCTGAATACGATGCTTCCAACCGCATTTCGAAATTCGATTTCGTTTAGAAAATACAGCTAAAACCGTGAAGATACTTTTTTGCATATTTAGTGATTTTACTCAAAATATCACTTTTAGATATTAATACTATTGTTAATCTTATATTATTTTATACTTCACAGCATACACAATACAATACTAAATGTATAACGTAATGTACATTAACATTGTAGAAAAACTTAACTTGAGGTATAAATCTCGTGTATTTTACTCTTAGGGCTCTTGCACGAATAAAGGAATGGCGAGTAATAACGGCTGACAAACAATCACAAGTGAGCTTTAAAAAGACTTGTTTCTTTTTGAAGGAATAAGAAGGAACACGTCTTTTTAAAACTTGCTTGTGATTGGCTGCCAGGCGTTATTCCTTGCTATTCCTCCATTCGTGCAAGAGCCCTTACTCTCCTTATAGAAAGGTATTATACGTAAAATACTCATAGGTGGTTAAAAATGCCAGCTGCATGTTTATGTTGTTTCAGCGCCACGGTCGCTGGAATTTAAACTGAATTATTTTGAATGTAATTGAATCTGCATTTTTCAATGCAATTTATTTAGTAAACAAACATTTTTTCCTGATTATAAGCTATTATACGCTCTAGAGCAGTGTGTGGAAAATTTTTTAAAATTTGGCCTGTAGGATAGCTACATTGTGCAATTAAAACTTGCTATATTTTTAAGTGTTTTTTTCGGAGTGACTTTTGTGTATCAATTTAATTTTGATACGTAAAGTAGTGATTTGTGAAAAATCATGAATACAGACAAGAGAGGTCGAACACCAGGACCATCTACAAAGAAGAGAACATTTGGAAAAAAAAAAGAAACATAAAGGATTTAGAAGAAAAGTAGAAAATGCCCCATCACTAAAGAGAAAAAGAAGCACATCTGCAAGCAAAATTTCAGAATCAGATATATCTAGAAGTCCAGCAACAACAAGAAACAGAATAATAGATATTGATATTTTGTTTCATGAACTTGAAAAGTTAATTGTTTGTGCTAAGTGTCATGGAAAAATCTGAATGACGGAAGGAGACATTAGAGGATTGGGTGCAAAAATTAATATTGTATGCAAAAACTGCAATGGCATGAATCTCATCAATACAAGTAAACAAGTTGGAAGTAGTGGGAATGCTTATGAAGTAAATAGACGTAGTGTACTTGCTATGCGTGCACTTGGACAAGGACATGCAGGATTGGAGACTTTCTGTGGTATCATGGACCTACCATCGCCAGTGGCACACAGTTTTTATGACCATATCAATGAGGAGTTAAGTAAGGCATGTGAAAAAGTGGCAGTTATCTCCATGCAAAAAGCAGTGGAAAAAGAAAAACAATTGACACCAGCTGGAAGTGTAGGGCTCGATGTGTCTGGTGACGGGTCCTGGAGAAAGAGAGGATTCTCTTCTTTACAAGGAATCACAAGCTTGATTGGTTTGCGTTCCCAACACATTCTTGACATCTCTATCAAGAATAGTTTCTGCAAAGCTTGAATGAAATGGGAAAATAAAGAGGGCACAGAAGAATATGAAGACTGGTACACGGACCATCAAGCCAATTGCTCAGCAAACCATGAAGGAAGTGCCGGAAAGATGGAAGTGGATGGAATTATTGAAATTTTCAAAAGTTCCATGGAAAAATATGGTGTAAAGTATCATCGCTACATTGGAGATGGTGATTCAAAAGTTTTCTGTGATTTGTGTAAAGTTAAACCATATGGAGATGAACTGATAGTAGAAAAAAAGGAGTGTGTTGGACATGTTCAAAAGCGAATGGGTACAAGGCTGAGAAATCTAAAGAAGAATTCTGGCAAGAAGAAGTTAGCTGATGGAAAATCCATTGGAGGACAGGGACGCTTGACTGGTAAAGTTATTGATCAGCTCACCACCTACTATGGTAATCCCATCAGGGGCAATGCGAACTCAGTGAAAGATATGAGCAATGCGATATGGGCCACTTATTACCACAAAATCTCCACAGATAAATCACCTCAATATCATTTGTGTCCGAAAGGAGAAAATAGTTGGTGCAAGTGGCAAAAAGCGAAAGCCCAGAAAAAACTGAAAGGCTTCTATCATACAGGCAGTATTCCAACAGTAGTGATGGAGCAGTTCAAACCAATTTATGAAGATCTCTCTCGACAGGAACTGCTTGAAAGGTGTCTTGGTGGTTTTACACAGAACAGCAATGAAAGCTTCAATCAGATAGTTTGGAAGCTCGTTACCAAGACATCTTTTAGTGGTGTGCATGTACTCAATACAGGTGTATACATTGCTATCACTTGTTTCAATGATGGAAGAATTGGTTTCTTGGAAATAATGGATGCCTTCGACATCAAACCTGGAGTAGCTGCAATTGAGTGGGTGAAGAAGAGCAATGATAAAAGATTATTCTATGCTGAAAGGAATACTGAGGAAAATACCTTAGAAAGTAGAAGAAAAAGAAGGAGAGTACGACTTCAGTTACCAGAAGAGTCATATGAACCAGGTTCTTACTAGAGTAAGTAATTAAAAGATTTTTTTGTTACTTATACGTATAAAAATAGTTAATATTTATTGTTTTTCTTTTTAGTTAATTTGTGATTGGATCTGTCACCCGGAATAGATGATTTTTGTAGGTTATAGACTGCAGCATCAAGGAATAAAAATATTTTAGTCTAATACAAAAAAAAAGATAAGAGCTACAATAATGTATTATTCTAAATAATATAAAGATGTCATTAAGCTAATTAAACCTTTTTTACAGATATTTAATGAGACTAGACATGAGATGATTAGAGTGTCCGTGCCAAAATAACTGTCATATGGATATTCCATTTTTCATGTTTAATCGAAGTATATTATACAGAATTGTGAAAAAGATTTTTGTAAGTAGTTTTGAAAAGCTTACCATAAGTTATAGGAAACTCAAGTTTCAAACATGATTTCTGAAAAACTTGTTTTTTGTGTTTACAGGGTCATTGCCGTAAGTTTATTTTTCACCAAGTGAACGAAATGACTTGAAATTTTAGGTGAGCATTCCTTTTTACATTAGCCACAAGGAATGTGCGCTACTTTTTTGAAAAAAGCTTCAGAAAAAAATAAAAAAATAAAATTATAGAACTTTTGATAAAATATACAAAAAATTGAGATTTTTCATAAAAAATAAATATTAAAAAAATTTTTTTAGGAAAAGTAGCACAGAAAACTGGTAACTGATGTAAAAACAAAGATCAAGCCATGAATTTCAAGTTATTTTATTTAGTTGTTGAAAAGTAAACCTACGGCAATCAATAAATCAGAGTTAAATCATTAATAAAATGTACGCAAGAGCCAGATGTATATTATCAGCTAACTACAGGCGGAAATTGTAGGTAATAACACTACTTATTAGTGGGAAAAATATTAAGTTCAAAGATTACACCTGGAATTTATTATTAATCAAATTATTTATTCTTATTTTTTTCAGTTTTAACCATGGCTTGTCCCCTTAAGCGATAACACTGTACAATATATTACAAAAACAATATTAATATAAAGTTTCACATATTACTGTAATTAAGTTGACATATTGATGATTTTCGATTATAATTATTCGCAGAAAACTAAATTTATAGTGTTGAGTTTTACAATAATTTGGTTTTGTGTGTGTGTGAAAGTGTGTTACAATTTATAAGTATTCCCTTCAAAGGGGAAACTAACCTGTGTGAGAAATTGAGTTTGACCGAATGTGAGTTTGTCCGATGATTAGGGTTAATCAGTGAGCGAATGAATTCAATGAATAAAACCAATGAGTCATTCCTTGGTTGTTGATCACGTTGATCACCTTTGAGAGAGCTGCAAGTATACACAATTAAATATTATTGATTTAATTGTGTGGTAAGTTGTGTGAGTGTGCACGATTAGATATTATTGATCTAGTCATGCTTGAGGATTGCCGCCTGAGCTGAGTCTAGCAAATCCATGATGTCAGAGCACGTGCATCGAAAATGGCCGTAAGAGTGAGAGGTTACGTGTGCACGTGCACTGCCTGTAGAAAAGATCAAGGGTACCGCTCCAACCATAACGGCGGCTAATGGTGACGTGCAGATATCCTAGCAGGTTGAGAGAATTCAGTTAATGAGTTGAGCCAGTGAATGTTTTGAGTATTCCAGTCCAAAAAGGTGTGCCTTTCGGTTGAGTATGATGTACCTCGACGGTGGCCAAAAAGCAGAGAGAGAGAGAGAGAGAGAGAGAGAGAGAGAGAGAGAGAGAGAGAGAGAGAGAGAGAGAGAGAGAGAGAGAGAGAGAGAGAGAGAGAGAGAGAGAGAGAGAGAGAGAGAGAGAGAGAGAGAGAGAGAGAGAGAGAGAGAGAGAGAGAGAGAGAGAGAGAGAGAGAGAGAGAGAGAGAGAGAGAGAGAGAGAGAGAGAGAGAGAGAGAGAGAGAGAGAGAGAGAGAGAGAGAGAGAGAGAGAGAGAGAGAGAGAGAGAGAGAGAGAGAGAGAGAGAGAGAGAGAGAGAGAGAGAGAGAGAGAGAGAGAGAGAGAGAGAGAGAGAGAGAGAGAGAGAGAGAGAGAGAGAGAGAGAGAGAGAGAGAGAGAGAGAGAGAGAGAGAGAGAGAGAGAGAGAGAGAGAGAGAGAGAGAGAGAGAGAGAGAGAGAGAGAGAGAGAGAGAGAGAGAGAGAGAGAGAGAGAGAGAGAGAGAGAGAGAGAGCGTCGGGGCCACATCCTTCTTCTCGCTTTGCAGTTTCACTTGCGGAGTCAATCAAATCACTATCTCCCTCATTAATGTATGGAAGAGCAAGAGAGACGAAGACGCTATTTCACCATACTAACCTAATCAAAATCACTGTTTAGGCTGTCCCACAAAGACACCACGAGGTGCTGCGGCTCCGTGGCAGAGCAGTAAGTGAAACCGCCGAGAGCGCGACTGCACGAGATTTGAAACCGCATATAATTCCCAAACAAGTACATATATCTTATATTAATGGTTTTCCGCGTGAATACTGATTTTTGTCCATTTTTTAAGTGTTTCAGACGACTGAGCAACGCACGTGAGGAATTCCCGTTGCTATTCATTATCTGGTCGGAAGCGACATTGAAATGTTCGCTGACAGTGTGCCGTCACTTCCAGTAGTCGTTTTAAGGTAGAGAACTGATCGATAAACGTTGAAGATTCAGTCTGTGTGACCGTACGCTGGATAACATGAGCGGTCAGGAGGATGACCGTCGTCGTTTGGTGATCAGTCCGAATCTTGTGATCAGTTTGGCCAAGAGCTTTCTGTATCGGCCAATTATGTTGCACCCTTCCAACACCTTTCACATTGCGCTAGACTTACACATCTGAGATCTCTGGGTGCAAGATCAGCAGAATTCTCTCGAGTCGATACGTAACAACGAACTCCCGGCAGTACGTCGTGTACGTGGGTTACATAGTTATCACCAAAATGATTCTTCAATAAATCACTAGAGTGTAGCAGCTCTAAAACGACCTACGAGTCACTCCACGCATAACAGTCCATGAGACTAACGTTGAGGGCCTCGGTTTGGAACTGAGTCTGACGGACTGCGAGCAGTGTCGCACAAAACTCGTATCTAGGTATCGTCATCCTGACAGCGGACTCCGTGGTTCTCGTCAATATCTTCAATGGAACCAACTTGATCTTGGCAGATAGTAGATTCACCATTATGTGGTCACGGCTGACCATGATTTGTGAGTATACTGCGGCTGTGAAAGCTCGTTTGCTGGCATCTACAAAGACGTTTAGCTTGAGTCAGCAGGTGGGATAATAGTTTCTCCATCTTGGTACTTTCATAAGAGCGATTTCGGAGGTACCTTAACGATAAGTACTGCATCGTTTGGCAATGGTGCTCCGGAGCTCTTCATCCCAGAAAATCTTGACCTGCCACACGTCCTGAATGATAATTTTGGCGACGATAAAATGCCCGAGCCATCCAGCTGGATCGAATCACTTGGCTAGTTCAGATACTCCTCCCCTCTTGGTGAGGGAAGTATTTGATACTTGTCTTACCAAGAGGGGCGACTTTGAATTCATTAGAAAGTGGATCTCAAGCAAACCTAAGCTCGTTAACTAGCCCTTCAGTACGAAATTGGAGCCAAATGAATGCAGGCTCCATGTATTCAGGGTCTGCTAGTAGGAGATCTGCGAACATTGCGGTGCTTGATATCGCTGACCGAACTGGAGGAGTTACTATGTTAATTCTTCTGATTCCATATACTTTGAGCATGAAGGTCGCTTTATTCGGCTGGAGTGCAGGAAGAGATAGATACGAATTATAGCTGTGTCCATTCGTCGTGCCGCTACCCCGGCAATGGCTGATGCTGCCCGTTTAATCTTATCTCCTAGTTTGCGAGCTAAGGCTAAAGTTATAAGCGAAGTTTTGAAGCATGGCACCAAGAGGACTCTGACGGTGATTTGCTGCCTCATTCAGCTTCCGAGTGTGACAATAGTTGTTAGCAACAGTGTTAGTTAATTGGAAATTGTCGGACTTGTCGAAGGGTTTTGGATGTTGACCACCTCAGAACACTCGTTTTGCTGAGAGCTGGAAGTAAGCTTCTCCTCCTCGACGCTTCAAGGTATGCAACAAGGTATGATGTCGGCGTCCACAGCGTCAGCAGCAAAATACTGATTGACAGCTCTTGGCTCCATGACGAGTTACGAGTCAGATGATTTTGAACGACGACGTTTAAATAATTATTTTAATTATTTTATTGACTTTAAAACATGTGTATTATTATTTCAATATTATTATTTGAAATTCTAAACAAAATGTAGATTTATTATTTTGGATAAACTTTTTGATGGCTCTGACGATGAGACTTTAATACACAGGTATGCTTAAAAACCATCTAACGGCTACTTATGTAACACACAATATGATTATAATATTGGAAAAAAAATAAATGCAGAGTGGCGACAAAATAGTTGCCAAAACGTCGTCGTTTTAAAAGATTAACAATTTTTTCCGTAAAAGTAGGTGTTGTACCTTGATAATTCTTAACTATAAGCTATTTAACAGTTTCTTTTTAGATAATTTTCTGTATCCCCTTATAAATATGTTATTTTGATTGCATCGATATAATTTTAAACAATTTTTTACAAAATCATTAGCATTTTGTATAACTGCTTAAGAAGTTATGACAAGTTGCATAATGCTTTACAAGTTTACAGCCACCATCAACAGCACCCTTACCATATCTAATAAAATATTCATTTTATATGGTATGACGAGCAGTACCCTCTTCGGAAAAAAATGAGAAAAATATTTGAGAATTGAGCAAGTTATTACTCTATTCATAAGCTATATTAAATCAAGTTTCATTGCGATACCTTTTTTTATCTTCGGGACATAATCTATTTACAAAAAATTGTGTTTCAATCAATAACTAAGAACTGAGTATAGCTAAAATCGCTATCTTTTTCTTTCTAGAAAAAGCTTTGTGATAATGCAAACAAATTTTTTTCAGAAAAACGTTATAGAAATGTTGTATACGAAGTTTAAACCAAAATAAACTATTTTTAAAAATGTCCGTATGGACGTGTATGATGTGTGTATATGTGTGTGTGTACATATATGCATGCAGGCGTGCATTTCTCAAAATGTGCACTTCGCGATGTTTAATATACGATTTCTTGTCCATATTCAAATAGCGTATCAAACAACAAATTTTTTGGAAAAATAGTGCTCACTTTTTATTGGTACATTGATATGCAATATCAAGTCGGATTCTTTTAGCATAATTTTTTCTTGAAGTAAATAGTATTACCGACAGAATAAAAAATTCGTCCATATACGACCAAAATTGACAAAATACTCTTTTGAGAAAAGGCAAAATTCTGATGAGTGAAAGGGTTGCGATAATTTTGTTGAGTTGTGTAGTTTATTCAAAAGCTTAAAAAACTCTGAAATTACGGCAGTTTGAAAATGACGTTAAAAAATAAAATTTCGGTCAGGCGTCAGGAAAAAATTTGAACATTGTAAATGGATGTAATTTTAGTGCGATCAAAAAATAAAAAAAGTATGAAATTATTTTAAGAGAACAATTGCATACATAAATTAAAAATTGATTGGTGATATGAGGTCCATCCGTTCGATTTGAAATGGATTCGGTCGCATACATAATGAGTAATTCTCCAAAACTTTTAACTTTTTCAGTACTGTAACATATCTATGATTCTCAGATATTTAGCTGTCTAAGTCAAGAAAATATTTATAAAATCCACTTCCAGTAACATGTTCCACTACATTAAAGTAGTTGTCGCGTAAACGGTACTCTGGGGAATGTTTCTGAAATTTTAACTGTAGATTAACAGAGTTATTCTTTACCGGTAGTTTAAATTTGGAAGACCTCAGCGGTGTCGTTTCCGAAATATAAATTCCCAATGTTTGGACTTTTAATACGTAGGTTAATCCATATGAAGGTTTTCATCGGCTAAAGAAAGAATCTCTGGGGAATGTCTTTAAAAAAGAAATATGTGATTAAGGGAGATTATTTGGAACATTGTAGTGAAAAAATTGTCAATTTAATCGTCTTGAAAAGAGAAACAGTATGTGACCTTGATCATAAGTGTGCCACTAATAGAAATTGAATTATGGTCTTCTAAAGAATGTGATGTCGAGGCGCCCCTCGTCTAAAAAATCATCATTTTTCCGTGGCATATATAAACAGTGGTAAATAGATTGAATCTCAGTATTGCTCTTTTCTCTACACATTTTTTTGGACTGATTCAAAGTGTACCTAACGAAATTCAGATTTATTTTGAAAAGAATTAAATAGGAAAATGTTGTAACGCAGTTTTCATGCATTTTCTCACGTTTACTCGCACGTGCATAAGCATACAGTACAAAAAAACTATGTTTAAAAATGAGAAGCACTCTGTTTTAATTTTTATTTGGGGTACCTAGAACAAAAAATAGTAAGTTTAGTCAATATGCCTTAACTTTAAATTTTGAAATTTGTCTTAAACTAAAAGTTGCGGAGAAATACTCATATACGTAAATATGTGTATGTACAAAACAATACTTAAATGCTCCAAAACTTATAAACAAATGTATTTAAGTTCAAAGTTGCTTTAAAAGTAGTTTAAAATAGTATTTACCTTTTCTTGCCAAGCTCCGCCATGTTCCTCGCCTTCTCCACATACTAAATATTCTTCAATGCATACTTTTTTAATCTCATTCTTCAAACCTAAACCAATTAAATGTTAATGTATTATTAAATTTTATAAATACACTTTATACAAAATAATGACAAAATTCAAAGATTTTAGAATAGATAAACTACTAAACTATTTAATATTTAATCATTCATCATAGGGGATTGAGAATTGACACTATTGAATTTCTTTGCATTATATTTTGGTATCAAATTGTAGAAGACTGCAAAATGGTATCGCTAGAGCTAGAATACTATAAATTAAATTTTAAAACTGAATATGTGAAAAAAAATTGCATCCTAGAAATTACAAACAATAAAATGTATCATGTAACATCTTGAATATATTCACAAGCGAGCGTGATCCCTATATCCAGCTCCATGTAATACACTCACCAATCACCGAGCTCGCTTACCGACAGGTAAGCGACAAGTGGTGGCACCAAAATGGCACCCATTCTAGATCTGAAAGTTAATTGTAAATACTGGTTTGGTCCTCCCACTTCTCACCCTCCCGATAGTCCCTCTCGGTAATAACAAAAAATGCGATTATTAACACTTTATTTTTTCTCGCCACTCTTTATATGCTAACATCTCAAAAAAATTAAGTATGTATGTTATGTGTAAAAGAATTTTCTTGAATTTTTTTGGAGCCTGAGGAACGTTTTAAGTACCTTTAAAAAATTAATAAAAATCGAAAATTCCTGGAAATCATGTATTTCGATGTGTTTTAGCATATCGACGTTGAAAAAAAATTAATGAAGGGGTGGTCCCCCTGATAAATCGAAAAAACCCCTTTTATACACCATTTTATGGCTTTTATTGAGCTGCAAAAATATCACATTATTTCTTTTGACTAAAAAAATTATTTATTCTATTATATTTCATTGATAGATATGATAAAAAAAATATTGAGAGCTGTCCCAATAGTTTAATGCGCCACAAACCAAATAATTCTGGTACAAATGACGCAAGAACATCATATTCTAGCGAATTTAATAAAATATAGAATAAAAAATGAATGAGGAGATGCCCCATATGCTTAAGGTACAATATAACGGTTAATTCTGGTCCGGAAATCGCGAGAACACCATATTCGAGTCAAAAAAATTAATTATTCTAATAATAAACCTTATAGATAATACAGGTGATACTCACACCACGAACTGGGGTTCCATAGATCTAATGACATTTACTGTATTTTGTAATAAGACTGTTTTGTAACATAAGCATGATTTTTACATTTTTTGTATATGAAAATTGAGATTGTAAAGCAACTGTTTCCCGACCCGCTGAAAAAAAGAGTCAGAACGAGCGAAAACCGCTGCCAATTCAATGGCAAGTAGCTTCCTCAAACTTAACCCATTAAGGCCTGAAACTGGGAAAATTTAAGTTTTACTTTGCGGTTTTCCTAAGCAGTGAAAAACGTGAGACAATTAATATGACCAACCGTTTCATATGTTTTTGGGGTCGCTCTACAAGATTCCAGTGTCAGATTTCCGATTCGGCTTGACGAAAAAAAATATGGCGGGATGTTTGAAAAAAGTACTAAAATTCTTATGCTTTTTTTTTAAGTTAATATTTCATATCGAAAGGGGACTTGAGATACCAAATAAATTGGCACAAACTTTTCAAACTTTCAAAATATACATTTGGATCTTTTTTATTTTCAATATGGCGGCTCCAATACGGCGGCAAAAGTGAGAAAAACTTAAAAATTGTGTTTTTTTTCAAATATTCTGAAGAAAAAGGATTCAAAGGCAATAAAAATAACCTAAACCGATAGAATTTTATCTAATACATCTGTCATATGTAGCAGGTTTATGAATTATCTAATATGGTTGTTCAAAATGGCGGCTATACTACAAAAACCTTGAAAATTTGTATTTTTCTTGGAAAATTTAGGATATTTTTTGAATATTACTTTCAATAATCGAGTTTTATGATCAATTTAATTCAAGATCAATTTTTTTAAATTCAAAATGGCGGATTCCATATGGCGGATGAAATTTAAAAATTTAAAATTTTTCAAAAATAAAAGGTACCTTTATCTTTTACGTAAAATTTCGGATCAAAAGTATTCTTATGGTTTTCTTGAGTTTCTCGGTTATTTCTGCCAAAATATTCATAATATAGCCGCCATTTCTAACAACCATATTAGACAATTCATAAATCTGCTACATAAGACAGATATATTAGATAATATTCTATCGGTTTAGGTTATTTTTATTGCCTTTGAAGCCTTTTTCTTCAGAATATTTGAAAAAAAAAAAAATTAAGTTTTTTTCACTATTTCCGCCAAAAAGCGTTTTTAAATATCTCGGCTTAAAATAAATATTTTTCAACGAAACAAAATGGAGGTTATTTTTGATAAAAAAGCAAGTATTTCATAGTGATTCGAAGAGTAAGGGTGGCATCTCCCATGTTTTAAGGGTTGAAAACTGATATTTTTCGTCATAATTTGTTAATAAAACATCGTAAAATGACTAAAAAAATTAAAAAAAATATTTTTAACTCATAAAACACAAAAATATAGTTGATGCGCTTCGGTATTTTCATAAGTATTACCCCTAACGGGGTAAACCCAAAATAATTATAAGTATGTAGTTCAATCCATAAAATTTCGTAGAAAGTTTGCATGTAGGGATTTTCGAGGTCGCTCGTTCCAAGATTGCTACCAAAGTTTGAAAATTCAAAATGGCGGATCCAATAGGGCAGATGAAAATGTCAAAAAAATTATAATTTTCATAAAAGCTTGTTTACAGCAGTATGATCGTTATGGCCTGTGCTTTTGAAATAAAAAACCTCAAACTCCAAACCCTTTGACAATAGACAGTCCGACGACATGTGCTTTCAAACCAAGTAATCCCAAATACCTAAATTTCTAAACAGGAACATTCTGTATGGTGAAGCAGTTTTTTAATTTTCATAGTAATGGCTATCAGAATATTATAGAAACTTATTGCAAAGATAACTTATAATGTATTTTTGTTAATAACACTACAATATAATAATAACTTACAATCTTTTAGTTTCTGACATAGGACATTTTTTTGTAGTAAGTATAAAATATATTACTTTACGAAATTCTTACAATAATGGTAATCCTCATAAAAGTGTTTGAAACACAGGTTTTTTTGGCACCAACCACATCCAACAATTGCAATGTTTATACACCCTTCCATTTCGCAATGTGTTCCACAAGACTCTCCAAAACTGAAATCTACAGGATTAACCAATTTGTCCGGTCTTTCATTGTCATAACCGCTTTTATACCAGGAATATTTAAAAATATCTATATATCTCGGTGAAGACAGTTGGGTGTGAACTAATGATTGAAGTTTAATTATATTATTTCTCAAATGTAAATTCATATTATAATTCATTAACATTACATTATCAGAAAATTTTCGGACAAAGTTTTCCAAATTCGGAGCCCATACACATCAAGTGGTTGAATTTTTCCCGTGCTTCAAGTTGGAATTTTTTTACGTTAATAATTTTATTTTCTAGCATTGTTTCCTCTACAACTCTGTCACAATGACCACTCCAAGAATCCAAGAATAGTATGGAGTGATGACCTACATGAGGATAAAACATTTTTTCCAACCAAATTTTGAAGAGATCTGAAATTATATGTTTTATTTATCACCTTAATTGCGATATTGCAACTAAAAAATTGTCATAAATGTGCTTACTTGTTAATTTTCCAGATTTCGATGCTTCCACGTACACGTTCCCGGGTTTAAATAAGTTTTGTTCTACAACAGGGCCAAACTTACCACTTAGTTCGAATTATATCTTGATCATGAATAATTGAACCACTGTCGACAGCCACTTTAAAATTATTCAGGATGTACTGACAAATTTGTGCTATTTTTTCTCTATAAGATTCTTACACTCACACATACAGACTCACACATCACACGCCGACTGCTCTAGACATCGGCTCCGAGCAGTCGAACCCAGACAAAGCAGACAACTCAGATGGATACCTACCGTCACGATAAAGGAGTTTTTCGGCGACCCCCTGCCGGAGTTGGCGTTGTATCTTACAGACGAAAAACCGCTATGCACTTGCAGGCCGCCAGACATTGCAGAGGCTCGGGTACAGTCTAGCCAGCTGACCTGGCTGCCTCACCAGCTGGCGAAAAGTCCCTGTCGCAGTGACGATGCCGAACGGCGATCGAGTGGGACCTCGCCGATGCGGGAGGGGGGCTCCTCCGAGGGCAGCAGCGTCGACTTCGGGGGCGAGGCGTGAGGGCTCTAGGGCGTATTAAACTATGGGAGGCCCGTCGGGGCTAATCCGACTACCAACACTACGCACAACAGAAGAGAGCGCACACAAAAAAAGAACATGAAAATGCAGGAAAATAGTGTCCATATGTAGGAAATGCTCGCTGGTAATTAATTGTTTAATCTAATGAATGATCACGACGAGCCGTAAATTTGTGTAAACTTCTTTATTAGTTGTCGACGTTTCGGCTCTCGATGAGAAGCCCTTCTCAAGACTAAATAACACCATGAAAACAATCTTATTTTAGACCAACGCATAAAATGCAATTACATAGTGATAACAGAAAACATATATACATAACTTACAATAAAGAAATATAAAAACTTCGATTAAATGTACGCCAAGAATTCTGTCTCATACACTATTAAAATAATACAAAATATGGTATTAAGTCGAGATATAACCATTGCCAAAGGATTGACGAGTCACTGAGTCAAAATGAAAACAAGGCAGTGTATTTATAAATAGAGTATGCATGAATGTATATAGATATAGTTGGTACATAATATGTGAAAATTTCAAAATAAATAACAGGTATTAACGATGAATTTGAAAACTTTTTAGAGAATGTTTATACATATTTTTAAGATAACAAATGTCTAATTTTCTATTGATATTATTAGTATGCAGAAAAATGTGGATCATCTCAGAAAATAGTGTCTTTAATACACTAGTGCCACCTGCGATCAACGACAAGGAGTCTCCAAACTCCCTACAACAACATCCCAGCGGTGCTGTAGGAAACCTGGCAGCACCGGCATTGGAGAAAACTACAGGAGTGCTAGGGCAAGGGGGCAAGTATACAACACCCCTAACACAACAACCAGGAGGAAGTATGTCCAATATGCCCGTGCAGCAGGTGAAGGGCGATCGAAGATGGGTAGAATTTCTAGTCGAAAACTAGGAAAGAATCCTAGAGATGAACAAGAAGATGCAGAAATACTTCAAGCAGATGCTGAAAGTGCTCGAATCATTCGAGGAAGCAATGTCATCGCAAAGGAACGTTGCAAACCCCATCAAGAAGGGCACAACAAAATTGAAGGACCTCGTGCAAGACATGCAGCTTCTCTACAGGGATCCGATAGAGGCAAGCACGAGTATCCTACAACAATGCGGAACATGACAGCACTGACTTTACAGCAGGAAACACCAGAAAGCCAGACACGAGGACACGAAGGCAAGCGAAAGCCCAGCAGCCCGTGAGGTGACGACCGAGAGAAGGACAAGCTAGCCAAAACAGGTACCAACAGCAAGCCACCGATGAAGGCGAAGGTACAAACACCAACGATGGCAAGCCAAGTATCGCGGGAAGACCTCAGTGAGCCAGATGGCTTGGAAACATCGGCGCCGTCCGTGGCCAGTGATACAGAAGGCGTATTCCTGATGAGTCAAGCAGGTCCGGCTCCTGAGACGAGCATAGAGAACTGAGAGGCAAACCGACCAAGAGGCAGCATTTCCAGAGCGGCAGAGGAAGAAGAAAAGTAAGAAGAGGAAGGCGCCGAGAGCGAGACACGAGGCAATATTGCTCAAACCAGCGGCCCGTAAAGGGTACGCTGATGGCCGCGGCTAAGAAGAACGTGAAGCCCGAAGAACTCGAAGTGACCATTAACGACATCCGGAAAACCAGAGGAGGCGACGTCCTAACTGAGCTCAGGAGCGAAAGCGCGAAGAGTAAGAAAAACCTCACAACGACCTTCGCTGCAGTGATCCATGAGTTGGGAACAGTGAGAGAGCTGTCTCCGAAGATGTCCCTCGAGATTAGGGACTTGGATCCCTGCACGACGCCGGGGGAGGTAAAAGCCGCGGTGGAGCAAGAGCGACCCGCATGCAAAGAAGGACTGGAAGTAAGAGTCACCTGAGCGAACGGAAGGGGCAATACTCTCGGGATGATCACGCTGAGCGAGGGAGAGGCGCTCCAACTACTCGAAGTGGGCAAAATTAAGATAGGATGGATAAACTGCCGCATAAGGCAATTCAACGAGCTGAGGCGGTGCTTCACGTGCCTCGGCTACGGTCACCAGAGCTACGAATGCTCGGGAAAAGATCGTACCAAATGTTGCTACAAATGCGGCTCCGCTGAGCACCTCCACAAGGCGTGCACGGAAGATCCGAAGTGCTATCTGTACCTAGAAGCCGATCCAAACAAGAAGCCTGATAAATCATATCACAGGAACGAGGGCCTGCGCCGCGTTTAGGACAATCCTAAGGACGTCAAAATGACGCGCATCCTCCAAGGCAATATGCACCGCAATGATACCGCAAGCGAACTTCTCTCAGTATTCCTGAGAGAGCACGACCCCAATATTGTGCTCATCAGTGAACGATACAGGCACGGTGCGGAAAATCAAGGCCTATTCTACGAAGAAAAATCGAGACCGCGGCCATCTGGATCCCAGATCCGGTAAGGTTCCCAGTGACTGCACATGGAAGCGGCAATAGCTACGTGTGGGTGAGAAGCGCTGGTGTCACGTACTTTAGCTGCTACCACACACCTAATATCTTGGCTGAAAGCCATCGCAGAGCCCTCTATGCGATGGAAGACGCGATCGGAAACGCAGAAGGACAGAAGATAGGCGCCGAGGACTTTAATGCTAAGGCGGTGGAATGGGGGAAGACCCAACCGGATGAGAGAGAAGGATGCTGATGGACGCAGCAGCCAGACAGGAGCTAACCGTGCTCAATGCAGGCACAACAACAACGTGCAGGAAAGTTGGATGCTGACACACCATCGTTGACATATCGTTTTCCTCAGGAAATCTGGCCACGAGGGTTGCGGACTGGCAGGTGCTGGAAGACGAGAACGGTAGCGAGCACCAGTACATCAGTTTCGATCTGCGTGCAAATGCAGTCGCGAATACTCCTGCATCCAAAACCAAGAAGAGCCCCAGGTGGATCACCAGCAAGACGGACAAGAAATTGTTCAACCGAGCTCTGGAAGATGAGTTAGAGGGCCTGACAACCATACCTAGCGACGCCTCTTCGCAAGAAACAGCCAGCCGAAGGGCGGACATCACAATGCGCGCCATACGACATGCCTGCGAGAGGGCCATATCTAGAAAGGGACAAAGAAAATGAAAGAAACCACTATACTGATGGACGGAAGACATAGCAACGCTCAAAAAAGAATGCCAAAGACTGAGAAGAGTGCTCCATAGGGCCAGACGGAGGGATAGGTCCGCCAAGGTAGAGATCCAGGCCTGGAGAGCCCTGGCAGACGACCTTAATGCCGACCCTCGAGGACTCGGATACAAGATCGTCACGCGCAAGCTAGTAGGCTCCTCGCAGGGTCTCCTCATGGGAAAGCAACTGACGGATAAAATAGTGGATGGCCTCTTTCCAACTCACGAGAAAAGACCAGCAGGTAATACAACATCTGAAATATGCGATGTCCCGCTTTTCACGCAAGCCCGAAAAGCTTTTCAAGAAAGCTCCTGGCCCGGACGGAATCCCTTCGGAAGTTCTCAAATTAGTGGCGGAGAAACACCAACAAGCATGTTTGAAGGCCGGATACTTCTCCGGTCGTTGGAAGGAAGCCCGGCTCGTGCTCATCAGCAAGGGAAAAGGTCAGCCGGATTCGCCATCATCCTATAGACCCCTTTATATGGTCGATACCGCAGGAAAGCTCCTGGAAACGCTACTGCGAGCTCAGCTCCAGTCTGCTGTTGCTGCAGCGGGAGGCCTGGCAAGGCGTCAGTACGGGTTCAGAAGAGGTCGGTCAACCATTGACGCAGTACGGGAGGTGATCGGCTCAGCAAAGAGCACGGAGCAGGGGAACCATTACTCCTGCCCCATATGTCTAATGGCCACTATTAACGTTAAGAACGCGTTCAACTCCGTGAGATGGCAAAACATCCTGCACGCGTTAAAACATGCATGACTTCAAAGTCCCGAAATACCTCCTGGCAATCCTGGACCACTACTTGAAGGATCGCTACCTCTTGTTCGAGACAGAAAGAGAGCTAGTTCGAAGAGAACTCACAGCGAACATTGCCCAGGGATCAGTCCTTGGCACCGAATTGTGGAACATCTCGTACAATGGGATATTATACCTCCAAATGCCAGATGGTGCCTTCCTCAGCGGATACGCAGACGACGCAGCGGCTATTGCGATAGCATGCACAATGGAGTTCGCTGAAGGGAAACTAAGCCGTGTCCTGCAGCGAGTGCAACGGTGGATGGAGCTTCGCGGACTCGAAATCGCGACAACAAAAATCGAAGTGGGAATCCTCTGCAAGAAACACCTTGTGAGAGAGAGGTCCCGATGACAGTTGGTGGTGCATAGATCACGACGAAACGAGTCGTGAAGTACCTTGGGCTCCACCTGGATACGAAGCTGAACTACAGCGAGCACCTTAAAATAAAGACAGAAAAGGCGGCAGCAGTCACAACTAGCCTGAGTAGGGTAATGGCCCCTGATGTGTGTAGCGCAGAGCGTAATCCTCTACGGAGCAGAGTGCTCTATGGGCTTCGAGTGCTACGGGAAATTCGTGTACAACGAAGAGGAGCACTCAGGGTAGCTAGCGCATACCGCACAGTGTCGGAGGCGGCTGTTCTCGTGGTAACGGGAACTACCCCAATCCACCTACAGGCCGAAGAAAGGAGATCGGTGTACCTCAAAAAAGGAGTACATGAAGAGAAAGAAGCTATGAGGCAGACTAGAACACAACATGCTGGCGTGGCAAAGTGAATGGTCTTGCGGCAAAACTGGACGATGGACAAGGCGGCTCATACCCAGGCTTACATCTTGGGTAGACCGGGAGAACGGTGAGGTCAACTACTACTTGACGCAGTTGCTGACAGAATATGGACTTTTCGGCGCGTACCTCCATAAAATGGGGAAGCGCGCAGACCCGAGGTGCTCCTGTGGCACAGAAATCGACGACCCACTTCACACTTTCTTTGAATGCGTGAAGTGGAGAGAGGAGCGAGGAGCGCTGAAAGAGCACACGCCAGACGACATCGTGACCTACATGTTAGGAAGCGAGGAACAGCTGGAGAATGGTAGCCGCATCCGTGAAAACCATCCTCCGAAGAAAGAAGAGAGAAGAGGGTGGGGCGACCTGACCTTAACTTTTTCGCGAAGAATCGCGCGCCCGAACCTCCCATGTGAGGGACGCAAGGCACCAACATGGAAACACGGAGGACGTCCAGGGAATTAGGGTCCCCCTCGACTAATGCGCGAGATACCTCCCGAACTTCCCGAGTGGGTGATGTTGAGAGATGATACTAAGGTCGGTGATCCAAAGAAGGGCGAAATAAAGAGGCCATCTGGAAGTATTCTTAGATGCAAAGTTCCCAGATGGTCGTCTCTTTAGGTTCACACGGGTCATTAGTAAGTAGGCCCAGCCTACGACATCCGTTAAAAAGAAATAATTTTTATTATGATTATTATTATTATCATTATTATTATTATTATCCCCGGAGACTATCTAGCGATAGATGAGCATTGTTCGATGCTACCGGGCGCGTCCCCAGGTTGCGGATCGGGGAAGGGCCAGCTAGGACTGGTCAGCTGCGAATATATTGAATAAGCAGTCGCGGACAGACGAACGTGAGAATGGACGAATGAGCACAGTATGAGTGGGCTGCGGCCGACGGTCTGTGGATATTCCGTCCAGACTAGCCAAGGGGAGAATAGTAAGCTTCTCGATCGGGGTGTTGTGCGAAATTAGTACCGAACCTCTGCATAAGTAATATTGGGGACCATAAGTCTCTGAAATACGGGCAAAGTCCAAGTAAAAGTGCATGTTCAAAGTGGAAAGACCGATACGTATTCACCGACTGCAGCAAATGGAAGGGTTGAACCAGGTCAGTCGGGCGCAGATATGAAGGATTACATGGCCAGTATTTCCTTATACCCGAAGCTACGTAGGGCAAATCTCACACCGTCTAGCCCGAGGTTTGGGCCAGGTGTTGGGACGGACCCGACACCGCCCATTCGATAGGGGTGACGTTAAACCTTTTGCTTCATTATGGCGCGGGCCTATCTCGTAACCTTTTTCTGTAGAGTCACTAGGTGTCGATACGAGTGACCGTCCGACAAACCCATAAGTAGGGTTTCTTATAGACGGGGTAGCCACACCGAGCTGTAGCTCCCATAATGGACGAACCATCATAATTCAGCATATATATAGACACACTTATCGGGGTTTATGGAGCCCAACCCTGTATATTAGTACCTACAGCCGAGAGTTCCGCACTATAAGTGGGTAAGGGTGCGCGCTCCGCGCGCGCCATTGTCTACAATGAAACATCCCTCTCAGTATTGACTAACACCACGACGCCTGCGGCGCCTCCTTTAATTTCCGCAGAATTTTTCCGGAAATTTACTTTTGAACTCTCAAAGTCGCGACTCTAGATAGGGCTCCATAAACACGGGTACAGTAAAAGTTTATGGAGCCTGGGCTCCAAAAATGCGCGGTAGTTCTACTCACGCGTAAAAGAGTAAATACGATCGTACCAATGAGGGTCGCGGACTCGGTTATCGAGACAAAAACAGCGATAAAGTACCTAGGAGAATGGCTCGATAACAAGCTAAGCTTCTTGGAGCACATTAGGCAGGCCTCACAAAAAGCTGCTAGAGTCACTGCAGTACTGACTTGGCTGATAGCTAATAATGTAGGGCGGCCAAGGTCGAGCAAGCAAAGGTTGCTCATGTCGGTAGTTCACTCGATCCTGCTTTATAGCGCAGAGGTGTGGGCGGACGCTCTCGACAAAGAATTTTATCGGAAAATATCGGGGGCGGTCCAACGACGGAGTGCGCTAAGAATTGCATGCTCATACCGAACAGTCTCGGAAGAGGCTGTACTACTTATCGCGGGAGTCATGCCCATCAGGCTTATGGCCAGACGAAGGAAAAGTTATTTACGATAAGAAAGACCGGCTACTGAAGGTTTACGCGTCGTCAGAAGCAAGAGAAAATGTACTAGGCGCGTCGCAGTTCGAGTGGGACCGCGCAGTAAAAGGAAAGTGGACATGCAGACTCATTGGACGGATACGTCCGTGGATCGATCAATGCATGGCGAGGTCAATTATTACCTATCGCAATTTCTCACAGCACACGGGTTCTTCCTCGCCTATCTTCACAAGATGGGCAAGGTACGAAGTCCTGCATGAGTGTCCTGTGGGGCAGCTATAGATGACGCGGAGCACACCTTCTTCGTGTGCCGCAAATGGACGGATAAAAGAATCGAACTAGAGCGCATAGTGAAAGAATATTGGGACGCAGGCGTGAATTTCGTAGAGAGCGTGCTTCGCAGGAAAAATCCGAAGAACACCTTGTCGACTATGCTAGAATAGTGGGCGCGAGGTAAGGGTAGAAACATACATATTAAACGTTGGTAGCTTAAACATGTAAAACGCTGGATACACTAGATAAGCGTAGGTTAATTCCCGTTGCTGAATTAGGGACACCGCGCTGAAGTAATCCGAATAGGCTGCCGGCGCAGAGAAACAAGTCCAGGGTATGGAGGTGGGCGTTTAGTGGGTATTCTCTTTCCAGGCTCGTCGACCTCATCGTAGGCGAAAAGGCTGGAAGGACTGAGCCCCACATACTGGGATTTGGGACCCGCATGTCCCCTCTATGGTGCGTTAATGCATTCTCCAGCTCCACGGAAAAAAGTGTTATTATTGTGTGGGATCGGGATGGGTGCGCAATCAAGACTCACGGTTGTAAATTCAATAAAACTAAGTTATAGATTATTGTCAAAGAGTTGTGCGAGGTGGGGGAGGTACTGCTCGTGAGGCGATCCGCGGAGAGACTGAGGTCCAGTGCACGGGGAGACAACCGACGCGTTCTCCCTTGAATCACGCTATTCAAAGACAAGCGCTGATTGTCTCGCCAAATCCAACGACGAATTCCTAACCGTGTTGACAGCGAAAATTCTCTTTCTGTGTATGTATGTATGAAGTATGAAATCTAAACGACGATATCATCTACCTTGATACTTGGCTGCGTGTTCTTCCATTTTGTCCGATTCTGCAGCTGTTGCAGATACTCTGATGACCAACAATCCCAAAATCTTTGCGTGAACTGCTGCATACGATGCCAGCGTTGGTGGCTCTGTAGTAAGAAGAGACGATTTGCCAATTACCAAATGGGCTGGACTAAGTACTAGCGACTCAGACGCATCATCAGAGAGCGGCGTGAGGGGACGAGAATTAAGGCATACCTCGACTTGACACAGGAGCGTAGAGAACTCCTCGTAAGTTAAGAAGTTTCGCCGAGTAACCTCTTGAGGTAATACTTCACGGATTTCACCGCCGCTTCCTAGATGCCCCCGAAGTGGGGTACCCAGGCGGATTAAAATGCCACGACGCACACTGGGGCCATACGGATTTTTTGGTTCAAAACCACCTAGAGGTCGCAATTCTCAACGGAATCTCAAAATTGTTGCTTAGGAACATTCGTTATCAAATATCGAAGAGCCCTACGAAGCCTGATTTTCCAAAAAATTAACGTATAAATCTAAGGAGTCATATAATCCTATCACATCAACCAATCAATTCAATTTTTGACCTGCAAATCCCAAAAATACGATAAACCTTTAATTTGTAAGCCCTTTACTCGTGAACTCTTGACCTTTGATCCAGTAAGCCATGCACTCATAAACTCTAAACCTATAAGCCCTAACCTCATAAGTCTTAAGGGGGTCTTATACCTAGTGGCTTCTGAGGCCAAAATCAGCTATAAAAAAGAGAAAAATGTTATTTCTGACAGAATGGCCCAAGACTTAATCTGTAGACCAATTTTATGAATCAAGGTTAAGAGAGCATGTGTCAAGAATTTATAAATTGAAGTTTTATAGCATTTTTGGGAATCACAAGTGTCAATTTTGGGGTTATAGGTTATAAATTAGGTTTATAGGTTCATATTTTCACAATTAGGCTTCGTAGCGGTCTTTGGTATTTTGTCACAAAATTTCCTGTTTTTAAAATTTCAAATTCGGTTGAGAATTATGACCTCTAGGTGGTTCTGAACCTTTTGGCCCCAGTGTGCGACGTGCCGATTGCACTGAGACTACGCCCTGTCGAATAATAGAAGTGGGACCCGGGGGAGTGCATGAGATGCAGTTCAGCGTCAGCACCGACGAAATTCGTCCCCTGGTCGCTAAATAATTAGGGGCACGGACCACGACGTGAAAAAAAGCGTCTGAACGCGGTGATAAAACCTTCTGAATCATAACTGGACACGACCTCTAAATGCACAGCCTTGATGATCATGCAAATGAATATTACAGAGTAACACTTATAACATTTATATCCCCGGTGCCACGAGGTGCGTCGAGGATCAACGCCAGAATTGAGGAAGGGGCGAACGGGCCTCATGCGCTCCGCAGACAAATCACCGCTCAGTTGGTAAATTTTGGCTGCGTTAAAGCGCTTGCATGAAAAACAATTGCGAATGTGTGGGGACTAGCCACTGCATGCTCCATGACTTAAGAAGTGGGGGTAAGCGAGCGAGTAGGAGAGAAGCGAGCGCAGAGCCCAGTCCGTTCCGGCGCTCACGAGAGTCGAGTCGCCGTGTATTCGAGAATGAATAAAGACTTGGTTATAAGAGAGAAAGCCTTCTTCATTGTCGACCTCATCCCCAGCTTCCAGCTTCACCCGTGTTCCGGCAGTTGTGGACTGCCCTAAACATCCATATCTCCACATTGGTGACCCCGACGTGATCTACGTTTGGGGTGAAGCGGAACGACTTCACTCCCGGCAGAGTGGCTGACCAAGCGACCGCGCATCGGGAACCGCACACTGCGAATTCTTGGAACTCGCACGTGCACAACTCGGCCACGGCCGGCCCTCACATACAGCGGACGCTCAACAACAATTCCCAGTCCTGGGAATCGACCAGACAACTCCTCATGCGGCGTGCGAACCCCCACAGAGCCGCCTCCGACGTCAACCTCCGGGTACGGATGCGTGAAGCCACCGACACCGGCGCCTTCTTTGCAAGCACCCGTCGAGCTCCGCAGGACATTGTTGCAGCGACCAAAGCGTCTCGTCGAGCATCTCCGAGACAACGCGGCGGCCAGAAGCATCAAGGTCAACGAACCAGCGACTATACATTTGCGTTATTATCAGTAAGTAAGGAAAGCGTGCGCAGCGAAATCGCGCTCACGACTCACGCTCGGAGTCGCGCGAAAAGGGGCTTTAGCATTCCAAAGTTCCGAGAACCGCGCGTATTATTTCAAATATTCGTGGCGCGCGGCCATCTTGGATTTATGTATCGCGCCTCGTGATGCGCGGAAGCCTACCACCTACTACCCACGCGAAGCAAGTGCGGTTTGGCAATTCTCGGAACCATTGTGTTTACCTCTCGCGAGCGAATTTGGGTCAAAACACTAAAGGTCAGGTCGTCTTCGTAAAACTCGCGGGCTAACACCGATAAAGGAAGCAGCCATTTTACTCGAATATTAAGTCGCGTGATATTAGCTATAAGTCGCGTAAGATTAGCTAAGTTCGCATAACATTAGTTTAGCTAGCGTAAGTGATTGTAGGCCTTTTCCATTTATCTTGCGACTTGTTGTAAACCCGGCGACGTGCGTGAGCAGTAGGCTGCATCGGCAATTCACAGTTTTTAATGCACCTGCGTGTGCAAGATAGCTAAATCCACTTGTGAGCCCACGCACACGCAACCATGCCCGACGGCTAAGTTCAATCGATGGAAGAGGCACGCGCCGAAATCGCTCGCCTTCAGGCCCAGCTTGGGGATCGACAAGCCGCTAACAATAACCAGGTTCCGCCGACAACCGTCAACGCGATATATCGACAGCCGAAGATTGCAGCGTTTTGCCGCGATAATCCCACGCTTTGGTTTACCCAGGCAGAAATAACCCTGCGAAATGCCGGCATCACCGTGTCTGCTACCAAAGCTGACTGCGTCGCAGAAAAGCTAGATCTCGAGGCCTTGCAAATCATTCACGACTTAACAGCCGAGCCGCGACCCCCCGAGATTTACAACCTTGTAAAGAAACGGTTAATTGACACCTACAGTAGCTCGATCGAAACGCGATTACGTCAACTTATAAAAGGGCAGGTGTCCACTATAGGAAAGCCCTCACTCATTTTAAATCGCCTACAAGGCCTGAATACAGGTGCTAGTGATAGCGTTATACGCTCCGTTTTTCTCGATCAATTGTCCCCGAACTGCCGCGCAACCCTCGCGATTTCGGAAGTTGAAGACCTCCAAAAGCTCGCACAGATGGCTGACAAGGTCGCTGAGGCTTCGGAGCCGAACCTTTCACACATCTCAACGGTAACCGTGTCGGATGCTCCTTCCGTCGCGAGCATTACGTTGCAACTAACCCAAATCTTGGAACGGTTAACCAAATTTGAAAACGCACAAAAGCGTGGACGCGATCGGAACCGCTCAAACTCCCGCTCTAGCAAACCGCGCACCAAAACCCGCGATAATTCCAATTCTGCGAAACTCTGTCGAATCCACCGTAAGTACGGGAAGGACACGCGCCACTGCCATCCACCGTGTGAGTGGAACCTAGATTCGCATCAGGAAAACTAGGACGGCCTCCCCGAGTGGAGATGATCGGTGGGAGTCCCGAGTCTTCCAAACGTCTCCATATTCGCGACACCGACTCTGGCCTTGTATTTCTCATCGATACGGGGGCGGAGATTTCCATTATCCCAGCCAGTGAGAAACACAAGCGACCCAGCGACGTTAAACTGTATGCCGCGAATACCACACCAATCGACACGTACGGTGAAAAACGATTCGTTCTGAATCTCCGACTCAGACGACCCTTTCCTTGGAACTTCTGTGTTGCAGCGGTTCCCCATCCTATCATAGGAGCGGACCTGCTCAACCACTACGGCCTAGTCGTTGACCTCCAAAGAAAATCTCTAATTGATTCTTCGACCAACGTTGCCTCGATAGGATCCATTAAAGCCACACCAAACATAACCATCAGTCCCCTAGACCGTTCGTCCAGCTACGCCGAAAGCCTGTCGAAGTTTCTCCAGATAACCGGTATCAAACAAGCCCGAACGATAGTCTCCCGCGACGTGCTCCATCACATAATCACGCAAGGCCCACCGGTAGCTGAGCGTCCCAGGCGTCTTGCCCCCGATAAACTCAAATACGTCAAGGCCGAGTTCAACAAACTCATTGAACAAGGAATATGCAGACCTTCCAGCAGTCCCTGGGCCTCACCCATACATATGGAAGACAAAAAGGACGGTACATACCGAGTTTGTGGGGACTACAGACGCTTGAACGCCATTACAGTTCCGGATAGATACCCCATTCCGCATCTACATGACTATTCAGTCAAACTACACGGGAAAACCATCTTTTCCAAACTTGACTTACACAAGGCGTACTACCAGATACCGCTGGCGCCTGAGGACATTCCCAAGTCCGCGGTGACAACGCCCTTCGGATTATTTGAATTCACCGTGATGACCTTCGGCTTCAGGAATGCTAGCCAAACATTCCAACGCTACATTATCCGCGCGTTAGGCGACCTAGACTTTGCGTTCGCGTACATAGACGACATTCTCATCTCCTCCTCGAGCAAAGAGGAACATGAGGAACACCTTCGCATCGTCTTCAATCGTCTCGAGCAGTTCTCACTGCAACTGAACCTCACCAAATGTGAGTTTGGCAAAGACGCGATCATATTTTTAGGTTATCTAATTAACAGCCAAGGCTCCCGCCCCTCACCGGAACGGGTCCAGGCCATTTTAGATTTTCCAAAGCCCAAGATCGTTCATCACATACGCCAGTTTTCAGGCTTGGTGAACTTCTACAGATCCTGTTTGCCGAACGCGGCACGCACCCAAGCGCCCCTTAACGTGTACCTTGAGGGTGCAAAAAAAAAGACAAAAGGGAAATCATGTGGTCCCCTGAAGCAGACGAAGCATTTAACAAGACCAGATCCGATCTTGCCAATGCAGCACTGCTCAACCATCCCTCCATGGATGCCCAGACCCGCGTTGTTTCAGACGCCTCTGACAACCAAATGGGGGCGGCTCTCGAACAATTCTTAAACCACAAGTGGGAACTGTTAGCCTTCTCGCGAAAGTTCAGCGCTACACAGCAGAGATATAGTGCGTACGACCGCGAACTAACGGCTGTTCACGAAGCTATCAAGTTTTTCAAACACTTCTTAGAAGGCAGAGATTTTACTATAGTCACCGACCACAAACCCCTTGTGTACGCCTTCCAGCAACATCTGGATAAAGCCTCACCGCGCCAACGTCGCCAGCTCTCCTTCATATCGTAGTTCTCCACGCGAATCGAGTACCTCCCAGGCGTGAAAAACGTGGTGGCCGACGCGCTGTCGCGTGTCGACACCATCCGGCTACCTCTTGAATTTGATCTTCTCGAACTATCGCAGCAGCAGGTGGCAGACTGCGAATTGAAACAAATCCGCGAATCAGCAGACTGTTCACTAAACCTCAAGTACATCGAATGAGATGACAAGCACCACCGCGTATACTGCGACCTTACCGGACCCGCGCTGCGACCGTACGTCCCTGCGACCCTCCGGAAACGCGTCTTTGATCTCTTTCACCAACCTGCCCACGGTAGCTCGAAGGTCACTGACCAGGTCATTAGACAGAGATACGTATGGCCGAACATGCATCGCGAAATAAAAGACTTGTGCAAGAATTGCCTGGATTGCCAACAATCCAAGATATCGCGACACGTCTCTGTCAAACCGGCACATTTTATAACTCCCGACGCTCGTTTCCAGCACGTCCACATGGACTTAATAGGCCCGATGACCAACTGCGACGGATACTTATACTGCCTCACGCTCATTGACCGGTTTTCACGTTGGGCTGAGGCAATTCCCATGAAAAACATGACCGCAGAGACTGTCCCGCGCGCGTTTTACGACAACTGGATTTCGCGGTTCGGAGCCCCCGGACCCTGACTACCGACCAAGGCGCATAGTTCGAATCTCAGCTTTTCAAAGCCTTGCTCTCACTGATTGGCTGCCAGCGGATTAGGACTACTGCGTATCACCCGGCCGCGAACGGTTTGATCGAGCGATGGCACCGAAGCCTGAAGGCAGCGATCATGTGCCACAACGATCGAAATTGGCTTAGGCAGCTATCGACCGTCCTTTTAGGTTTGCGTACCCATGTAAGAACCGACACAGGCGCGTCCCCCGCCGAGTACCTCTACGGAACTACTCTGCGCATCCCCGGCGAATTTTGCCTTCACGATGATTTCACCTCGGATCCGCAGATTTTTATTGAAGAATTCCGAGAGCACATGCGAAATGTCAGGCCAGTACCCGTCGCGCACCGTCACAAGAAGCGCGCCTTCTTCTTTAAAGACCTGCACACTTGTACGCACGTCTTCTTGAGAGTTTCCGCCGTGAAGCAACCTCTGGAACGACCGTATACGGGCCCGCACAAAGTGCTCGAACGCATTTCACAGCAGGTATACAAAATAGATGTTAACGGATCGCCGCGGAGCGTATCAGTCGAGCTACTTAAGCCCGCGCACTTCATGCCACCGGATCTAGCACCCCCGTTAATCAACCAAGCTGTCGAGCCACAGCCTCCAGCGCTCAGAACCTATACCAAAAAGAGAGTTAGAATTAACGACTCGTAGATCGTAAGAACCGATGTGCCTGCCGATCACAATGTAACTAGGTTAAGTTAGTTGATAAGCACGACACTGTACACCACTGGTACCAAACTACTCCCAATCAATAAAAAATTCGTTGTCACTCCGAGGGGAGTATGTGGGGACTAGCCACTGCATGCTCCATGACTTAAGGAGTGGGGGTAAGCGAGCGAGTAGGAGAGAAGCGAGCGCAGAGTCCAGTCCGTTCCAGCGCTCACGAGAGTCGAGTCGCCGTGTATTCGAGAATGAATAAAGACTTGGTTATAAGAGAGAAAGCCTTCTTTATTGTTGACCTCATCCCCAGCTTCCAGCTTCACCCGTGTTCCGGCAGTTGTGGACTGCCCTAAACATCCATATCTCCACAAATGCACGTCTTGACTTTGAGCTTGCCCTTAATTATCCGGAACATACGTCTAGCGAGCGCCAAGGTAAGTTGCACGCCACCGTGCAGCGACAGATGATGGTAATACCTAATACTTAGATACGTGAAGGTGCTCGAAGACGGGAGGATCACAGGATGTTTCTCGTTATCGCTCAAGGAAGAATGCTTTAAACGACTGCCCACCCTGATTAATCAACCTCAGAGCTGAGGATACTAATTCTGAAGGTAATGATCTTTCGGCAGTCGACGACCATCGCTTAAGATCTGAAAATCATTACAAAAATAATCTTTCTGAACTAAATAACACCAGACAAGTTTAGCTTGATGCACTTCCACATCAATAATGGCTCGGTCCTTGCGCAGTGGACAATCCTTAATTACTAACGAAACTTTACTTAAATACGATAAATTTCTCGAACATTGTCAAACGAAAAGTAGTACGTAAACAGTAACTCGTACAAGTTTACTTAGAGACGAATACTCATCCATCAGTGGCCAAACTCCACTAACAATCCCGATTTTAGCGACGGCTAACACGTTAGACTTTGGAACGAATGCGGAAGGGTCCGACTCGTCATGACGCGGGAGCGGTTGCTCAGAGGTAATGTCATTCAGACACGTCCATTTAGCGATAGAAATTCTTAGACGTTTAGGCCCTTGCCACCATAAGTCGTGGGCAGTTAACTCCTAAGCGATGCAACCGCGTGAAGCTAGATTAGCGGGGTTGTCAGTCGAATTGATATGATGCCAGTGAGCTTCTGGAAGAGCAATAGCGATGTCCGCGTATCTATTTGCGACGAACGTGGGCCACTTAGCTGGAATCTCGCGAAACTAGAACTAAACATACTTAGAGTCGTACCACAGATGCACCTTAGCGGATTGGAGTTGACGAGTGTCAATGAAGTAGCGCGTGAGTTTGACCGTCAATTGCGCAGCTCACAGCTCGAGACGGGGTATTGAGAGCGTCTTCACCGGCGCGACTTTGGTTTTCGCCCCTAGTATATAAAACTGCGTTTGTTCAGATAAGACTCTTAAGTAAACTATCCCTGCATAGGCGAACGTGGATGCGTCGGCGAAGTCGTGAAATTCGATACTACAAGACCGAGGCTAAACAACGATCCATCGAGAAATCCGGATTTTAAAGATAGCCTCCAAAGAGGTGTAGATATTTTGCCAATATTCGACGTATTTATCAGGTAGTGCCTGATCCCACTCCTTAGTCAGTGCCCAGAGAGACTGCATGAAGATTTTAAGTGTAACGATGGCTGGAGAAATCCAGCCGAAAGGACCGAACAATTTAGCGATTTTCGAAAGTACAGTCCTTTTAGTAACTGGACCGTCTAGGGGTTCGAGAGCCAAATTGAAGTAGAAACAATCTTGGGTGGGGTTCCAAGCGGTACCTAACGTCGAGAAGGCTAATCCTATTTTAAGATCCGCCACAGCAACGAGGTTGTCCCTCGGAAGCCACTGAACTAATTTGGCGTCATTAACTAACCAATTATGGAGATGGAATCCGCCGCTGAGTAAAAGATTGATCACCTGCTCCTGCTTGGCCTTGGCACCTGCTAAAGTAAAATCACCGGACAACACATCGTCTACGTAGATCTCGTTCTCGAGAATATAGCTACCGACTGGATAGTTCGCTGCTTCATCCTGTGCTAACTGTTTAAGTGTACGACTAGCCAAGAAGGGAGAACATTCGAGACCAAACGTTACGGTGGTAAAGAAAAACGATTCCATCTCCTTCGACTCCTTCTCTCTCCACAGAACTGCTTGAACGTGTTGATCGGCCTCGTGGACAATGATTTGTCGGAAAATTTTCTCGACATCCGCTGAGAAAACATACGAATACTGCCGCCAACGAGTGAGAAGATCGCCGGTGTCAGACAAAAGATTGGGACCTACATAAAGAAAGTCATTCAACGAGTAACCAGCTTTGGCTTTGGCTGACGCATTGAATACGGTCCGTAACTTGGTCGTTGTCCTGCTCTCCTTGACGACCCCATGATGCGGAAAGAAAAACATCTATCCATCGATAGAGTGTTTAGTGAAGCCCGGCGCATATGCCCTAACGATGGGTACTATTGGCGACGGGATGTATTGAATCGACGTAGGCAGCTTGTAATACCGAATCCTTTTGGAACTTACGCTCTAGATTTTGCAACATACGGCATGCTAACGAATAGGACCCTACCCATGTCGCCGGCGCGTTATCTTTAAAAGGTAACCTTATCGCATAGCGACCTTCCTCGTTACGGCTTACTGTCGATTGGTAGAAATCTTCACAGGTGTGTTCGTCCTCCGTCAGCAGGCGAGTAGTTATCGGGACCTCCTCGATTTCCCAAAATCTGCGCACTAATCCATTAAGTTCATCGTTGCTGGTTTGAAGATTCGCAGAGAGAGGTGACTCTCGGAACGAGAAACGAGGTGGGTCCAGATACAATCCAGCCGAGGAAGGTTTTCATTGCGATTGGAGCATCGCTTGAGGCGCCTTTTCTGAGCCCTTCCTCGATGATCTGCGCGTGTACTCGCGCTCCAAGAAGTATGTCGATTCGATCTTCTCTGAATGGCCAAAACGAGGGTCAGCTAACGTGAGCTCCTGCAGATGCTTCTAGTCAATCGATCGGCCTATAAAAGGATCGTAAGCAGTAATTCGGGGTATTATAAACGTGGTAACTCCGGAAGAGAAGGTTGAGATAAAGTGAGGTTGCATCGTGAAGTCTAATTCACTTTTACATGTAAAGGTTTTTTCCATTCCGATCCCTGATATGGGCACTCGGACAGATTTTCTATGAAGCTTTAAGTTTTGACTGAGCTCTTCCGAAATGAAGGATGACTGAGCTCCTTGATTAATGAGGGCTCGTGCCGGTACGCACCTGCCATTCTCGGCCTGAACGTGAATCCATGCTGTGGCGAGTAAGACGCTATCTTAGTTTAGATGATTCTCCGCTAAATTCGCATTCAGAAAGGTCGAAGGATCTGACACTACGACATTCGCGCACGATTTGCTCTCTGATTTTTGATCAGCGTTGAGTTCGGCTGAACCCCCGGGGTAGACTCTACACGATGTGATTGTGATTTGCAGAGGTGATTGTTGATGTGCAATAGAGTGTGATGTCTTGACGAATATCTGTAAGCGCTTCTGCATTTTTGTATGTGATGATTCGCGAAGCAATTGAAGCAAAGATGCTTTGATGCAACGACTTTCCCCCTTTCTATGAGGCTCAGAGTACGGGGAGACAAAGATGACGCACAGTGGGCTGAGAGTACAAAAAAATGCACGAAAGGCTTGATTCACTCGAATTTCGTACAAAAAAGAATTGTATACCGATGGATCCCTTCGTTTTAACCTACTTTTTGAGATAGCATTTCCCTCGAATGGTCGACATGTGTTTATGAACATGTTGTGGTTGCAGTTTTACCGTGTGGTCGCGAATTCGAAATCTTTAGCGTTTTATTATGTACGGAAATGATAAAGAATACTTCATATTGACAGATATTTGTTATTTTTTGTTAAAGTGAACTAATCGATTTTATAAGTAAAAAATATATAAAATTTGCTTACACAATGAATTCAGAAATTCTATGCAATTTGAAAAGCTACATGTCACGCATTTTGTTTAAATTTTCGTGTTTAATATTAAATAACTTGTCCAAAACTTCGATGACCAATATATTTTCTTTATTGAATCTTTTTTCTGGTAGTTTATAGAATGCATATACGTTTTTTTACTGGCTATTTTCTGGAAGTAACGAAATTATACAAACATACAAAATAAAATCGCGCTGTCGCATAAGGCTCTGTAGCAATATAACCTCAAAAGTCGATTTTTATTAATGTGATACTTATTTTATTCTTCGTCAAGCTAAATTGAAATTTCGCACAGAGATTGGAATAATCATTATTTATCACGTATTTCAATTTTATTTAAAAATATTGGTTTTGATTTTGCGAAACCCCTCCTTAAAACGCTAAAAGAATTTTTTTATATAACAGCTAAGTGATATATTATAATATACTAGCTTTAGTAAAAAAATTTCAAGCATTATGAAGGACGAATTACACTAAAAATTGCAAAAATAACAAAATATCTGTCAATATGAAATATTCTTGACCATTTCCGTACATAATAAAACGCTAAAGATTTCGAATTCGCGATCACATGGTAAAACTGCAATCACAACATGTTCATAAACACATGTTGACCGTTCGAGGGAAATGCAAAAAGTAGGTTAAAACAAAGGGATCCATCGGTATACAATTCTTTTTTGTACGAAATTCGAGTCAATCAAGCATTTCGTGCATTTTTTTGTACTCTCAGCCCACTGTGCGACGCATTCTCCCTTAAATCACGCGATTCAAAGAGAAGCGCTGATTGGCCCGCGAAATCGAACGACGAATTCCTAACTGTGTTGACAGCGAAAATTCTGTTTGTGTGTGGGTACGTGTGAAGTGTAAATTCTAACCAATTATTATTATTAGAACAATAATAATCACAAGAGCGATAATAACAATGATAATGAAAAATTAAATAATAACACATTCACACAAAAAAGTGCTAATCTCCATTGGCACCATTTTTTGTATGCCGGTGTAATTAGAACAATATTGATTATTAAGTTTAAATTTTTTCATAATTTTCATAGTATTTAATCTCACACCTAGAAATGTGATCTTTTAAATAAATAGAAAAAAATTAAATTAAATCAATAATATACTCATATAATATTTTTATAACAATATATTCATCTTTTGACCAAATAATCCAAACTAGAGCTCTTTAAGACTCTTCGATGCCATAATAATCAGATTTAAAGATTTTTGCTTTGGCGTAACGTACAGATTCTAAAAATTATTGGATGTTCTGTTAGCGGAGCTGACATTTTCAAAATTTGATAGCAGACTTGTAACGAGCGACCTCGAAAACTCCTATATGCAAACATTCTATGAAATTTTATGGATTGAACTACATACTTATAGTTATTTTGGGTTGGGGTGGTTCAGCTCCCTTAGAGGTAATACTTGTGAAAATTCCGAAGCGCATAAACTTTATTTTTGTGTTTTATGTGTTAAAAATATATGTTTATGTTTTAATTCTTTTAGTTGTTTTACGATGTTTTATTAACCAGTTATGTCGAAAAATATCAGTTTTCAACCATTAAAACATGGGGGATGCCACTCTTCGAATCACTATGAAATACTTGCTTTTTTATCAGAAATAACCTCCATTTTGTTTCGTTGTAAATATTTATTTTAAGCCAAAATATTAAAAAAAAAAAAGCTTTTTGGAGTTTTTACACCTTAAAAGTGAATACTGGCCGATAAAAAAAAATACAAGTATTTTAGTTTTTTTATGCTCTACATTATGATATTAAAATCATTAAAATCGGTGAGTTCGGGTTCGGAACCTTTCCTTGTAAGTTAAACGATTTGTGATTTTTTATTTTTTACTCTTTCTATTTTTTGTCATTAAAAAGCAACTATTTTTGTACAATTTTATATTTTACAAGGAAAGAAAAATCATTGCCAGTAGTAGGGGTACAACTCAGGCAGACACCGGTGGGCGTGGCCTGGGGTACAACTCAGGCAGATAGGTGGAGGAGGGGGAAGCGTTCTGGCGCCAGAGGTATGGGGTACAACTCAGGCAGATCGGGTGGAGCGGGTGGTGGTGGGTGGAATTTGGTGATGAAGGTATTGCAAAGGCATATGCAATTTTTTTGCAATTTTTTTTTTTTTTTTTTTTTGCTGAATTTTATAAATATGTGGGTGTAAAATGTTATTTATGAAAATTTGAATGAAATAAAATTATTAATAAAAATTTGTTAATATTTTTTGTCAATTTTTTTAGATTTTTAGTATATTTTACTAATGAAAGAATTATATAATTATAAATTTTTAGAATATGTTTATTTAAAAAGTTTAATGGTTGGAAGGATGTTTTCAAAGGGTATGTTTGGAAAAAAAATAAACACAACAAAAATTTTTGAGAGGTTCATTTTTGAGAGATAAGATTATACATGTTTTAAAATACACATAAAAATACACGAGAAAAATATAGATATTGTGAGTGATGGATTACACATTTAGGTTTACAGCATTGGTTTTTATGACAACATATAATTTTAGTATTTACGAATTTCTTATTAAAAATACTAGCAAGTTCAGGCGTTCTGCGCGCGCTCTTCCTTTACGTTACATATACCTATACAATTAATATTGAAATATTATGAACTTAAAATTTATTTTACTTTTTAACATCCGCACATTAATACAATCTTTTTTATTGAAACTTGGATTATATTTATTTTGGTTTATTTCTACAATACAAAAATTTGGAGGTTAGAAATTTAATTATAATCAGAACAGTACGTAGTCCTTCATTGTTAACTATAAATAAAATTTTAATACTTTTTTGTTATACAAAAACAAATTTGAAGTCATTACTATTTATGACTTATATTTTTACTTTAAATATTTCATAATTTCAAACTTTGTTGGTTTTATTTGGACTAATCAGCTAAGACCTTAAGCGAAGAACTAAGGTCACCGTCTACCAATCACGGGCCCCTTTTAAACGGACTTAACCAATCGCAAAGGTTTTATTTCGGCTTCACATTTCCGTCATCATTCTTTTAAGAGAGGATTATTTTAAATGGATATGCTTAACTTATCGTTACTACGGGTATTTTTGGTAAAAAGTATACAAGACATATTAAGATTATAACCAGTACATATGGGAGCGTCCGCCAGAAACCAGCCAGCGGGCGCGCGGGATGCATTTTTCATGCTCTGTTCAACTCACTCGTAATCATATTCTGAGTCTCTCAGAAAAAACAAAAGACACATATCGATAGATTTTTTCCTGCTCTTTCCAATAGTGCTATTGTTTTTACTCCGTAACTTTTTCTTCTGGTCGAAAATTCAAGTTGAAAGTTTAGAGACATTTTTCTCAAAGTATATCATGTTTTTTTCAAAGTGCATATGACCATTCGAAAGTACAAGTCTTAAGCTACAAAACCCTAAATTTTCAAATTCGAGAAATGAAGGACTCAAAAGTAACAAGATTAAAAAGACAGCGGTGAGTGGCCGCGCCGCGCTCGGACGCACCGCACGCTCGAGCTTGATATAATGAGCTCGTAATCGTATTTTGAGTCTCTCAGAAAAAAACAAAAGACATACACGGAGCGCTCATTTTAGCTACGGCACCATAAAGTTACTTCGTGCTAATACATCATACTATTCGCTGCCACAGAAGTAAACAATGCGTGCATGGAGAGTAACGCCACCATACCAGTGTAGCTTGGAAACTGTCGAGCGTCAATAGCAAGAGGTTCATACCACGGTGGTATGAGATTCTTACAATCGAGGAGTTTCGTTTGGCACCGTTGCACGAATTCCATACTCTCGTGGTATAAACTTTCTGCTTTCGGCGCATGGGGGTATCTCCTCCTACGGTAGCCTGCTCTACTATGCTAGTCAAGTATAACAAAAATTGATGCTTCTATAGCACGAGATCCCGTACTATCATAGTTAAATTGAGCTCTCCGTGTATATCGATAGATTTTTCCTGCTCTTTCCAATGGTGCTATTCTTTTTACTCCCAAACACTTTCTTCTGGTCGGAAATTCGAGTGGAAAGTTCAGAACCATTTTTCTTAAAGTATAACATGTTGTTCTTCAAAATGCATAGCATCATTCGAAAGTACAAGTTATAAGCTACAAAACCCTACATTACAAAAATTGTTTAACGATGATAATTTGTCGAAAAATGAAAAAATGTTGCTTTTAAAATTACTCCCAAAAAACTGGAGTTCTCGTAAAGTTGCTAATTTTTCTAATTCATCCCGTTGGCTTGTAACAAAATGTTTGTCAGATAGTCAATCCCTTTTAGTTTATAAAAGGGGAAATCGAAAAATATCATGTGATACTGTAAACGAAGTAAAACTTTTCTATCAAAATGACGATAATAGTAGAATCATGCCAGGTTATAAAGATAATAAGTGTATACGAAATGATGATGGCACAAAGACCTATGTTCAGAAACGACTTGTTTTGTACAATCTTAGAGAGTTATATTTAAAGCATAAACAACAGTATCCCGAATCGAAAATAGGATTCACTAAATTTGTCGAATGGCGCTCTAAATATTGTGTTTTAGCTGGTGCTAGTGGTACGCATTCAGTGTGTGTGTGCATTTATCATCAAAACGTGAAACTCCTCTTAGCTGGTTTAAGAAATTCAGGAGTTTCTTTTGATAAAATGGATACTTACAAAGATTGTATAGCTGAAATAGTTTGTAAAATATCAACAACGAAAAGTTACTTAAATATGTGTCAAAATTGTCCTGGTATTGAACCTCTAAAAACGGAACTTGAACTATTTCTTGAAAGGTCTGGGGTTAATGAAGTAAAATTTCAAATGTGGAAAACTACTGATAGATCAACATTGCAAACTGAAATTGTTTCTAATTCTTTATTTACTGATATCTTTTTTCCTCTTTTACATAAACTCAAAACTCATTCTTTCATTTCCAAACAGCAGTCATCTTATTTTCAAATCTTACGAGAATCCTTAAGCAAAGGAGAATTTTTAATTTCCCTAGATTTTTTGGAAAACTATGCGTTCATTGCACAAGATGCGGCACAATCATTCCACTATAATAATAATAATCAATGTAGTTTGGCAACAATAGTTATTTACTACAAAGGTTCAGATTCTAAAATTGAACACTAAAGTATGGCGGTTTTTTCAGACAACTTAATTCATGATACTGTGGCAGTTTACCTAATTCAAGAAATTAGAATCGATTACCTTAAAAAATCTTTTGATTTCGTTAAAAAAATCATTTACTTTACTGATGGAGCTACACAACATTTTAAAAATAAACATAATTTTCAGAATCTTTTTCATCATTATGAAGATTTTTCCGTTGAACCTGAATGGCACTTTCATGCGACTGCTCACGGAAAAAATTCATGCGATGGAATCGGTTCTTCTATAAAAAGTAATGCTAGGCGAGCAAGTTTGCGGAAAGTATCCGATAATTATATATTGACGCCGCAAGATCTTTACCAGTGGGCGACTAAATACTTCGAAAATATTTTGTGCTTTTTTCATCAAAAGATGAATATGCTAAGGCTACAGATAAATTAAGACAAAGGCTAGATTCAGCGAAAACAGTGCCTGGAACTTAATCGTTTCACTGTGTTAGATTATTAGCTAACATTAAAAAGTTAGAACTAAAACGATTTTCAACATCCAACGATTCTCAATTATATTTACCAGTTAATAAAGCCGAACCCTCTAAAACTCGAATTAAGAAAAACATGAGTATCGTGAAAAGACCAATAAAAATAATCGCAAATAAAAATAAAAGAATTAAGGTTTAAATAAAAAATTAATATATTTAAAACGTAATATATGATGCACTGATAAAACATTGTGTAATGCTTTTAAATAGGAAACAACGAAAATATGCACTACGTTTATAAAAGCACACTCGGGTCCAGCGCAAAAAGTTTGCGCAGCCGCTCGCCGCTGTCTTTTTAATCTTATTACTTTTGAGCTCTACGTTTCTCCCACTTGAAATGTAGGGTTTTGTAGCTTATAACTTGTCCTTTCGAATGGTGCTATGCATTTTGGAGAACAACATGTTATACTTTAAGAAAAATGGTTCTGAACTTTCCACTCGAATTTCCGACCAGAAGAAAGTGTTTGGGAGTAAAAAGAATAGCACCATTGGAAAGAGCAGGAAAAAATCTATCGATATATGTCTTTTGTTTTTTTCTGAGAGACTCAAAATACGATTACGAGCTCATTATACCAAGCGCGAGCGTGCGGCGCGTCCGAGCGCAGCGCGAAGAGCACGCCGGCCACTCACCGCTGTCTTTTTAATCTTGTTACTTTTGAGCCCTTCATTTCGCCAATTTCAAAATTTAGGGTTTTGTAGCTTAAGACTTGTACTTTCGAATGGTCATATGCATTTTGAAAAAAAAACCTGATATACTTCGAGAAAAATGTCTCTGAACTTTCAACTTGAATTTTCGACCAAAAGAAAAAGTTTCGGAGTAAAAACAATAGCAGCATTGGAAAGAGCAGGAAAAAATCTATCGATATATATCTTTTGTTTTTTTTCTGAGATAATGAGAATACGATTGCGAGCGAGTTGAACAGAGCGCGTTTTGCATGAAAAATGCGTCCCGTGCGCGCGCTGTCTGGTTTATGGCGGACGCTCCCATATATAACACAAAAACTCAATACAATAATGGCCGCAGACATCAGAGTCAAGGTTGTGTAGTTGTTGTAAATTCCAATGGTAGAAGATACAGTTTCTTCTGAGTTCGTTGATGTGATATGGAACTGATAGTGGTAGCCCATAGCTGTCGAAGAAAACACAATGTCCAGCTGCGTCGACGTAGCTCGCAACCCAGTGTGAACCATGTTTATGGCTTTCGTCGACATTAGTAACAAGGGCACACGGTCGAGTCCACACAAACGGAATCTTGTCTGCAGGAAACATTCCCAGAGTTAGCGCTGGTATATGACGCAGAGCTTGCTGTATTTGAAGTGAGTTCATGTTTGGAATGATGATTTTCGTCTAGCGACGTGTCCCCACCTTTGACTAAACTGGTTTCTGAGGGTGGGGATGTCGCATCGAGTAGCGTAGTTTCCGTAGAAGAATAAGTTTTTAAATTTTGTATTTTTTCGCATAAATCTTTAAGGTATTGTAATGAACTGTCGACTTCGTCTCGTGGCGTTGCTGTTTTTGTTTTTGTTGTTGTTGGTCATGATTTTATCGAATGGAGAGTTTTCATGAGCCATATTCGAAGTTTATATACAAAATCTAATGAACATGAAAAATATTCACTTCTTTTACCATGATAGAAGCAGAAATGTTCATTTACACGTGGTAGTTTTTAATCGAAGGGCACATGTACTCTTCTAGATTGATGATTTCTCTTGAAAGAAGATTTTCGAGGAAATGTTGTTTTTGGTAACCTCGAACACATATGCGTACGGCGTTTCTGGCTACTTCTTTAAGAGTTAGAATCACATCTTGAAAATTTGATACTCTGTCAAATCACTCGATGCCATGATGACACAACGGTTTAACAATCCAATGAGCAAAATAATTGCAGTCAACACCAAGAACGGCAACTTCTTTAGGCAGAAAATCGCCGTTTTTATCGTGAAAGCCTTGAATGTCTATTATAAAATCAATATTTTCCATGGTAGTTTGTGCACATGTGTGGGATGTAATCTCCGGGTTCTTTGAGTAAACTGGCATGTGGAAGCAGCAGAAGCAACAGGAAGTTTAGAGTACCTGCTGCTCCCCTCTAGTAAGCGAGTTTACGACCACGGATTTCTCCGCGCCACTGGGTGTAACTAGAGAAACCGCGCGTTCCACAGAAACATACTCGATTCCCCCTTTCAATCGTAAGTAGGCCCGACGCGCCAGTTTCACTTCGCGTTTTACTTACATGGGTTGATATACAAATTTAAATACATTTTGCGCGAATTAAAATTAATTTACAAATGGCAGGCCCGCTAGTACACTTCGATATACGCAAATACACAACTTAGTAACTAAATAAATAGCTTAAACAAAAAAATGCAGATCTCATTCGCGACACATGCTTATAACTCCCAACAACCAACAAACGAAAAAGTATATTTTGGGTACAGACCCCTCCCTCCTTTTAAATTCAAACAAAGATGGCTTAATTCTATCCTAAACACTAATAGTACCATGTTTTATTAGATACTAGTAGTTGGCAAAGTGTGCAGATAAGTCCGGCGTTAAATCGAAAGAGAATAGACATTAGCCATTTGCGTAATCTGAGCGGTTAATGTCGTTTCCTTCGTTCATATAATGTATGCCAGTCCTGAAGAACAAGATGTCATAAGCTTCGACAAATTGAGGAGAATTTCCAGTAAACTTTCGTTGCAAAGGTTTACTAGGAATCTCCAAACCATCGACGTATAACGAAAGAAAATTGACTGAAAAATTTTGAAAAGTGAATGGGTTAATGGTTCAATATCCATTGAAAGCTTTATTATTCACAAAACCTAGTATAATTCTTTTTGGTAGTTGGCTTAAAATAACGTTCTCTAAATCTTCGCCAGTTATTCCGCTATGTATAGTGAAATATTTAATTTCTACTCATTATTGGATATTTTGCTGTTGTTGAGGCGAGAGTATTTGCGTGAGCTATCAATACAGTATGGCTGACTTTTACGCGACGGAGAAGTAAAATTGCTTCACGCATGTGTACAGTGTAATTTACATCCGAATTATCCATTAAACAAAAAACGTCTTTGGAGCGTACCAGTCACAAGCGAACTTGTACACCGTTTAATACTAGTTTGTCTTGATCAAAGACATCACAGTGTAAATGATATATCGACAGTTTTACCATCTTGCAAGTATTTGCGTCTTTCTATCAATCCTTCATTTTTTCCAGACGCTGGCATTTCGTGCGTTTGAGTATATAAACAATTGATCGGGAATCGCTTTTGAAAAACTAGCAGGATGTTTTGCCACAGATGTTACATCTAACGAAGATACTTTAACTTTTGAAAAACCATCTTCAAAGCCTAAAATCCATTTTACTGGATCACTAAACAAGACAGGCTGACAAGGCTTACTTTCGGGTTGTTTTGTAACAATTTCTTTTGTAGTAATATAACCTCCTTTATCATCGTAAAGTAATTTAGAGCATTCATTTTTATTATTCAATTGTAAAAGTGATTCGTTTATTGCACTTACAAGGCTATTTATGCAGTTGTATGTACCATGTTGAAAATATTTTTCTCAATGGCCGGCCCGAGCTTCTATTAATTTGGTATCACCGTGGCGAAGATGTAAACTTGTACAGGGCATGTAAATTTCTGCGAGGCCGACTATCCATTTGTCGTGAATACTACTTCTCGAGGCACGTGTATCGAGTAATTAGTTGTTATGTTTGACGGAAAATATCTCATACTACTATTGCTCGGTAGTACAACACTAAATTCACTTCGATTCATTTTTACAATTTTTTCACACCTTTAGCAGAAATCCAAGAATTGAATTTTTCGGGATAACCAACCCAACTGACAAAATATTGTTTTTTCCCTCTTTTACCACGGGTTTGTAAAATTTTGTCAATTTTATATACTTGTTTATCGACACGTTCTCTGTGAACAAGACTAAGTTCTTCTGGATAGAAAAATCCTTCAATATTTTCTCCGCCAAAATCGGTCAGATTGTAGATAAATAAGTTTTGTCTTTTTAAAACGTGCATAATATTAAAAATTTCTTCACTTCAAGATTTTGCAGCGCCTTTTTCAAATACATTTTTTTCATGGCTTATACGTTCGTTATAACCAGTTTTATTTTTGGTTTCTTTAAATGAACTTGTTTCCGCGACGCACGTTCGACTACATTTTTTCTAGCGATGTGAGCATTATAAATAGTTACTGCTGCTAGAGGTATTTTTACAGTACTGTGAGGTATCTTGTTGTAGGCTGTTATTAATTTTTGTAGAACGTCAATATATCTATATGTATTTTTATATGTAAAATATCTGTACATGTGTTCTTTGAGAGTTTGTATAAAACGTTCAACCACGGCCGCTTTAACATCTGGATTGCTTGCGACGCGTAAGATTATATCATTTTCTCTCAAAAATACTTCGAACAAATTCTTTTCCCCGGTTGGTTTGTAACAATGCGGGAAAACGATTTTTATAATTTTCCAGTATTTTCTTGAAAGCTTTTGTAAATTCATGAGTTGTTTTGTTACGTAACGGTTCTCCCATGCAAATTTGCTTAAAACATCTATGGTAACTAAAATATAAGAGTATCCATCGTTGTAATTTTTAAACGATGTCATTTGCATTAGGTCGCCTTGCTAGACTCTCCAGCTTTTATTACTGTATTGGATAATTCATATAAAGAATCATTGTTTTTACTTTCAATAAGAGGAGCTGGTCACTTTCAAATGTTTCTTCAATAGGGGACTCTTTTTTGCTAGACTTACGAGAAAACGAGCGATTAGCGAGTTCCCAAATTTCAGGGTTTCCAATAAATTCCCGTGGAGTTGTAATATTTTTAAGTAAAGTTGCAAATTCTCTTCTACCTATAGCTATTACGTTTTTTCTGTCTCTACAAGCATCGTTCACCAAGTCCACTATATTGGAATTTATTATTTTTTCACCATCTATGTACACTACACCACTTTCTCCCCATTTAATCTGAACACAATTATTTTTTAAATGGCTAAGTAATAACTGAGCCTTTTTTGGTATAGTTTGGTACACTTTGTAAAATTGGATCATCGCCCATGCCATTGGAACCTTAATAATTGTCTTTGGGTGTGTTCACCTTTCGTTTCTGTTCGTCGAAAAATAAGTATCTTTGCAGAACTCTTAAATAATATTTCAATCTGTCGTGGTCGTTTGCGTATGTTTTTGAATCCAGGATTTTTCGCATTTTGTCATCTAGATGAGTCAAGTTATCTCCAATCATTTGTGTACTTTCCAGAGCAGGCAGTGTAGCTGAGGTTGTCAAACTGTTTGTAGTATTAACAGAGGCGGACTGACCGTCTCGAATTCTGTCGGGCTGTTCTTTAGATGTTAATACCATTTTCTTGCTCTTCCATTACTTTAAAATATGTTTGAAAATATTTCTAATATAGGGGTAAGCAGAAATGGTAAAAAAACTTCCACCTTTTTGAACGAGAAAACGTTTCTTTCCTTCCCAAGAATTTTTACGCAAACTTTTTTTGGCAAGTTTAAACACTTCTAACACTTTTATATTTTCTTAATTTTTGTTTTTCCACAGATATTATCGATACAGCACCTTAGAAAATTTAACGCATATACACAAATATATTTTATTAATTTTTCATCTGCGGATCGTAACAGAGCAAGACATTGCTTCTTATCAGAATGTTTTATCGCTTCTAAAAGAGCAATATATTTTTTACCAAACGGCGAGTAGCGTTTACTACGTCGGCGCCCTGTAGACTGATCCATTGCTCATCACACACGGGAAAATTATTCAAAACCTTTTGTAATTTTGTTTTTCGGGAAATGAATCAGTATTTGATGAAAATTTATTTGTGAAATTTTTCCACTGTGATTAAGACTTTTTTTCATCCTTTTTATTCGAACCGTAGTCTGGAGTATGGAATATTGGTTTTTGCAGAACTTTTTGAGCGATCCATCTCGACGACTGTTCAAAGCACACTCAGATAAATTTATAATTTTTCATTTATATATATGGGACGTTTAACGTCACTTTTACCCCCCCCCCCCCCTGTCCAAAAATTGAGAGGACGTACGAAAATGTATGACCACTCAAAATTTTCCTTGAAATATAGGCTTTCGAATGCGAATTGGCAGAAGCCATGATTTCAAGATGGACCACCAACATGGCGGCCATAACGATAGAAAGTGCATAAGACATGTGTGTAAAAATTCAGAATAGCGATAAAAAATTAAGAAAATATTCATGCAGTAGTTTGTCTGGCTACTGGTTCAGATTTCACGATCAAACTTTCAAAATTGAAGATGGCGGATCCAATATGGCGAATGAAATTTCAAAAACCGACGGATCCATTCAAAATTTGGTATACGGGGGTTTTTCAAGATGCTAATCGGGAATCTGAAGTTAAATTTGTAAAATACAAGATGGCGGATCCAATATTGCTCAGAAATAATGTCGACAATAAAAAAATCTCACGACACTTTACATGAAATTATAAACGGAAACTATTATTGATGATTTTTTGATTTATCGCGTTATTTCCGAATACGAAAATCTCTAATATGTAAATCCACAAGTTCACATGAGGCAAAGTGTATCGAAGTTTATTTCTTCCTTATCCGTGAATTAAGTAATCGATAAAGCATCAATGATACTCACGAAAACATATTCATAAACGTTCTTGCTTTTCTTGCTGGGAATAGTTATTGTATTATATTAGTCGTTTCACAACTACCCGTTAGAAAAGTGATTTTCGACATTGGCGTCGTTTTCGCGACTACTCTTGCTGGAAATAGTTTCCGTATTTAAATCAGTGATTTTCACGACTACTCTAGTTGGAAATAGTTCCCGTATTTAAATCAGTACTTTTCACGTTGCTGGAAATAGTTTTCGTATTTAAAACAAACGTCTTTAATTTTGCAAATTTGACTCCGAATTCGCGATCAGCAACTCAAGAAAACCATGTATAACAAATTTTGTATGAATCTATTGATTTTTGAAAATTTAGCCCGCCATATTGGATCCGCCATCTTAAATTTTACAACTTTCACTCCAGATTCCTGATCAGTAACTTAAAAAACCTAGGTATACCAAATTTTGTATGGATCCGTTGATTTTTGAAATTTCGTTCGCCATATTGGATCCCCCATCTTGAATTTTGAAAGTTTGACAGTGGAATGTGAACCAGTAGCCAGACAAGCTACTGCATGAATGGTTTCAGAATTTTTTTTATCGCTATTCTGAATTTTTATACACAAACCTAATGCACTTTCTATTGTAATGGCCGCCATATTGGTCGGCCATCTTGAAATCATGGCTTCTGCCACTTCGCATTCAAAAGCATATATTTCAAGGAAAATTTTGAGTAGTCATACGTTTTCGTACGTCCTCTCAATTTTTGGACAGAGGGGGGGTAACGGTGACGTGAAACATCGATATATATATGTGAGATGATGACTCGTACGTTCCAAAGTGTAAATTTTGAAGGAGGTTGCAATAAAACGATCAACGAGGAACCAAGAAAAATTCATTTAAAACTTCGTTTATTGGCCGACGTTTCGGTACTAATATTAATACCTTCATCAGGGCTAAGAAGGGAAAAAATACATAGTTAAAACATATATACAGAATATTTTAGGCAAAAGAACCCATTAACACTTTTTTTGGCATTTTACTGACCTAATAAATTAACGAAAGTTTACACCATGGTTCGTAGACAAACATAGGTGACGTCGATCAAGTAATGATACAGCACATAGTGCAACGTCAGTGAGCGGATTTTATTTAACTAGACATTTTGAAAAGAATTCGAGATTGAAAATTTGATTTTAAGTTAACGAAAATTAAAATTTTATACGAATATAACAATAAACAGCTAGAGCTCTTACCCATCCTGCACTCTGGAGTCCCATTTTTCGACACTGAGAGAAATGCGAAATTTCCGGGGTTTATATACCTACAGGGGGGACGCTAATTTTCGCAAATTCAAATTCTGAGAGTGAGAGGAGAGGGAGCGCGCCAACAAGTAGCATACTGGAGATCGTACGACTAACAGCGTTTATTGTTATTTTCGTTATTGCAGAAGTGTCTATTGGTTGTTTCAACGGATTTTTTATAAATGTACTTGAGATTCTTAGTTTTGTCCATTCGATTTAGGCTGTTATTTTGCGAGTGTATGTGCAACATTTCTGAAAAAGTGCGTTTACGGAAGTTTGTTTCGGTGTCTATTATGAGTGTATTCTCAAAATCTATTTTATGTCCAGTTTTTTGAACGTGCTCTGAGAGTGCGGAGGTCGTTAACGATTTTGAGACCGCGTATTTATGTTCGTATACACGTCTGTTTAACTTCCTTTTTGAGGTGCCTACGTAAGAGGCATCGCAATCTTTGCAGTTTATTTTATAAACGACAGATGCAGTTTCGAGCGGATCTAGTTTATCTTTTCCGAGTCTAATAAATTTAAGCTTATTTATGTTTTTACTGATTGTTTGTAGGTTTTTAACATCTTTCATAGTGCTGCATAATTTTTTATTTAAGTCTTTTATGAATGGAATGACTAAGGTCTTATTGCCAAAAAATTGCAGTTATCTATGGTTTAGTCGACAAAGCAATTAAAATTTCACATATCTCTTTCCATAAAGATAATTTAAAAATAATAAAATCCTTTCTTATTCAAAACGACTATCCTCCTACATTCATTGAAAAATATATTAAAAAACGTCTGCACTCTTATAATAATAGTCAATTCTTAAATTATAATAAACAAGATTACCGCAATAAGACCTTAGTCATTCCATACATAAAAGACTTAAATTAAAAATTATGCAGCACTATGAAAGATGTCAAAAACCTACAAACAATCAGTAAAAACATAAATAAGCTTAAATTTATTAGACTCGGAAAAGATAAACTAGATCCGCTCGAAACTGCATCTGTTGTTTATAAAATAAACTGCAAAGATTGCGATGCCTCTTACGTAGGTACCTCAAAAAGGAAGTTAAACAGACGTGTATACGAACATAAATACGCAGTCTCAAAATCGTTAACGACCTCCGCACTCTCAGAGCACGTTAAAAAAACTGGACATAAAATAGATTTTGAGAATACACACATAATAGACACCGAAACTAACTTCCGTAAACGCACTTTTTCAGAAATGTTGCACATACACTCGCAAAATAACAGCCTAAATCGAATGGACGACACTAAGAATCTCAAGTACATTTATAAAAAATCCGTTGAAACAACCAATAGACACTTCTGCAATAACGAAAATAACAATAAACGCTGTTACTCGTACGATCTCCAGTACGCTACTTGTTGGCGCGCTCCCTCTCCTCTCACTCTCAGAATTTGAATTTGCGAAAATTAACGTCCCCCCTGTACGTATATAAACCCCGGAAATTTCACATTTCTCTCAATGTCGAAAAATGGGACTCCAGAGTGCAGGATGGGTAAGAGCTCTAGCTGTTTATTGTTATATTCGTATAAAATTTTAATTTTCGTTAACTTAAAATCAAATTTTCAAACTCGAATTCTTTTCAAAATGTTCTAGTTAAATAAAATCCGCTCACTGACGATGCACTATATGCTATATCATTACTTGATCGACGTCACCTATGTTTGTCTACGAACCATGGTTTAAACTTTCGTTAATTTATTAGGTCAGTAAAATGCCAAAAAAAGTGTTAATGGGTTCTTTTGCCTAAAATATTCTGTATATATGTTTTAACTATGTATTTTTTCCCTTCTTAGCCCTGATGAAGGTATTAATATTAGTACCGAAACGTCGGCCAACGGCCAAGAAACGAAGTTTTAAATGAATTTTTCTTGGTATCTCGTTGATCATTTTATTGAAACCTCCTTCAATATATATATATATATATATATATATATATATATATATATAAACAGATGTATAGGTACATATGTAGACTCGTCCGCATAAGTCCCGATCCCTTTACGTATGTTGTCCGCATAAGTATCGTTTCCATTAGACCCGTGTCTGCACAAGTCACGCTTGGCTAAAAAAATAACTCCCTCTCTATGTAGACACTCAAAAATGTCTGCACAAGTCGATGAAAGTCCGCATAAGTACCGCTCCCATTAAGGATGCGTCCGCGTCCGCATAAGTTACCTTTGAGATAAATATAGATATATATATACATATATATATAAAGAGCTTTAACCGTTATTTCCGGGATTATATAGGGCCCTATAGTTTATTTCTTCAGAGTTACGCTATACAAGTGACTAAAGAAATAATGGACCCTGGGGTTATTGACTCTAGAGGGTTACCGGTAATAACGCTTATATACCATAGGAAATTCCGGTAAGTCCCGGAAATAACGAGCGGGTTCCGGAAATAACGCTTATATACCAAATTGGTTACCAGAAATAACCGTTGCAGATATTTATATATATATATATATATATATTCACATCTGGGACGCATTTTGAGGATTATATAGGTCATATATACCGAATTTTGAGGATTTTGTAGGCATTTTGAGGAGTCTCCTCAAAAGTCCAAAGCACTCGAGAGGCATTTTGAGGATTTTTCAGCGGTTTCCACAATAGTGTGTTAATACATCGATTTCGGAAATTCCGTGATATTTTTCCGTAAAAGCGGGCGCCGCAGGCGTCGTGGTGTTAGTCAATAACCTTAGGGTCATTATTTCTTTAGTCACGCGCTTGTTTATTGGTTGTTTATAACAATGTTTATATTTGTGTCACCACTATTGTACAAATTCTTTATGAAATCCTCAAAATACCGTCCAATGATATATATATATATATATATATATATATATATACACATAAATCGGTACTATTGGGGTCCTAGAGTTTCTTACTCTGAGAGTTTACATTGGAATACCGGAACAAATACACTTGATTAAAGAAATAATGACCCTAAGGGTACCGTGATTCGCAGGGGGCCTGCGGCGCCCGCTTTTAGTACCGAAATTCCGGAACAAAAGCCCGGAAAAGTACCGAAGATGTATTGTAGACGAAGCCTTATGGACCTCAAAAGTAGCGATAGATGCATCATATTTTTGAAGCCGGTCCCCAAAAAGGACAAAAGTCCACAAAAGTAGCAATCTATGGTGTATATATACCCCAAAAGTACCAACACATATACCTATATATATATATATATATATATATATATATATATATATATATATAAATAAACTTGTATAACGTTAGTTCCCAGGACCCCATGTTACTGTATACCTATACGTGACTAAAGAAATAATGTCTCTTATGGGGGCCGATGTCCTCAAAACTGACGTTAAACATATGTAGATTCAGGAACTGTCCCCAAAACTAACAACTGTCCCCGAAACCAACGTTAAACATCTGGAATGTCCTGGAAACTAACATAAAACATAAATATATATATATATATATATATATATATATATATATATATATATATATATATATGATATGTTATATCATATATAAATATGATATGTTTGTAAGTTGGTACTTTTGAGGAGATGTGAACCTTTCGCTCAGGGTTCGAACAATGTGACTAAAGAAATCGTGACCCTCAGGTTACCGACTCTGGGAAAAGGGGGTATAGATTTCTCCTCAAAAGTCGCGATTCTTGCTTTGAGAAATTTGAGGAGTCTCTTCAAAATGCCGACATCTCTTCAAAAGTACCGATCTATATGTTGATATCTCTTCAAATATACCAATTCCCATAGTTATGAGATATATATATACACACACACACACACACACACACACACACACACACACACACACACACACACACATTTGTTTTAACAGATTTCCATAAAAGAAAATGGGCTCCATAAATATGCTCATGTGTATAAAAGGGCTCCATAAATCTGTTAAAACAAATGTGTGTGTGTGTGTGTGTGTGTGTGTGTATATATATATATATATAATTATCCCCCCATCCGTTTATGGAGCCCATCCGTTTATGGAGCCCATCCCTGTATATTAGTACCTACAGCGCAGAGATCCCTATGGCAAGTGACTAAAGAAATAATGGACCCTGGGGTTATAGACTCTAGATCGGGCTCCATAAACGCCCGAGAAAAATATTTTATGGGACCCGGGCTCCATAAAAGAAAATGGGCTCCATAAATATGCTCATGTGTATAAAAGGGCTCCATAAATCTGTTAAAACAAATGTGTGTGTGTGTGTGTGTGTGTGTGTGTGTGTGTGTGTGTATGTGTGTGTGTGTGTGTGTGTGTGTGTGTGTGTGTGTGTGTGTGTATATATATATATATCTCATAACTATGGGAATTGGTATATTTGAAGAGATATCAACATATAGATCAGTACTTTTGAGGAGAAATCTATACCCCCTTTTCCCAGAGTCGGTAACCTGAGGGTCACGATTTCTTTAGTCACATTGTTCGAACCCTGAGCGAAAAGTTCACATCTCCTCAAAAGTACCAATTTACAAACATATCATATTTATATATGATATAACATATCATATATATATATATATATATTTATGTTTTATGTTAGTTTCAGGACATTCCAGATGTTTATTATATATATATATATATATATATATATATATATATATATATATATATATATATATATATATATATATATATATATATATATATATATATATATATATATATATATATATATATACACTGTAACGGGCGCATGAATAAAGGTAAAGGTGGTCGCGTATACCGCGCAATGAGATTTCAATCTCGCGCGCTTGCACGTATAGCGACTCACCGCGCGCCAAGCGGGACGCGTGCGAAGCGGAGCAAGAAGACGGAGGACGACGCTGCGACGTTCCGATGGGACGCCGCGGCCATTTTCCTCAGTTCCCTCTCGCCGCGCAACAGGTGCGCACGTGCTCCGGAGTCTCCCGCCAGTGCCGCGCCATCGAGTGTGCCCCGTGCCCCCGCGCCTTCTCTCCGCCACCAGCCAGCCACCGGTGCAACGCTCGGCTGCAGGACCGCGCCCGGCCAGTGCCGCAGGATGAAGAAAAGCAGAGAGAGAGAGAGAGAGAGAGAGCGAGCGAGGCCGCCAGCGAAGCGGCTCGAGCAGCCACGAGGCCCGCCGCCCCGCAGCGAAGAGGCGAGCGTGAAAGAGAGAGAGAGAGAGGGGGAAAGCCCTCGTGCGGTGCGCTGGCCAGCGCCAAAGTAAGTGTTGCCCTTCCTTTTATACGTGCCGCGTAGGTTTAGCGTGCGAGCGGCTTCGCGAGGGAGTTGTTTCGCGTGTATTCGACGCCGCTTGCGTAGAGGCGAACGGCCTCGTGTACGAGCGTGCCATTTTGTGGCGTCTCGCGGCGCGGTGACGCCGACCGTGCGACCAGCCGGCTCAGCGTAAGTCACGGCCTGTGCGCATGCGTTCTGTAGAAGTTTGTTCGGGCATCACGCCCCTTAGCGCGAAATCTCCTGTTGGGTTTAATAAAGCCTTTTATTTTATCTAATTGCTGGAGTCACGTGTTCGTTATTTTTCGAGTAACCGTTCCCTATCTCCCCGAATACTGCCCTCTACCTTTTCAGCAGCTGCAGCTAGTCGGAGGTATCACCTCCTAGAGGAGCAACGTCAACGGGGAAATTGTAAGTTAAAGTCGCTGAGGTTAACCTGAGCGGCGTTGTACGGGAACGCCGGCGAGTGTAGGCAAGGCTAGTTCATGGCTAGCCGCCGGTGATTCGTGCGTCGAAGTTGGTAGCAGCGGCAGAGCGGAGCGCCGGTTCTAGTGGAAGGCGGCATAAGCTTTCTAGAGTGAAAGCCGGGCGCGCTTGTTCGGAGCCTGCGCCAACGCGCTCCGGCAGGCCTACGGGTCCTTCTACAACGGCAGGCTACTCCAGGCGTAGTAGACGTCCGTATATTACCTAGCGCATCCCAGAGAGGGATCAATACTCTCATATAATCTCACACATATATATATATATATATATATATATATTATAACGGGGTGAATTTAAAAGAGAGTATTAATCCCTCTCTGGGATGCGCTAGGTAATATATATATATACACACACATACACGCACACGCACACATTTCGGAAACCGGTACTTATGAGGAACTATAGTTTTTTTCTCCAGAGTTACTATATGCTTGATTAAAGAAATAACAACCTCTCTGCGTTGAAGGTATTAATATAAATTCTCAAAAGTACCGTGTCATACCGAAGGAATTTTGAGGATGTCCTCAAAAGTCCGTAAAATCCTCAAAGTATCGAATCCGTGATGACATAGATCCTCAAAAGCTACATTTGATATATATGTTGAATGTATAACGCCATCCATTTTTTTATTAAATAGTTGAGGACGACCTTTGGAGGCAAAATGAAATGATCTTATTTCTTTACGGCAACGTTTCGTTGGCTTAGTACGCCAACCTCATCAGGCCTTTATTCAAAACACAGAAATAAATTAATATATAAAACTTTTTTTTAAAGACAATTAAACCACAAAGTGTAAATACAAAAATCAAAATTACCGAAATTATAAACGTATATATCATACGTCGATCAGATGTTATTCTCGACTGAAAACGATAACACGTACACTATATTTATATACGCTGGACAATGTTTACATAAAGAGTTATACAGCATCAAGTTCGTTAATAATAGGAAAAGACATTGTACTTAGTCTTTGGATATCTTCCTTTTTATTAATACTATTTTGATTGCTTTTTATATAGATCATTTCGGAAATCAGTCTTTTTTTGTAATTGCTTTCAAAATCTAAAATGGATGTATTTTCCCAATCGAACTCATGTTTGTTTTCTAATCGATGTGTACTGACAACAGACTCTTTATTTTTGTTTATTTTATGTTCATTAATGTGTGTGTGTAACGATCTTTTAGTTTCTCCTATGTATGTAGCAGAGCAATTTAGGCAATCAAATTTATACACCACATTAGTACGATCCCATTTTTTGGTTATGTCTTTGCCTAACCGAATGATCGAAGACAAACTTTTATTCAATAATGGGATTGTACAAATGTTATAAGATTTTAACATAATAGATAGACTATTAAAATCTTTGGTAAACGGTAAAGACAATTTTGGTAATTTTTCATAGCAATTTTGGTGCGTATTATATGTATAATCATACTTAAGTTTTTTAAATCTAATTTCGATATGTTTTTCTATAAACCACATAGGATAATCATTGTTACGTAAAATCTTCTTTATGAGTTTTATATTGTCTAAGTGAAAATTAGAATCTGAGAGTAAAAACGCCCTATCAACTAGGTTAAAAATAATATTCTTTTTTTGCTGTGTTGGATGATTTGAAAAATAATTGATTACACGTCCCGATGATGTCGGTTTTTGGTACCAATTTGTCAAAATTTTATTATCAGTTCTAATTAATGTCATATCTAAAAAATTAATTTTTTTATTCTCTTCTAGTTCATAAGTAAATTTTAAATTTATGTCATAAGCATTAAAAACTTTTATCACTGTGTCAATGTGTTGTTTTTTCACACAAATAAGCGTGTCGTCAACATATCTGTAATAAAAAATAGGGATACAGTCATAATGTAGTTCTAATTCTCGTAAGCAATTCTTTTCCAAATCATCCATTACAATGTCCGCAAATAATGGTGAAATCGGTGAACCCATCGGGGTTCCATAAATTTGTTGATAGGTTTAACCATTAAAAGTAAAAAACGTATTATTAAACAGAAAAGCGGCGCATTCTTTTAATACATCAAGCGGGATCTTACAGTGATTATGGATGGAAATCGCTCTTCTATCTAAACTACCCAACACTAATTCGCACGAGATGTTTGTAAATAACGACGTTACGTCTAATGACAGTAAAGTGTATTCATCCGTTATTATTATATTTTTAAATTTTTCTTTCAATTCAAAACTGTTATTGATATGTGAACTAGCCTTAGGTATCGCGTTCTTAAATTCTTGATATACTATTTTTGCTAAGAAATACGTGGGGCTATTAACTAATGAAACAATAGGACGTAACGGTACATCAATTTTATGAATCTTTGGTAATCCATAACATTTCGCCAGTGTCGTATCAAATTGAGTTAAACTATTTTTATGAAAATTTTTTTACAAAAAACCATTATTTAAATAATTTAACATACTATATGTTCCATCTTTTAAACGTTTCAGTGGATTTTTACTTATCTTTTTATGTTTTATCATCCGATAATAGATTCACCATCTTTTCGTTATAGATGGATTTTTCTAAACAAACCGTTACATTGCCTTTATCTGCTTTTGTAAAGAAAATATCATTATGCGTTTTTAAAAAGTTTTTGGTTATTTTTAGTTTTTTTGATAAAGCTCTGTCTATATATGGTATATGTATATCAGTATTAACAGCCTTTTTTAAAGATCTTGTGACTTTTTTCCGTATTTCATTTTTCTCGTCATTATTAATATGTACTGAATTGAGACAGTTTTCAACATTTTTTATTGTATTAACTATATCGTTATTAGAAATTTTTTAAATATGGCTAAAATTTGAACCCAATGTAACAATATCAATAACTTCCGACGCAATTTGAACATTCGTTAAATTCTTAAGCCACGTACTTTTATTACTATTGACGCTTGCGTTTGACTTTAAAGAGGTGAACTTATTCATATGCATAGAATCAAATTTTTCACGCATCGTTTTAGATTTATTTGAAGTGAATAAGAAAAACTTATCTATAGTCAAAGCGTCTGCGTGGCAAGTGTAATTTTTTCTTTTATAACATTTAGGTTTTTTTCGATAAATTTTATATGAAAGTTGATATCTCGGATTTCTAAATTTAACAACATAGTTGCGAAATATTTCATAAAATTTTTTAACTTTTTTTACATGTCCTACTATGAAAACTTATATTGAAAAACTTTTTACTTAAATTTTTAATGTGTTGTGGTGTCACTCCAAATTTTCTGCATTCAAGAAGATAGCATCGTTGTGAATTACTGTTCGCCAGTAGTCGATACTCTCAGATTCTAATTTTCACTTAGACAATATAAAACTCATAAAGAAAATTTTACGTAACAATGACTATCCTATGTGGTTTATAGAAAAACATATCGAAATTATATTTAAAAAACTTAAGTATGGTTATACATATAATACGCTCCAAAATTGCTATGAAAACTTACCAAAATTGTCTTTACCGTTTACGTAGTCTATCTATTATGTTAAAATCTTATAACATTTGTACAATCCCATTATTGAATAAAAGTTTGTCTTCGATCATTCGGTTAGGCAAAGACATAACCAAAAAATGGGATCGTACTAATGTGGTGTATAAATTTGATTGCCTAAATTGCTCTGCTACATACATAGGAGAAACTAAAAGATCGTTACACACACGCATTAATGAACATAAAATAAACAAAAATAAAGAGTCTGTTGTCAGTACACATCGATTAGAAAACAAACATGAGTTCGATTGGGAAAATACATCCATTTTAGATTTTGAAAGCAATTACAAAAAAAGACTGATTTCCGAAATGATCTATATAAAAAGCAATCAAAATAGTATTAATAAAAAGGAAGATATCCAGACTAAGTACAATGTATTTTCCTATTATTAACGAACTTGATGCTGTATAACTCTTTATGTAAACATTGTCCAGCGTATATAAATACAGTGTACGTGTTATTGTTTTCAGTCGAGAATAACATCTGATCGACGTATGATATATACGTTTATAATTTCGGTAATTTTGATTTTTGTATTTACACTTTGTGGTTTAATTGTCTTTAAAAAAAAGTTTTATATGTTAATTTATTTCTGTGTTTTGAATAAAGGCCTGATGAGGTTGGCGTACTAAGCCAACGAAACGTTGCCATAAAGATATAAGATCATTTCATTTTGCCTCCAAAGATCGTCCTCAACTATTTTATATATATATAATTATCCCCCCATCCGTTTATGGAGCCCATCCCTGTATATTAGTACCTACAGCCCAGAGATCCCTAGGCAAGTGACTAAAGAAATAATGTACCCTGGGGTTATAGACTCTAGATCGGGCTCCATAAACGCCTGAGAAAAATATTTTATGGGACCCGGGCTCCATAAAAGAAAACGGGCTCCATAAATATGCTCATGTGTATAAAAGGGCTCCATAAATCTGTTAAAACATATATATATACACACACACACACACACACACACACACACACACACACACACACACACACACACACACACACACACACACACACACACATATATATATATGTTTTATGTTAGTTTCCAGGACATTCCAGATGTTTAACGTTGGTTTCGGGGACATTTGTTAGTTTTGGGGACAGTCCCTGAATCTACATATGTTTAACGTCAGTTTTGAGGACATCGGCCCCCATAAGAGACATTATTTCTTTAGTCACGTATAGGTATACAGTAACATGGGGTCCTGGGAACTAACGTTATACAAGTTTATATATATATATATATATATATATATATATATATATATATATATATATATTTGTTCTTGTTCCCATAAGAGCAGATTATCCCCCTGCTCTGGTGTCACCATCCTCTTTTCTGTGAAAAGTTATTTCATAAGATAATTGTTTATATAAAATATTTATTTTTAGCCAGGTTTTGTTAATGTTAATTAGTTAACCGAATGCGAGTATGACTAATCAACAACGAGCATGTATGGCTCCGAATGCAAGATTTCTAATATACAGCCCTAGTCTTCCCTGCCACAATACAAGAACGCAATGCTTTTGTGACTGGATCGACCCATCAGGTGATAAAAGGAAATTGTGCGTATATAAATATGCGCATGCATGTGTATTAAATTTCAGTGATATATATATATATATATATATATATATATATATATATATATATATATATATATATATAAATATATGAAACGCTAGTTATGCAGACACTTTCCGAAATTTAAATAGACTTATGCAGACAGAGACCGACTTATGCAGACGTCAGCATAAGTAGAGGGATTATTTCTTTAGTCACGCTAGACTTGTGCAGACACTTGTATAAACGGTACTACACTTATGCAGACAGGTCACGTGGTCTTATACATTGGTGTCAGCATAAGTCGATGTTCATATGATTATATATATATATATATATATATATATATATATATATATATATATATATATATATATATATATATATATATATATATATATATATATATATATATATATATATATATACTCGCATTCGGTTAACTAATTAACATTAACAAAACCTGGCTAACAATAAATATTTTATATAAACAATTATCTTATGAAATAACTTTTCACAGAAAAGAGGATGATGACACCAGAGCAGGGGGATAATCTGCTCTTATGGGAACAAGAACAAACAAAAAACGATCTACCTCTCGTTATGCCAGATTTTCCAATCCATCAGGAAAAGCCCACCACTGTAGAGGACGGTGAGATAAATGGTACGGCTGAAGGTGAGAAGGGTGAAATGGTGACTATAGCGACACAGGCAAATTGAACAGAATCCTCAATGAGTGAGGCTATAAACAAAGGTATGGATCAATCAATTGTCACGCCCAATAATGTTCTGCCTCCTCAAACCTCTAACAAAATAAATAATAACATTAACCTTTAGAGGACGGGGATTTGGGTTTACTGTTTTCTCTCACTTTTCTATAGAAATCGAGTTTTGTGATGTCTCACATCTCAAAACTAACACATGTAAAGGGTCGATCATGGGCATGGCCCGTATAGGGGCCATCCCGTCCTCTAAAGGTTAATGAAAAACCCTGTCAAATAGTGTCAGAACAAATTGGTAAGCAGGATGAGAAGTTCAACATAATACAGATTATCGATAAGCACTCAGATCTGCACACGAATGCTCTCGCCAGCATAAAAGAATTGATAAAAAGGATGTGTTATTTCATCAAATCAAAAACTGCTGGATGAAAAAAACTCGTTACTGAGTTTAAAAGAATGAGTGAACAAAATGAAAACCTCAATGAAGAGAATGTTGTTTTGAAAGCGACATTAACAAATATAGAGAAATGTCTTGGAAATTTGGCAACGGTAAATAAAGAGTCGAATGTGAGGAATGAGGTGCTAGAATATCAAAAGTTGAGTCAAAATAATGGTAATGATCGTGAATAAGTTCTCGCTGTTTCCTAACGGATGGCATTACCAGGACTAAGTGTATGTAATTTCAGATGCTAACGCATTTATAACGAACACTGTCGGTAACCTTGAACTTTAGTGTATGTTGGTCCGCCATAGTGTAAACAGTGCTTTTTGTTCTTACTACTAAAAATGTCAAGTTTTGTGTCAAGTAAATAGTACACGCGGGGAATTTTATTGCACTATTTTATTAAAAAAAAAATCTGCAGCTGAAGCGCACAGAATTCTTGTTGAAACTTACGGTGACTATGCTCTGTCGGAAACGACATGCAGAGACTGGTTTCGACGCTTCAAACATAACGATTTTGATCTTGGAGATGAAGAACGTGCTGGTGCATCAACAAAGTTTGAAGACGAAGAATTGGAGGAATTACTAAATGAAGAATCATGTCTGATGCTAGCAATGAACTTGCAAAATCATTACGAGTAGATGAGACAACAGTTTCGAAACATTTGAAAGCGTTAGGAATGATCCAGAAGCAAGGACATTGGGTGCCGTATGAGTTGAAGCCGAGAGACGTCGAACGGTGTTTCCTCACGTGCTGCTTCAACAGCAGAAATGGAAAGGTTTTTTGCATCATATCGTGACTGGCAATCAAAAGTGGATACACTACGATAATCCTAAGCGTAAAAAATCGTGGGGTAAGCTTGGCCATGCATCAACATCGTCCGCAAAGCCAAATATCCATGGTTCGAAGCTTCTCCTCTGCATTTGGTGGGATCAGTAGGGTGTAATTTATTATGAACTGCAGAAACCGAACAAAACTATCACGGGAGATCGCTACCGACTACAATTAATGTGTCTGAGCCGAGCCCTAAAGGAAAAACGGCTTCTCTATGAGCAGAGACACGACAAAGTGATTTTGTTTGTGACATGGCAAATTGCATGTCACGTAAAAGAACGGAAAAGAGGTGCACAGCGGCTGCGGCGAACGACGCCTCGATACGCGACTGCGCTGCCTTCTCCGCACGCGGGTCCTTCCCCTCCCGCTCCAGCAGGCCAGGAGACGGAGAAACCAGCAGCAGCTACAGCGAGGACAAGCTGTAGCTGGAGAATGAATGAGCTCCCTCTCTCATGCCGCTGACAGGAGCAGCCGACGCGCAGGAGAGCGAGAGAGAGAGGCACTGTGCCGTAGCGCCGTCGGCCGTCCATGGGAGGCACCGCGCGCGAGCAGCAGGAGTCATGTGGACTGCTCGCACGCGCCGCGGTGAAGAAGACGGCCGATCAGCGAACTAGAGCGGCAGAGCAACGTGCGCGCACCGGCCGGCATCCATTCTGTCGCCTACGGCCGTGTCGCGTGCGCTCAAGAGGACACTGCTCCGTCTCATCGTCTCGGTTAGCACCTACGTGAGTGCGGTGGAGTGCCGTCCAGCCTTTTGTGACCTCGAGGGCCGCTACTTCCTCGCCGCCGTTTCCGTCATCCATGTTATCGAGACTACAAGAGAGTGTGCCGTCCAGAGAGTGCCAGCCGAGAGGAAGAGACAGTGCTTGGAGTGCCCAGCAGCATCGCCTGGCCGAGGTTTGTTCCATATAAGTATTTCCCTCGTGGTTCCTCTCCGCGTGTATGTGTGCGCGTTCACATCGGGAGTCGCGTACTCCGAATCCACGCCAACTGCTTCAGCTCGAGCTGAAGCTGTAACTAGAGATAGGATTCTTGCTCCCGGTTTTCGCTAGCCGGCGAATAGTTGATCCGCACATTGTTGTAATTTGTAGACTAAGTTAATTTCTTATAACAATAAATACCTTATAGTTTACTCAAGTGTTACTCCGATTTAATTACCCGCGAACCTCTGCCCTGATCCCCAGCAGAGCGTTACAAATGGCGCAGCCAACGTGGGGCCACCGTAAAGGCCATGGCAAAGTTAAGGGATCTGCATCGTGATTTCGCCATCGCGGCGCGCACACACAACGGGGAGTCGTGAGGGAGGAAGCGTTCTGGCGGCCATCTTTGCCTTTTGATGATTACCGCGTGCAAGCGTTTATAGACGCCGTGATCAAAATTGAATTTAGCCAGACGTTTCAGGTTAAGTTGCTGCGAATAATTGATGGAATAACTTTGCTTTAAATAAATAATTGAATTACTTTGCGAATATTTATTGCGATTTGTGTGTGTTTTTGCGAGAGAGTTTATGTGGTACTCGCAAATTCACTTCTTGCTACAGTTTAGCCACGCGGCACATAGAATTTTTGCATCGTGTTCAGGGAGTGTTTAAGGTTAAGAGTAACTTCCTGAACACTAGTGCACGACAGAATCATTTTACCTGTATTAAGCTTGTTTTTTTGGTTTGACATTTTTTCCGTTTTTTTATTGTTTGAGAGATTTCTAGCTTACGCTCCTTTCCGCAAACCCTTGATAATTCCCACGCCTCCGTTAAGAGATGTTATGAGAAACAGGGAAGGGAAACATTTCTTCGGGTTTAAATCGTCTTTTGGGGTATTGCGAGGAACAAGTGCGTTATCGTCGCACTTAAATCTCTCATGTAACTCGGCTGATTGGCTTTATTTTCTTTCATTTTTTTTGTTTTTGCTCCGTGCTTGCTTTTGGAATTGAATATTGCCAAATTAAGTAGTAGTAACGTAATGTAAAGTGAGTAATTGAGTGGAGTGAGAGAAAATCAACGGAGCTACTCGGCCGAGGCTAACTGAGAAATAGCGTCGAAATGGATAATTCAGCTTGGAGTTTGGCTTCGATTGGTCTCAATGGAGAGGACTTGAAGTATGTCGACCCGGTAGCTGCAGCTCAAGCTATCAACCGCGCGACCAATAAGATGACCGACGGAGACGTCGCCATCAGTATCGACAGTCATGGTCTAAATGTACGTTCTAACGCAAGAGAGTTACGTAACAGGTTGGAACGACATTTGATGAGAAGACATTATGGATCTGGCGCTGCTCCATGGAACTCGGTCATAGATGAACGGTCCGAGACGTATGAGCCGAGGCTTATTTCTTCTACGCCTCCCAACGATAGCAATTTGGTAGGACATTTTCCACAAGCTGGAGTATTCGAGATTCCGACTAGCACAGGGATTTTTCGTCCAAATGTTTCGGCTACTTTCGATTTGAAGTTGGAGAGGCTTGTCAGTAACGTTGCGGCAGACGAGATTAGCGAAAGGAGTAATAGTTGTTTCAGTCCAAGCAGTATGGATACGACAAGAGTGGTGAGAGTGCCGATTTCGGTACCATCTTGTTCGACTGCCGAGTCAGCACCTGTTTACGCTAGCCCTATTCGTTATAGTACTTTCCTCTCTCCAAGGCCAGCGTCGTCACCAGAGGCAGTTCAAGTTATGGAAATGTCCAATGAGAATTCGAATGCAGCTCCAGCTGTGAAGTCGAATCCAAGTTTGAGTAGGAGCGGCAGCAAAATAAGCTTTGTTAAGGAAGATAAAGTAAGGCCACCTGATACAAAACTTTCGCCAAGTTTTCGCAGTTATGGAGGTTTTGTCAGGAAATTAGAGATAGCTCATCAATCCGAAGTGCTGAGTCATTCAGCTTCGATTGATTGCAAATGTTCGTTGGAGGTTAAGCATATTTCAAAGACATTGCACCAGGTTCGAGAGATGTTAAATCAGCTGAAGCTATCGTTACATTTAGGGAAGCAGTTAAATATGCCCTATCACAAACGATCTTCATCCTATCGTTCATTCCCAGAAAGAAAATTGCTAGGAATCTATAAACAATTGAAGAGTTTAAGCGAGGAAGACGAGCTCCGGCGAACTGCACCAGAGACATATAGGACGCCGCCCCCGCCGGACGTATCATTCCTTCTAGTGCCTGATAATGCTATAGCTAAGATGCGTCGTCAGGCTAAGTTAGCATTCGCCAAGCAAGCAGGATTAGAATTGCTGCCTATCAGTCGTCTTCAGAGTCTGGCAGCAGTATCTCCCGTTAGTGTAGCTAAAGCAGACTTATCTCCAAATACAAGCTTACGAGTGGAGAATGTAGCAAAGATAAAGAGAGCGAAGCACCATAAGGGCTGGTGTAAACGATTTGAACAGCCCAGGGTTGCTAAAGCTGGAGCTAATCCATTCGAAGAGGTTATCAGCCCCGCTCAGGAACAAAAGCAGGTGATATTTAGAAGCGTCTCTCCACCAGCTCAAACCAGGGAGATTCGAAGAAGGAAAAATATCAATCTTTGTTTCCGCTGTAGCCAAAGTCACTGGCAAAGAGAGTGTGTGAATGCCATAAGAAAGCAAAGCTATCGGCAGCTAAGTAAATCTCTCGCCGCCATGACCGTCGTAGAGGAACTTGAAGACGTCGCTCTAGTCAAGCCCTCGCGTGAAGCTGGACACGCTCGGCCTGGATGTTGGAATTGCAGAGAATTCGGGCAAGGGCGGACTGCCTGCCCTCGTCCCCGCCGACGCGTATGCTATATGTGCGGCCAAGCAGACGTCACCATAGCTACTTGTCGTACATGCTGTCAGGAGTGGGGGCAGCGCCAACTTCGTCGCCTAAGGAAGTAGGCCTCATGTTTGCTGTAGCTGGTAGTATATTATGTAGGAGAGAGCATCAGTCATAGGAAATGGATTTGGTCATTCTCTTACCTTTTTCCTTTGGTTCCTATAAGTAAGCGAGAGCGTTCTCCAACTAGTTAAACCATTAATCAAATCGCAATAACATGAAATAAAATCAGTCCAGTTTGTTGAATCGTTTGGCTAAATTGTTTTTTTTTATTCGCGATAAATTCGGCATGATTACTAGGTTGCTAAAACATAGCTCAAAAAGAGCAGTAATCCAAGGGATCGGCCAGGTAAGACGCTGTAGCAGCAAAAATTTCATTTCCTTTTATTGTGTAAAACCATGGGTGAATGAGAAATGTTGGAGTGTAGTGTGAGAGTTCGTGATCGCATTCGGTAATTGCGGATAAGAGTATTGTGGAAAATTACGGGCGCCAGGTTGCGTAGAATAGGACACACACTCACCGGGTTTCATTCACATAGATTATACTTGGGCCAAGCTGCAGAAGAAGATGATAAAAGACGCAAACACACACACACTCACACCGCTAAAGCTATGACCGAGTAGCTTAGGGTAAGCTAGCTAGAGCAGAGGAGCTGTGTTTAGAGAAAATGTTAGAACAGTGAAACGTGCGAAAGTAGTCCACTGACTACTTCGAGTTTAGGAGGGGGGAGTTGTGACATGGCAAATTGCATGTCACGTAAAAGAAAGGAAAAGAGGTGCACGGCGGCCGCGGCGAACGACGCGAAAGAGAGAGAGAGAGAGAGAGAGAGAGAGAGAGAGAGAGAGAGAGAGAGAGAGAGAGAGTGAGAGAGAGAGAGAGAGGGGCACTGCCGTAGCGCCGTCGGCCATCCAGGGGAGACACCGCGCGCGAGCAGCAGGAGTCATGTGGACTGCTCGCTCGCACCGCGGTGAAGAAAACGGCCGATCGGCGAACTGGAGCGGCAGAGCAACGTGCACGCACCGGCCGGCATCCATTCTGTCGCCTACCGCCGTACCGCGTGCGCTCAAGGGGACACTGCTCCGAATGACATGCTTTTTACTACATACTTTAAATAAAGCATCAATTTTCACAAAAAAACAGCCAGAACTTATTCAACGTCCCAATATTAAGCAGACACCAAATTGATCCGACTGAAAATGAGTGGTTGATAGCACAACGAATTCTGAGATACTTAAAAGGTACTAAGCAAATGGCTATAAGATATGCAGGTGAGATAGGTAACATTCAAGCATACTCTGACGCTACCTTCTCATATTGCAAAGGATCACTAACCACTTGTGGCTATGCTATCAAACTATTTGGAGATACGATAGCTTGGCGTACTCGAAAGCAACAGTATGTTGCACTGTCAGCATGTCAGGTAGAGTATGTAGCTATGAGCGATGTGCGTCAAGAAATGAACTCCCTACATAACTCTATAAAATTAGTAGTTGGTGAGTCGTTTTAGCCCACGACTTTATGGTGTGATAATAAAGCCGCAAAAAGAAACGCTGAGACTAGCGGTGGGAACAAACTGAGACATATGACAGAGACAAAAGAACATTACGTTAAAGAATATGTTAAGCTAAAACGTATAGAAATAAAATGGATAAGATCTAAAGATTAAATTGCGGATATATTTACTAAACCACTACCTTTCGATCTACATGAAAAATTAATGGCGCGATTAATTAATACACCATTATAACATTTACATGTTTCTCAGAAAAGTTTCTTTCATTTTTACAGAACAACAGAAAAAATAAATCAAGGATAGTATGATGAGAAAAGGGGAGTTCGGCGAGTCAAAGGAGTCTGCAAGATTGAATAGATTATTATATGAATAGTACATTTGTAAGACTAAAGAGAAACTTAGGTCAAACGGGAGGGAGTGTTGGAATATAGCGTTTGTACCATGCTCTCTCATATACAGTTACCCCCTCTACTTTATACAGTAAGCGAGCGCCGCCTGCGAGCGGCGATAAGTCAGTCTTGTGGCAACTGTCATTACAGTAGGAGTGTCGGTGTGCAGAACATTAAATAAAAGCTAACTAAAACTTAAACAGTTGTGTATCTTTTTATTCCGTCTCCTTATTGAATAATTACAACAGAAGGTTTTGTAAAACATTTTTTCAAAAGACTTAAGGTTAATGTTGTTTTTAGTATGAAAAATAAACTTAACAATATCATAGTTCTAGGCAAAGATAAAAATCTGAAACACAACAACTCTAATGTCATTTATAAAATAGACTGTAGTAATTTTAATGCCTCATATGTCGGGCAGACTAGTAGACATCTAAGTATTAGAATTAAGGAACACCAAAAAAAGTACACCGATGAGGATAAGAATTCGTCTTTGCTTATCCATAAAAAAGATAATAACCAATCATAGATTTCCATAATGTTAAAATTTTAGATACTGAATTAAACACTAATAAAAGATTATTCACCGAAGCATTATACATACATTCTCAAAAAAGCTTTATGAACAAACAATTGGAAATCAGTAAATTACCAAAAGAATGTAGTATATTGTGTAATGAGATGCACTTGTCGCATCGCATTGAAAGAGGTAATTATGGCAAAAGCTACTGATGGGAGGCGAGCGTCTGCCCAGACACCGAGCTATGTGCACACACACGTACACATAGCTAATCAGGTGTTTCGGTTTTGCAGAGGTACGAGGGGAGCACGAGCAGACGACGAGCAGCTCTCACCTATCTTCCTCCTAGGAGTCCGAGCCGACGTCGAAGAGCAGAAGCCAAAAGAGAGAGAGAGAGAGAGAGACAAAGAGAGAGAGAGAGAGAGAGAGAGAGAGAAAGAGAGAGAGAGAGAGAGATTTGATAATATTTATTTTCGATAAGGTCCATTTGGACAATACATCGCCGTACAATCAAAAAATACAAATAACGTATAAACAACTTTGTTAATAAAGGAATATAAATTTCATAATTCGCAAAAAACAAATATACATTTCTATAAATCGCAACAGATACATAGCCGCGAGTGAGATTACGAATAATCAACTATAATTAAGATATGTAGCAGTAAATTTAACAATATATCCTAAATCAAACTAAAGCTACCCTCATAGTGGTTTAATTCCATTTATAGAAAGTACTCAAATATCGCAGATTTGAAAGCCTCGACTGACGGTTTGAGTTTTATGCTGCAGGGAAGGGAATCCCAGAGCGCTATTGCTTGGAAGCTAAATGAATGCTCATAAGTAGTGGTGGTGGGGGTAGGTATATCAAAGGAGGAGGAAGGCGTACGATTAGACCTTGTAAGTGAGTACAGCCATAAAATAATTCCTTCTATCAGCAACTGAAAGCCAATTTAGTCGCTTGATGTATGGTTCAAGCGCAGTGTCTTTGCGTAAACGAAAAATAAACATGACTAGATGGTGCAAAAGTCTTTGCAGTTTAGTATTTAAATAATCCGGTAAATCGACATAAGCTAAGCAACAGTAATCCAATCGTGGAAAAATAATAGCAGTGACTAACTGTTTTTTAATACTGTGCGAAAGAAAGTTAGCTCGAAAACGAAGGCGTTTGAGATCGCCAGAGAGTGAGCCCTAAATTCTTAACCGAACTTTGAAATTTAATGACCTGCCCATTAATGATGATAGGTAGCACCTTAGTCATATCAATTCGCATAAGCATTTGATCTGATCCGAAGATCATAGCAACAGTTTTGGACAGATTGAGCGTGAGATCATTACTCGTAGCCCACTCAGTCACATTAGCAGCATCAATATTTAACCTCTCTATGATATTATCCAATTCAGAATGTTTACACTGCAGGTAGATCTGGAAATCATCCGCAAAGATCATACACGAACCTTGGCAAAAATTTAAACATTTAACAATACTGTCTATTAACATAAGAAAAGCTACTGGTCCAGGGCTAGAGCCTTGCGTAATGCCCGATGTTAGTTTGATAAACTCTGTCAAGAAACCACTACAGTCAACAACCGCTTGCGATCTACCCGTGAGATAAGAAAAAAAACCATTTAATAAATTTATTCGAGCAGTTCTTTTTCCTCATGAGGCGTAATAACGTAGAATGCTTGACAAAATCAAACGCTTTCCTGAAGCCAAATAGAAGTAGGACTGTGATCAAGCCTTTATCAATACCTAGGCGAATATGGTCCGTAATTTTAACTAACGCCGACTGTGTGCTATAATGCCTACGAAATCCAGATTGCAAAGGAGAAAGAAGGTCATTATTTTCAAGATAAGCAATAAGTTGAGCAGTAACTAGTTTGTCAAAAACCTTTGCGCCGTGCGCCAAATTGGCAATGGGCCTAGTGTCAGACGGTGACTCCACCTTAATTCCCTTTTTTAGGGGGATAATGATGGCTTTTTTCCATAACTCTGGATAAATGTCGATTGATAGCGAGCAGTTGAAAATATCAGTCATAACCTTGGAGAAAAGTGGAAGCACCTTTCGAAAATAGCCCAACTGTAGGCCATCTACACTGCGTCCTTTACACTTGGATAGAGCAGCAGTAAATTCGTGCAGTACCTGTACGTAAATAAAGGGAGTCACCTCAAAGTATGGTGCATTGTTGTCCAATGGAATGCTGAGTATTGATTCAAGGTCATCCGCAGAGCATAGAGGATGGGCAGTAGCAACCGATGCATAAAACTCATTCAATTCCAGCGCAGAGAAGGTATCTAGGGGAGAACTAGTCCTATTGCTCGTCGCCCCGGTCTTACTAAGCACAGCCCATTTCTTAGAGATATCCGTTGTATTTTTCAACGCATTTGTGAAAAATGCTTCACGGGCTAACCGAATATCGCATTTCAGCTGTTTGCGCAACTCTTTATACCTAATCTTAAGCAAAGGATTGCCCGATCGCTTAGCTTTGTTATAAAGTCTATCGCGCTCCCGACAGCGGTCACGGAGTTTCCTGTCAATCCATGGTGACGAGTCATTGTTGATCGTGCGTTCAGCTAAAGGGGCTTGACTATCTAACAATCTTAAAGCGATTGACTGGAACTGGGTGAGGAGTTCATTTGGATCTTTGAGTAAGAACTCATTAAAAGTAGGCGACTCAAGTTGTGCTTGCAATTGCATAGGAAAGATGCCGCTGTCAAATTTCCAAAAATCGCGCATCATAACAGTCTTAGAACGAACAGTAAGATCTTTAACCTTGTAATCAATTGATATGTAATCATGGTTACAAATAAAAGGTATTTGAGATTTCTCAAAACACAACAGTTTATCTGCTGAATCAATTAAAATAACATCGAGCCATGTACCTATTGATGTAGCGTGGTGAGTTGCACCGAACGGAACGTTATAAAGTTCTAATTCAATGATATGAGTCTGGAGGGAAAGCGTGTAAAAATAGTTTGCCGCTTGCTCTGAACATAACAAATCTGAGTTTAGGTCGCCCAAAAGTACAAAGTCTGAATAAAGGTGATAATAATTATACAGCAAATTAAAAAACGAGGTTAAGACTAGTCCTTTAGGCCGCCTATACACTGATGCAACTAATATACGCTGATCATTTTCAATATTGAGTTCAAGTAAAATAAACTCAGTTTCATTGACGCGACTGATTAATATTATTTTCGAGCACTTTGAACATAATACCTACTCGTATATAGACAAGAATACCACCTGCTTGCATGTATCGTCTAGGCCTAAGCTTATTTGTATTCACTGCCAATAGACTCCTGTCGTTTCGAGCATAGTTAAAAGAGTCAATTTGTAAACAATTATCGGGGATATCAGGAGTCAACCAAGTTTCGTTTAGTGAGAAAATATGAATGTTTTTATTTAAAATGAGTTGATTGACCTCAAAGAAATGATCGCGCAAAGAGTTTACATTTGCATGGGCAAAACGAACAAACTTCCGGACGGTGGTACGTGCACCTTTCGCAACAGTACTAGGCTCAAACTTATCCTATATAATATTCAGCAAATCCTGCTCACTAGCAACAATAATCGGTACAGAAGTGTCCGTTTGCTTGATATAAATACAGCCATTCGCAGGCCAGACATGCTTATAGCCTCTCGCCGTAGCTCTTTCTTTAGCCATTACTCGCAGTTCATTCAAATATGGAGGTATCATGTCAAAAACAGTGATGATACTTTCATCTCCACCTTCAACTAGATCGGAATACTTGATCACACCGTACTTGCGTTTAGTCATAAGGGCATGTTGACTGATAATGTGCGATTTAAATTTAACGATGACCGATTTAAGCGACGGAATTGAAGCCGAATTTGAAGCATTATCATCATTGCCCGAGTTCTTAGGCTTAATTTCGCGTAACTCAAGAATATAGCCACAAAGAGTTTGTAATTCTAAAATAGTAAGGAGCTTGGTACTCAACTCTTTCAAATCGACCTTATTGGTCACGGGAATACCTCCAATTTTTATTTTAGCTGTAGGAGCCCCTCGCCTACGAGGGAGGGGGGGAGGGAGGGAGCGAGGGAGGGAGGGAGAGAGAGAGAGAGAGAGAGAGAGAGAGAGAGAGAGAGAGAGAGAGAGAGAGAGAGAGAGAGAGAGAGAGAGAGAGAGAGAGAGAGAGAGAGAGAGAGAGAGAGAGAGAGAGAGAGAGAGAGAGAGAGAGAGAGAGAGAGAGAGAGAGAGAGAGAGAGAGAGAGAGAGAGAGAGAGAGAGAGAGAGAGAGAGAGAGAGAGAGAGAGAGAGAGAGAGAGAGAGAGAGAGAGAGAGAGAGAGAGAGAGAGAGAGAGAGAGAGAGAGAGAGAGAGAGAGAGAGAGAGAGAGAGAGAGAGAGAGAGAGAGAGAGAGAGAGAGAGAGAGAGAGAGAGAGAGAGAGAGAGAGAGAGAGAGAGAGAGAGAGAGAGAGAGAGAGAGAGAGAGAGAGAGAGAGAGAGAGAGAGAGAGAGAGAGAGAGAGAGAGAGAGAGAGAGAGAGAGAGAGAGAGAGAGAGAGATGTTCGCGCGGCTCACAGACGACGCACACGGAGTAATGAAACTGTGCGCCGGGTACGAGCGCGCCTATGTGTGCCTGGCCGCCATGCTGTGTGAACAGCCTCAAGCGTCGAGAGGGACGCCACTACCGACGATGACGAGGCCGGCTGATGATGACGGCGACACGGTTGCAGCGCGCACACACGGACACGGACACTGGTACACACCGAGACCAACACACGCGACATCAAGACTCCCAGACGGCTGTCCGAGGGCCACGAAGCGGGCAGCCATGCGCGCACACGAGAATGAGAGAGACAGCGCAGTGGAGCTCGAGTGTGCAAGAGAGAGAGAGAGAGAGACACGGCGCGTAGCAGGATGCGCAGTGCACGTCGGCCGTAATAGCGATGAAGAGTGAGAGAGAGGAAGCGACAGCGACGAGGCCGGCAGCCATGCGCGCACGCGAAAATGAGAGAGAGGGAGATAGCGCAGCGGCGCTCGAGTGAGAGAGAGCGAAGGAGACACGGCGTGTAGCAGGCTGCGCACTGCACGTCAGCCGTAATAGCGACGAAGAGTGAGAGAGAGGGACAGACGGTCACTAACATCCTACGCGCCGCGCAGATGAATGCGAGAGAGAAAGAGCGCAGCGGCGCTAGTATGAGTGAGAGAGAGAGAGAGAGAGACGGCCGTGGCAGCTTGCATGCTGCCGAGAGCTCGTGTGTATGTGAGTGAGAGAGAGATAGCGCAACGGCGCTTGTGTGTGTGTAACCGAGGAAGAGCGAAGACCAGCAGCAGCCTGCGAGCTGCACACGGTCGGTGTGAGAGGGACGCGCGTGGAAGAAGCAGCCACGAGGGAGAGACAGCGAGAGGCAGAGCACGCGCAGTGGGTGCCACCGCCCGCGTAGAGTTATTGAGTCACGCAAGCGAATAAAGGAGCGCCGCCACTGTCCCGGAACTCAGTCCACGCTATTAAATTCAAATCGCGCACGCAACAGGTGGCAACGAAGAGCGACGCGTATTGTAACTGCGCTCACCTACCGCCGAGAGAGAGCCAATCAGTAGGGCACGGCTCTTGGCAGGCTCTCCTAATTGGAGCATAACGAGGAAGCCGGTGCGACGAGAGACTTCACGCATCACGTGATGCGAAAAATTAGCCGACCGCCCTATACACCACCCTAGGTGAGTGAGAGAGAAAAAGCGATACGCGGCTGAGGAAGAAGACGGAAGTTTAGCGAGCGTCTTCTCCTCACAGCCACTCCGTCTCAAGTAGTCAGACTGGCAGTACATAGTGCGCAGAGTTTTTTTGAGAAGTTTTGAGAGGCAGTTGAGTAAGTGCGACAGTAGTCAAAGGTAGTTCAGCGAGGTTCTCCTTCTGGATTTGCACCCTGGTAGTGAGGAAGTGAGGGATGCGAGAGAGATTAGTGGAGGGAGAGTGAAGCCTCCGTTTTGCGACCGCCATAGAGAGAGAGTGAGAAGTAGTAGTAGGAGACAGTGCGCCAGTGCAACGCCGAGAGTCCACGCTAAGAATTGTGTTGCTGTCATATCGGGTGGGCTTTACTTTCGGTCCCTCGAACCTCAAATTATACATATATTTCTATTGTAAACGCGCGGCAGCTCCGAGCAAGGAGCTGCATCAGTGCGAGGCTCTCTCTCGTGTGTGCGCGGAATTCGGATATGCGTGGGCCAGTGCGCGGCCATTTTGTAAACCGCGACTACGAATTTGCAACCGTCCATGTGTGACGGTGAGTATACGGACCACCGCGGAAATAAACGTTGAAATTAAGCTTAACACTCGAACCAGCAATTTTTGTTATCTTTGTGTTTTCCTTTTTTTGTGTGTTTTGCTTTATGTATTGTGCGAGAAGCGAAACGCGCCTGTGTCCCTTGTGCAATAAATTCCTTCCATGTATCGTGACGTTCTACTCATCGCCAGTTTGTTCGCCGAAGGTATCGACCGCCCCCAGGTCGTTACCGCGCAGCCTGTGAGAAAAAACCCGCTACAGTTTTTTGGCTGAAACTTCGTAGAGATAGTCTTTAAAACATGTATAAAAAGATTTGTGTATTTTTGATATTGATGGTGTAGTTCGGACGCAGGTAGGGGTCCAGTATGCAATTCTACATCCAGAAGGTAATTGGACGTTTTTATATGTTTTTTGGGGCGCTAATTAGATTTTTCGTTGTTACCACCCTGCTAAAAATAATCTTATGCTTAATCCCGAGATTAATCACGTATCAAATATTATGCCCAGCCATATATCTATCAGCATGATAAAATAGGGCTGATTAATCACCTTCCCCTCATTTGATTAAGTATGTAATTCATAACCGGTTTAGAATGTGTTCACGCACATGATTAAGCAAGTGATTTTGCATATGCTTTTTTACATGATTAGGGAAAAAAATGTTAGTTCTGTATTATTTGTTACAAGATTTAGCATATTATTTAGTACGTGAAATAGAATGTATTAAGACAGATGATTGCGCACGTGATTTCACTTATGACTTCGTATGTGTCTTACTAAAAAAAAATTATACTTTATTGCTCGTCACGTCGTTAGACATATAATTTAGCCTATGTTTTAGTATGTATACAGGCATATAATAAGCAAGAGATTTTGCATATGATTTTGTACATGTGTCACGTTCGCGTGTCGCTAATTCAGAGTTCTATTTTAAAATTAAAAATAAAAATAACGAAAAGAGTTAACGCGTGAAAATGTGACAGTCTCGTTCAGCGCCGAGCGGTTTGCACTGCCGAGATTTGACAAGCGTGGCGAGTAGGCGTCGAGAGGGTGGTTTATTCTCGAACGACTCGAGAGTCGTTTTAGCGGAAATGTTAGAATAAATAAAAAAAGCTTACCTTTTTGTTGTTCAATGAAACTTGCTGGAACGTATTTCCTGTTACTTCCTTTCTTCTATCAGGTTTTTATAAATATATATTTGGCAAATAGGATGTTGGACACAGGGCTTGAAAGAATACTCGTAGATCTGATAGCTAACGATTCTTTTACTTAACCACTTCAAGTTAGTATAATCGCGAGATTTTAAGTCGAAGGCTACTACGGTACTGCACTTGAGCAGAGCACAAACTAGACTGACGGTTCCTTGAGGTGAGGGAGTCAGGTACAAAATATGTATATGAACCCGAGGTGCAGCGGGCACCTTTACAATCGAAATTACAATTCAAAAAGGAGAACGGAGCTACACTTGAGTTGACTAGACGCGTCACGTTTAGTCTACTCGTAGCAAGCGTCCTTTATTTAAGATAATTTATAGAATTATTTACCTAGCGGGAGTCGCGTATTGCGGACTACTATTCCGTCGGTAGACCTTTAACGAGGGGTCTCGGGTCTGAGCTGAGTCGCGTATTGCGGACTATCGTATACTGTTTGACGTAGATGAGCATTTAGTAAGCCCTTTTATACTAAATATTACAAAAGAGAGAACGCTTGTGTTTACCCTTGAATAGAGTCATATGCATCACGCGACAGCGCGTGGTGGGAAAAACCCGAAAAATACACTTCATAAATACGTCTCTGTAAAAAGCAATTAATCGAACCATCATTCGGTGATCGGATGATGTCTCGATTGCGAAAAATATTTGATTAAGCGCGGATATTTCTAGAAGAATTCAAAAGAATAAGACACGTGTGTTTACCCTCTGATAGAGCTATACGCATCGCGCGACAGCGCGTGCTAAAAAAAATGTATTTTGAACGTCTCCATCAGACAGTATACACAACTGTGTAAACAATATCGGTAAAAAGCAATTAATTAAACTAGTAGATTGAGGCATCATCCGACGATCGGATGATGACGTAATTGCGAGTCACATTTAGGTATACTTTTATTTAAGAGTTCTCGAAATCAAAAAGAATATGACCAAAAGAGAAAGAAATAAAGGAAAAATTTTAATTTGACGTCACACATGATTACAGAAAAATGGTGGGTCTGCATTATACATTCCGTGATTCAGTATATTATTTAGCATGTGTGATAGAACGTATTTAGACACATGATTATGCATATGATTTCACACGTGATTTTGTACGTGACTTACCAAAAAAAATGTTATACTTCATTGCTCATCATGTCGTTAAGCATATGATTTTGAACATGTTTACGGAAAATTTTGTGTCTGAATCATTCAGAACGTGATTCAGCATGTTATTTAGAAATGAAGTAGAACATTTTTTTTGCTAAGTCACATACATAATCATGTGTAAAATCACGTGCATAATCATTTGTCTAAATACGAACTATTTTACATGCTTAATAATATACTGAATCATGTAACGATTAATGCAAACGTATAATTTTTCCGAAATCATCTATCAAATCACATTATAATAACATGCTTAATGATGTGCCAGAACACATATTGAAACACAGACTAAATCATATGCCTAACGACGTGACGAGAAATGAAGTAGAAGATATTTTTTTGCTAAGTCACATACATGATCATGTCTGAAATAACGTGCATAATCATTTGTCTAAATACGTACTATTTTATATGCTTAATAATATGCTGAATCACATACTGAGTAATTGAGACACAAAATTTTTCCGTAATCATGTAATAAAGCAGATGCAAAATCACTTGCTTAATCATGTGCGTGAACCCATTCTAAACCGGTTATGAATCACATACTTAATCAAGTGACGAGAAGGTGATTAATTAGCCCTATTTTATTATGCCGATAGATATATGACTAGGCATGTGATTTGATACGTGACTAATCTCGGGATAAAGCATAAGATTATTTTTAGCAGGGCAGATCCCAAAATTGGGCCCTTATGAGTTAAGGCCCATTTTTACAAAAAAGGGGGTTTTTAACGTTTTTCACAATCGAGTTATATTTTTTTAACTCATTGCATATTTATTATTACAAAGGATCAAATTTTTCATAATTTTTGTCATGTTGATTACACAGCCTCACAAAAAAAGAAAATGTTCTGTACTTTAGATTGGACTATCATATTGTGGTGTATTTTGGTCCCTAAGTATGATTCCAAGGTCAGAATTCGTCTACCACGTCTGAATTTGGAGATATCATTAGGTATAAGATTTTTGAGATATCTTAAAAAACAAAGTAAAAACAATTTTTTTGTGAATCTTTTCTACAAATCAATGTAGCATTGTTTGCGCCCTTCAAAACCAACTTTACACTATCCCTCTACAATTTTTTCTCTTGGAGATCTGAATATGTAAATTTCGAGATAGAAACAAAAAATTTGATTTTAAGAGATATGTACGAGTTTACAAAACTCAGGTATTTCGATCTCGGAGAAAAAAATTGTAGAGGGATCGTGTAAAGTTGCTCTTGAAGGGCGCAAATAATGCTACATTATTTTGTAGAAAAGATTATCAAAAAATTGTTTTTATTATGTTTTTTAAGATATCTCAAAAACCTTATACTTCATGATATCTCCAAACTCAGGCATGGTGGACGAATTCTGACCTTGGAATCATACTTAAGGGATCAAAATACACCGAGATATCTCCGATCTAAAGTACAGAAACTTTTCTTTTTTTTGTGGGGCTGTGTTATTAAATTAACTAAAAATTAAATACGTCGCGGAGTACATTAAATGGTCCATATTATTATACAATGCATAATATGTTTAATTGTTAATCAATGTACCGAATTGTTTCCACAATAAGCAAAAGCTTAAGTGAATAATGTATACATGCTATCTTTGAAAGCTGTTGTTGGACACTCTGATGGTGGACAACTTTTAAAAATCAACGTCACGTTACAAAAATAACGTCATCAACATGGTGGAGGGAGAGGATCCTCCGCCAGATTCTAGTGAAATAAAATGTATTAAAAACCATCCAGGAAAAACATTTAGTTGTGCAGTTTGCGTAATTTGTGAAGATGTGTATTACAGATCAGATTTTAAAAGAATGAAGAATGAAAAATATTTGACTAACGTATAAGTCATATGTCTGCTCCATAGTGACATCGACCTAACTTCAAAATATAGGGAAAATGTGTTGAACAATACAGCAAGACAAATTATTGCAAATAAAACTAAATGAACAAGAAAAACTACGAGAAAGTATTCTAAGTAACGTTCCGATTCAGTTGTAGACAAAAATTTGGAAAGAATGAATTTAGCAATTGTAGGAAAAGAAGAGGATAACTACACAAATTTACAAGGAAATCTTATATTGTACAAAGATTTGGTAAATGAAATGAGAGATAAAAATAGTTTACTACAAGAACTTTTTGATAAAACTAAAAATGAATTAAAACAAATTAAAGAAAGAAGACTTATTGAACAGATAATATATGCTGGTGTAGTAACACAAGACAAGAGGATAGTAAGCCATAAGCCATCTATCTTTATCCGAGCTAAGAAACATGATATGAAAAAGAAAGCGCATCATATAGTAGTGAACAGGCTCCTCAATGATATAATACTACTAGTTGGGAAAATAAATGAAAACAAAGATGGTTCTATTACAATTAAATGTACAAATAAAGAAGATGTACCACAACTGGAGGAATTACTGAAAAATAAAGTAGGACATGATTTCAATGTTAAACAAGAAGAACTCGATAATCCAAGGTATTAGTGTATAATATTGACAATAACACGGAAAGGGATGCACTTGAAGATGACATCAACGAAAGAAATTTTGAAGGAATAGATTATTTCTGCACAGTAGAGCACATATTTTTGAATAAAAAAAGGAAAACGAAAAATGCTATAATAACAGTATCTAATTACACCAAATATACCAAATTCCTTGGGATTTAATAAATCTTCACTACCACCAAAAATCTAATGATAAAGTCACTGACGATGAAGTTATACTATCGTCAAACAACACAAATGATAATGTCATTAATGAGAAAACTAACTTACCTAGAAACAAAAATACAGTAGACACACAAAATCAAAAAGACTTATAACTACAGTAATGGACTCAGAATGTGAATTGGATGATAAATTTGAAACAATCTTATTAAAGAGTGAATCTATAAACAAATTTATTAATATTAATGATTTGTCCATACTTTTCGTCAACATAAGAGGCCTTAAAACTAATCATAAAAATCTTGAAAAATTAAGCCTGATATAATAGTTTGTGCAGAAACGGACTATTTACCACACAGCGAAGCTTTACACACACTATGTGTGAAATTCAACTTTACGCCCTGAAAACGATGCAAATCGACGTATTTTACGCATACTATGCAAAAAAAAAGTAGTCTTAACCTAAAATATCTCTGACATTCATAAACGAATTGTTTTACCCTAAGAACTCTTCTAATAAATAATATACAAACTCTACATCTCCACCAAATATTAAAGAAATTAAAACAATTTTAATGTAGTTATATTGTGTGACAACAAAGAAAGTCATTTTCAAAAATACTAAAATTTTAAATATGAAACATCTAAAAAAATAACCATATAATCTGACTGAAATTTTACACAGGTATTGCCTACATCACATACAAAATAGTCTGTAAATTTCAAGCTGATACATGAATTCGTCATTGAGAAATTACCATTTTGAAAAAAAAACTGTAAAAAAATGTACACTTAAATATCTCTAAAAATCATGAGACAATTCTTTTACTTAAGGACGTATAGGATAATACATAAACTCTACATCTCCACAAAATTACAACATGATTAAACCAATTTTTGTTTTCTCTAGTTATAATGCGACAATGAAAATGACTTTGTAAAATACGAAAATTTTCAAAATCAAATATCTCAAAAAGTAATCGTATGATCTAGATGAAACCTCGCACACATATTATCTGTATCAAATACAAAATTGTGTATCATTTGGAGCTGATACATAAAGCCGTTCTCGAGAAATTACGATTTGAAAAAATGGTTAAAAAAATTTTAACCTCAAATATTTCTGAAATTACTGGACTAATCATTTTGCCCAAAGAACTCGACCGAGAGCTATCCAAAATCTACCTCGACAAGAAATTTCAAAGCGATTAAGTCAATTTTACTCCCGTAATTGTTGGACACACAAAACTCATTTTTTTCATATTTCAACTTTTTTCTCAAAAACTAGTCGACAAAATGACGGCTTTTTTCAAAATCGTAATTTCTCAATGACGACTTCATGTATCAGCTTGAAATTTATAGACCATTTTGTATGCGATATAGGCAATACCTGTGTAAAATTTCATTCAGATTATATGGTTATTTTTTGAGATGTTTGATATTTAAAATTTTAGTATTTTCGAAAATGACTTTCTTTGTTGTCGCACAATGTAACTATTGTGACAGAGTCACAGTCAGCTGCAGGCTCCGTGCCTGCAGCAGACGAGCACATGGCCGTAGCGGCCACCATGATGTGCGCGTCGTCGTCGAGGATGTCAAGCAAGTGACGCACGCACTCACACACACTCACAGCCCTACAGCGGCATCGAACAGTAGCGTGCCTACTTACGCACACACACTAAACCGGGTCGAGCGGGGACACGTACGCATGAAAGAGATGAGCGGGGTGGGAACAGAGAGAGGAAGCAGGTACGCGAGAGGGTCGAGCCACGCGGGGAGCGGTATCATGAGCGAGGACGAGAGAGCGCGAGGCGAACGATAGCATAGCAGGCGCAGACTGAGCGCCGCGCAGTTCGTTCGCGCAGGAGGGATGGTGGGAGCAAGAGAGCGGCAGAGAAGGAGCGAGTACGCATAGACAGCAGTACAGCAGTGAGTTAGACGCGCGGGGAGATAGGGAGAGAGCCGTAGAGAGAGTAGAAGGTAGAATATGCGGCGCGTACAGACATAGAAGCACGATATATATAGATGGGGCGTGCGGCGCAAGAACGGGCCGTCGGGCGGCGTAACGGGCAATATAGAGGCCGCGCATACTAGTACTCGAGCCTATCATGACTCAAAGATACAGCAAGTCATGGACTAGAATAGAAAGTAGGACAAACGCATAACTGAAGGCCAATGAACGGTAACCGCGGGCAAGGAGGGGATAGGCATGGAGGGCTGGAGGATCAAGAAGCGAGAGAGACGCGTTCTATTCGCCATCAGAGTCCACAGCAGCTAGTTGATTTTCTACCTTAAGAACAGTTAGTTAGTTGTGAATCGGAAGAGTGGTGAGAGAGAGTCATTACGAGGAGTAACCATTGGAAAGTTCTGAGTCGTGCAATTAGGATTCCTAGTGCATTTACGTGAGTAATACTCGGGTTAAGAGGGCTAGGGAGTATTTGGATGCGGGTAGAAGATATTGAGTCGTGTCGTGCCGGTGATTGATTTCGTGAGTTAGGTTCGAGCCTGGGGAACGCGACATCGGAAGAGTACTGGCTGCCCTGGGTTATCTCCAGTAGTGATAACACCAGCAGATTGAGTAATAACCACATCGTGTCGTGTTTTTTCTCTTGTTCTTTTCCAGTTTCAACTACTGCCACGCACGAAGTGCCCAGTAGCGGCCATTTTGAGGACGCCGAGAGGACCACTGGGAGACGCGGCCGCCATAGTGGCAGTTTACTTTTTTGAATAAAGTCAATTCTCATTTCTTAACTGTTTGTTATTATTAGCGAGTCTTCTTATTGTAACTGGATTATGATTGTGCCTCGAGTATTATTTTCAGGGAATTGCGCTCGCCGAAGGTGTTCAATAAACTACTGACTCGTCGAAGGTGTTTCCTAGTCTCGTTGTTGCTGAAGTTTTGACCCCCCTTGGTCGAGATCAGAGTCTTTAGCCGCGGTAGAGTACCGCTATTGGTAAGACAGATAGTGCAAAATAGTGGCAGTTGGTTTAGTTCGAGTCTCTACCAAGTTTAAGTGATTCAATAGAGGGTATAACTAAATACAACGTCACAATAACTACATTAAAATTGTTTTAATTTCTTTTAAATTTGGTGAAGATGTAGAGTTTGTATATTATTTATTAGAAAAGTTCTTAGGGTAAAAGAATTCGTTTATGAATTTCAGAGATATTTGAGGTTAAAACTATTTTAGCCCTCTTTTAGAATCATAATTATTCGGGAACGCATTTATGTATACTAGAAAATGGAAATGACATGCGCTATGCGTCGATGCGCTCGTGTTGCATACCTGCTTTTGTTTTGTAATAGCCATTTATTATTCTTAAGGTTAAAACCTTTTTCTTACATTGGAAATTCCAGAAAGAGCACACAAATACTGACAGGCGTACTACTAGAGACAAATACCCTATGTGTGAAATTTCACAAAGAAAATATAATTTGAAGTAAAGGTTATTTAGAAATTTTAAAAAGTTATGATGATAATATTACAATCAATTATTTTATTTATTTTTCGCACATAATTTTAAAATCATACCTATTATTTTATTCATATTTTATACATAATTTAAAAATTAATAATTTTTAATCTTCATAAATGAATTTAATTATAATTATATCATAAATTGTTGCAAAAATTATAAATTTTGTTATTAAAAATTCATTAAGGAATAAGCAAATTAAGTTTGAGGAAGCCACGGGCCAATGAATGGGCAGCGGTTTGTATATATTGTGATGCGAATCATTTTCTTTGTGAAATGAATATTGAGAAATGTTTTACTAATTGTTGTCACAATGGAAAAGTTTTATTTAATAATGAAGACTTATATCCGGAACAACTAAAACAACTCATGATAAATAACACTAAGGATAGCAAAAATTTTATGAATAACATCAGAATATATAATAATTTGTTAGCATTTGCAAGTTTTGAAGCGAAATTATTAACATTCCCTACAGCAGCCTCGCAAGTTTTTCGTATTTGCGGACAAACTTATCATAATTCATATTCTTTAAATCCTGAAAGCGAAAAACTTCGTAAATACGGGCAACTACATGTAATACATAACGAATTAGAAAATAACATTAGACTTCAAAATCAAAATAGTAAACATTGTTCACTATCATTACTGAGTGAATTAAATAGTTTAATTCGTACTATTAATCTCTATTCTATGGCATATAAAATGATGCATGAGATAGAAAAGGAAAAATATAAAAAAGCAGAGATATGTAGATTATTACCGAAATAAGTTAAAATGTATATGTTTTTTTTAAGTGTTTAAAATACGTTCGTAGGTTGTAATTATTTGAAGGAGTAAAAAACGAACTCGAGACGACCGAATTTGTTTTGATGAATTTATTACACCAACGTTTCGAAAGTGTTGTTAACTTTCTTCATCAGGGCTACGAAAGCATAGTTCTAAACATGTAGATTTACATACAAAAAACAATATTAGACAAAATATGTAAAAAACATTTATTTATTTATTTATTTAAACCAGAGTAGTATATGTTGTATTACATGTTATTGCTTACTTCAGGACATAGTTACATGTCTGAAGCAGCAAACATCCTATAGAGGTAGACATAGCTACCTGTACATAGGTCCGGTGTACTTAACTAAAAAAACTTAAGTAACTTATAAACTAGGCATGGAATCAAAGATTCCACTATAAATAATATATTTGATCCACATTGATTATCTCACCCATACTGGAAGATTAAATTTTTATTTATTTATTTATTTAATTTATTTATTTATTTTTTTTTTTTTTTCTAGAATATATTAGTACCAATCCAAATTTTTAGCTTTTTCTTATTATAATTTTTTGCGATATCTAGAACTTTAAGATTTGGATTAGATTTCGGAAGACAATTAAATACTTGTATCGCTCTGACATAGTTATCTTTATCACTAACAGTTTTCGAACACTTTGGTGGTATTATAAGTTTATTTCTAGTTTTGCTAGTCGATGTTAAGTATAAATTCCTAAGTTCATTATAATGATACGTTACACATTCGTAAGCAAAAATTTGTTTTAGATTCAAGGGGTTGTCTCGATTCAAAATATTTTTGTTTATAATTTTTAAAATCCTATTTTGGATGTTTTGTAGTAATTTTAAGTTGTTTTTATATGCACCACCCCATGCAATATTTCCATAGCTCATGACACTATGAAAAAATGCATAATATATTATCTTAAGTGTGTCAGATTGCATATATGTTGATAACTTGTACAGTATATATATATATATATATATATATATATATATTATATATTTAGTTTTTTTTATTATATATTCAATATGTTTATCCCACTTTAGCCTATAATCAATAATTATACCTAGATATTTACAGTATTCTATCCTGCTCAATTTAGTACCCTGTATGCGTATGTTCATATTTTCGGGAACACTATCACAATAGTTACCAAAAGTTATGTACGGCCGAATCCATCTCAAATCAGACAGCCCGCGTATGCCTATTTCACCTATCATGTTGAAATAAAAATATTTATGTTCGACTCGAAAAAATATTTTACACGTGTTTTTTTATTTTTTTGTTTCATCAAAATTTCATGCGTTCAGCGATACCGAAAAATTCCGAGAAAATTCTTTCATTGAGAAAAAAAATTTTCAATGTGATTTTCAGACTGCTATTGTTTCAGCAGTTTTTCAAGCTTTTAAACGTGTAACACATAATTTCACTCAGTTTTGAGCCCTCTTTAACGGCCTTAATGTCATTTTCAAAAAAAAATAAAAAATCCACGAGCTATGCACTTTTTACTGAAAAATTCATTTTTTAGAGAAGTGCCTTTTTCTCGAAAACCCCATGTTTTTTTTGCACAATTTTTGTTGTCGTGATAGAGGACGGTAATGCCTAGCTAGACGTATTTGTGAGATTCGGTACTTTTTCCCTGGGATAGCGATCACTAATGAGATAACACACAAACAAATTTTTCACGCTTAACGCTTATATATAGTCAATGATATTAGAGTCAATGTAAAGGTATTTATCTTTGTGCGTATGTAATATACATGTACGTGCGCCTACTTATAGGAGTATATGTACTAGTACATTTGTCCGCTAGATGGATATGGTTTGACTTAACATTTACAAAGAAAAGTTCGGTTTCTGCTATATATCACACATCTCGTCTTATTTAAAACCATCATCTTTTGGAAAATTATTACATATTTACACCTTATCAACTCAACTACGATGTCTCAATATTACTCAACAGAGAGAATCAAATGTGCAGACTTTTAGACAAACACAAACAAATTATTTACAAATCTAGTTCCGTACGTTTAAAACAACTTGAGAATCTTGCTCATCCATTGAAGCACCTCTATCCTCATTTACCTTTGACACCTTCTACATATCTGTGTCAACATTGTTACAATCGTGCTTTAGAATTGGTGAGTAGTACTGACAATGAATTTATAACGGATAATGAAGTTACCGATAACGTAGTTGATAGAGATGAAGATTTTTTACCAAGTACTCCAGAACGCATTGAAGAATTTAATAATGAAATAAGTACATCTTTCTTAGGTTCTGTATCGCCTCTTAAAAGAAAAAATCTTATACATGAAAAATCAATTGAAAATTACGTAACAAAGAAGAAAAAAAAATACTTTCAACATTGTCTAATACCCTTGATGTGAAGTTGAACAATGTTTATGACGTTTCTATAACAGCAAATGAATCAACTGTATGCCATTGTACAGAATGGATACAAAATCTTGGTCTAGCCTTGCAAAAGTGTTCTACGGTATCAGAAAAAATAAAAATTCTGACTTTGCTACCTTCATCCTTTACAAAACATGAAATTTTATCTTTATTTCCAGAAATAACAATGTATATGATCAACAAATCGAGAAATCTTGTTAAAGAAAAAGGAATTTATTCAGAACAAGATGCATATTCAGGCCATCCGATTGATGAAAACATGGAAAAAATTGTTATGGAAATTATTTAAATGATGATTTTAATTGTTCAAGACAAAGTCCTAATAAATGTGACGTTGTTACAATTAAAGTTAACAATAAAAAAGAGAAAAAAGTTAAGCGTTTTCTTACTCGAAGTTTAAAAGAGACGTAAAAAGTATTTAAAAATGATTATCCAGAATTGAGAATTGGAAAATCGAAATTTTATAGTTTGCGACCAAAGTATGTCTTACTTAGCCCCATCAAAGAAGTTTGTCTCTGTATCTATTGCGCAAATTATGATTTATTTCTTACGAGCTTAATTAATTTTAGAGGGAGTAACGTCACAGAGTTGGATGAAAGTCGGTCACAAATAATAAATGCAACAATGTGTTCTGAGCCATCTGATTTATGTTATTTACAAGAATGTAAACTATGTCCAGGGATTAAGGGAATTACGTTTCATGTTTTAAAACTGCAAGATGTAGAAGGCACAGAAGAAATTACATATGCTTTGTGGGATAATGGAACCCTGATTAAAAAGACACTATCAATTTCTGCTTTTAAAGATGAACTTTCGGTTTGGACCATGAGGGTTAGTACTCACATGTATGTAAAAAATATACAACGCAAAGCTATAAAAACAGAAAGAGAAAGTGCTAAAAAGACTCACATCATTTAGTTCTTCAAATAGACTTCGCTGAAAACTGGGCTGTGATTCATAATAAAGCTGTTCAAGGAAATCATTGGGTTAATGATCAAATTTCTATTTTCACAGCAGTCTCTTATCAAGGGGATTCGACACAAAGTTTCGCAGTTATAAGTGATGACCGAAAACATGATTCAGCGTATGCTTTGCTAGCAGTACAAAAAATTATAAAATTCTTGAAAGAAAATTGTTGTGATTCAATTAAAAAAATTACCATCGTATCAGACGGCGCTGCGAGTCACTTTAAAAATCGCTTTCAATTAGATGAACTAAAACGAGCACCGTGTGATATAAAATGGTTGTTCTCTGCTACTGGGCACGGCAAAGGAGCTGTAGATGGTGTGGGTGGACTTATAAAGCATTATGCTACTTCGCATAATCTTCGAGAGCCCCTTGAAGAAGCTATTCAAAACGCAAATGATTTTGCAATACATGTTCAAAAATATACTGATGCTATTAAAATAATACATTTACAAGATGCTGAAATAGAACAATTCAGAAAAGAAAAAAAAATATTGATTGGCTTACAACTCCAAAGTATCCTGGAATTCAAAAAACTCATATATGGGTTAAAAAAACATGTGACGATAAAATACATTGTTTGACAGCAAAGACCGCTGATCGTCCGCTTACTGAATTAAGAACAATGAAGCAGAAAAACAAAGGTAGTAAAATAGGTATACAAATGAAAAAAGGTATAAAAATAAAAAATCAAAAGACGCAAATAACAAATAAATACATAGTTATGTGTACCTGTATATTACATACACACAAAGACAAATACCTTTACATTGACTCTAATATCATTGACTATATATAAGCATTAGGCGTGAAAAATTTGTTTGTGTGTTATCTCATTAGTGATCGCTATCCCAGGGAAAAAGTACCGAATCTCACAAATACGTCTAGCTAGGCATTACCGTCCTCTATCACGACAACAAAAATTGTGCAAAAAAAACATGGGGTTTTCGAGAAAAAGGCACTTCCCTAAAAAATGAATTTTTCAGTAAAAAGTGCATAGCTCGTGGATTTTTTATTTTTTTTGAAAATGACATTAAGGCCGTTAAAGAGGGCTCAAAACTGAGTGAAATTGTGTGTTACACGTTTAAAAGCTCGAAAAACTGCTGAAACAATAGCAGTCTGAAAATCACATTGAAAATTTTTTTTCTCAATGAAAGAATTTTCTCGGAATTTTTCGGCATCGCTGAACGCATGAAATTTTGATGAAACAAAAAAATAAAAAAACACGTGTAAAATATTTTTTCGAGTAGAACATAAATATTTTTATTTCAACATGATAGGTGAAATAGGCATACGCGGGCTGTCTGATTTGAGATGGATTCGGCCGTACACAGTTTTCTTTATATTTAGTGATAGTTTGTTAAGTGCTAGCCCGATATTTATATCTTCTAAGTACTTGTTCATTTTATTTTCAACTTTCTCCCAGTTATCATCTGTTGAAATAATAGCTGTATCATCAGCATATGAGATGGTACTATCTGATCTGTTTGTTAGTAAATCGTTTACGTAAATTATGAATAAGAGTGGCCCTAGTATGGTATCTTGCGGCACACCTGTAGTTATCGTTTCATAATAGCTTTTGGTTGTTCCTATTCTTACTTTTTGTTTTCTGTTACTAAGATAGTTAGATATAAGTGCATGCGCTTTACCTCTTATTTCATAATTATATAATTTGTCTAAAAGAATAACATGGTTGACAGTATCGAAAGCTTTTGCTAGATCTAAAAATGCAATAGCTATTGGTTTACTTTTGTCTAATTTCTTATAGATTATGTTCATTAAGTAACTAAGAGCATCTTTGGTACCTTTCTTTTTTATAAATCCAAATTGATTCTGCGCTAACAAATTATTATTGTCCAAAAATGATTGTAAACGAACATATACAATTTTTTCAAATATTTTTGCTACGTTAGAAATTAGAGATATCGGTCTATAGTTTGATGTATCCATTTTACTACCCGATTTAAAAATAGGAACTACCTCAGCTGTTTTAAGCGCTTGAGGCCATGTTGATTTTTCAATACAAAGACTAAAGATATGTGTTAGTGCATTAACAATTTGATATGATAATATTTTTAGAGTTTTGGTAGTAATGTTATCTACCCCACCATTTTTTATTTTCATATTATCAATTATTTGAAGAATTTCCTCGTTATTAGTCGGTTTAATGTAAATTGTATTCATGTTCATTGCTGGTAATTCTAAATGCTTACCCTGGGGTTTTACAATGGTGTTAGATCTTTTCCAATTCTACAAAAGTACGAATTCATATGATTGGCAATTTGCGTCTGATCCTCTATTGTGCAATTGTTATTTAAAATAATCTTATTTATTGTGTTATTCTTTTTCAAGTTGGTTCCCATTTTTTTGTTTATGTATTTCCAAAGTTGCTTGGTATTATTGATATTGTTATTAATTAAATTTCTTTCATGTTTTATTTTTGCCTCTTTAATAACTTTGTCTAGCCACTTTGTGTAATTCTTATATTCCAATTTTATTAGATTATTATTTGGTTCATTGCGCATTTTAATATATAGTTGTTCTTTCTTTTCACACGAGATCATTATTGCTTTAGATATCCAATCCTTCCTTGGATATCTCTTGTTATTTTTTGTTTTATGCGCTTCTTTAGACTTTTCTAAACAGTCTTGTATTTCAGTTATCAAGAATGCGGTAGCTTCATCGGGATCATGCATTGCTCTATAACATTCCAATTTTTTGTAATGGCTATACTTGAAAGTTTATAGTAATTATAGTGATACTGGATATTTTCTTGTTTTAATTTTGGTGGCTTATTCAGTTTCAAGAGAAGTGGATAATGATCAGTAAAAGGAATCGAGAGTTTAAAAGTTTTAGTGTCTATAGATGTAGCTTTTATATACATGATGTCAATGCATGTACCGCTTCCGCCACTATCATTTGGTCTAGTTGTATGTATAAAACCCGGGAAGAAACCCTTTTCCATCATATTGTCTAATAATTCGAAGCTATATTCATCATCTTTCATAATATCGATGTTAAAATCACCAATAATCAGGTGGTTTTTTATATTTCTTTTGCTATTGATAAATGATTTTACATTCAAAATAAATTCAAGGCGCGGTAAATCATAGCATCGATATAATGCGGAAATTTCAAGATTACTGTTGTTATTTAGACTTATTCGTGAGTTTAATACTTTGAGTCTACCAATTTCGATTATTTCAGTAATTTCTGATACACAATCTTTTATATGTACAACGACACCATCATTTTGATTTAAGTTACTGTTATTGTAGTACAATTTATATCCCTGTATTGCAAGAAAGTGAGGATTGGGTAAATTTCGTATAATTGTGATTTAGACTTCTAATATTGACCTGTAATATCAAACTATCTTTTTTATTTATATTTTTATTGAGAGTTTTAAGATCAAGAAATGTCGTTTCTTCTTGTATTACTTCTTTTTACAATTCTTCAATGAGATCGACGTGTTGCTCCATTATGTAGTTTGCTGTTTCCTTGCTGTCGTATGTGTTAGAGATGCGGTGCTGGCTCTAAACGGCGAAGTCAGCAAAGTTGCGCTAGTCCAGTTGTCTCTAGACGGCGAAGTCAGCATAGTTGCGCTAGTCGAGCTGGTCATCGTAGTGGCTTGATTGCTGTTTCCTACTTTACCTAAGTATCTTGGTATAGTAGGTCTTATCGGATAATCAGTCATATCTATATATCTATTGAGCTTATTCTTAAATATTGTACATTTCTGTGTCATTGGCCATATGTTTAACCTCGAAATTTGTGTTATATTTATATTCAACAATAAGTTATTATATATTGTGGCTTTAGTCTGTACGTTAAGTACATTGGAAATCATAGTTTAATATTATTACAAATTTAATCCTATTTTTATAAGAATAAACTTTCGATAAATCCAATCATTTGTATTTACTATAAGCTATATAAATCTAGTTTAAGTCCTTCTCTATAAAATTACGGTTTTATATCTTTCTTATTCTATAATATAATTTCTATTAAATCCTTTTTCGATAATATTTCTTATACACACTCACACACAAACGACAACGAACATACCGAAAAATAATTTCCGTCTGTAATTTCTATTTAATCGTTCACTACCTTTATTATACTAAGTTTATATTTTTATTCGTACATTCAAATGAGCCCTAATGGAGTCCTTTTATTACCGATTCCCCATCTGCCCTTTTTATCGGAATTACTTCAGTCGAGCGTGTGAACAGGTCCTGGAAGATAAGAATGTATTCGTGGCCGTGCTTGGTTTTGGGGAGGGGTCCCATAATGTTGCTGGCCACGATTTGCCATGAACGCTCTGTAATGCGACGTCCCATGAATCCTGCTGGAGCGCGCTGTTCGACTTTGCACTGCTGGCTCTTCTTCCTCGAACATCCGTGAAAGGGCATCTGGAACATTGTTCAACGATGTTCGACCGTGAAACTGTGGTTCTGCAGCTCCAAAGCGCACCTAGATAATCTGCCGGTCGGGTTTTGAAGGTCACGGAGCCACTTCAAGCTGCTATGGTTCGTGATAACCTTGAAGTCGTAGGTCTCTATGTACGGACGGAACTTTTTAATTGCCTAGAGAATTGCAGGCATTCTCGTTCTGTCACACTATAATTTCTCTCGGCTGCGCTCAGAGTTCGACACGCGAAATCTAGGACTATTTCCTCGCCGTCAATTATTTCGTATAGCACCGCTCACAGACCTGTTTCGCTCGTGTCAGTTTACACCACGAACTGCGCGTTAGATACCGGTCTGTGTAGAAACGGTGCAGAAGCTACTAGCGCTTTTAGCTTTTGGAAGGCCTCTTCTTGTGCTGTTGACCACTCGTATTTCCGATACTTTTTCGTTAGTTCGGTTAGTGGTTCAGCAATTGTGGCGAAGTTTGACAAAAACTTTCTATACCACGAGGCCATTCCTAGGAATACCGGATACTCCATGACTGGCTTTATTTTCTCGGGGTCTGGCTTAAAACCATCTCTATTTACAATGACCCCGAGATATTGGACCTCATCGCGGTAGAAGACACTCTTCTAGCGATTTATTGTAAGGCCCGCATCCTGTATCCTGTCCAGAACTCTTTTTAGAACCTCTTTATGCTCCTAGAATTTGTTGCTGTACTGCTCCAGCTACTGTTGCTGCATTTGCTGCTGATGTAGTTGTTGCTGTTGCAGTTGTTGCTGTTGGAGCTGTTGCTGTTGGAGCTGTCTCTCGGATTCGGCTGGAGATATCCCGGTGGATGCTGCAGAGCTGAATAGCACTGTCCCGGGACTGCTCGCGTCTGGCAAACGCTTGCTGCCACGACAGCTCCGGCTCTGGCACGAAATCGGCGGCCCTATAATCACCCATAAGCCACTTGATCGTTGCAAGCATATTTACTGACTGCTGATCTGACTGCTGTAGACCAATGGCATGCATGGTCTCGTTAATCTTCTCTTCGGGCTGTGTATACGCCCAATTGAGTATCGCAGATTCCGCAAACTGCGATGATCGGGCCATGGTGTCAATTGGCTGTGCGTTTCCCCACGAACTTATTTTACTAGCGCGAGTAATATCCGCATTGATGGGAGAGAGAGTTCGCCTTTTCAACCCGTGAGCTAGCTTTTTCAACTCGAACCCGGGTTATTTTCTAAGAGCTACGGCGGTTGCTCTTAAGCTCGATAACGCACGAGGGTTTCCTGTATGCGACTCTAAAAAAAATAAAAGCTATTTCTGTAATTAATTACTATTTGTAATTAATTACGCTCAACTACTCGCACTTGTAATTTTAAAATAATTATATGTGAAGTATGTGTGTGTGTGTGTGCGTGCGTGCGTGTCTGTGTGTGTGTGTGCGTGCGTGCGTGCGTGCGTGCGTGCGTGCGTGTCTGTGTGTGTGTGCATGCGTGTGTGCGTGCGTGCGTGCGTGTGCGTGTGTGTGTGTGTGTGTGTGTGTGTGTGTGTGTGTGTGTGTGTGTGTGTGTGTGTGTGTGTGTGTGTGTGTGTGTGTGTCAAAACGGACAATATCACAAAATAACCCAAAAATAAATAGAATTTTCACTTAAAAAATAAAAAAAAACAATTTTAAAGTTCGAAGGAATTTTTGCGCTCGAGTTTTTACTCGGGCGCAGTGAACTTTTTGCTCCGAGAATGCCTGCCGACTTTTTCTCTATTTCCCACAAACTGTACGAGATAGAAAAAAAAAAAAGTTTTATTTTGCGCCCAAAAAAAAAAAATAATCCGTATAGGAAAAACGAAAGAAAGAAAAAGAAAACAAAAATTATCGCGTCGAGAAAAAAAGAGATAATTAAAAAAAAAGTTAATTGTGGCTAGAAAAAATTATTGTCGTTAAAAAACAAAATTAATTGTTATAAAAAACAATTTTAATTGTTAAAAACCATTAAACAACGAACAACAATTTCCGCGATCGAGATCTCTCCTCGCCGGCACTCTAGGTCGAGGGTTTTTGGCTATCGCTCGCCTAACCTCTCGACCGCACTCTCGCAACAGCACGGCTGTGTCACGCACACGCGCGCCTACGAGCTGCGGCACAAGGAGCCTTGCTTTGCAGCTTACGCTCAGCTACGCTACTGAGCTTCTTCGCTCTAAGCTTCGCCACTAATTACGTACGCGCCGCGGCACAGTGGTCCCAAGTCCACTTTTACTGGTATTTTGCCCGCTTCAAGCGAATTTTTCACGGATCAAAGTGATTCAAGCGGGATATTAAAGCTTTTATAATATAGAATTAAAAGACACTACACACAAGGGTGGTAACCAACCCTATTTATTATTAAACAACTCCTAAACTTATATCGATACCTATATGTTGTTTGCTATCAGTGTTTAATTTATAATATATGTTATATTTATAACACACATTCACACATATATACACACACACACACACACACACACACATATATAATATATGTATATATTATATATGTATATTCATAATTAATGTTTTCGGTTACAGGAGATACTTTGTAAAATGTAAATATTTCTGTGTAAGTTTAGGGGTTGTTTAATAATAAATAGGGCTGGTTGCCACCCTTGTGTGTAGTGGCTTCTAATTCGAAATTAGAAAAGCTTTAAGGCCGAATCCATCTCAAATCAGACAGCCCGCGTATACCTATTTCACCTATCATGTTGAAATAAAAATATTTGTGTTCTACTCGAAAAAATATTTTACACGTGTTTTTTTATTTTTTTGTTTCATCAAAATTTCATGCGTTCAGCGATACCGAAAAATTCCGAGAAAATTCTTTCATTGAGAAAAAAAATTTTCAATGTGATTTTCAGACTGCTATTGTTTCAGCAGTTTTTCAAGCTTTTAAACGTGTAACACATAATTTCACTCAGTTTTGAGCCCTCTTTAACAGCCTTAATGTCATTTTCAAAAAAAAATAAAAAATCCACGAGCTATGCACTTTTTACTGAAAAATTCATTTTTTAGAGAAGTGCCTTTTTCTCGAAAACCCCATGTTTTTTTTGCACAATTTTTGTTGTCGTGATAGAGGACGGTAATGCCTAGCTAGACGTATTTGTGAGATTCGGTACTTTTTTCCTGGGATAGCGATCACTAATGAGATAACACACAAACAAATTTTTCACGCTTAACGCTTATATATAGTCAATGATATTAGAGTCAATGTAAAGGTATTTATCTTTGTGCGTATGTAATATACATGTACGTGCGCCTACTTATAGGAGTATATGTACTAGTACATTTGTCCGCTAGATGGATATGGTTTGACTTAACATTTACAAAGAAAAGTTCGGTTTCTGCTATATATCACACATCTCGTCTTATTTAAAACCATCATCTTTTGGAAAATTATTACATATTTACACCTTATCAACTCAACTACGATGTCTCAATATTACTCAACAGAGAGAATCAAATGTGCAGACTTTTTAGACAAACACAAACAAATTATTTACAAATCTAGTTCCGTACGTTTAAAACAACTTGAGAATCTTGCTCATCCATTGAAGCACCTCTATCCTCATTTACCTTTGACACCTTCTACATATCTGTGTCAACATTGTTACAATCGTGCTTTAGAATTGGTGAGTAGTACTGACAATGAATTTATAACGGATAATGAAGTTACCGATAACGTAGTTGATAGAGATGAAGATTTTTTACCAAGTACTCCAGAACGCATTGAAGAATTTAATAATGAAATAAGTACATCTTTCTTAGGTTCTGTATCGCCTCTTAAAAGAAAAAATCTTATACATGAAAAATCAATTGAAAATTACGTAACAAAGAAGAAAAAAAAATACTTTCAACATTGTCTAATACCCTTGATGTGAAGTTGAACAATGTTTATGACGTTTCTATAACAGCAAATGAATCAACTGTATGCCATTGTACAGAATGGATACAAAATCTTGGTCTAGCCTTGCAAAAGTGTTCTACGGTATCAGAAAAAATAAAAATTCTGACTTTGCTACCTTCATCCTTTACAAAACATGAAATTTTATCTTTATTTCCAGAAATAACAATGTATATGATCAACAAATCGAGAAATCTTGTTAAAGAAAAAGGAATTTATTCAGAACCAGATGCATATTCAGGCCATCCGATTGATGAAAACATGGAAAAAATTGTTATGGAATATTATTTAAATGATGATTTTAATTGTTCAAGACAAAGTCCTAATAAATGTGACGTTGTTACAATTAAAGTTAACAATAAAAAAGAGAAAAAAGTTAAGCGTTTTCTTACTCGAAGTTTAAAAGAGACGTATAAAGTATTTAAAAATGATTATCCAGAATTGAGAATTGGAAAATCGAAATTTTATAGTTTGCGACCAAAGTATGTCTTACTTAGCCCCATCAAAGAAGTTTGTCTCTGTATCTATTGCGCAAATTATGATTTATTTCTTACGAGCTTAATTAATTTTAGAGAGAGTAACGTCACAGAGTTGGATGAAAGTCGGTCACAAATAATAAATGCAACAATGTGTTCTGAGCCATCTGATTTATGTTATTTACAAGAATGTAAACTATGTCCAGGGATTAAGGGAATTACGTTTCATGTTTTAAAACTGCAAGATGTAGAAGGCACAGAAGAAATTACATATGCTTTGTGGGATAATGGAAACCTGATTAAAAAGACACTATCAATTTCTGCTTTTAAAGATGAACTTTCGGTTTGGACCATGAGGGTTAGTACTCACATGTATGTAAAAAATATACAACGCAAAGCTATAAAAACAGAAAGAGAAAGTGCTAAAAAAGACTCACATCATTTAGTTCTTCAAATAGACTTCGCTGAAAACTGGGCTGTCATTCATAATAAAGCTGTTCAAGGAAATCATTGGATTAATGATCAAATTTCTATTTTCACAGCAGTCTCTTATCAAAGGGATTCGACACAAAGTTTCGCAGTTATAAGTGATGACCGAAAACATGATTCAGCGTATGCTTTGCTAGCAGTACAAAAAATTATAAAATTCTTGAAAGAAAATTGTTGTGATTCAATTAAAAAAATTACCATCGTATCAGACGGCGCTGCGAGTCACTTTAAAAATCGCTTTCAATTAGATGAACTAAAACGAGCACCGTGTGATATAAAATGGTTGTTCTCTGCTACTGGGCACGGCAAAGGAGCTGTAGATGGTGTGGGTGGACTTATAAAGCATTATGTTACTTCGCATAATCTTCGAGAGCCCCTTGAAGAAGCTATTCAAAACGCAAATGATTTTGCAATACATGTTCAAAAATATACTGATGCTATTAAAATAATACATTTACAAGATGCTGAAATAGAACAATTCAGAAAAGAAAAAAATATTGATTGGCTTACAACTCCAAAGTATCCTGGAATTCAAAAAACTCATATATGGGTTAAAAAAACATGTGACGATAAAATACATTGTTTGACAGCAAAGACCGCTGATCGTCCGCTTACTGAATTAAGAACAATGAATCAGAAAAACAAAGGTAGTAAAATAGGTATACAAATGAAAAAAGGGATAAAAATAAAAAATCAAAAAGACGCAAATAACAAATAAATACATAGTTATGTGTACCTGTATATTACATACACACAAAGACAAATACCTTTACATTGACTCTAATATCATTGACTATATATAAGCATTAGGCGTGAAAAATTTGTTTGTGTGTTATCTCATTAGTGATCGCTATCCCAGGGAAAAAGTACCGAATCTCACAAATACGTCTAACTAGGCATTACCGTCCTCTATCACGACAACAAAAATTGTGCAAAAAAAACATGGGGTTTTCGAGAAAAAGGCACTTCCCTAAAAAATGAATTTTTCAGTAAAAAGTGCATAGCTCGTGGATTTTTTATTTTTTTTGAAAATGACATTAAGGCCGTTAAAGAGGGCTCAAAACTGAGTGAAATTGTGTGTTACACGTTTAAAAGCTCGAAAAACTGCTGAAACAATAGCAGTCTGAAAATCACATTGAAAATTTTTTTTCTCAATGAAAGAATTTTCTCGGAATTTTTCGGCATCGCTGAACGCATGAAATTTTGATGAAACAAAAAAATAAAAAAACACGTGTAAAATATTTTTTCGAGTAGAACATAAATATTTTTATTTCAACATGATAGGTGAAATAGGCATACGCGGGCTGTCTGATTTGAGATGGATTCGGCCTTAATATCCCGCTTGAATCACTTTAATCCGTGAAAAATTCGCTTGAAGCGGGCAAAATACCGGTAAAGGTGGATTTGGGACCACTGTGCGCAGGTCCTTCTCCACCCCTAAAACGTTGTGGCGCGAGTTGTTACTGGATGGCTGGAAAATCCCAAAAAGCCACAGACCAGCGATGCCCTAGAACACGGTGCCGCGGGTGTCAGACTAAAATGACTTGCCCGGGGATCTGCTCCTGAAATCGCGAAAACAACGCAAAGATCGCACACGAACTTCGATTTCCAACTAATTGGATCACTGAGTGAAAATCGCGCGCTCGAAGAGTAAAGCGCGCGGCCGCTATGCTCAGATATAAAAATGACCGGCGGAGTCATTTTCCCGCGGAGGCGGCGGTATACGGAAGAAGGACGGATTGTATAAATAACAACGCGACGAGTAACGAGAATTAACACTGTATTAAACACTTAATCTTTACAAGCACAACGCTAGTGCTGTTGGGAACAATAAGTTACTTCGCGCGTTTGAACTGTAACCGTCGCGCGGCGAAGCTGCTGTTCTCGCGCGAGGTGTTAAAGTACGGCGGGCTGTCACACACCTGCACGTACACGGCACAGAAAACTTACATGGGGCGATTTCCGTGCAAGCCTTTACAATAAACGCGAGAGATGACAGCAGAAAACTTACGTACTGAAGGAGCAGCCGGTGCACTCGACTCTCTCTCTCGCTCTCTGTCGCTAGCACAGTAGTTGCGCTCTCTCTCTCTCTCCCTCTCTCCCTCTCTCTCTCTCGCACTCGCTGGGGTCTCGGCAGCTGTGCACGCTGTCAGCTCGCTGCTGTCTATCTCCTTTGCTCTTGTGGAACACGCGGCGTGGGATTACTCTCTCTCTTACTCGCATGCACACGAGTCGGCACCTCCACTTCTACCACACACCGGGTGTACAAAAAAAGACGACGCGCGCTCACTGCCTCCACGCGGCAGGTTTAAATCGTGACCGGTATACGCGTTACACAGTAAAAAATAGTTAAGATTGTCCAAAATTTACGTTTCATATCGACGGCTGAGCAGAACAAGATGCTATCTTAGCTGAGGCTAACATATGATGCTATGTAGGCCGAGGCTAACAAAAGATGCTTCTGGGCCTAGGCTCACAGAAGTTGCTATCTCGGCCGAGATTTACAGAACGTGCTATTTCAGACGCGTTTTTTTTTTCTTCAAATTTTGTAGTGGTAGCTCTGCGCACCTTGATTAAATTTTTATTTTTATAAAATCTGTGTCTTTAAAAATCGTGAAAAGAATAGTCCTGATTTTTCAACAATGATTTTGACAATTTATTAAATATGTGTATTATGGAATTTATTATAATTGATTATAAACGTTCGTTTAAATAAAAGTTCAAAATTAAATTCTGAATTAAAAGAGTTGTTTTTATTAAAGATAAAATTTTTAATTCTTAATTTTAATATTTTACAAGCGTTTAATTAAAAGTTGAAGATTTCATTCTTAATTAGCTGAGTTTTAATTAAAGAGTATAATTTTTATTGTTAATTAACCCAGTTTTTCTGAATTAAAATTTTAAATCTTATTTATATGCCGTATAATTAACATACGCTCTTAAGAGCGTATAATTAAATATAATTAATTATATACGATATCATTAACATTCACCATTAATTATATGCTGTATAATTAATTTCTCTCTTATTTTTATGCATTTAATTAATTAAAGGCTAGTTGCATTTGACACCATCTAAGGGGGTTTTCGCCCCGCCGATTTCTGTTTTGAGATCCATTTTAGTGTACAATGCAACACGCATACTCAGTAGATGATTTTTGCTCTAATGAGCCTCTATTAGCTTGAATCCGAGATCATTCGGGAGTTTTTGACCCGATGATTTGGATTTTGCCGTCTATTTCGCTATACAATCCAAGTGCATGTTCAGTAAATTACTTGAATAGTTCTTGAGGTATAAGGGCAGCAGTTACCATTGTGAAGTCTTATGTATTATAACTATTAAATGTGAATATTTTGGCGATACTCATCAAACTAAAAATCATCTACTGCATACACTGCATGGTATTGTACACCAAAATTTACCTCAAAATCTAAATCAGCGATTCGTAAAACACCTCTGAATGAACTCCGATCTAAGCTAGTCTCATTTGCGCAAAAATCATCTACTCCATATGCGCGTTGAATTGTACACTAAAGTAGATTCCAAAATTTAAATAAGTGGGTCGTAAAACACCCCGAATGACCTGGGATTTAAGCTAGAGGCTCAGTTGCGCAAAAATCATCTACTGTGCATGCGTGTTGCATCGTACACTAAAATAGATCTCAAAATCATCAGTGAGTCGAAAAATCCTTTAGATAATGTCAAATGCAAAGTCTTTGATTAATTAAATGCATATAATTAAGAGAGAAATTAATTATACGCCATATTATTAAGAGTGAATGCTAATTATACGGCATGTAATTAAGAATTAAAATTTGAATTAAGTAAAACTGGTTTAATTAACAATAAAAATTATACTCCTTAATTAAAACTCGTCTAATTAAGAATTAAATCTTATAAACGAGCGTTTATAATCAATTATAATAAATTCCATAAAACACATATTTAGTAAATTGTCAAAATCATTGTTGAAAAATCAGGACTAGTTTTTTTCACGTTTTTTAGAGACACCGATTTTGTAGAAATAAAAGTTTAATCAAGGTGCGGAGAGCCACCACTACAAAATTTGAAGAAAAAACGCGTCTAAGATAGAACGTTATGTAAATCTCGGCCGAGATAGCAACTTCTGTTACCCACGACCGAGATAGCACGTTGTGTAAGCCTAGGCCGTGATAGCATCTTCTGTTAGCCTCGGCCGAGATAGCACGTTGTGTAAGCCTAAGCCGTAATTGCATCTTCTGTTAGTCTCGGCCGAGATAGCATCTTGTTCCGCTCAGCCGTCGATATTCAATTTGGTAAAATAGATAAAATTACTTTCGAAGGCTATGTAGATGTTTATTATCATTGGGCTATATGGTACATATTATTCTCATCTCACGTATAAAAATTCACGATAGGTGATTTACGACCTTAAAACTCTTTATGGGCAGCTAACAAAAATAGGTGCCTCATATTTTTCGATACAGAAGCCGTGTAGAAAGCCGCAGACAAATCGCTAAGTGACACTTCCGTAGTGTTACAGACCAGTAGGTATAAGACCCCCTCATGATACATAAACTTTGTCCGTTTTCTTGCAAACCAAAAATCACACGTAAAACAGTTTCTAAATATACATTATCACGTAAAAACATCTCAGCTTTTCAATGAAATTATTCTCGATTTGATTGTAAACGGTGAATGCATTCAAAAGTACAATAATTTATAAAAACAATAACATTAATTATTAAAGAAATGCATTTTTAAGGCTGCTCCTGAAGGCTTTGGAAAAACCCAACGCCACCAATCGTTTTTGACAGTTTTTTTTACATAAAAATAGTCACTGAGGACCGCCTTTCCAGCAATCAGCAACGCAACATGAAAGATTTGTTTTCTTAACGCCCATTTTTTGCTTCCTTTCGCCATGTATAAATAAATAGAAAAATAATAGAAAAAGCGAATGATGAAAGGATCGTTTGAGCGCCAATGCGTATTAAATGAACTTCTTCAGTTGGTTTTATAATCTTTTCAGGCTTTATTAAAAACACATTAAAAAATACATACATTGTTAAAATCTTATCACAGACAAGAGAAACCGAGTAGATAGATAAAAGTACAAAAAAAAAGCCTTACCACCACAATGATCTATGCTCATAAAGTGTTCCTTTATCGGCAGTGTCAAAAGTTACATAGTCAATATTGTGAGAAACATACATTTATATACTATAGGGCTGATTTACGTTTGATTACAGATATCTAATGAGGCTCTGGTATAGATTATTTAACATTTGTATATCTTATATTTTGTTAACAGTATTCTTGTTAATAGTTGTGTGAAGCATTTCAGAAACTATTTGTTTGTTATAATTGCTTTCTTTATCTAAAGTTTGTATGTATGTAGTCCCAATCTGTAGCGTGTGAAGTATTTTTTTAATGTAAAGCTATCATATTATTGTTGTTGTTGTCAGTTTGATCTTCATTACCTCGAGTATTTAAAGCTCTTCTTGTTTCTCTCACATATGTACCAGGACGACTTGCATTTAATTTAATAGACATCCTCACACGTGTTCATTTTGTCTAATTTATCTTTGCCTAGTTTAATGATATTGTCGAATTTTCTATTGGTGAGTGGTACCGCATGTATGTTGTGATTAGCTAGGATAGTATTGCATTTGTTGAAGAATTCTTTTTGATAAGGAGTTGATATGGTCAGTTCGGTCTCATGTTTATATATCATGTTTGGCTAGAAATTCTAGTTTTACGAAGTCTTTATGTGATACACTGGTCTATGAATTTTTTCGGATAGCACAGGCGCACAAAAAGAAAGTGGTCAGTCACATAACACTGACTATCATATCCTTATGTATTTTGACGTGCTGAACACGAATCCACTGTCCGTTTGGTTCCATAAGCCCCTGATTTTACGTAAATTATACCATAAAAGCGGAAAATTGCGGAAAACTGGATCTATAAAGTCCATCAGTGAATAGTAGAAGATATTCGGACCCAGTTGAATCATATTCCCATGTATTTTGACTCGCTAAATAAGAATACACTGTCTATTCGATCCTTTGATCCTATGATTTTGTATCAAACACTGTATGTTACTAAAAATTGCGGAAAAATGCAGAAAATTGTGGAAAACTGATATCATGAATATCGTCAGTGGTATTCCCCTTTAACCTTAAATCCTTAACCCTTAAACCCTTAACGGTTAAACCCTTAACCATTAAACCCTTAACCTTTAATCCTCAAATCCTTAACCCTTAAACCCATAACTTTTAACTCTTAAACACTTAAACCCTTATCCCTTAAAGCCTTAACCATTTAGCCCTTAACCCTTAAACCCTTAACTCTTAAACATTAAATCCTTAAACCCTAAACCTTTAAAACCTTAATACTTAAACCCTTAACCCTTAAACCATTAAATCCTTATACTTAAACATGAAACCCTTAACCCTTAAACCCTTAAACATTTAAATCCTTAACACATAACCCTTAACCCTTAAACCCTAACCCTTAAACCCTTAACCCTTAAACCCTTAACCCTTAAACCCTTAACACCACCGTGCAGTTTCTTAAATGTTAATGAAAAAAAAATTGTTTATACTTTTTTTCGGTTATAGCGAACACTTTTATTCTCAAACGATCTGTGCAACGGATCTCTGACTCTTTTAAAAACTCTATTTTCAGTTTCTCTCTTTAACATCAGCAGTAGTCCGCAATCACATTTACACCCCACACGCCCTGGTATTTTGTCTCCGTTACTTTCAAAACTTGATGAAAACGTTGACATAGTTCCTCACTGTAATCACCCAAGTTGTGTGGAAAATACTCCAAATGAGAATGCAAAAAATGTAATTTAACACTCATCAAACAACCTAAACGTTGATAGTTATCGAGCAAACCATTGACAAATTCTGTATAGTCGTGACTTTCATGCTTCCCTAAAAAGTTTTCAGCAATACTTTTAAAACTCAACCAGGCTAATTTTTCTATCTCATTCATGTGATGTATAAAGTTTTGATCTTTAAACATTATACGGATTTGCAGTACATCGAAAATACCTTCTTTTATCTTGGCATCACTGAGTTTTTCAAACTGCTTACGTAAATATATGAAATATTGCCCTTGTTTGTCCAAAGTTTTTGTGAATTGCTTCATTAGGCCTAGCTTTATATGCAATGGAGGAGGAAAAATTGTTGACCGTTGCATCAATGATTCTCGAATAATGTTGTGACTACCCGGATTCAGTGCATATCTATTTGGCCATTCTTTTTGTTCGTAATACTTCACACGATCCCTACTATCCTATAAGCACAAAAAGCGTGGGAACTTAGTGAATCCCGCCTGCTGTCCTAGTATGATAGAAATAATTTTTAAATCTCCGCAAACTGGCCACTTGTGATCGGCATAATTAATTTTTTCTAAGACGTACGAGGGTCATTTGACAAGTACCTAGCCTCACCGCTAGATGGTGCCACTATCGCACCAGAAATACACTACAGTGCAGTATCTTCCTGTAAACGGTTACAGACGAAATTTCAGCCGGATCGGAGTTGTAGTTTATTTTTGAGAGCGTGTGAAAGCAAATGTGTCCGTTGATTTTTGAAAAAATGGAGAAAGAACAATATCGGTCGGTGATTCGATTCTTGTTTTTGGAAGGGAAATCGCGCAGTGAAATTAAAGAACGCTTGGATGCGGTGTATGGGGATGCTTCTCCTTCGATGGCGACCGTTAAATTTTGGTATAACGAGTTTCAACGTGGTCGTACGTCGGTTTTTGATGATCCACGCCCAGGTGCTCCGAAAACAGCCACTACGGAGGAGAACGTGACAAAAATACACGATATCGTTTTGTCAGACCGCCGATTAAAGGTGCACGAGATAGCTGCGATAGTAGGCATCTCAGAAGAACGCGTGTGGCATATCCTACATGAGATTTTAGGCATGAGGAAGCTGTCAGCAAGGTGGGTGCCGCGTTTGCTGACTGCAGACAACAAGCCCATCCGTGTGACCAGTTCAGAGCAGTGTTTGGAGCTGTTTAATCGCAATCTAAAAGAGTTTTTGCGTCGTTACGTGACCGTCGACGAAACATGGATTCACTACTACACTCCAGAGACCAAGGAGCAGTCAAAACAGTGGACCTTAGCCGGTGAACCTGCTCCGAAGAAGGCGAAGACGGTCCCGTCGGCCGGAAAGGTGATGGCCACTGTTTTCTGGGATTCTCAAGGTGTGATTTTTATTGACTATCTGGAGAAGGGCAAAACGGTCACAGGACAGTACTACGCCGAACTATTGAGCCGATTTGACACCGTGTTAGAAGAAAAACGGCCCCATTTGTCTAAAAAGAAAGTGCTTTTCCACCACGATAATGCACCGGCTCACACTTCTGCACTCGCCACGGCTAAATTGGTCGAATTACGCTACGAACTGCTGCCCCATCCACCGTATTCTCCAGATTTGGCTCCGTGCGACTTTTTTTTGTTCCCGAACCTAAAAAATTCGCTCGCCGGGAAGAGATTCCACTCCAATAACGAAATAATCGCCGCCACAGAGGCCTATTTTGCAAACCAAGAGAAAACATTTTTTTCAACGGGGTTAAAAAAATTGGAACACCGCTGGACCAAGTGTATTCAACTAAAAGGAGACTACATTGAAAAATAAATTTTATTTTTTGTAAAATTTTGGTGTTTTCATTTGTAGGCTAGGTACTTATCAAATGACCCTCGTATTTCATATTTTCATAAGATTCTTTGAGTTTAGTAGAGTGCGCTATTGGAATGAACGCGTACTTATTTCCATTGTGTAACAGAACTGCTTTTAAGCTACGTTGTGAAGAATCTATGAAAAGTCTCCATTCATTGGGTTGATATACGTTTGCTTTCATTTCATTAGAAGACCTCTAACGTCTACACAATACACTAACTTTTTATCTTCATCGAGAGTAATATATTTCCAGAATTCTTTTTTCCGCTCTCTATATATGAAAATTTAGTCCCTGGTTGTGTCAAGCCCCGCCTTATAAGTACTGAGGCCGTAAGTTCCCCAATATCTTTCGATACACCAGTATCTCGGATAAAATCGCTTAACTCCTTCTGATTAAAGGGTTTTTGATCTCGCCTACCAACTGGAACGTACTCGTCATCGCTTTCGTTTAATTCGCTAAAACTGTCTTCGGCTTGCTCGCTTTCGGTCTCTTCATCTTCGTATTCATCAATATTATCTGCTTCGATCTCATCTTCATTTAAATCGCTTTCTTTAGCATCTTGTTCATCTACTTCCATTGATTCATGACCATCAAACGAACTATCTTCTATTTTTTCTTCATTGGGCGCATTGACGTGTAATTTCAAAACTGGTTTCGTCATTGAAGATACGCTTGCGTAATTTATCTTTGATTTAGTCTTTGCGGTGAAACCACAAACCACAGTCATGCAAAAGTAGCGGTCCTCGCGTGTTTGTGGTTGACGCCATCTAGCTGGTGTCGAAAATTTAAAAATTTTATCCCCCTTACTTTTATATCATTTAAATTTTTTCCATCGATTTAACATCTGCAGACAAGTGCCACACATGATTTCTGGGGCCCACGTTGTGTCTTCTGGATGGATGTCTACGCCAGAACATTCAAGAAAAATCTCTCTATTCACATTTGTAATAAATCTTCGGTATTTTTGAACCTCAAATTGACCACACAAGTAGCAAAAAATATTTTGATCATTATTACACTTGTAATTTGCGATAAGGCTGCTTGTAGCATTGTACCCAACACAGGCGAAGTCGCCTACCAGTGAAGAGCTGCGGTCACATAATGACGATGTCTGTGGGCCCGCTTACTCACCCTGACCAGCTACCGATACTGGATTTCCAAGTTCCTGCTTCGTAAAAGATACATTGCTTGTACCTGCCATGACGGCTAAAGACTTCCCAGAGATCTTACCAGAATTTTAAAACAAAACTGGGCAAAAAAAAAAACAAAAAGTTTGCAAACGATATACTGTTGCCCGCCGTCACCACGTGGAGGTACTCTGGGTGGAGGTATAAGCAGTGTATCTTTTTTTCACACGTTTACGACTTGGCTTGTGTTAGGTACAATGCTACAAAAGCCTTATCGTAAAACAGAATTGTGATAAAGATCGAAATATTCTTTATTACTTGTGTGGTCAGTTTGAGGTGAAAAAATACCGAAGATTTATTAAAAATGCGAATAGAGAGATTTTCTTCAATGCATAGAAATTCTTACAAAAGACACAACGTGGGCTCCACAAGGCATGTGTAGTAGTTGGCTGCAGATGCTCAATCCATGGAAAAAGTTAAAATATGATAAATTTGTTTCATTTTTGCCGCGAAAAAGAAGCAGCAACCACAAACACACAAAGGCTGCTGCTCCTACACGAATACGGTAAATGGTTTCAATACAAACATTAAACAGAGATTTAATTGCGCAAGCATATCTTCAATGACGAAATCGGTTTTCAAATCACATGTGAATGCGTCCGATAAAGACAAAATAAAAGAAAGTTCTTTAGATGGTCATGAATCTATGGAAGTATATAAGCAATGTACAAAGGAAAGAGATTTACACGAAGATGACATGCATTGAGGAATACGAACAAGGCGAAAGCGAGCAAACCCAAATCAGTGCACGTGAAGTAAACGAAAGCGATGATGAGTACGTTCCAGCTGGTGAGAAACGATTTCGAAAATCCTTCAATTAAAAGGAGTTAAGCGATTTTATCCGAGATACTGGTGTATCGAAAAATATTGGATTTACGTTCTCAGTACTTATAAGGCGTTGCTTGGCACAACCAGGGACTAAATCTTTCATATATAGGGAGCAGGAAAAAGAGTTAAGGAAATATTTTACTCTCGATGAAGATAAAAAGTTGGTCAACCCAATGAATGGAGACTTTTCATAGATTCTTTGCAACGTAGCGTAAAAGCAGTTCTGTTACACAGCAGAAATAAGTATGCGAGCATTCCAATACCTCTCTCTACTAAGCTCAAAGAACCTTATAAAAATATGGAATACACCTTAGAAAAAATTAATTAATTATGCAGATCACAAATGGCAGGTTTGCGGGGACTTAAAAATCATTTCTATTATTCTAGAACAGCAGGCAGGATTCACTGAGTTCCCATGTTTTCTGTGTTTATGGGATAGTAGGGATCGTATGAAGCATTACAAATAAACAGAATGGCAAAATAGCAATGCAGTGAATCGAGGTAGTCACAACGTTATTCGAGAACCACTGATCGAACAGTCAAAAATTCTTCTTCCTCCATTGCACATAAAGCTAGGCCTAATAAAACAATTCACGTAAGCTTTGGACAAACAAGGGCAATGTTTCATACATTTACATAAGCAGTTTGAAAAACTCAGTGGTGCCAATATAAAAGAAGTTATTTTCAGTTTCTGAAATGCTTCACACAACTACTAACAAGAATACTGTTAACAAAATAGAAGATACACAAATATTAAATAATGTATACAAGAGCCTCATTAGATACCTGTGATCAAATGTAAATAAATCCTATAGTATATAAATGTATATTTCCCACAATATTGACTATGTACCTTTGGAGGCTACCGATAAAGGAACATTTTACGAGCGCAGATCATTGCGGTGGTAAGGCTGTTGTTTTTTTTTTGTATTTTTATCTATCCACTCGGTTTCTCTTGTCTGTGATAAGATTTTAACCATGTATGTATTTTTTAATATATTTTTAATAAAGCCTGAAGAGGTCAGAAAGCCAATTGACAAAACGTGGCACATTTTAAATCAGACTTGTCATTGAATATGCATTGGCCGTCAAACGATCCTTTCATCATTCGAACCAATGGAGGGTGACGCAAACAATTATAATAAAAAAGCGGTAACCCATCTTATTCTTTAGACTATAGAGTACCAATTTTCGCTACACATATCTCATATTAACCATTTTCCGCGTGAAGGATCGTCCCCAGAAAGATCCCCATGTTAGGAACTCTTTAAAAAAAAGTTTATATTATGAAATGTTCGGACCTGAGCGAGTTTTTATATTTTTGATACTCAAAAAATAACCAAGGTATAAGTGATCTTTTATAACGCCCTGTATATTTGTGAATTCTTTGTTGACTATTATATTGTATATTTATATAAAGTTCAGCACTCAAAGTGGATAACCGAATGAAGAACATAAGATTCTTTAAACATTTTATGTAAAACGTAGATAAATCTAAGTTTTACTGAACGTAGAAAATGCATGTCCATAATAAATTCACCCCTATATTGAAAACTGGAGAAATTTGCTGTTCAATTTAAAAGGTTAAAGTTGTTTTTATCCTTACCTTTCATTTCAGCTCGGGTATAATTACCATTTGGGAAAACATCATTAAGTAAACTAAATAATAACGGTATATCTTCTGCCACTAACTTAGGTACCATTGTTTCACATACAGACTGTATCAATATTTCCTGTTCCGGAAGATTTTCAGCTATAGAAGCTTCATCAATAATTTTTTCTCTGCGTGTTTGCATTCCCTCCTTTATTCTTTGTATCCGATCCCTTTTAACATTACCGGCTGATATGAGAACAGATTTTAATGCTCTTAATCCAAAGTCATAATGCGATTGATTAGAGAGTTGCTCATCACATAATCTGAAACATCATAGAAATGTTCATAAACAGCACCAATTAACCACATAAAGAACATTGAAATACAATCATAAAAATATTAAATCTATTATAAGTTTTACTTCTGAAGAGTTTAATAGGAAAATTACGTCCTGTGACATATCATTCAAAATTTTAAAGTTGATTCGATTACGTCAGTGATTTTCGCGAGTATTACATGCACATTGCATATGACTACAAAATTCAACAGCACTAATATTCGCCACGAGCTATGTCGTGATTTATGCGGATCACTGAAACCGCTAACGACAGCGCTCACCAATTTTTAAATGGGAAGAAATTTACCTATTTAAGTGGGGTCAAGCACCTTTAAAATAATGAGAAATCGATTCTTTTGTTGTACCTATTTCACTAGAAAAACACTTGTAGAATATGTTCCAATTTGTTTTAAAGCATTATCTATTTTTGTTTTAAGAATATACACAAAACACTGATAAAGTTTTGCATTTGTTTTTTATTCAAATTAGATTGTCCCCTTGAATACATTGTAACGGGGTGAAATCTGACAGAGTTTGCACTACTTCTAAGCACGGGGCAGAGTAATACGCCCTGAGCAGCTATCGCACTCCCTTAAGTTATTACAACGCCGCGTGTGCTTTACCTGTAACACGCACGGCTTTTCCCGGTCAGTTTCCTCATTCTCTCCTTGCCGCGGGCTAGCTGCAAAGTCGGAGAAGGGGAGGTTGCTAATAAATGAGAACTAGCAAATGTGAGATAAAAACTCACTGTAACATTTATTGCAAATTTACCTAAGAGAATACATGGTCGCGTAGGTCGAGACTTTTGCGGTTCGCGAGAGACGCTGCCGCTGGAGCACGCGCGCAATACGAAATGAACGAGCGGTGGCCACTTACTTTTTATATCTCTCGCTACTTCCCTCTCGCTCGCTCTTCTGCTCGTAATAGAGCCGTTTGCGCAGTCTCGCTTCCTTTTATTCCTCCAGCCGCCGGCTGCAGGCTGAAGATCGGCAGCTCTTCCTCTCATATTTTCGGGCCTGCACCGGACCAGCCGCCTGGTGGCAAAACGGGCGGTGTTGGGGAGCGGCGTCGAACGCGTCCTTTCTCCTTCGAAGGCTGGCGATAAGAGAGCAGAATTATCGACAGCAGCTCACTCTCTCGCAAGTTGGAGCGATTGTTCCCGTGCCCCTCTGCTGCGACAACTAGCACTACTGCGCTCCTGGTGCTTATCATCGCAGCCTCTTATCTCTCTCATACTTTTACACTCTCACACTCATGTACCCTCTAGAAATTTGTACTATTTTTTGTTTATTTCTCTGTTCTTAAAATATTCAAAATTCCTTTTCTACATATCTACATATACTTCAAAAAAAATAAAAAATAATATTTTAACCATTAATATAAAGATAAAAAATAAATAATATAATTTATGGATGGGATTTGTGACAAAAATAAAAAAATTGAAGTTGAAACTTTTAGAAGTTAAGTTGGTACCGTAAAAACCAGACTTAGCAACAGCCACTCATTCTTTATTGTAGCCTATATAAAAGACAAACAAAAGAAAGGAATAAACAATTTTTTATGGATATGGTTTAAGAGTTAATCTTTGACACTGACTATTTATAAATTAGTTATGGGTTAACCTTAATAATTCATTTATTGTCTTAACTAATGTTATGTTTGCAGGATTAAGTTAATTCACTTATCATTTAATTAGAGAATTTAAAAAGACAAGTTCATTAACATTAAGAGACGTTATGTATACTTGACTACTATATGAATTGATTTCACTACTTTCTTTTCTTCAATTCACATCACACTAGTTGGATACACGAATACATTTGAACGGTATATTTTTAGAGACTTAATTACGGGATCACGTAATATTTATATAATCAAACGTATCTATATACTTGCCTTATTTTATACTTTCGTAAAAAGTTATATGAAGGAGCGCGGGAGCGCTCCGAAGGCAAGTATAGATGAAGCCTGAAGGGGCGACCCGTGCATATACATTGAAATGGATACGCGAGAAATTCAATGCGACTATATAAGTATTGCGTTATTTTTAACTATATAACATATTACTCTTAATCGAAAGCCATTTTCATTCCTCTACTCAAATCAAAATATTTTATTTAAAAAGATTATCTGGTTCAAAAGATATAGAGAACTGAATTTTATGTGCTTTTTCCTTTCCGACTTGTTATTCCGATATCCGGTTGGCAGCTCTTACGACACTTCCGTTTATATATATATATATATATATATATATATACACACCCGTATCTGGTCGACCTAACGGTTCAAGCGCGTTTCCGCGGTTTCACGCGTTTCAATATTTCCATTCTACCGCGCTTTCCCGTTGATTCTGGCGTTCCTATATTTCATTCTACTGCGGTTTCCCGCGGTTTCTAACGGCTTCTCGCGTTTCCATATTTTCTTTCTACCACTATTCTCCAATCTCGATCATAGTTGCAAATTTTCAAATTAAGCGGTCCACCGACAGACAATTGAGTACTATAGATCATATAGTAAATTCTAAGTAGCTTTACAAATAATTACTCCTTATCCGCTTTACAATATTTATCTTTCCACGCTTTACAAATATTCTCCTATACTTACAATAATCTAGGTTTATTGGTTTGATAACTAAATCCTGCGCTATATATGACTAAATGTATTAATTTCTATTCCTATCCGCAACACTAACCTTATATATACATGTCAGTATTATTTTTATATACAAATGTTATCATCGTGAGTTAGATTTTTTTATTAATAATATATTTCAAAGATCTAAAGAAGTCAACTGATGAGAAGAATTTATCTATACGTGTATCAATCAACGGGGAAAATAATTTTTATTAGGTAAGTACTTATTCAATGGTTAAATATGAAATGGCTAAAATCATTTTAAAAAATAAAAAAATTGATACTTTGTGTGATTTTATATTTTTACAGATATTATCTAAGAAGATTTTTTGGAGTCATTAAAAAAATTCGATTTTAAATTGAATTGGAGATACTTTATATATATTATAATATAGCAGCTGATCTAATAAATGAGGAGAAAAAGGTAAGCGTAATAACAATATAAATTTTTGTTTATTACAACTATAAAATTATATTATATCATTCTTGTTCTAAGATAGCTGTTATAATTAGAGTTATCCAATATGTTAAAAATTAATTCTATTGACAAAATGATTAGCTACTTGACATCAATATATAAGAATAAGTTCGTATATAACAACTTTCGCTATTTCATGATATCTCATTTTTTATTTACAAGTAAAACAAATTTTACCATTCGTCCACATGACCTACAGAAAATAGAAAATAGATCTAAAATAGTTGCTGGTAAGATATTATTATTATATTTAAAAAATTTATTTACATGAGAACGAATATTAATAAAATATATATTCTACTTATTTGGGTTGTGAATGTGGTTTTTCTGAAACATTTTTTTTAGCCCCGGTAAATACAAGTTTTCAATATCAGTTTTATGGACTTTTCTCTTATCACGCAAATTTGAATTGATGCTAATGCTGTTTGTCCATATGTTGGCAGTAGAAAAACATACTTTTGCACATTATAAGAAACTGCCTGAAGAAATGGAAATCTACAATGTAGTACTAATGTAGAAATATCCTGATGTGATTTTCCAATGTGTATAAAAGATCCAATTGATTCTCAAATTATAAGAAAAGCTGAGGAAGCAACAACTAAGATATTTTAGACAGTATTGCATTCAAAGTACAAAAAAAGTATTATGTTATAAGTTAGTTCATCAAAATAAAAAAACGAAATTGTGTGATTTTAATAGATCATCTATCTAGTTGCAAATCATATTAGAACTGGTGAAGTTTTTTTGAAGACTTACGGAATGTGTGCTTTTCTTCAGGGATTGGAAACTCACTGATAACAAATAACGAAGTGATCTGTCCGATACAAGTATATTGTAATACCACCTCTTCCTCATGATAAAATGGTAGTACCCTCTCTTCCCGCCCAATTTATCAGACGTCCAAAGCAAAAACGAGCGCTAGCGGCCGTACCGTGCCGCCACCGTAGCTGTCTCCCGGCTCCGCCGCCGCTCGATCCTCATTCTTTTTTTTGGATCCGCACGTCCCACAGAAAAATGTCAATGATTTGAGTCCCTTTTTTTGACAATTTTCACAGTTATTTATGAAAATAGTGCTTTATTGATACATCAGAGGAGCGGATACAGATCAAGAAAGCCAATCATCTAGACATCAGAAGAGGAAGATAACCTAAATATCGTTTAGTTCTACTTCTGTTTAAGCCTCGTGCTGATGCCGTTGAGTACGCGGCGAATATTTTCAAAGCATCTTATTTATATTCTAATCTGAATAAGAGACATTACTGTGTAATGTAAGCCAGCAATACTAACCTTTTTCAAGTCCTAACCTGATGGAGGTACATACTTTTTAAACTATGTAATTACGGCAGTGGCTGATCCAATAAGATCATTTTTGCTCGGGCTCTAGCCTGTTCAAGAGACATAACAAAGTGATATTGCCGAAGCTACAAGTTAAACTTTTCCTGCGAAGAAAACGCAGTGGCTCCGAGCAATTCAATCATCGAGAAGCACGCAGCGTACACCTGCACACGGCGAGTAAGTGGCAATGCTTTTCTTTGCTCGCAGTCGGCGAGCAGCTATTGTTGCAGTGCGCGCGCTCGCGCCTTGGCGACCACGGTGCACGCAGCGTCGCCCGCGTGGTACTTGGCTGACGCAAACACCATGCGGGCCCGCGTTGCTTCATGCGTTGGCCCATCATAATGTTTATATACATGCGTCGTTCGTTGTACTGTACATCGCGGAAGGAGAGATGAGACTCCAGCGGATAATATTTTTTAAAATAATAATAGCGGTAATATTTTTTGAAATAATATAATCAAGCGTGTATTTTTGTTAGATATGATGATTATTTCTACTTTAAATAAGTTTAAATAAATGTATAAATCAAATATTTTGGAGAAAAAATGTTAATGCTCTCTTCTTAGAGAAAACGCTTTTCAAAGATTCTTGAGATCTTTCAAAATAATGTTAGTATATTATTCTTCTACAGAACGTCTTGTTGGCTGTTTTAAAATATTTAGGTACTTCTCAAAGTTTTTCGTGGAGTATTGTAATTATATTTATACTATATATATATCCCTCCCTCTCTTTCTCCCCCCTCTCTCTCTAGCCCACTCACTCTCCCTCACTCTCTTTCTCCCCCCTCTCTCTCCCTCACAGCCTCTCTCTCAATATCCTTCAAGCACTGTACCAACAACTTTAATGAGAACTTAAATATTTTTTCGAAACCATCAACACGTTCTTTAAAAAACTAATTCTTTAAGTATATTCTAACAACACAATTTGTCTATAGTCCTTTTATTTATTCTAATCTCATTTATTCAACAAGCACTCTCTACAAATGGTAATAGTTTTTTTCGTGACAGTACAAATGATAATGTTGTTAATAAAACTTTCTACGAAAGTATAAAATAAGGAAAGTATAGAAGTATTTTCTGTATAATCTATAAAATAATATTTATGATATTTTAAAAGTAATCAAATAAATACTAGTAAAAGTCTTCTACTTCTCTGAGTCAATGTGTGCTGAACAAATTATATGTAAGTACATTCAAATTGTTCACTGCAAATCAAACAAACTAAGGTTGTGAAATCAATTATCGATAGTCAGGTAATGCAAGCCACTCCCCGAAACAACTGTATAACTATTCTCACAAACACCTTGCGGCAGGTGTCTGCTGACGGCTACTGGATCATCACTGATGAGTCCAATCCAGTAGCCAGGACAAAACACCTTCTTATTTTGTATGCTCTGGACATTCACCAGATCAGGTGGACGAGAACAAAAAGAAAGATAAATTCTTTTTTAATTTTTAGTAGCTTGCGTCAACTCGATTTAAAAAATTTTTATTCTTATAACTATTTGCAAAGCGAAACAATTCCCCCTTCAAAGATTAGCGACTGAGTAGATATGTCGTTTTACCACCAAATGGAGTATCATTTCTCGAAATGAGAAATAACAATCTATACTCATAAGTAAGCTGCACAAACACCTTGCGGCAGGTGTCTGATGACGGCTATTGGACCGTCGCTGATGAATCCAATCCAGTAGCCAGGACGAAACACTTTACTTTGTATGCTCGGGACATTCACCAGATCTGGCGGACGAGAGCAAAAAGAAAGATAAATTCGTTTTTTTTTTTTTTTTTTTTATGAACTCCGTGATTAAATTGGGGAAAGATAAGTCTGACAAATGGGATCAAACAGGTGTGGTGTACAAATTTACTTGTAAAAATTGCCCAGCTACGTACATTGGTGAAACCAAACGTTCTTTAAAAACAAGAATCAATGAACATAAGAAAAACAAAAACATCGAGTCCGTAGTACACACCCACAAAAATAGTTTGAATCATGAATTTAATTGGGACGACACAAAAATTATAGACATTGAGCGGAATTATAAAAAAAGACTCTTATCGGAAATGATACACATAAAATGTAACAAACACAGTATAAACAAGAAAGAGGATATTTATACACTTAACCGCATTTATTTTCCTTTACTTTCGAAATTTTAATTGCTAACGTCATGATTGTTGTTGTTATGATTGACTACTTCAATACTTTCGTCTATTTTGATAGCGTTGTGTATAAATTGATATGTACGTTAATGTTCTTTGCCACTAGCCGTAAGTGTTAATATGACTGTACATCGTTATAAATTTTGACTCGTTGACTTGTGCCAACGTTTAAGGTAAATAGGGTTCGTTTCTTTTTTTCTTTTTTTTATATATCATTGTTTTTTTACCGAATGTTATACGTGATTTGTAATTCTGTATTTTTATTTAATAAACATCTAGCCTGAAGAGGTCGGCAGACCAAGCCGACGAAACGTCGCTTTGAAGCATTTACAGAAAAAAAGATCAAGTCTCTTTTTTTGTATTAAAAAAGCCCCATCCTGATCCATAAGTATCTTTCAAACATGAATAATATGGAGGGCGATAAATTCACATCTCAAACATAAATTCGTTTTGATTTTTAGTAGCTTGCGTCAACTTGATTTAAAAAATTTTTATTCTTATATTCTCAGAAATGTATGCAAATTTCTTCATCCTTCTATATAAATTAAACACAAGAAAGTACTGAAATCAGTTTATTGTAGTCAAGTACCGACCATAAGTTAACTTGACTAATATAATAGAAATTTTCGTACCTTGCGTATAAAATTACATTTTACGCCCACGTTGCAGCTTCAAAATTATTCAGCCAGTGGGCATGAAGTACTCCTTAACGCCCAAGAGACCCAATAGATCACATAGTCCTACAACACTTTATAGAACCTACGCACTTTCATAAAGGCACATAATGCCTTCTTTTTATTTCTAAAATTCATAAGAATTTTTTCAGATATTTACGAGAAGTCAAAGCATATATAAAAAATTGCATAGACCAACACATCACTATTATTCATTATTCTTTCTCAATTCTAAACTTTCTATAATATTACACATCTTGGGAGGACAAGAGAAGTCTAGAGCTGCTCTAGCAGGGGTGAATCTTTAATTTTTGGATAAATACAGTATATTTTAAATAGTGTCACAAGAGTGCCAAGTAAATGGAGAATTTTAATTTCAAACACAAATTCAATTTTTTTATTTTCATTATTATGCAATAATGCAATTTTCAAATATTACTCTGTAGATAGCTTTATGGCTTTTTGAGTCTTCTGGTCTTTCTGATTTAGCTGATGGGTGGATGGCATGCACATATAACTCTCAAACCTCCAAACTTGGAAGCTTCTTAAATCCTGTAGCAGAAAGTTATAATTTTGTAGAATACTAAATTTTTGCAAAAATTCATTAACAATATTTATACCTATAAGTCCACTATAAATAATTACATTAACTCTAATTTTTAATTGATATCGTTAAGTACAACATCTCTACATGTGCAAAATCTCAAGATTTACTTTCATTAACCAAACTATTATTCCTTGTGTCCGTCCTTTCTAACCGAGAATAAAAAAAAAATTCATTTGAATTTATTGTCTACTCAAAAGTGCGAATATATACATATTACTGACCGTTTTGTAAGCAGCATATTTTATACCCAAATGAGGAAGTGGATCCTTTGAGGGCCAATATTCCAAGTAAAAATAAGCAAAATTTCTTTGCCACGTTTCGCCAGGATATCCCCTGGCCATTTCAGGCTTTATTTAAAAAAAAAAATTACAGGAAACTTAGTCAAAGATGATAACAAACAATATAATTTGATATAAATAAAATAATATTTACCAAATCGTCTAAACCGGTGTGTAATACCGGTAGCGTACAGATGGTATAGAATATAATCGACCGTCACGTCAGAGTTTATATACACTCGATACTGTTTACAAATTCGCAACCCATTTTTCTAACTAGCTTGTTGTATATCTGATTTAAATTTTGTGTGTCCTCCATTCTATTTATCGTGTTATTGTGTATATTTATGTGTAGCATTTCAAAGATGATTCGTTTATTATAGTTCCTTTGTCTAAAATTTGAACGTTTTTCCAGTCGATTATATATCCGTTATTTTATTGGATGTGCTGATATTACTGATTTGTTATTTTTATCATTTTCATGTTCCTTTATTCGAGTTTTTAATGCTCTTTTCTTTTCTCCAATATATGTCGCAGGGCATGTTAAACAATTTATTTTATATTCTACGCCACATGTCTCAAACTTATCTAGTTTGCCTTTGCCTAATGTTATTATACAATTTAATTTTTTATTATCTAGAGAGTCAGAATGGATGTTATATTTTTACAAAATATGAAAACATTTTTTGTAAAAACTTTTTTCATATGGGATAGCAACAATAGTAATTGGCGTGTTCTTCGTTGTATTTTGACTATTGTTATTACCAAATTTGATTTTTCGAAGTCTATTCTTAACGTGTAGGTCAATGAATCTTTCAAGATAATTATTATGTAAAAAAAGATTTTTAATTTTACATATGTTTGTATCATGGAAATGTGCATCTGATAAGAGAATGGCACGATCTACAAAAATGATAGATCTGTTGAATGACCATAATACCTATAAATTAGTTAAGAGAAATCCATTATCAAAATTAAAATCTGATGTATCAAAAATACTACCTCATCTAAGCAACAACGACTATTTACAAAAAAAAATATCACAATAACCAACTTACATAAATAAACACTTCACTTCCGAGAGCATACGGTCTCACTAAAATTCATAAAGAAAATATTCCATTAAGAGCTATTATTTCGACTATTGGTAGTCCTATTCAGTTTCTATGTAAGATTGTATATAATGACCTGAAAGTATGTATTCCGCAACCGTCTTCTCATGTCAACAATAGTTTCGATTTAAAAGAAAAAATTAACAGTGTTGGAATATCCAAGGAATATGTGCTTCTATCTCTTAACGTATGCTCTTTATTTACAAACATGTCGTGTGATTCAGTTCTAGAAAGCCTAGATAAACGTTTAGTCTAGGAGCTGGGTACCGTCCCGTATGCAATAATATGTCCCCGGGTAAAAACAGGTGTTTCTTATAGATTTTGACCCGTAGAATCCGAATATCGAGGTTAAAATTCGAAAAAAGTGGTAGAAATTGTTTAAAACGCATTTGTTTAAACAAATAAGAAACTTTTATTATTTTTTGTCGGGATAATTTTTTTATGAAAATTTAGGGTATTTTAAGACGAAATGCCCCTTAGCATTTTTTTCATAAAATCGATATTTCAAAAGTTATGAATTTTTGAAATTTGATTTTTACGTTTTTTTGCAACTTTGATTAACAATAACTTTGGAAAAAATCAACTTTTTTTTAAAATGAAAGTTTCCTCTTATTCTTTGAGATGAAAACTATCATATTCATTTGTATTATTTCAAGTCTTACGTTGTTAACTATTTATTTCGTTATTTAACAAATACTGCTTTTTCGATATTTCCAAGCACTTTTCAATACACGGTTGGAGTAACGCGCGCATCCAGGGCTTTTCAAAATCATTATATTTGAAAGTTAAACCAATACCTTCAAATGAGTTTTTCGTCCTTTCAGATTGCTCGCAATTCAACTTTGATAGGTTGTTTGTATGTGTAATGAAACACGTGGATCCTTTTGAGCAATTAAGTATTTTATCATGGTTATAGGGTTGTAAACAAACCAATTAACAAGTTCTCGAGATTCATCACGTTAGGTAAAGATAGATTGAATAGTTTGCAGCAGAGTAACGTTGTTTATGAGATAGGTTGTTCTGATTGTAATCTAACATATATTGGACAAACTAGCAGAAAACTCAAAATTCGCATGAATGAGCATAAATTGAATGTAAGAAATAGCGATACTAAATCTGCACTAGCCGTAGACGCCACAGAAACACGTCACAGAATTAATTTTGAAAAGATTAAAGTTTTGGATAAAGAAATTAAGAAAGGTAAAAGAGAATTTTCAGAAATGATCCACATTTATAATACAAAAAATACTACGAATAGAATCACTGATACTATTAAGTTGAAAAATGATTATAAGGCTTCCATAGATATTATTAATAACGTAATTAAAGATAGAAAAAAACAGTTAGTTCCTAGAGGGTCGAGTTCTCGTATTCTGAGATGTCGGGGTAGCACGATGGTATGAGCGATGTTGAGGTTGTGCTACTTAGTTGCTGCGTATACGCATGTGTGTGCGGCGAAGAGGAGCGCCAGGAGCCTCTCTACTCGCTATGTTTCTTGGATGCTTTGTAGTTGCGGGGCGATCCACGGACACTGCGAGCGGCGCACCGCCTGTACTGCCGTGTCCCCCCACTCGATTTTTGGGTATAAATAATCCCCTGCGATGTCACCTATCCGCAGTCCTTCCTTGATAACTCTGTTGGCTACCATCCGGGGAAAACTAGTAGCTTGACAACGGTTCAATGTATCACAGTTCCTGTCAGTTTTTAATTTTTCAAACATGATGTTGTTTTTGATTTAGTAAGTTCATTTCACAATTTGTTCGGTTCATGATTATTTGAAATTTACATTCAGCCTTCTAATCTTAATTACAGTGCAAATATAACTTGCGTTAGAAAGAAAATGTTGAGAGAGCTACGTGTTCAATCTTTTTGTATTGACGAGCAATTACATTGCTAAGAAATTGGGCGTATGTGTTGTTAATTTAATTAATTAGGTAAGATTTGTGCTGTGGTATTGTTGGTCATTATAGTGGCGCAATTAGATCATACGAATTAAGTTACATCATTGTTTTCTAGTCTTTGGAAAAGGGAATCTTACAATGATTCTGAAACGTCGACTGATAGTAAATTAATATAATAAAATACTTAATTGCTCAACCTACTAAACCAGTACCTAACTATTGGTGCGATTGCAAACAAATTTTAATGTCTAATAAATAAACAACATATTGTTTAAACAAAGAAAAAAACAATTATCAACATTTGACTTTTTCATACATAATATATTACATTTCGTTTACTCAAAAATATAAAATTAAGGTAATGTCAAGAAATAATGAAAACAAATTATACAAGAACAAATATTTAATTTAAATATAAATACAAGTATAAAAATGAATAACTAAGTAAAATATAATATTATTTATTGTAACGCGTGTCTAGCCGCGATTCTAATCTACCGCGCGAAGGTAGTGAGCGCGCGCGCGCAACTCCTGCGCAGCCGAATCGAGGCGCGCCGCGCGTAGCGAATCGGTCTCGCGACGCGTAAAATGCCCGTCATCCGTCGCGAAGCTGCTAATCTGTTCCCGCGAGAAAAGGGAGCCATCTTCGTGTCTGCCATCGCGCGTAAAACATCTCCTCCGTGTCTCTCGTGAGTTTACTTGTCCGCGCCGTCCTATCGTTTTTGTGAGACCCCGCGAGTGTAGTGGAGGCGCCGCAAATAGTGGATGCGCACACAAGAGAGACAGAGAGAGAGCGATACCACGTAGCGTGTGCCACGAGCAGAACGAGACTGCGAGCGAGGAGCCGGCAGCCAGCCCGCCTGCCGACCCAATACAGCGAGCAAGAGAGAGAGACAGCGCAACTGCTGTGCGAACGACAGGGAGCGAGAGAGAGAGTCGAGTGCACCGGCTGCTCCTTCCTAACGTAAGTTTTCTACTCTCCTCTCGCGGGTTCATTGTAAAGGCTCGCACGGAAATCGCCCCGTGCAAGCTTTCTGTGCCGTGTACGTGGGGGTGTGTGTCAGCCCGCCGTACTTTAACAACGCGCGCGAAATTAGCAGCTTCGCCGCGCGCCGTATAGTTCGCGCGTTTGAATATTAACGGTCGCGCGCGAACTAACTCATTGTTCTAATCAGCACGTGCGTTGTGCTTGTAGAGATTAGTGATTGTAAATATACTGTGATATCTAGTTACTCGTCGCGTTGTTCATTACAACCTGTCCTTCTCCCGGATACCGCCGCCTCCGCGGGAAAACGACTCCGCCGGCCGTTTTCATATCTGAGCATAGCGGCCGCGTGCTTTACTCTTCGAGCGCGCGCTTTTCACTCAGCGATCCAATTAGTTGGAAAGCGAAGTTCGTGTGCGATCTTCGCGTTGTTTTCGGGATTCCAGGAGCAGATCTCCGGGCAAGTCATTTTAGTCTGACACCCGCGGCACCGTGTTCTAGGGCATCGCTGGCCTGTGGCTTGTTGGGATTTTCACCCACTAGCCATCCCGTTACAACTGGCGCCACAACGTTTTGGGGGTGGAGAAGGACCTGCGGCGCGTACGTGATTCGCGGCGAAGCTTGGCGCGAAGAAGTTCAGCAGCGTAGCTGAGCGTAAGCTGCACACAAAGGCTCTTCGTGCCGCAGCTCGTAGGCGCGTGTGTGCGTGTGCGTGACACAACCGTGCTGTTGCGCAAGTGCGGTCGAGAGGTTAGGCGTGCGATAGCCAATAACCCTCGACCTAGTGTGCAGACGAGGAGAGATATTGATCGCGGAATTTTTGGCGCGTTGAGGAATTATTGTTAACAATTAAAGTTTTTTTTAATAACAATTAATTTTTTAACGACAAAATTTTTTTTTTTTTTTAGCGATAATTAATTTTTTTTAATTAATTTTTTTTCTCGTCTCGAAAATTTTTTTTTCTTCTCGTCCTCTCGTATTTCCGATACGAATTATTTTTTTTGGACGAAAAATAAAATTTTTTTTTTCTTTTATCGTGCAGTTAGAAGAAAATCGAGAGAAAGTCGGCAAGCACTATCGGAACAAAAAGTTGACTGTGCGCCCGAGTAAAAACTTGAGCGCAAAAATCCCCTCGAACTTAAAAATTGTTTTTATTTTTTTTTTAGGTGAAAATTGTATTTATTTTTTTTTGTGTTTTTGGTGATATTGTCCGTTTTGACACATATATATATATTTTTTTTTTCACATATATTTATTTTAAAATTACAAGTGCGAGTAGTGGAGCGTAATTAATTACAAATCGTAATTACTTACAGAAATAGCTTGTATTTTTTTTTTTTAGAGCCGCATACGGGAAATCCTCGTGCATTATCGAGGTTAAGAGCAACCGCCGTAGCTCTTAGAAAGTAACCCGGGTTCGCATTGAAAAAGCTAGCTCACGGGTTGAAAAGGCAAACTCTCTCTGCCATCAATCCGGATACTACTCGCGCTAGTAAAATAAGTTCGTGGGGAAGCGCACAGCCAATTGACACCATGGCCCGATCATCGCAGTTTGCGGAATCTGCGATACTCAATTGGGCGTATACACAGCTCGAAGAGGAAATTATCGAGGCCATGCAAGCCCTTGGTCTGCAGCAGTCAGATCTGCAATCAGTGAATATGCTGACAGCGATCAAGTGGCTTATGGGCTGTTACAGTGCCGCCGATTTCGTGCCAGAGCCGGAGCTGTCGGAGAAGCAAGCGTTTGCTAAACGCGCGCAGTCCCAAAGGGCGTTCATCGACTTAACGTTGATGAACAAGTCTGGGTCGACTATTGTGGATCCCAATACTGATCCAGACCAACCGCACCCGTTCATTACGCTCCTTGATGACCCGATAGTGATGCAAAAACTCTCCGAGTCTCGGAGGATGAACGCTCCACAACAAGCACACAATGCAGTGGTGAAGCCAGCGGATGAGGCAAACGGCCAGGAGGGTTCCGGGACAGAGATATTGAGCTCTGCAGCACCCACCGGGACATCTCCAGCCGAAGCCGAGGGACAGCTCCAACAGCAACAGCTTCAACAGCAACAACTGCAGCAGCAGCAAATGCAGCAGCAGCAAATGCAGCAGCAGGAACTGCAACAGCAGCAAATGCAGCAGCAGCAAATGCAGCAGCAACAAATGCAGCAGCAGCAGCAGATGGAGCAGCAGCGACGGCAGCAACAGCAACAACAGCAGGAGCAGCAGCGGCAGCAACAGCAAAAGCATCAAGAGCAGCAGCGACAGCAGGCGTTGCTAGAAGAGCAGCGCAGGCAACGACAATTTCGGCGGAGTCAAGAACAAGAGTCGTTGTCGGCACGAAATGGGCAGCACGCGTTTTGGCAGCAAAAGCGAAGTCCACCGCAGCCACAGAGTTTTGAGTGGCCAAGTGCGGGGGAACAGCGTACCGCAGGGATTGCTGTGGGAGACAACGTAGTCTCAGAACAGCTGCTGTTGGTGATCCATAGACTCGTCAAAGAGGTGGAAGAGCTCAAAGAGAGTGTGCGAATACTCCAAGAAGCTCGACACCCCCCCTCAAGCACGCGCCTGGAGGGAGTCCAACTACCGAGTGCGGGCAGGGGACGAGGATCACCACATGTGAACTTTCAGGACACGTTCACATATGTGAATTTTGACAGCAGCAGCCCCAATACTGAACCGCCAAGGGACGCTAGGAGGAATAGCGGAAGAAATCCTACACAGCGTCAGGCGGGGGTGAGCGCTACACTGGACCAGTCTACGAGGCAGACGTACGTGCCTCAACAGACGAACCGTGATGTTGGCCAAATCGTAAGGAAATGGCACATCAAGTTCTCTGGGTCCTTGAAGGAGCAGAGCGTCGAGTTATTACTCACGAGCGTAGAGGAATGTCGAGCTCTAGCAAATCTGACGTACGACGAAGTACTCTCGTCATTGTCAGAGCTCCTGAGTGGAGTAGCGGCCACCTGGTATAGGAGTAACCGTCATACGTGGCGATCTTGGCAAGACTTCCAAGAGGCCATAATACACATGTATGGCGGTGACAGGGGCCATCAGCAGCGAATCCTGGCGGAGATAAACGCGAGGACTCAAGGCAGAAACGAACTCACGAGAGATTACGTAGTGAATCTGCAAGCCTTGATTCTCAAGTTAGTTCCGATGCCTAGCATGCCCCAACAATTGGACATGTTGCACCGGAACATGCGGCCAGAACTGCAAAAAATGGTGATGCGTAATCAAATTACGGATTACCGAGGGCTCCTGGATTTAGCCCGGGAGGCCGAATTAGCGCTCGCGGCAGATAAGGTGTATCACTCGCCACCACCGCCAGAGCGCACTTACTTGCCAGAGTTTGCCTACGTACCTACAGAGCCAACCACGGATCAGCGGAAAAAGCAGAATCCAGGAGTGGCGGCGATGGGGCACCAACAGCAGGAGCCTCGAGAAAGCCTCGAGGCTATGTTCCGTCGGGTGATGGCCGAGTGTTTGTCAAGCTTGACAAAGAAAGGCACCGACGGAAATAGTGGGCAAACGCCAAACCCACAGTCGTTCAAGAAACCCAAGAAAAAGAATAATTGGGAGAACAGGCAGCGGGAAGGCGGGCAAAGTAATAATCAGCCTAGTGGGGGTAGTAGCTCGACCCACCAGGCTAGGCCGCCAAGTCCAAGGAGTAATGGACCTCCACAAAGGCCAGAGTACCGAAGGGGTTACGGCAACGAGCAAATGGGAAGCGACCGCAACCCCAATGCTGCCGGAAACCAGCAGGGAAACGGCCAAGGGGGCAGGTAAGCACGGCCACACGCCCGCCCCCAGCTCTCACATCAGCGACCGAGGGTAACTCGGTCCAATTGCCTGAAGGAGAGAGCGAAGAAGTGCCCGCGACTCAGCAGAACGAAGCTAACCAGGAAACATGCTCGCGGTGGTGGCTTCAAGTAGGTGTAGCCGGCTACAGGCTACGGGCACTCTTCGATACTGGAGCTTCCTGGACTGGGATGAATTCCATCGGCTTACAGCTCGCTACAGCATGTGGAAAAGAATTAATCCCGGCCAGCGGCCTAACGGCACGGGTAGCTAATGGGCAGAGCATAGCAGTGGTTGGCTATGTGTATCTACCCATGGTCGTGGCAGGCGTGTGCAAGGATGTGCGCGTCGCAATCATGCCAGACCTAGACACGGAGTGCTACTTGGGGGTGAACTTCATTAAGAAGTTTAGCGCCGTCTTAGACCCCACTGACAATACGCTGCATCTCAAAGATGATGATGCAAGCGTAAAGTTAGAAGTAGCCTCCATAGCCGCCAATAAGACCGTGTCCGTATCAGCTATAGGGTTGGCGGACCCAACAGAAGAGCAGCGCGAAGAAGCGGAAGCTTTAGTAGCTGAGCTGATGGGAAACGGCCTGGCACCATTAGGGTGTACTTCGTGAGTTGAGCATGCAGTAGACGTCGGCTCCACAAGACCCATAAAACAGAAGTACTACCCAGTATCTCCAAAACTCGAGGAAGAGATGCACAAGCAGGTGGAGGAAATGCTACTCGCGGGTATAATAGAACCTTCGACAAGCGGCTGGTCAAGCCCCGTGGTAATGGTACGCAAGTCCAACGGGAAGTTCCGTTTCTGTGTGGACTTCAGAAAAGTGAACGCAGCGTCAAGGCCAGACGCATATCCGTTACCATACATGGAGAGTATCTTACGCAAACTGCAGAAAGCGCGATACATATCCACGTTGGATTTAAGTAGTGCGTACCACCAGATACCACTAAATCCGGAGTCCAAAGAGACTACGGCCTTCACCGTGCCAGGCAAAGGGTTATTTCAATTTACAAGAATGCCCTACGGTCTTTCGTATGCCGGAGCGTCCTTCCAGAGGCTGATTGACAAAGTCCTTTTGCTTACTCGTATCTCGATGACATCATAGTAGTCACAGAAGCATTCGAGGAGCATAAAGAGGTTCTAAAAAGAGTTCTAGATAGGATAAAGGACGCGGGCCGCACAATAAATCGCGAGAAGAGTGTCTTCTGTCGCGATGAGGTCCAATATCTCGGGGTCATAGTAAATAGGGATGGTTTTAAACCAGACCCCGAGAAAATAAAGCCCATTATGGAATATCCGGTGCCGAAAAACCTCCGTCAGCTGAGACGCTTCCTAGGAATGGCCTCGTGGTATAGAAAGTTTTTATCAAACTTCGCCACAATTGCTGAACCACTGACCGAACTAACGAAAAAGGATCGGAAATACGAGTGGTCAACGGCACAAGAAGAGGCCTTCCAAAAGCTAAAAGCGCTAGTTGCTTCTGCACCGATTCTCCACAGACCGGTATCTAACGCACAGTTCGTGGTGCACACTGATGCGAGCGATACAGGACTTGGAGCGGTGCTATACCAGATAATAGACGGCGACGAAAGAGTCCTAGAGTTCGCTAGTCGAACTCTGAGCGCGGCCGAGAGGAATTATAGCGTGACGGAACGAGAGTGTCTAGCAATTCTCTGGGCGATCAAAAAGTTCCGTCCGTATATAGAGGCCTATGACTTCAAGGCCATCACGGATCATAGCAGCTTGAAGTGGCTCCGTGATCTGCGAAACCCATCAGGCAGGTTAGCAAGATGGGCTTTGGAACTACAAAACCACAGTTTCACAGTCGAACACCGAAAGGGCTCTTTGAACAATGTCCCAGATGCCCTTTCGCGGATGTTCGAGGAAGAGGAGCCAGCGATCGCCGCGTTAGAGCTCGAACGCGATACAAACGACCAATGGTACCTCGAAATTGTGAAAGAGGTTCAACAGCGGCCGCGAGACTTCCCCACGTTCAAGCTGGCGGGGGGGAGACTGTACAAGTACGAACCTAATGAAGTCATAGACGAGTCTCTCGGCGACGATGATGCATGGCAGTTAGCAGTCCCTCACGAAAAGCGACGCGAAGTACTGAGAGAATGCCATGACTTTCCAACTGCTGGGCACTTGGGCCGCGAGAAAACGCTAGAAAGAGTAAAGCGGAAGTATTATTGGCCACACATGTCTCGTGAGGTAGCCAGATACGTGAGCCAGTGCCAAATTTTCCAGCAGTGCAAAGTCAAACAGCGCGCTCCAACAGGATTCATGGGGCGCCGAATTACAGAGCGTCCATGGCAAATCGTGGCCAGCGACATTATGGGGCCCCTCCCAAAAACCACGCACGGCCACGAATACATTCTCATATTCCAGGACTTGTTCACACGCTGGATTGAAGTAATTCCGATAAAAAGGGCAGATGGTAAATCGGTAATTAAGGGACTCAACGAGCGAGTATGTCTGCGATTCGGAGTCCCGGAGGTGTTTCTCTCAGACAATGGGACTGAATTTAAAAATGCACCATTAGAGGCATTCTTAAAGGAGAGAAACGTGCATCACACGTTTACACCTCCGTATCACCCTCAGGCCAAACCTGTTGAGCGTGTGAATCGAACGGTGAAGACAATGATTATGTCTTACGCAGAGGAAAATCACCGGTCCTGGGATGAGAAACTGAATGAGCTGGCGTTCGCGTACAATACTGCCGAACACAGCTCCACAAAGATAAGTCCTGCCATGCTCATTTACGGCCGACAACCTGATCCACCGAAGACACTAAGGCGGGAGGAAGACAGGTTAGCCGAAGAGCAAGGGCAGCAAGAGGCGATAAACAATTGGGTGGTACGTATGGACAAGCTCCGCGAATTGCACGTTCGGGCGGCGGCCGACGCGCAAGTGGAGCAGGCGAGACAAGCCAAATATTATGACGCTCATCGTCGACCTCCAGAATTCTGTCTAAGCGATCGTGTATCGAGAGAGAATAAGGTACTATCCTCAGCAGCTGAGGGGATTTCTGCCAAATTAGCCCCGAAGTACGCGGGGCCCTACACGATTGTGAATATTCTAGGCGAAATCACCTATGAGATCCAAGGTGAGGATGGTCGAACGATACGTCCCGTCCATGCGCAGCAACTCAAGAGATACGTCTCCGCAGGAGAGCCCAAGAACTACTTGGACAAAAGTAGTCAAGAAGTAGCCCAGTCGCTACCAGCGAGGGACTCTTCAGCCGAACGGAACACGTCAGAGGGCCACAGAGTTAGCCAGGGGAATGTACAGCCTCGGGCGACGGCTAAGAGGCGCGGTCCACCTCGTAAGACCGCGCTATTAGTTAGGCCAGGAAAGCGTGCGAGCGATGGCCGGCCTATGCGTGTGGCCGGTCCAACAGAACCCAAGCGAGGCCCAGGGAGGCCAAAGGGTTCGAAGAAGAAGCCCGTACCTGCTGATGCCGCACTAATTAGTCCTCGTAGAACCCGAGCGTATAAAAAGCAATAATTGTGCCGTCCAACTTGTGTCGTACGTACTAACCTGTGTTCGTCTTAATTTTCCAGTCCTCAATCTCACTCCTCCCCGGGATCGATTTACCTGTTTCAGGACATGCAAGGCCTGACTCCCGAAATAGCGGAGACGGCGAAGAAGGTGATCGCTGGATTAATCCAGTGCAATCCTGACCCCGCCGTCATCGATTTTTTGGAGCAGGTCGTGAAGGGCATCGACGCTGTGACACTGGCACCCCAGCCAGTGGAAGAGCCCTCCACCGTCATGATCGAGGAGATAGAGGCGCCGAAGCCAAGAAAGGGACCTTCGGAGCCGGCCTGGGAAGAGGCCGGTCCCAGTCCGCTTCGGCGACCTCGTCCCCCGAAGGAGCAGCAGGAAAGCCGGGAAGAACGGCTTTCGCAAGAGGCGTCGGTCCGAGCCTCAGAGATGGCGCCGGAAGGAAACGCCGGCGCGGCTCGGGCCGACGAGGAAAGTAAAGAGAGTTCTCCGACCCAGGCCCCCAAGTGGGCACCGAGTGATGAAGTCGGTGCGGCCTGGGTCCCAGTGGAGAAGGCCCTCGAGGAAGCGCGGCGCCTCAGCAAGTCCTCGCGCGCTGCGGAGGACGCTGCCCTGGCCGCACTGGAGGTCTTTCTCCAGTGCCACGGTAAGGCCGGCGAGCGGCAAGCCGGCAAATGGGTCGGAATGGCCCAAGGCCGGCGCGAAGAGCTCGCGGCCGCCGCAGAGGCCAGGGCCGCCAGGCTGCGCCGCACAGCCTTCCAAAAGGCGGAGGAGGCTCGCCTGGCTCGTGCGCAGGAGCGCATGGAAGAGGCCAGGCGAGCCAGGGAAAAGGCAGAGGAGACGGCGCGCCAGGTCAAGGAAGAGGCCCAGCGCCGTCTCCAAGAAGAAGAGCGCCTTAGGAGGGCGCTCGAAGAAGAGCGAGCGGCCCGGGATGCGCTCGACAGTAACGCGATCCCCCGGTGCTTCATGTGTGGCGAGCTTGGGGTGAAAAAGTCTAAACATTGCCCCAACCAAGCTCGTCACAAAGGGCGCCGATCGTATTCCCGGGCCAGTTGAAGAGGGGCGAGGCCCTTAAGTTTTTTTTTATATTTTTTTTTAATAAAAATTAAAAAGAAAAACCGGTGACTCCGATTCTTCAATATTCCTTTTCGAACCTCCTTCTCCTAATCATTACTACCATATTAGTAGGTACGACGACGGCCATGATTAGCAGAGCTGCTCACGGTCCCCTAAGCAGCGTCTGGCGGGGGGTGTAACGCGTGTCTAGCCGCGATTCTAATCTACCGCGCGAAGGTAGTGAGCGCGCGCGCGCAACTCCTGCGCAGCCGAATCGAGGCGCGCCGCGCGTAGCGAATCGGTCTCGCGACGCGTAAAATGCCCGTCATCCGTCGCGAAGCTGCTAACCTGTTCCCGCGAGAAAAGGGAGCCATCTTCGTGTCTGCCATCGCGCGTAAAACATCTGCTCCGTGTCTCTCGTGAGTTTACTTGTCCGCGCCGTCCTATCGTTTTTGTGAGACCCCGCGAGTGTAGTGGAGGCGCCGCAAATAGTGGATGCGCACACAAGAGAGACAGAGAGAGAGAGCGATACCGCGTAGCGTGTGCCACGAGCAGAACGAGACTGCGAGCGAGGAGCCGGAAGCCAGCCCGCCTGCCGACCCAATACAGCGAGCAAGAGAGAGAGAGAGCGCAACTGCTGTGCGAACGACAGGGAGCGAGAGAGAGAGTCGAGTGGACCGGCTGCTCCTTCCTAACGTAAGTTTTCTACTCTCCTCTCGCGGGTTCATTGTAAAGGCTCGCACGGAAATCGCCCCGTGCAAGCTTTCTGTGCCGTGTACGTGGGGGTGTGTGTCAGCCCGCCGTACTTTAACAACGCACGCGAAATTAGCAGCTTCGCCGCGCGCCGTATAGTTCGCGCGTTTGAATATTAACGGTCGCGCGCGAACTAACTCATTGTTCTAATCAGCACGTGCGTTGTGCTTGTAGAGATTAGTGATTGTAAATATACTGTGATATCTAGTTACTCGTCGCGTTGTTCATTACAACCTGTCCTTCTCCCGGATACCGCCGCCTCCGCGGGAAAACGACTCCGCCGGTCGTTTTCATATCTGAGCATAGCGGTCGCGTGCTTTACTCTTCGAGCGCGCGTTTTTCACTCAGCGATCCAATTAGTTGGAAAGCGATGTTCGTGTGCGATCTTCGCGTTGTTTTCGGGATTCCAGGAGCAGATCCCCGGGCAAGTCATTTTAGTCTGACATCCGCGGCACCGTGTTCTAGGGCATCGCTGGCCTGTGGCTTGTTGGGATTTTCCCCCACTAGCCATCCCGTTACATTATATTTATTCTTACACGTTTCATTTTTCTGACAGAAACAGAATGAACAACATGCAATCGCTGCTCGAACACAACAACATGAGTTTTTGATGCATGCTTTACATTGGCAGTTCGGCACAAAATCATCCATAGGGGGTAATAAAATTAAAACTTTTTTCCGAACTGCCATTATAAAGCATGCATTAAAACCTCATGTTGTTGTGTTACTTCTGTTTATGTCAAAAAAATGAAACGTTTAAAAATAAATACAAATAATATTATATTTTACTTAGTTATTCATTTTTATACATGTATTTATATTTAAATTAAATATTTGTTCTTGTCTAATTTGTTTTCATTATTTCTTGACATTACCTTAATTTTATATTTTTGAGTAAACGAAATATAATATATTATGTATGAAAAAGTCAAATGTTGATATTTGTTTTTTTCTTTGTTTAAACAATAAGTTGTTTATTTATTGGACATTAAAATTGGTTTGCAATCGCACCAATAGTTAGGTATTGGTTTAACTTTCAAATATAATGATTTTGAAAAGCCCTGGATGCGCGCGTTACTCCAACCGTGTATTGAAATAGTGCTTGGAAATATCGAAAAAGCAGTATTTGTTAAATAACGAAATAAATAGTTAACAACGTAAGACTTGAAATAATACAAATGAATATGATAGTTTTCATCTCAAAAAATAAGAGGAAACTTTCATTTTAAAAAAAAGTTGATTTTTTCCAAAGTTATTGTTAATCAAAGTTGCAAAAAAAACGTAAAAATCAAACTTCAAAAATTCATAACTTTTGAAATATCGATTTTATGAAAAAAATGCTAAAGGGCATTTCGTCTTAAAATAGCCTAAATTTTCATAAAAAAATTATCCCGACAAAAAATAATAAAAGTTTCTTATTTTTTTAAACAAATGCGTTTTAAACAATTTCTATCACTTTTTTCGAATTTTAACCTGGATATTCGGATTCTACGGGTCAAAATCTATAAGAAACACTTGTTTTTATCCGGGGACATATTATTGCATACGGGACGGTACCCAGCTCCTAGACTAGTTACACACTCATGCGCAACACATGTAAAATTCCATTTCACAAGATTCGCAAAACTATCTGTTTTGTATTTGACAACACCTTCTTCAATTTTAATAAGATCACTTACAAACAAATATTTGGCACGCCAATGGGTTCTCCCATTTCTCCATTATTTGCTGATATAGTAATGGATGACTTAGAAACTAATTGTTTACGAGAACTAAAAGAGACTTACAGTTGCATTCCACTATTTTACTATAGATATGTCGACGATACAATTTTATGCATAAAAAGAGATCACGTACATATATTAGTAAACGTGTTTAATAATTATAATAGACATCTAATATTTACCCACGAAATAGAAAAAGATGATAGTGTTAAGTCTTGAGATTCGAGGAAATACTCTTATATTTATTGAATTTATTATGGTTATATTTGAATGATATATATAATATATTTTCAATTGATATTTGATTTATATTACCTTTGTTCTGGGCGTGGGCTCTCGCAAATAATAAGCAGCTGATTAGTTAGATGCACTATTTATTGAATGATATAAGTTTTATAAATAAGACTATGCGATTTACAACTTATTAACTTTGTTAAACAATATATAATACCGATAACGTATTAAATTGATTAATTGCTTTAATGTTATTGGCTCGTATTGGCCTGCACAAAAATGATCGTTTCTCCTATTGTCGGTGGGAGGGTACGGAGTTCGCGACTTTTGCACGATTACTGATTTGTGTGTTGAGAGTCGCCGTATTTATTAAGCGCTTAATTTGGGTTAAAGACGATTTTGACGCTGAGTCAAAATCATCTTTTTAAACAAATTTAGTAAACATTTAAATATCATCATTTCGATTTCACACTTAAAAGTGCTGATTCTAAACAATGTTGCGATGAGCGGTTGGTTTCACAAGGTCAGTGGCTCGCTACGTTACGCTGGCTGTTGCGTAGCTGAAATTGCTGTAATGTTAAAATTCGCACTCGCATCGTTTTGTGGGTCAAAGAAATGAATATTGGGATTTAATAACGTCACAGACATATCAGTTTATAATTTGTCCCATCGGGATGCCGCTTGCATTGGAATGCAACGTTGTCAAAATCCGCATATACGACATTTGTATGTCAGAAAATTACTGGCGATAAATATGCATTGCTAATTTGATTTTAGAGATACGTCACAGACGTAACACTTCCCCCCTTAGATTGTTGAATATCGTAGAGATTCAACAAGTGTAATAATAGTTAGTCATCAGTAATTTTCTGTTACAATAATTTCAAATTACAATTATAAGATGGAAAGTTAACTATAAATACAACAACGTCTTTCATAAAATGTTTTGAGAAATTTTTAAATAATTTTAATATGGTTCGTTTAAAATTGTGGTTCATTTCGTACAAGAATATTTACAATTTCCCTGTGTTGCAATTTTTTCTCTATGCTAGTTGATACGTGGGTGTCAATAAATTTGCAATCACATAATTTTGTGGATCAAGAAATTAATGATGAGAATATGAATATCAAATGTAATTTAAGGATACGTTACGGACGTAACACCTCCCCCCTTATACTGTTGAATATCGTAGAGATTCAACAACTATAGGAATAGTTGAACCATCAGTAATTTTTTGTTACAAAAGGTTCAATAATACTAACAATTCAAATAATAAAAACAATACTAAAAATTCATATCATTAAATCCATAATAAAAATTTGTATATATAAACAATAATAAAAATTCATATAACAAAAACAATAATAAAAATACAATCGTCTATAAATTTCTATAAAGTAAATCATTTATTTTTGTTCCTAACACTAGACTACACTTAACCAACGGTTTTACTTTAGAGGCATCTATATCGATGCCATGTGCTCTATATGAATAAGCCTGAAGAGGTTGGCGGATCATGCCAACGAAACGTTGCAAAAATATAAAGAAAATATAAAGAAAAAACTTTGTTTTTCTTTTTCTTTCACCTGCCTCCGTCAGATCGATTCATTACACATTAATTAATTCAGAATTTATTGTAAAAGTGTTTCCTTAAAAGTGAATGATATTAAATCACAGATTTAGTGTAAGTTTCATAATAATACATTATATGCTGGATTATATCATCAAAACTCCCAACTTAAAATATCCTTTTGAGTACAAAGAATCACATAACGAAGTAAGAGTACTCTTTTATTCCATAGTGATCCGCATGTACCGCCATTTGAACGCTAGGAAAAATCGGCATTCAACATGCGATACAAAGTAAAACTTCTAGTAGATGCCTCTATATCGATGCCATGTGCTCTATATGAATAAGCCTGAAGAGGTTGGCGGATCATGCCAACGAAACGTTGCAAAAATATAAAGAAAATATAAAGAAAAAACTTTGCTTTTCTTTTTCTTTTACCTGCCTCCGTTAGATCGATCCATTACACATTAATAAACAATTGGAGTGCAATATTTATACTACTCTCAACAATTCTGAATTAAATAAATTACAAATAAATTACAAAAACCTTCGGTGTAAAAATAAGTTGAATTTTCATGAATTAATAAAACGTTACGTAATAAATATAGCATACTTTTATGCATTAGAACTTCTATAGGAACATATATCTTGATTGTATAAAACATTTCAACAATTAAATTATTTTATTATCGCTAATGGGTAATAATTTTGTTGTTTAGCTGTATTTACAAAAAAAAATAGAGTCATTGATTAAGTTTAGAAATAATGTGCGTATTAAATAATTTTGTAGTAAATAAAATGTGAGGAGAAATATATAGGGAATGATTCAAGTTATCATTCACTTTCCTCCCTGCTGAGATATTTGGCAAAAGGTATATTACTTTTTTCTCTTTATTTGAGTAGAATAACATTGAAGGAATTTTCATAGTACCATCATAAAAATATTTGAATAACTATATACTACGAAAAAATTGAATTATTTCCAAAACAAAAATTTAATTCCATCATGTAGGTATTTTTCGTGAAAAAGGAAGGTTAATAGGTTGGAGTGATTTTGGTAGATTTTGACTTATTATTGCTCTTATGCATCACTGTATTACCTTTCTTTCAAAATCTCAGCCGTTTTAAAAGTTCATTTTAAAACTCAAGATTTTTTCTGGCATGAGTAGCACTCATATATTTGCATTAGAGAGTATGCAGTGCGTTAGAGTAGAAAATTACTTTACTCAATACAGTGCCGAATAGTGTATCATGTAGGATGATCATGTCAGTATATGATGAAACTGATCACTTCCAATACAGTATATTCGATTTAATCTTAGCAATGTGAGTACAGCTACCTAAATTCTTTCTTTCTTTTGTTCTTGAACTATTCATAAAATTTCTTTTATGAATGCGAACAATTTTTGTAGGTAAATACAATCTGATTTTGCATAAAATTACAGCCAAATTATTTTTATCTATGTTTGTTAGGGTTGCAAGGTTTAGGAATGGTTTTATTTCGTTTTCTTTTGAATTAGTTCTATATTTTCTTATTCAAAGATAGATAGAATAATAAGTTATTAAATTGATCCCTGAAATGTTTTCTACCTTGTGACTAATTAATTAAATATTTCTATTATTTAATAACACTTAATTAATTTTTACAAATAAAATTTTTTTGCTTGTTTCATTAGCAACCAAAAACTGAGGTATTTTAATATTTAATCACAATATTTTTGTCTGTTGTTAAAAAAGAAAAGAACAATATATTTTTTTGTTTAATTGTCAACGATGTTATTGTTGGTCGTAGCATTACTTCTAAAATCTTTCATGTATGAATCTTTTTGCTGTCTTCGTAAAAAATTTCTTAGAATTTCATTATTCAAACTTATATTATTCCGATCGCATTTTTATAAAATTATTAACTTTCTTAGGAAATATAGTTGCTTTTCACAAAATTCTGACAAGTTGATACGAACAATTGTAGACAAACGGATAAGTGGTTATAATTTTAAATTGTATATTTGGTAAAATCGGCATCACCTTAGGGTTATATTCTAGTTGACCAAGGAGTAGGATGATTTTGCTTCAAATAGAAAAGTTCAGCTGCAATTATAATTCTCTATTGCTGTATTAAACTTGGAAAAATAAGAAGAGATTATGATAGATGTTAATATTGAGTATGTTGTCCATATCCTAAAACAAAAATGTTATGTTATTATTTGTTATAATATTGTCTTTGCTTGTTTCCCATAATTGGATAAAATATTATTTTGTTCATTTTAATAGCGTTGAAAATTCTTATTATGCTGATCCTTCTGAAATTTATTCATATTTGGTTCTTTAATAGGCCATGTTTTGTCTCCCTTTTTAAACTTTCTTCTGATAATAAATTTATTGTAGTAATCTTTAGATTTTAATTTTAATCTTGTATTTTTTACAAATTCTTTAAAATGTTTTTTATTATTAGATATCCATTTTAGTTTTTTGATGTTTTTATTAAATGTTATTTTGGTTAAAACTAATTGCAATTCGTGTACTTTATTAGGATTTATATTTATTATTACATTATAATCTTGATTATCAAAGGTCTCTTTTAGTTGACTTTTATTCTCAAGCTGTTCTTGATGTTCTTGATTATCAAATATTTTTAGATGACCTTTATGCTCTAAATGTGTATGATGTTCTTTATTATCAAACCTATCTTTTGATTGATTTTTATTTTTGAAAATTACTTTACTATTATTTAGTAACTTCTTTAGATTTTTTGTGTCATTTAATAGACTCTTCAGAATATATTGATCCTATATTCTCTTTTAACGAATTTTCAAGCGAGTTTTGTTGGAATTTAGTTTCCATTTGATCATCTTCGGAAAATGGTTCAGCTAAAGCAAAAGTTACGTCTAAAATGACTTTAAGATCATCATAAAAAGTTACTGTTTCTAATGAATTATTGCCTTCTTTATTATTTTCATTCGAAATTACATTCTTTTGGTTATTTATATCAAATTCATTAAAATCAATTAAATTAATTTCATCACAATCCTCCCCTGTTGAAAATATCCATGTGGATTTTACATTGATTTCCACATGGAATCCATATGGAATCCATATGGAATCTATACGGATTCCACATGGATTCGACGTCGATTCCATGTGGAAATCAGTCCCAAATCGTCCTGTGGATTTCCACATGGAATTCCATATAGATTTCTATATGAATTTTTCTACAAACATTTGTAAAACAAAATCCGTATGGATTTCCATGTAGATTTCCATGGAGAAATCCAGGTAAAAACGATATGATCCATATAGATTTCCATATGGATTTTCATGTGGTAATTTAAATGTTTATAAAAATGTTTATTTATAAAATTTTTAATTTTTTTACTAGGGATACGTTTTTTACCATATCAGTAAAGCATAAAAAATTATAAACTATAATTTCCTCTTATGTAATTCTTCGAAAAGATTCTACAGTACTTGTTGTCAAAAATATGTATCCTAGTAAAAAAAAAATATAACAATTTTATAAATAAACATTTTTATAAACATTAAAATTACCATATGGAAATCCATGTGGAAATCTATATGGATCATGTCGTTTTTACCTGGATTTCCCCATGGAAATCTACATGGAAATCCATACGGATTTTGTTTTACAAATGTTTGTAGAAAAATTCATATAGAAATCTATATGGAATTCCATGTGGAAGTCCACAGGACGATTTGGGACTGATTTCCACATGGAATCGACATGGAATCCATATGGAATCCGTATAGATTCCATATGGATTCCATATCGATTCCATGTGGAAATCAGTGTAAAATCCACATGGATATTTTCAACAGGGTCGTGAGTTTTTATATTAGATTCATTGAAATTTGTTTCATCATTAGTCTCATAATTTTTTACAGTAGATTCAATAAAATCATTTAAATTTGTTTCCATAATTTTTTCAAATTCATGATTATTTTTGAAAATTTCGTTCAAGTCTATAAATTAACTTCATTAGTATTTTCATGATTTTTTATAATTATATTATTATCCTTTGGTTCATTAGTGATTTCATGTATTTTTATAAAGGTACGATAATTAAATTGATTTCTTTATCATCATTAATTATTGTAGATTCCTCTATGATATTAGTTTCCTGTTTATTTTTATTTACTTTATTTCCTGTAATTAGTTCATTACCATTATATCTTTCAATATTCGTTGCATTAACTTTGTTTTTCTGAATTTCTGATTCGTTAATTATTTCTTTTGTGGAATGATGGTATGAATCAACAGTATTAATACTTGGATATTGTTTGAGTATCTCACATTCTTCATTTGTATGATTCGTGCTTTTACACATTTTACAAAATTTATCTGATTTATTTTGGAGCATCTTGATTTCATGGCAATTGACTATTTGATGTCCATTTTTATTGCAATAAGAGCATTTAATTTGTGCCGTCAGACTTTTTAATTTCCTACAATCTCTCAACGTATGCCCGGTGAATTTACAATATTCGCATTTTCTACCTTGTGTATTAAAGTTTCCCCGATAGTTACTATTTGAATTATTTGAGAAATGATGACCATTTTGATGATTTGTTCGGAAAAATCCATTTCTATTTTTATCTCGATGTTCATAGGCTTTATTTGAAGGGTTGTAGTTGTTACTCTGGAATGTATTTTGTTGATTATTACTCCTTTTCCTACAAGTTTTTGCTGAATGTCCTGGCGTGTCGCATAATTGACAAATTTCTCTATTCTGAGAGTTTTGCTGTCTTTTTTTGCATAATTAAAACTTCTATGCTCTCGCAAACCGCGGTTTCGTGACCTTCATCCGCACATATCGCGCACCACATTATTTTTTCGTTTATAGGGCAGTATCTCACCCAGTGCCCGAGTTTATTGCATTTCGTGCATACTGCTGACAAGCAGTCTTTAGTTGAGTGACTCGTGCTTCCGCAATTATCACAATCAAGTTCATATTTCTTTATAACAGGGCATTGAGTAGCTGTATGGCCTATGATTTGACAGTATTGGCAATAATCTTCATGTGTTTGGTTAAATCTACACTTATCTACGGAATGTCCTCTATGATTATAGGAGTTTACAGAAAAGTTCTATTTTATTTTTAGCATTCTTGCAAAAATATGATATATGATCTTTACTTTTACAAAAAACACAAACTGCATTAGAGCAAAACAATGCTTCATGATATTGATCTAGGCAAATTTGACAATGAAATACTTTTGTATAATGATGGTTTTGTTGTTCAAAATTATAAAATATATTAGCTTGATTATTTATCATCGTTTTTTCATTTTATTAAATGTTCGTAATTATTATTGTAGTTTATTTTTGAATTTATATTTTGTTTATTATTGTCTTTCTTTCATTTTCTCGTTTGAGTATTGTTTATCTTTTATATTATAATATTTAAATATTTTTTCATTTTCTTATTTTATTATATTCACTTTTGCAATGTAACATTTTATTGTAATCTTTTTTTTTATGATTCTTCATTATAAAATTCTTACTTTTATTGTAAGACTTGTCGTTTGTTTAATTATTTTTTATTATTATTTTGATTTCCTTATTTTGATTAAAAATGACTCGATTATTTTATACACTGATTATATCTCTCATATGTTTTCTATTTTGTATCGTGTAAATTCTCTATTATTTATTTCCTTTTATTTATTTCTCTTAATTGATTTCTTATGTTTTGTTCTTTATTTTTTTTATTGATGTATCAGTACTATTGATTTTTTCAATTTTCTTTTTTAGAATGTATTCTGATTTCATTATATAATTTATCTTTTCCCTTGCTATTTCAGCTATATATTTGTTATATAATTTATTGTTAATATTCAATTGTTGTAAAGATTTCAATTGTTTTATTTGTATTTTTTCCATTTATAATTATCTTATCAGTATTGTTATATGTATTACTATTTCAATTGTTTCATTTGTATTAGCCTGTATTTGTATTTCTTATTTCTTGTATAATGTATTTGTTACAAACTCATTTGTTTTGTGGAAAATTATTCCTATTCTTGTATTTATCATTTGTTAGATAATTTGTTAATAACTCGACGAGCCGTACGCATTTATTTTCAGTAGTTTTGGTAATTCATGCTATTATGAATGGCCCCAACTACTTACTGTAAAATGTGAAGCTCGGACTTATTCTATATTAGTTATATTAGTATTTTATAAGAATATTTCCCTCGTCTTTCAAGAGCTTATTTGATCTATTTTAAAATGAGTTTGATTTAGCTGATTTAGCGAACTTTCATTCGATTCGTACCGGAACCACTGTTAAGTTCTGAAAAATAGTTATTTTTTTATTCCTTTATTTTAAATAGTCTAGTGAACTAATGTTCGATCGGTACCGGAACCACTGTTAAGTCTTGAGATTCGAGGAAATACTCTTATATTTATTGAATTTATTATGGTTATATTCGATTGATATATATATATATATATATATATATATATATATATATATATATATATATATATATATATATATATAATATATTTTAAATTGATAATTGATTTATATTACCTTTATTCTGGGCGTAGGCTCACGTAAATAATAAACAGCTGATAAGTTAGATGCACTATTTATTGAATGAAATAAGTTTTATAAATAAGACTATGCGGTTTACAACTTATTAACTTTGTTAAACAATACATAATACCGATAATGTATTAAATTGATATAATTGCTTTACTGTTATTGGCTCGTATTGGCCTGTACAAAAATGATCGTTTCTCCTATTGTCGGTTGGAGGGTACGGAGTTCGCGAATTTTGCACGATTACTGATTTGTGTGTTGAGAGTTGCCGTATTTATTAAGCGGTTAATTTGGGTTAAAGATGATTTTGACGCTGAGTCAAAATCATCTTTTTAAACAAATTTAGTAAACATTTAAATATCATCATTTCGATTTCACACTTAAAAGTGCTGATTCTAAACAAAGTTGCGATGAGCGGCTGGTTTCACAAGGTCAGTGGCTCGCTACGTCACGCTGGTTGTTGCGTAGCCGAAATTGCTGTACTGTTAAAATTCGCACTCGCATCGTTTTGTGGGTTAAAGAAATGAATATTGGGATTTAATAACGTCACAGGCATATCAGTTTATAATTTGTCTTGCCCCATCGCGATGCCGCTTGTATTGGAATGCAACGTTGTCAAAATTCGCATATACGACATTGGTATGTCAGAAAATTACTGGCGATAAATATGCATTGTTAATTTGATTTTAGAGATACGTCACAGACGTAACAATAGCATAAATTTTCTCAATATAACACTAATAAGAAAAAAGAACTGTATTGTAACGAATTGGTATCAAATGCCAACAGAATCATCTAGACTATTAAATTTTAATTCGAATCACACAGACAATCAGAAAAGAAATATCATTTCAAATCTTGTAGATCGAGTCATTCTCTTATTAGATGCACATTTCCATGATACAAACGTACGTAAAATTAAAAATCTTCTTTTACATAATAATTATCCTGAAAGATTCATTAATCTACACATTATGAATAGATTTCGAAAAATCAAATTTGGTAATAACAATAGTCACAATACAACGCAGAATACGCCAATTACTACTGTTGCTATCCCATATGAAAAAAGTTTCTACAAAAAATGTTCTTATATTCTGTCAAAATACAACATCCGTTCTATCTCTCTAGATCATACAAAATTAAATTGTATAATAACATTAGGTAAAACAGACTAGATAAGTTTCATACATTTGGCGTAGTATATAAAATAAATTGTTAGACATGCCCCGCGACACATATTGGAGAAACGAAAAGAGCATTAAAATCTCGAATAAAGGAACATGAAAATGATAAAAATAACAAATCAGTAGTATCAGCACATGCAATAAATAACGGACATATAATCGACGGAAAAAATGCTCAAATTTTAGACAAAGAAATTAATTATAACAAACGAATCATCTCCGAAATGCTACACATAAACATACACAATAAAACGACAAATAGAATAGAGAACACACAAAATTTAAATCAGATACACAAAAAGCTAGTCAGAAAAATGGGTTGCGAACTTGTAAACAGTATCGACTGTATATAAACTCTGACGTGACGGTCGATTATGTCCTATACCACCTGTACGCTAGCGGTATTACACACTGGTTTAGACGATTTGGTAAATATTATTTTATTTATATCAAATTATATTGTTTGTTATCATCTTTGACTAAGTTTACTGTAATTTGTTGTTTTTTTTTTTAAATAAAGCCTGAAGAGGCCTGGGGATACCCTGGCGAAACGTTGCAAAGAAATTTTGCTTATCTTTATTTTGAAAATTGGCCCTCAAAGGATCCACTTCCTCATTTGGAAATTAAACATGGAGGGTGAACGTCAGAATTATATATTTTATACCCTTTTCCTGGGTGTAAATATCATGTAAGATCTCAAAAGAGAATTTCCGACATCGCATATCTCGTATAAAATCTCATATGTGATGTCATCTACAATTTTATATATTATGGGATCTCATAATATATAAGATCTCATGATATTTTAACGCGAGTTTACAATTTCTATTTAAAAATAGAGTGATCGACCCACGGATCAGCAGTTAATATGTAGAAGCAATCCATTTACACATTTTATCAGATCTTTAACGATATGAATATTTATATGAAAATGACCATGTCTTACACCTTTAACTGCAAACCGTCGGGCCCGCCAAGTATGTATGGGAGATCGGAGGATCACCTCTGCTAGAGCAGCTCTAGACTTCTATTGTCCTCCCAAGATGTGCAATATTATAGGAAGTTCAGAATTAAGAAAGAATAGTAAAAAATAGTGATGTGCTGGTCTATGTAATTTTTTATATAGATTTTGACTTTTCGTAAATATCTGAAAAATTCTTATAAATTTTAAAAATAAAAAGAAGGCATTAGAGTTATAAAATTAAAATAATTTTCGCCCACACGGGCGTAAAGTACGTAGGCTCTATAAAGTTTTGTAGGACTATGTCAGCTGTTGGGCCTCTTGGGCGTTAAGTAGTACTTCATGCCCGTTGGCTGAATAATTTTGAAGTTGCAACGTAGGCGTAAAATGTAATTTTACACGTAAGGTACGAAAATTTCTATTATGTCAGTCAAGTTAACTTATGGCCGGTACTTGACTACAATAAATTGATTTCAATACTTTCTTGTGTTTAATTTGTATAGAAGGATGAAGAAATATGAATACACTTCTGAGAATAGTAATACAGTTGTTTCGGAGAGTGGTTTGCATTACTTGACTATCGATAATTGATTTCACAACTTTCGTTTGTTTGATTTGCAGTGAATAATTTGAATGTACTTACATATAATTTGTTCAGCATACATTGACTCAAAGAAGTACAAGACTTTTTTACTAGTATTTATTTGATTTCTCTTAAAAAATCATAAATATTATTCTATAGATTATACAGAAAAAACTTTCATACTTACCTTATTTTATACTTCGTAGAAAGTTTTATTAAGAATATTATTATTTGTACAGTCATGAAAAAAATTATTACCATTTGTAGAGAGTGCTTGTTGAATAGATGTGATTAGAATAAATAAAAGGGCTATAGACAAATTATGTTGTTAAAATATACTTAAAAAATTAGTTTTGAAAAAATATTTCAGCTCTCATTAAAGTTGTTGGTACAGAATTTGACGGATATTGAGAGAGAGGGAGAGACAGAGAGAGGGAGGGAGAAAGAGAGGGCGAGAGGAAGATAGAGAGGGAGGGATAGATAGATAGATAGATCAATTTTATTTGCTTTTCCGGCAAAATTAAAATACATAGTAATAATATTCATTCATTTTAAGAAAACATTGACCATAAAATACGTTGTTAAAAGAAATACATAGTTAAAAGAAAACAATATGCGTGGAAAAAAAAAAAATAAAACAAGATAATAAAACAATTTCCAGCATCAATATAAAAATATAAAATAAACGAACTGTGCGAGATAAAATGTCTTGATATAAAATTACAAATATCACAATAATAATTTTAAATTACTAAAATTGACACATATTTCGCATATCACAGTTTAAATATATAATACATTCAAAATACTACAAAGGAGAAAGAAGAAGAATATCACAGATATAAAATATGTACTAGGAAATCACAGTGTGCGGATATCACAGTCGTCAGTTCTTCAATCTCGTGATTGGGCCATTCGGCCAAGTCTTTAAAACTAATCCTACGCGTAGATCATTCTGGTAGCTCCTGACGCCACATACGAGGGCTAGGAATCGCGATCGAAGAGATATTGGCGCAACGCCCTCTTGAATGTGTTATATGATGGAATGTGGCGCAGGGACGGAGGGAGAGAGTTCCAGAGGCGTGCACCCTGAATTTGAAAAGATCTTTCACCTGTTTCATATGACACAGCAGGAAGTGTTAATTCCGGCTGAATACCCCTGCTGGTGGGCCGAGGGTTGTGTTCCTTGAAAAAATCAGCCAAATAAGTGGGCTCTCGCATGCGTCTGATTTTGTATAGTAATATGACTGTATAATATAGTCTACGAGAGTCCGAACGGAGCCAACCCAGGCGCCTCCAGTAGGGTGTGATGTGTGCATCCTTCCTAACACCATAAATGTATCTTACACCTATATTGCTCAATCGATCCAGTCTGGTCGGCTGTTCGTTCGTTGCATCCAAGTATACCACCGTGCAGTAATCCAAGTGTGGGTGTACATGGCTCTCGACTAGTCTTTTGCGGAGTGTCTCAGTGGTACAAGCCCTGATGAACCGCAGACTATAGAGGACTTTATTTGCTTTCTTAGTAACTTGGACAACATGCGGTTTCCATGTAAGCTTACTATCCAGGGTAACACCGAGACTCACAACTTCGCTACCGAACGGGATGAGCACTCCATTCTGCATCCCAATACCTGGCAAACACCATGAGTTTATATCATTAACATTTTTCCTTGAACCAAATACTATTGCTTTGGTTTTGCCAGCATTGAGACGCAGGCCTGAGTTCCCTGCCCATTCAGACATCATTAGATAGCCGAGAAATACCTTCCAAGATTCTATCTTTGGTGGTGTGAAGATAGATTTGTAGGTCGTCTGCATAAAAGATATGTTTGATCGTACGTCCGTCAAGTATTTCTCGTAAGTCGTTTACATATAGACAGAATAGCAGAGGGCTCAGGACGGAACCCTGTGGAACACCCAAGTTGGTTTCTAGCCAGTCTGAGTCACCATTTCTATTGGTACTAACGCTTTGAGAACGACCCTGTAGGTATGATTTTATCCACAGAAGAGCCGACCTAGAGCACCCTAGCTGACCGAGCTTATACAATAGCTTAGATGGTGATACCGTATCAAAGGCCTTGCTAAAGTCAAATAACAATAGCACCGTCACTTTCTTTTTGTCTATGGCCATGCGTATATCGTCAGTCAGTTTAAGTAACGCCGTCTGCGTACTATGATGTCTACGAAATCCGGCCTGGAGGGGGTCAAGTAGATTATTGCCGTTAAGATACTCCGTGATTTGGTCATGGGCAATTTTTTCGAGGACCTTGAAGAGGAAACAGAGTAGCGCTATGGGAAAGTCTGAAAATGTTAATGGTGTTACCTTCTTTTTAAGCGCAATTATCTGTGCCTGCTTCCACGTGCTCGGAAAAATCCCCTGAGCAAAAGAGGAGTTAAAGATGTTTGTAATATAATTGCCAATAATGGGTAAAGCTTTTACTACGACACTTTGAGGAACTCCGTCTACCCCCCTTGCCTGCGAGGAGAAGTGAGAAATCGCAAGGATAACATCACTGAGGTTAACTTGTTGAAAAGAAAAACCTTCCTCGTTTGCAGATAAGATGATGTCCTTTACATCTTCTATATTTTCAAAGGGCGACACAGAAATTCCAGCAAAGTGTGTGTTCAACTCTCCCGGCGTAAAACCATTAAGGTCTTCCTCTTTTCGCTTTGGCAGGAGGCCGACATTACGCATTTCCTTCCAAATATCCTTATTAGCATCAAGAGCGTCCGTGAGATGTCTGAGTAGGAAGGAGTCACGCTCTTGGGTAATGCGCATGTCAACCTCACTGTTGAGCCGAAGAAATTCATTAAGCAGTTATGCACATCCCGTACGCTTATAGCGTCTGTGGGGTAGCATCACGTCTATTTATGAGTTGCCTCAACTCAGGACCAAGCCAAGGAGCATCTTTTTTTTTTAATATTAATAGTTTTTAATGGTGCAAGCTGATGAATAGCAAGATTCAAATTTGAATTTAAGTTATGTAAAGCGCCCTCCAAATCGGATTCGATTGAATTCATACCTACCCAGTCACAGCGAGCCAGCAATTCGTTGAGTGTATTTGGGCATATATTCCTGTAATCCCTGTAAGAGAACGAGTCTCTTACAGGCACTGGCACGAATGTATTGATGGTGACATCAATAATATTGTGTTTGCCAAAACTGGGCAGGCATTCATTCTTGTAGTCTAGTATCTCGTCATTTTCATCTAAGAGGATCAGATCAATCGAGGTGTAAGAGTTAGGGGTATGCCGATGTGTCGGTCCATGTTGCACAACCCTAAGATTCAGATTCCCAGCTAGGGTCCGGATGGTGTGCGCATCCGCATCAGCAGCCAACAACAAGTCTGCATTCAAATCCCCCATGATGAATTAATGGCTGTAGTCACTGTTGAGGTCTTTGAGAACCTCAAACAGGTCGGTATCCTTTTGCATGGCAATATGCGGGGGCCTATAAATAATACCGACTAAAATGGGAGGTGAGCTACCCTGCTGTACTTCACAAAAAAGATACTCTGGGATAGATGGTCTTCCCAGTCCCTCGGTCTTAGAGGATGCCAATTTAGTTATTTTAAAGTCTTTACGTACGTACAAGGCAACTCCACCTCCATTTATATTCCGATCTCGCCTAATCACCGAATAACCATCAATTTGAATGAGACTGTCGTCAACGCCGGGCCCCAACCAAGACTCCGCAATCCCAAAGAAGTGGTAGGAGGGATCCTTAGCCAAATATACGCGAAGTCTTTCAAGACGAGGTCTTAACGAGTTGATGTTGTTGAAACCCGCCCTTAGGAAATTCCCACCCCCCGTCCCTCTAACAGCAGTCGAACCTAGTCACGATGCCTACTCCGACTCACCGGCCGGTGCTGCTTCCTGCCTCTCGGTAGCACTGTTGCTTAAGCCTCTATTTGGCAGATGTTGTTTTGGAGCAGCCCGGCACGCCGTGTGAATAGCCTGTAAGTCGGCTGCAGTAGCAAAAACATGCGCACGCTCGCCCCCCTTGCGCTTAACCAGGAATTTACCACCAGCATGCCAAACGTATTTGAATCCCAGCCCCTGTGCTATGGATCTCAGGCTTTTGAAGGCCTGGAATTTTTCATGTGATAACTTTTCATTTATAAAAATTTTATGATTTGGCATGCAGGCAGCAGAGACGGGCGCGAACAATTCGGGGTTAATATCATTCGTGGTAAGGTAGTTGTTCGCGAGCGCGCGCTTGGCTCGCATTACATTACTGACCAGGCTCGCGCTGTTGAGCCTTGCTATGCAGAAGGGCAGCGCGCCTGAGCACGAGCCCAAGCCTCCGTCTATTTCAGCACCATACCTCTCGGACTAGTCTCGCGACCGCAGTACGCGTGTCTCAAGAATAATATATTTTGCAAGAGAGGGGAGGATGGTTCCAAGCACCGCAAATGCAATATTTTTCAGCTCATCAGCTGTCACTTCGAAATCTTTCTTTAAAATACCATTAATTATTACCTCACAGCACTCAGAACCACCAGACCCGGTACCGCCACAGCAGTCACCAGGTCCGACCGAGAGAAAGAGGACGAATTTGACGCGTTGCTGTTGACAGAATGGATGGACCACCAGTTTGTCTAGCCACTTCTTTTCCCTCTCCCCTATTTTTATTTTTGCTACATTTATCAGATTCTATGTAAGTACGCTGGAAACTCTCAAAGCTGCTAACGGCTTTGTCAAGATTGCTTTTTGCTTCTATGATGTCCTCGAGAAGCTGCTCACTTTTGGAATTTAGGTCTTCAAGTACTTTATTTTGTTTATTAGTGATCTCCTCGAGAGCAGAAACCCGCGTGGACAGTAGCTGCACGTTGTTTTGTGCGTCTGCACTTTCACTGGAGGCACTGTATAACACTGGGCTCCGGCCCACGAGAGATCTAAGCTCGTCTAGCTGCTTCTCGAGCATGTCAAACCTCTGAAATAAAAGTTCCAGCGTACTTACAGGGATTAAAACATTTTTTACACCATCCAGGTTTACATCCCCCAGTGGTCGGGGCAGCACCTGGATGGTGTCGGGAGTTCGCGCAGTAGGTATTTTTGGTTCATGCTCTTCTATGTCTTCGTTACCATCGGTACCGTCCATGCGCGATGACTCCTGCGTGACAGTGCATCCCAGAATGACACTGTTGCCGTGCTCTGGCTTGGGCGCCTGCGGGAAGATGACCTGCAAAGATGACCTGTCCCCTGTGTTCCGGATGCCAGTCTCGCATGCCTATGGCTGGCAGCGAGTAGCGAGCAAGACGCGTGCGCACTGGTGTTGCGCAATGAGAGCTTGTTAGCTGGCGTCGACGAGGTAAGAGACGCGAGATGGTGGGGGGGTGCCAAGTAGCGATGAATTAGGCGTGCGTCGCGATAGCGACACACGCGTGCTCACCTGCGCTCCATTGGGCTTGACGAAGCCTGCTATCTTGGTTGATGGTCTTGGCTGCTCCTTGCCTCGGCATAAGTCACACGGGGTCCTTTTTTTTTTACCGGAGCACTTGGAGTGGCACGGCTGGCGACACATCGAACATAATCTCAGCTGCTTCGTCGATAGTCTACCGCATACGGCAGACCTCATCTCCAATTCCATGTTCCACTACAATAACACACGATCGCCTCTGTTGTTATTGACAGCTTTCCGTCTGCTGTCGCTTGGCCCACAGAATTTGAAATTCGCCGTTGAGATGTTTGGAAAGCTGCCACAGTAGATGTGCCGATATGCAGTGTGAAATAATGCAGTAGAGGAGTGATGGCCAGTAGATGTTGATGAGTGATGTTGGTGTTAATGTTGACGTTAACACTCGACGTTAAAGCCAGGATTTCCTCGTAGATGGTAGTTGTGATTGCCGGCCTGGGAAGTTAGGGCAAGTGTCTTCTATAGAAAAGGAACTCCTGGCTCATAGAAAACCATGTAAAACATGAGCCCTTAGGCGAGGAGCTTGAGAGCCGGTGGAGCTACTTTCCTGTCAACAAAGCACTCCGACGAGTGAAATAACGTTTGAGAAATGCTCGAAAAACTCGAAGAGAGACAGAGAGAGGGAGGAAGAGAGAGGGGCGAAAGAGAGGGAGGGAGAAAGAGAGGGCGAGAGGAAGATAGAGAGGGAGGGAGAGAGAGAGACTAATACTTGCCTTAGTTTAAACTTTTGTAAAATGTTTTCTTAGATGGATTTCACAACTTTATAAGAGAAAATAATAATTACATAGTGTGAAAACATTATGAGAAGTTGTTATAGTATATTATTAATAACATTATTAAATGGTAGTATAGTTATTCACAAAAGTTTTAAATTTGGATGTTTTTTTAAGGAGCTCGATGATTGCATTAGCAAAATTTTTTGAAATAATATAATCAAACGTGTACTTTTTAAGGCATGATATTATTTTTCTATAGAATGGCTTGTGGTTTATTTAAAAAAAAATTTAGGTAGGAAATTTCTTATTTTGTGTATACACCAGCCGTCATTGTTGCTTTAGTACAAACTAGTTTTCAGAATTAAAATTTAAATCTCTAATATCAAGTGATCCTCTAGGTTTTACAAAACTTGAAGCTCGAAGTTGACCAAAAGGTATAAGTAGTTCTCGTGCCAACTACAGTTTCCATAACAGCAGCTGATACAAAGTTTTTTCACAAAATACTCGTTCCAGTACATTTACTATTGTGTTTTGTCAAATTTGAAAAGTTCTTAACGCATTTATGGTGTCGGAGTAAGTCAAAGGAACAATTTCTTTACAAGCAAGTATTGCTGCTTGTTTTTTTGACAGTACAAAATATAAGCCAGATGTGAATGCTGTTTTACAACAGCCCAGTTTTTTTTTCAGAATTGGAATGCAAACTCACATGATTACCTTTTGCAGTATCTAAATAAAATTGGTAACCAATTATTAGTAAATATATTAACGATGACGAAAATATTCTAGATTCCCCTGGTGGTTAATGAGAATAAAAGCATAAACATCGTAAGAAAGATGCATAAGCCACTTATTCACCAGTGAGACTACTGTCCTTAGCATTCTTGTCGCCAACATCACTCATTTCTTTTTGTTAAAGCTGGAGTTTGTTCACTAAGTAAATTGGGTGTTCGTTATTTTGGTATCCAGATATTTCTTTTTCATATGTCTCATGCTGTTGTCTGTAGCTGTCGTTCTCTCTTGTCACCAGTAGCATCTTTTTCTGTAGCCTATTTATAAATCTAGATAGTCTGTCATGCGAGTTATATATAACAAGAAGCCTTGGAAACTGCAAAAATTGTGACTGATAAAGAAAATCCCAATAAAGAACACAACTGACAATACAGTTTATACACCAAAGATACCACTGGACAGCATCATGGTTTTATGTTAGAAAATTAAACTATTTCATGAAAATACAGGATGTTTCATTTTCATTTGTTGCATGGATTCTTTTCATATTGATTCTGGATCCGTAGATTACCTAATAATTCACTTATCATCCAACTCAGTTCATCCGAATTATTCTTTTATAGTAGATATAAGTTCTTAAAATTATGATTGACTGAAACAACTTAAATTAATAACCGGCGATCATTACCAAACTAATCACTTGTAAATTAAAAACATAACCAGTTGATGAACTAAGAATTATTATTATCTGAATCTTGTATAAAAAAATATTTACTAAGAACTTCTCTGATAAATTAGATTAACTGAGCACTTTTATTCGTTGAAGTTTTCACAATAACACATCATTATCACTTTTTTTAGTATTTCAATGTTCATTTGACATAATCATTTAACTGGCTCTTGAGTAAATATGTACAACAGCACAGCACTGATGTCAACTAAGTTTCTTAAAGATGACAAATGCTTTTTAAACCAAGGCTCAGACCAATATTTCAAATCAGCATTATAAATTATATTGTAAAAAAATCTAAGTTTTATTACACTTTGAAAGCTGTTTTTGGTATTTTATTTGGAAATTTCATTACAGAAAAAAAACTTTGGAATCTAAACTTTTAATGTTCCATCTCCATATTCTTTTGTCAATAACCACTATTTCTGTGCTTCAGTAATAATATTTACATAGAATTACTTCACTTCACATTATCTTGTATTAGGTAGCTATCACGAATACACACAGGCTTTTATGCAAAAAATCCATATATATATATATATATACTAGACTCCGTCATCGGCTACCGCGAACACTTGGACTACGTATTTGATGTGTTTCAACATCTAGAGGCAAAAAGCTATGGCGCGTACCACCTAGACTCCGTCATCGGTTACCGCGAACACTTAGACTACGCATGTGATGTGTTTCAACACCTAGAGGCAAAAAACTACGGAGCGCACCACCTAGGCTCCATCATCGGCTACCCCGAGCCCCAAGATTTCACATTATATTCGTTCCGTTACCCAGACCTGAGAAACTACAGAGTGCACCACTTACACTACATCATTGGCTATCCCAGTCTCCTAGACCTTGCATTGGATGCGGTTCGAAACCTAGACTCGAGAAACTATGGAGCACACCAGCTGGACTCCATCATCGGCTACCCAGAGGACCTAGACCTCGTAATCACTGTTATTGTACACCAAGATGTCACGGAATATGGACAACTTCTTTTAACTCCGCAAACTGCCATTTTGGAATACCGCACTTTGAGGAGCTCTTCAAAGTGCCCAATCTGGTGATAGCACTTCGAAGAGCTCCTCAAACTGCCAGATTTCTCCTCAAACTGCCCAATACGTCAAAAATTTCTCCTCAAAATGCTCAATTGCAATAAATATACACACACACACACACACACACACACACACACACACACACACACACACACACACACACACACACACACACACACACACACACACACACACACACACACACACACACACACACACACACACACACACACACACACACACACACACACACACACACACACACACACACACACACACACACACACACACACACACACACACACAGAAAGACGATTGCGTGACTAAAGAAATAATATCCCTATATATATTGACTTTTTGAATGCCGCATTCAAAACGTCAGATTTTCATATTAATATATATATATATATATATATATATATATATATATATATTTATCTGCAACGGTTCGTTCCGGGACGTTTACACTGTACATCGCTGTTATTTCCGGGACGCGCTGTTTTTTCCGGGACGTCCCGGAAAATCTGTGTCTGCAACTGTTATTTCCGGGACGTGGTATTAGTCCCACACCCCAGGGATATTATTTCTTTAGTCACGCGCTTATATAGGGAACTCTGAAGAGATAAACTATAGTACCCTGTAGATTACCAGAAATAACGTTTATAGGTCTTTATATATATATATATATATATATATATATATATATATATATATATATATATATATATATATATATATATATATATATATATATTGCGGAAACCGGTACTTTTGAGGATCTATAGTTTTTTTCTCCAGAGTTCGTATATGCTTGACTACAGAAATAACTCCCTATCTGCGTTGAAGGTATTAATATAAATCCTCAAAAGTACCGTTTCATACCGAAGGAATTTTGAGGATGTCCTTGAAAGTCCGAAAAATCCTCAAAGTATCGAATCCGTGCTGACATAGATCCTCAAAAGCTGCATTTGATGTGTGTATATATATGAAGCGTTTCGCCTCAACTCTCCCAGCGCGGCGCGCTAGCGACAAATCATGCTATTTTCAAGTCGTGTTTACGATATCAATATGAATTTCAAAAAATTATGTGATAAGCGTTTCCGACGTATTTTTTCCTCAGCTTTCCAATGGTGTAAGTGGTTTTTCCGAAATTTTCCATTTTCACCCTCAAAAAGTATAAAACATACTATATCTCGGAAAGTATATTTTTAATATTTTTTTTTACCCCCTAGATCGAAAGCTGAGCATTTTTTACGTCGGAAAGGATTTTTTTCAGAATTTGCTCGAATGTTTTCTTAGAGAAACAGAACGCGAAAGAGCAGACGCAGCGTCTCCTTCGCGCGCGGTTTTCGGCGCGCTGTACACCGCGTGGACTAGATGCATTTCGCTCTGTAACAACCACTTAAAATTTTGATTTCCTTAATAATAGCAACAATAAACTAGTATTTATATTAATAATTCTTTTTTTTTTAAAGTAGATAATTTTATTTTGTTTTGTTTTACCGGTTTTTTAGGGAAGATTTGATATTCTGAACTCATTGACGTTTTTTTTAGTATTAATGTTGTTTTATTCATTGGAATAACGGCACGGTACTGTAAAGTTCCCGGTATAGATTTAATTTTACTTAACCTTGATTTTAGTTTCAAAACGGCTTTTTCATAGGTCTCTTTAGTGCTGTAAAAAACTTTAGTTTCTTTGCAATTACGTAAAGCCCAGTTGTAAAGGTCTTCTGGTGTTAAAATATGATTACTCGAAGAGAGTTGAAGACTTGCTCTTTTCGCCCCTCTTTTCAAATTTGTGCCTATACCATCGCACGCACCTTTACCGTGCGCTGTTGCATGAAAATGCCATTCAGCAGGAACTCCAAAATCTTTTTGATGAAACAGAAGATTTTGGAAGGTAGACTTGTTCTTAAAATGCTGACCTGCTCCATCAGTTAAGTAATAAATTTTCTTGACTATGAAATTACTTTTTAAATACGATATTATAATTTTTTGATATTCATAAACAGCAACAGTATCGTGATTTAGATTATCAGAAATTATAGCAATGCTTATATGTTTAAGATCTTGATTTTCGTTATAATATACCACTGTTGTAAAAACTGTTGCTTGATTATTGTTCCAGTTGAACGATTGTGTTGAATTTTGCACTATAAACGCATAGTTTTCTGCAAAATCACAACAAACAAGGAATTCTCCTTTTTGAAGGTTTTTTTTTCAAATCGCTTAAGAAAAGATATTGTTCTCTCGCAAAGAAGTCATGAGTTTTAAATTTTATTAATTTTTCTCCTAGTTTCTTCATGAATTCATAAACATTTACAGTTGTAGATACTATTGTGCAACGATCTGTCTGAAACCATGACTCATACTGTATTTGAAAAATATCATTTCTCTCAAAACATTCAAGCAAATGTTTCCGTAATACAGGCATATTGGGGCAATCTAAACAGTCTCCCAAGTAACATTTCGAACTAGCATTACTACATACGATTGCTTGGATGCAATCGTGGTAGTTTTTAAGAAATAGTCGAGTACCTTCAGTTAAACTCTGTTAATTAATAGCATTTAACATCAGCTTGATATTTTCGTGGTGTACACATACGCATACATTATGCGTACCACTGCTTCCCGCTAGAACACAATGCGGCGGCCTCAATTGAATAAATTTAGTGAAGCCAATATTAACAGATTCATGCTCTTTTTTAAATAAACAATAAATTTCACGTAAATTACCAAGTAGTAACCTTTTCTGTATATGTTCTCTTTTACCATTATCCTGCTTAACAGATATACAATCTTTTAATCCGGGCATTACACGACTAATATCGTCCCTCTCATGAAAACGTTTAACTGAATCTACACTTTCAAATGAAAATATTTTGCCCCTTTTCTTTTCAGGTTTTGAAAAAATTCCACTTTCAGTTACTAACTTTTTCGCTTCTCGAGCTTCCCACTCAGTACAACCGAACTCTCTGATTAAGTCTCTGCGAGACCAAAAATCAGGAGCAAGCGTGAGTAGCTGAATTTTATCTTCCTTACCCGGTGATTCTAAAAATTTTTTTTTTAATTGGTTGAGAACTGCCACGCCTGCTTTATGATATTCATCAGTACATTCAATTTTAGCTTTTTTGGCATCGCATGAAGGTAAATCTAACTTATGTTTATAAAGTTGACGTTGACAGTTGGAACAAATTTTCGCGTTTTCTGGTACGAGGGGATACGCACTCCTAAATATTGAAGGAAAATTCGACAAATTTTTACGCACAGAGTGATTAATTTTATTAAAAGGATTTATGCATTTCAGCTTCAAAGCTGGATCCATTTCAGTAGCGAGAAAATAAATGCAATAAATAAACCAAAAATAAATTATGATTTAATCAGCCAACACACGAAGAACACAAATATAACGGAAACAGCGTTAAAATTCTTAAACAATTTCAAGGATAACAAAGATCGAAAATTCATCAGACTTATATAATTGGATACAACAAATTACTCTCGGGCAAAAATTTTCTATACGCAAGCCACCTATCGGGTAAAAAGTAAGTGAGAAGCGTTGCGTCTGCTATTTCAAATTGATTGTAATGTTTTTGCTTCCTCAAAGAGGAAGCTTTGTAACGGTGAAAAAAATTTTCGAAAAAAAAGTCTTCAAAAAGATGTTTTATGGTGGTATATGTGTATATTATTTGATTTTGATGATTTTTGATTTCGTGGATGTATGTATGTGTGTGTGTGCGCGTGTGTGTGTGTATATTTCAACTCTTAATATCTCCGAAACTAATCAACCGATTTTCGTCGGGTAAAGCTTAATCGCTTCGTCTTGCGGCAAAAGGAAAGTACCCTGATGGATTTGGGATTTTATTGATTTTCTTTTGTTTTATAACCAAAAAACGATTTTGAATTTTTAGTTTTTTTTATTTTTTCGTATCTTATAGTAATTATTACATAAAATAATATACTTCTCTTAAAAGGTATTCAAATTACCTACATTTCCTTTTTTTAAAATTTAAAATTTAAAATATCTTCACTCTTTCATTTGTTATTAATGAAAACTTTTTTATATTTAAAAAATTAATATCTCAAAAAATAATTTATTTATCGACTTGAAATTTTAACTGTTACTTATTACACTTGTTGGTGGCAATATTGTGTTGCAATTTTAAGTGATTATCTATATGAATATATATTATAAATTTATTTTCGAGAACTATCATTTAATATTTTTATATAATGTAGTAAATTAAAATATCAAAACGTATTAATAGTGCCATTTTTAGCCCCTTCTTTTATCTCTTTTTAATCTCAATTTTTTTTAAACTTGGTGATCTGTCAAAGCTTTTTTTAAAATAGGTACGTAATATACTATTTTGCAAGAAACTGGTATAAGACGCATCGGTTCAAAGTATTATTGAAATTCTTTAGCATTCCTTTTTATGAAAAATGTATTTTCAGAATTTCAATTTTTAATTAGGAAACGATGAATTAGTTTGAAGAAGCTAAGTGCCAAAGAATTGGCAGCGGTTTTTTTTTTGCGAAATAACCTATGAAAATGTCAATCATGCATATAAGTGAAATTCGAAGTGCAAAAAGATATTCCATAAAGAATTAAAAATGATAAATAAAAATAATAAGGTTACTAGAGAGCGAAATACATCTAGTCCACGCGCTGTACAGCGCGCCGCATACCGCGCACGAAGGAGACGCTGCGTCTGCTCTTTCGCGTTCTGTTTCTCTAAGAAAAACATTCGAGCAAATTTTGCAAAAAATCCTTTCCGACGTAAAAAATGCTCAGCTTTCGATCTAGATGATAAAAAAAAATATTAAAAATATACTTTCCGAGATATAGTATGTTTTATACTTTTTGAGGGTGAAAATGGAAAATTTCGGAAAAACCACTTACACCATTGGAAAGCTGAGGAAAAAATACGTCGGAAACGCTTATCACATAATTTTTTGAAATTCATATTGATATCGTAAACACGACTTGAAAATAGCATGATTTGACGCTCGCGCGCCGCCCTGGGAGAGTTGAGGCGAAACGCCTCATATATGTGTGTGTGTGTGTGTGTGTGTGTGTGTGTGTGTGTGTGTGTGTGTGTGTGTGTGTGTGTGTGTGTGTGTGTGTGTGTGTGTGTGTGTGTGTGTATATATGGGTCGTTCCTGTACTTTTTTTAAAAAGTGTGCGCGGGGGGGTCGTCGATTTTGCCGACGACTTTTTTTATGAAAGTACTTAAAACAAATAGCTTGTGCAAAATTTCAGCCCTTTATCTCATTCCTAATTTCTGCTGGAATTTTTTTAAACCCTGATTTTGACCTGTTTTTAGCCAGTTTTCAAAAAATTCTAAAAGGCTGAAATTTTAACAAAATGAGGTCGGGGAGGTCTCATTTTTTTGTCTTTCTTCAACTTTTAAGAAAAAAAATACACTGATATGAAATGATGATTTAGGTTTTATTGGCGATCTGTGATATGGCCATTGCATTTCATCATTTTTAGATCATCTTTAAACCTCTATATCTCGTAACTGGCTCCACATTTTTGAGCTCACTAGGTCTCATTTTTTTGTCTCAACGAGACCTTTAATTTCTTTTTTTGAGGACCTAAATTGATTGAATAGACTTCAAGATACAGCCTTTTGAAGTTGACGTTTTTATCAAAAATCGCGAAAATCAACCGTGTTCATGGTCACAGTGTCAACCGAATTTTAATTAAAAATCATTAACAAAAGTATTTTTCATTAGAATCTGATGTTATCTAACTATACTCTTTTCCTATCATAGGAAAAAGTCAAAAAATAATTTTTTGTCGAGCATTATAATATCTAATTTTTCGATACCTAAAATAATGAAAAATGGCTCTCTACTGACATGAATTCTACCATCTTATAATTATTTTTGACACGTATACGTAACATAGATACAAAGGTGGTTCCTAGACCTTTAAAATCCGTAGTCGCTGATTTTTCTAGGACCACTAGAGCCAAAGTTATAGCCGTTTTTATAAAAAAATATTTTTCAAGTGGTAAAATTAGAGCTTGTGAAATATAGGAAAAGTTTTATTTACAAGATCAACCATAAGTTTGGCATAATTGTCCTAAAAAAAGTGCTGAGGCTGCATATGTTGAAGATCTTAGGCCGTGTCTACACTATGCGAAAAGCACGTGCGATCAGCCCAAGCGATGCGAGCAAGCCATGCGCGCATGCGACGCGAGCAAGCGATAGTAATGGCTTTAGATTGATTAAATTACCTATGCAGACTTTATAGATAATTAAAGTTGAAAATAAGAATTTAAGTAAAATTTTTTTTTGTAATATTCATTTTATTTTAACTATTTTATAATCATTATCAAACGAAGTAAGTTTTGCTTTTAATGTTGAATCATCAATGGGTATAAAGCAGTGATATTTTCTTGTATTCTGTATAGTTCGGGTCAATTTAAAACGGCATTCTAGTACTTTACGCCTTTTCTCAATTGTTTCTTGACTCACCCAAATAGATCTAAAAACCAAATATTCTATATTTTTATAACACATAATGATTTATTATTCAAATACATAATCAAATAATATAGTCAAAAAATCTAAATTATATTATTTTTACCTTATTCCATCAATATTTTCACTAACGTAATCATACATGCCTTTTGGATTTAAAATTGGTTTTTCTGATGTTCTTTGTGAGGATGCCCTGCGTACTGTTTGTTTAACCACTGCTCCACATCCATCACACGGACTTTTCCCATGGCTAGTAGAAAACAAGTTTTACGACTTAACTTTTAAGCCAAAATCCTCCTCATGATGGCAGATATTAATGAAATTGTTCCTACAGTAAATAAATACTATCTTGAAGGTAAAAATTATAAAAAATAAAATAAATCTGTTTAATATTGTGTACATAATAATACAAATTATTTGAACTTGCATCGTAGAAGTTGTTGCTTTTTTTAAATTTGATATACAGAAAAAATAAAGAACTGTTTTAGTAATTTTATCTTTAAAGCTGTTTTCTACATAATGTAAAATTTTAACTCGGGTGTAACCTGCAGGTCCAGGATCTTTATGGATTTTGATGTTCTGGGTCTCAAAATAGTTTTTCACACAAATTAAATATACTTTCAGAATATTACTTTGACATATTCTTAATAATTGAAATTAAATTTTTTCAGGTCATTTAATGAACAAAAATCTAAAGGTGTTTATTTTGTTCATATAATACGCATTAATATACTACAATAAAAGTACTCTTACTTGTTTTTGTATTGAGTAGGTGCTCCATCTGGCATATAATGTACATTCTCAATAAACGGAAAATCTCGTTGTAGAAGTGCAATGAGTTGCCCTTGAAAAGTGTTAACTGCACAAGCATCATGTTTTAAACAATCACTAATAACACATACAGATAAGGTTCGTAATTTGTCGTTATTGTCTTCTTTATAATACACTACAAACGGGTGTACAGTTGCTTGTGTATTATTAAAATAAAATGCTTGGATCGAGTCTTGACAAACAAATAAGAAATTTTCAGCAAAATCTTGAAGTGTAATACATGTATCTGGAGTAATAATTGTTTTGCAATGTTTTAAATAACATTTTTGCATTTCAGTCACATAATGATGCTTTGTTAACTCCCATAAGTCATTGGCTAAATTTATAATAAAATTTCTTCTAGGTTCTTTTACTATAATAAGACTGACTCTATTATTAGATTGTGATTCAGCATTATTTACCCAATTATGATATTCAATCTCTGAAACATCTTCGCATGAGCTTGATTCCAATATTTTCAGAATTTCTGCTTTACCAGGACAGTTTTCACAAAGATGTAGCATACAATCGCTCCAATCTGTTGAACAAACACAATCATTTAAAATTACTCGGTAGGCTAAATTTTTGTTGATGGCAGACAATTTTAATTTGACATTTTGGTGTATAGGACATACACAAATTGTATGTGTACCAGGTGCTCCAGCACTAATACATTCTTTTGGCGTTAAAGAAGCAAATATACTGAAACCTGGTTTGCGCTGATCTTTAAAATGCTGTTCATATTCTTCTTCCACCCAATTGTTGTATAGATCCTTCAAATCATACATCAACAGTCTTTTTTGTAACTTCTCTGTGATATTAGTAATAGGATTTTTAACACTGATGCAATCATTAATGCCGCTACATATTCTACTATTGTTTTCATCTCTATAATACTGAGTTACAGATTCTCTAACTTCATTAGAATGAATGCTGTACACTTTACGCTTAATAGTTCCTAAGACACCTGGAAAAATATATATTGAAATTAATTTCAAATAGTGTATACTTAATCACAAAATAAAATCATAATAACAATATTATTTTTTTTAATTTAACGATTATCAAGACGATAAAATTTAGCTCAATGTTTATTCTATTTTAATTACTATGACTTGTTATATTGGAAGAAAAGAAATAGTTTAGAATTAATTAATTATTTTTATTTTTTTTTTTTTTTTAAATTTAATAGTTCTTTTAAAATCCAATAATTACTTTATTATTTTTTATCTAATAATGAATAACGAAGGGTACCCCATGTTAAGATAGGCAAAATGCCACTATTAATGAAAGCGAAAAATGACAGTGATTTCATAGAAGTATACTAAAAATAGAATTTTCTACGATTTTTCCGGGGACCTATCTCCCCTCCTTATACCAGTAAGGCCTAAAAATCGCATTTTTTGGAAATTATTTTTTTCTCCCGTTCCTCAATGTTAAAAAATTAAAAAAAAAAAAAAATGAGATTACAGCTTGTTAACAGAGAGAACATTGAGATTTCTCAAATATAGATTCTTTCTAATTAAATCGGATTTCATTTAAATGTTTAAATTACAATTCATGTATTATTTTACTTAATCCGTAAACAATACTTAAGCAATACGTAAGCAATAAGTAAGTAATACATAAATAATAATACTTAAGTAATAATACATGAGTAATATAAATAATTATGAGGATTTTAAATTAAATATTTTATAGGGGTACCCTTTAACATTATAGTTGCTTGAACAAAAATTAGATAGATTTTAATAAATTAAACTAAAATTTTCTATTAATAATTCTCAAGTGTAATATAATATATGTACCCTAATGTATAAAGGATTATCGATTCTATATGTTTACACTATGTCAATAATCAAGATATTAAGAATTTATTACAACCCATTTTTTAACTTACCTACAGTAATTTTAAGTTCTTTTGCTTTATTAAACATATAACGTGAACATTGGAAATAATGTTTTGCTTGTTCAAATTTCCAATGATTTGGAAGTAATGTCAATAACGATATTTTTTTACCAAAATTAGTTTATTCATTATAACACTTAATTATGTTTCCAATCATTCCGTAAAATGACATACTATCCTCTTGTAGCTGTTTAAGATTGCATTGAGTTGGCAAATTAAGATTCAATGTTTTATTAACTGTTGTACAAAATTTCGTATTCATTTATTCTAAAACACTGTATGTTTTATTTTCCAAACGATAATCACTAAGTTTCTCGCGTTTAAGAGGAGGTTCATCAAATCCATCGAGCATTTTATTTAAACGTTGAAATCCTTGGCTCAATAATATATCTTCTGAACTTTCTGATGTACACACTTGGCTACTTGAAGAAACTTGACTACTTGAAGAAAGCTGCTCATTATTATTTACGTTTAAACCATCATTCCCACTGTTTTCATCTTTTTCTGCATTTTTTGTTATTATTGATGTAATTTTGAACTCACAGTTTTTACAGTACTTATTACCTGGATCTAAATTTATATTACAAATGTTACGAAATTTATCACATTTATCAGCACTAATCATTACTAAATTATTCTCAATGGATTTTGAATGATTATTAAAACAATTGCAACACTTCCTTTGTCTACTTGTATATCGAGTATCATATTTATGAAGATGATGGTCACAAATAAATTTATTTTCTACATTAATATCAAAATTTTTAATCCTAAATGATAAATGCAGCTTTAATTCATTACTAAGATTACTAATTAGATTAAGAGATTTATTTCTTGTGTAATGCTCTAAATGACATCATCCTCATGCAATTCACCAATATAGCACATCATTTTCTTTCAATTCCTGAGAAGATAACACTTACAAAACACAATTGTACAATTTATAAAACTCAACCGATCCAATACTGATATACTTGGTAATAGTTCTGCTCAACTACCTTCACAATTCTACTTAGAAATATTCATTTCATTTTTTATTGTAACTTGTACTCATTGTTTAAGGACATTCCGTGCCGTGTGTCGTGTAACGGATGACGGGTTCACGGGTGTCTCGCACAGAAAAATGGATGTCTGTCATCTATTAACTTACGTCAACACAGGTTCAATGAAACTATCTATGTATGTTTCATCTAACCTGAGCTTATACGTATAACGCACGTAAAACTATAGAAAACCTGCATTTAAGACCATGTCTATACTAGGTATGCGAGAAGCGCAACCGGTGCGCGCATGCGACAAGCCATACGTTTTGCACAAAGTACTTGAAATACTTTAAATGATAAATAATATCGTTGTATACGATTGAACGTAAACGTGAGTTTATATTATTAGGGTTTGTCAGCGAGAAGAAATAAACGAGAAAATTAGACTTCAAAAGTCTATGCAACCAACTCTACTCGAAAGTGAAAGTTGATTGCAGAAAAAGGTATGAACGCTTATGCGTACGAGTAAACAGGCAATAAGGCATTGTATAGGTAAAACGGAAAGTGGTAAGGTAAAAGGAATGTGCATAAAGCACGTAGCAACTAGGCGCCGCAGGACTCTATTTAAGCCCGCTGGGTGATGTTTTTCATAGTGGGAGCGCATCGGACGCTTGCCATCTAGCGGGCACTTTGGACACTTCAATCCCGAACAATCGTAGTAGATCATTTAGTAGATCTATATTTAGAGATAAATAATATCGTCAATAATATCGTAGTAAAATGATATTATTTATCATTTTAAGTATTTTAAATATTTTGTCCAACACGCATTGCTTGCTCGCATCGCTTGGGCTGATCGCACGTGCTTCTCGCATAGTGTAGACACGGCCTAAGATCTTCAAAATATGCAGCCTCAGCACTTTTTTTAGGACAATTATGCCAAACTTATGGTTGATCTTGTAAATAAAACTTTTCCTATATTTCACAAGCTCTAATTTTACCACTTGAAAAATATTTTTTTATAAAAACAGCTATAACTTTGGCTCTACTGGTCCTAGAAAAATCAGCGACTACGGATTTTAAAGGTCTAGGAACCACCTTTGTATCTATGTTACGTATACGAGTCAAAAATAATTATAAGGTGGCAGAATTCATGTCAGTAGAGAGCCATTTTTGATTATTTTAGGTATCGAAAAATTAGATATTATAATGCTCGACAAAAACTTATTTTTTGACTTTTTCCTATGATAGGAAAAGAGCATAGTTAGATAACATCATATTCTAATGAAAAATACTTTTGTTAATGATTTTTAATTAAAATTCGGTTGACACTGTGACCATGAACACGGTTGATTTTCGCGATTTTTGATAAAAACGTCAACTTCAAAAGGCTGTATCTTGAAGTCTATTCAATCAATTTAGGTCCTCAAAAAAAGGAATTAAAGGTCTCGTTGAGACAAAAAAAAATGAGACCTAGTGAGCTCAAAAATGTGGAACCAGTTACGAGATATAGAGGTTTAAAGATGATCTAAAAATGATGAAATGCAATGGCCATATCACAGATCGACAATAAAACCTAAATCATCATTTCATATCAGTGTATTTTTTTTCTTAAAATTTGAAGAAAGACAAAAAAAATGAGACCTCACCGACCTCATTTTGTTAAAATTTCAGCCTTTTAGAATTTTTTGATAACTGGCTAAAAACAGGTCAAAATCAGGGTTTAAAAAAATTCCAGCAGGAATGAGATAAGGGGCTGAAATTTTGCACAAGCTATTTTTTTTATATGTACTTTCATATAAAAAAAAATCGACGATCCCCCCGCGCACACTTTTTAAAAAAAGTACAGGAACGACCCACACACACACACACACACACACACACACACACACACACACACACACACACACACACACACACACACACACACACACACACACACACACACACACACACACACACACACACACACACACACACACACACACACACACACACACATAAGTACCGGTTTCCGCAATATATATATATATATATATTCTAACGGGCTAAAGGCAGTCTCGGTGCGCTTTATCTCGACGCGGACTTGCCGATGAACGGCGCAGCAATTGACAAGCGCGAGCACTTACTCGTGCCAACCCTCGATGATTAGCGGCCCGTCAGCTCCGTGCTCTTGCTCGCCGTCGGCTGCTTTCAGCAGCAGCCGCACCTTTTCGACCCGTTGCAACGCGCGACGTCGTCGTCGCGCTCTCTCTCTCTCCAGCGTACTGCCCCAGCTACTTAGCTATCACGCGAGGACTACGTACTCGCGACCGCGGAGGCTGGCGGTGTTCATCACCGTGCAACCGAATAAGGAATTGGACTCGGGTTGCGCGAAATAATACGCGAATAAGTAAAAAGCAAGACAGTTTATTTCGCGTAACCAGAGAAAATCAAATACATGAACGGCGTGCTTGAAATGTGCGCGCCGGATGATCGGGTGGTGCACCAGCGCTCGCTTGACAAGCCAGACTCTATTCGCGAATCCTCATGCCGAAATCGACGGCTTTACCTTCGCCAAGGCCACGGCATGTTTATATTTTCGGGCATCTATCCGTGTGTATATCGTGCGTTGGAGATCGGCTCAATCCGAACTCCGTGTTCGCGCACATATACACACAGAGTCGCGCCTGTCGTTACAACACACACACACACACACACACACACACACACACACACACACACACACACACACACACACACACACACACACACACACACACACACACACACACACACACACACACACACACACACACACACACACACACACACACACACACACACACACACACACACACACACACACACACACACACACACACACACACACACACACACACACACACACACACACACACAAATATGTGAAAATCAAGTTTCTGGGAACATGTATATGTGCAGCCGTCTTTTCTGGTAACCACCACAATGTTCGGGGAGGCCCAGAAAAGATGTATGTGAATCGGTAGTTTCTGGTAACCAATATTGATACCTTCTACCCAGAGAGAGGGATTATTTCTCTAGTCACGTTGACCGAACTCTGGCGAAAGAGACTATAGTTCCCAAAAAGCAGGGTTCAACGTTGTTATATATATATATATATATATATATATATATATATATTCATAAGTAATCAAAACAAGCGAACGTGTAAATACAAATCAACCACATTATATCTATATAAAGCAATGAGACCCTAACGTATTTATCACTGCTAAAATGTAGCTGAATATTTTTTTTTCCTTTTACAGTCAATTTTATTAAAAATTCTATTCAATCTTTTATAATGGCTATTTAAAAATTGCGTGTCTTCCTGCCTGTTGATTGTGTTGTCAATAAAATTAATATGCAGCATTTCAGATATACGTCGTTTTTCTCTCTTACTTTCTCTATCTAATATTAGTGTATTATTCCAATCAAAATTGTGTGTAGGATTATCTTTGATATGTTGTAGAACAGGAAGTAATCTATGGTGATCTTCTAGTTTTAATTCATCTATTATACAGATTTCTTATGTTCATTGATCCTCGTTTTTAAGCATTTTTTTGTTTTACCTATATATACGCTTCTACATTTATCACAGTTAAATTTGTAAATCATACTAGTCTCGTACCATTTTTCCGTTCTATCTGTGCCTAACTTAACAATATTATTCATTTTGTGATTCGTCAGAGGGACACATCGAATGTTAAATTTTTTAAAAACTTTGTTACAGGAATAGAAGAGTTTTTCATGGAAAGGTAGTAGTACAGTTGATATCGGGTTGGTTCTATTGTTATTATGTGAGTTGTTATTCCCATATTTATGTTTTCGTATGCGACTTGCAATACATGTGTTAATAAAATTTTCAGGATAATCATTTTTATTAGTATTTCTTTTACTAACATAATATTTTTACTATGAAAAGATTTATCCGATAATAATAAAGCTCTGTCTACAAGGTTTGAAATAATATTGTGTTTATGCTGTTTAGTATGATGGGAATTAAAATTCAATAATCGGCCATAAAAAGTAGGTTTTTGAAGCCAGTTAGTAATTATGTTGTTATCCCTTCTAATTATCGTTAATTCTAGAAAATTACTACTATTATCTACTTCATGAGTAAATTTTAGATATTTGTCATAGCCATTGTCAGTATCCAAGACTAATTGTAATTGTTCTTTTTTAATACACAATATGGTGTCATCAACATATCTATAATAAAATAATGGTGTACTATCGAATTTGTCTTTAAGTAAATTCAAACAAGTAGTTTCTAGGTCATCCATAACAATGTCCGCAAATAGGGGGAAATGGGAGACCCCATCGCAGTACCAAATAGTTGTTGATAGATTATGTCATCAAAAACGAAAAAGGTATTATCGAACAACAGCTTTATTGTTTCTATTATTTCTTGGAAAGGTATTATTGAATTAACATGTATATCATTAAAACGTTTTTCTAGACTATTAATCACTAATTGGTATGGAATGTTAGTGAAAAGAGAACTTACATCTAACGATACTAAAATACAATCTGATGGAACAGTCAGATCTAATAATTTTGCTTTAAGTTCAACACTGTTATTGATATGTGATTCTGGTTTTTTAATACAATTTTTTAATTCATTATTCAATATTTTTGCTAAAAAGTGTATCGGACAGTTAACTATGGAAATAATAGGTCTAAGTGGTATATCAACCTTGTGAATTTTGGGCAAATCATATGCCTTTGGTAACTGTATATTTTGTTGGGTGAGGCTATTATTATGATACTATTTTTGTAAAAATCCATTTGCATTAAAGCGAGATAAGATTTTATGAACTTTAGTTTGTAATGATTTTGAGAGAGAGAGAGAGAGAGAGAGAGAGAGAGAGAGAGAGAGAGAGAGAGAGAGAGAGAGAGAGAGAGAGAGAGAGAGAGAGAGAGAGAGAGAGAGAGAGAGAGAGAGAGAGAGAGAGAGAGAGAGAGAGAGAGAGAGAGAGAGAGAGAGAGAGAGAGAGAGAGAGAGAGAGAGAGAGAGAGAGAGAGAGAGAGAGAGAGAGAGAGAGAGAGAGAGAGAGAGAGAGAGAGAGAGAGAGAGAGAGAGAGAGAGAGAGAGAGAGAGAGAGAGAGAGAGAGAGAGAGAGAGAGAGAGAGAGAGAGAGAGAGAGAGAGAGAGAGAGAGAGAGAGATGAGTTACTGCCATAACTTCCCCAGATTAAGTCTAACTTTTTTGTTTTAAACCAACTTTTTATAGGCATTTTGAAGTTTTATCTACTCATTATAACATTTAAAATAAGTACACAGAACGAATCCACTACAAAATATTCCGGCTATAGTTTACGTAACATTTTATGATCTTGTTAGGTGACGCAACTGACCATTATTGTAAAAAATTCTCGAAATTAATTCTAAAATATGTAATACGATAAAAAAAATCGGTAAAACAATTTCGAACAAGTGCTTGAAAAATAATATTTTATATAACCAAATTAATTAATAATATCAAGTTCCGTAATAATATTAAGAGCAATAATCAAAATGATAATTTATGGTAATTTATGCAAATTATTTTTCATACAGTGTTTTGATTTACATTTTTATTTATAATATTAAAATAATATTACAATTAATATTTTCTGTTTACATTTAAAATTAATTTAATAAAATATAGTATTTAATAATTTGTTAGTGCGGGCTTACACCTATAGGCCTTTCTGGCCAAAATTACCTAAAAAAAAATGACAAATATTATTATACTAAAATAATGAAAATATATTGTAAATATAACTTATCTTGAATAAAATGAGCCTAGGCAGAGGTCCGCGAACTCATTTTATCCTCTGTTACAGCATTTTCAAGAAAAAAGTTTGTTGTAACTTTTCTCTGAGACCGCATGATGGATTTTCATGGGACAAAGCGCAAATTCACTGAATTACGAGTCCATACATCAACGCCTTTTTCAGCATTTTGAAATTTTACTTTAACTGATTTTCTTTATTTAACTTGATGCTTTTTCTTCAGAATATTTGCGTTCCTCGTGGTCGGAGTCATTTTTCAACATTTATCTTATAAAAGCAGATAAATAGACATTTTAAAGATTTCACAATTATATAAATCATTCATTATTGATATGAATTTACTCAATCTTATATATAATTTATAATTTGAAACTGTATGGAGTATCAGTTTTATTATAAGAAATAAAAAAAGTCCTAACATCAAAGATTTCAGTTCAATTAAAACAGTTTTCAACATTTAATAATCAATTTTAATCTTGGAAGAGGCTCGCACGTTGCGTATACTCAATATTATCTATTCTCCGCGTAGGTAGTTCTTATATTCACGAAATACTATAAAAAAATGCATTTTACTTATCATTAAACGTAATCTAAACAGCGGATTACACGGGGGACGGAACTGACTAAAATATTTGTACGCTGTGAAATTAGAAAAAGAAGTAGTTCGCGTTCGCGGATTTTCTAATTTTTAACGGCTTTCCCGCTTCCATTATTCGTTCGTGTGCTCGGGCTGGAAGAATCGACCGCTTGATGGCGTTATTGAGCCCAGTAGCGCTGTTTTCAAAGCAATTAATGCTATTATCAATATTTTCGTGCAAATTGCTGGACAAAAAGTATCCATCGTGATTTAATAGTAGTTTGTCGAATTAGACCTTGAAAATAATGGAAACATATATTAAAAACCCTGCAATTTACAATGTGGATATGGGAATTAGGCTTCTTTGCTTGATTTTGATGTGGCATAAGGTTTCATATGGAAAATCTTGTTTAGGACAAGGGATGGAACTGACATTTTGACTCTATTTTATTGTTTTTTTTAACAGACAGTGAAAAAACGCTTTCTGTAGATCTTTCAAGAAAGTCAACGTCATTATATACACATTAGAGCCTGCAAAATATTTATTTTTATTCGCACATCTTTATGTAAGTTCTGAACGCCATCTGGGGTAGTTATGATAGAATAACCCAAATATATATATATATATATATATATATTACTCTCAGTGAATGTTAGTTCGTCGGTGCGATGTGAATCTTGTAGTTTGGCGCAGAGCATCTTCTCTAAAAATGTCTACGGCGAAAATTTTATTGTATGTATTATTTTATTAATTTCTATATGCGTAGAACGAAACATGACCATGTTAAGATTATATTGTTTAAACTTTGTTTATGTAGTGAAATAAATGTTCATCTGATGAGGCTAGCGAACTAGACTAGAAAAACGTTGTGGCCTTGGAAAATGAAAATTTGAGTCTATATTTTCTTTGCACTCTGGGTTGACCCTCACCAATGTTTCTTAATATTATTAATTCATTAGGGAGGATAGATATAACAGTAATGTAGATAGCCAAATAATATAGATAGCCATTTTTGCACTTGTGTATGAAGGCAGAAAACTACATCGACAGCCATTTTGTTTTACGGCGTAGCTGTTCGAACATGGTGACATTTTAACTATTTCTCTTTTCTATATGCAAACATACCTCGAATATTCACATCCACTTATATATTTTTATGCTTACCCCCATTCTATGTACCTCCTACCGCTACACTATCGAGAATGCCCTACCGTATAATATATACGTTATCAAGTCCTGTAATTGTGTAAATCATTTGTTGTGTAATTCGAAAAGAATTTAGAATCGTTTACGCATTAAAATTTTGAAGGGACTTTAATATTAAAATTTTTCTGTTTAAAAATCTCACTAACAGCAAAACTCATAAATTCCAAGCTTTCGTGTAATGTATCATCGGCAATACAGCTGTTTATGTCATAGGATTAACGGCATCGCATTGTACCTGATAATAATACAGTGCGACTAGTTAATCTCAATAAACTTGGAAAATTTTGTCTGGATAGTAGAAATTTAATGAATCAATTTGCTTAACTATAGCCAAATAAAACAATGTTGTTAACGATTTTTAAATAAATCTTCTTTCAGCAATAAATAAATTTTAAATACGGGTGTAGGATTGGTGCGGAATTAAAAAGAACGAAATTCGGAATATTAGATATTCGATTAGGATTTGAAAAATTATATTTTCACATCGTATTTGGAAAAAGTCGAAATTTTAGTTAATATTTGTATTAATTTTGGATTATGACATAATTGCTCTTTGAAATAAAATCTTGTAGTGTTTAATTAAGTCTTGTAACGAGGTGCAGTTAAGGGAGAGGTTATAATCCCTCTCTGGGGTTCGCGGGGTAATATACGGGCATACTATAAGCCCGGGCGACTCGCCGTTGTAGAATCCCCTGCGGGTCAGTTCGAAGTGCAGTGGCACAGATCATGGACAGGCGCACTTATCTTCTATTGTATAAAGCCTAAGCCGCTTTTTACCCGGCAGCCGGCACTGCGCGCTGACGCTGCTGCCAACTGCTGCTCGCGAACTACCGGCTGCTAGCTATGATTTAGCCTTACCTACGTAGCCGGACTTTCCCGTACAACGCCACTGATATAACCTCAAGCGGCTAGGGAATGCTTACCCCAGCTACTGATGTGCCTCCAGGAGGCAATTCCTGTGGCTAGCTGCAGTGCTGAAATGGATAGAGGGCGGAATTCGGAATGATGCATAAGTTAGGCAACGCTCGATGACAACGCGTGACTCGATAAATAAATGATAAGATAGAAGGTTTATTGAGTAATAGTTAATCGCGTTAAGGGGTGCGAGACCCGGACAAACTCACGACAAGTCCGCGCAGGCCGAGACCTTATGAAACGGGCGGCCGGTCGCCGACCTAACTTCTGCGCGAGGTTAGGGTTTCGCGCGCACACGGCCGCAATGCAAGCAGCGGCTGCTACAAAGGCGGGGCCGCTCCCCCGTTCATGCACAACAATAACGATATTATAGCGAAAGCTAACTTACACGTGGCTGGCCAGCCATGTCGCACGCTCAGTCTCTCTCTTTCGCTGGTGTGCGGTGGTCGCTGTCCCTCTCTCACTCTCCTCCTCGCTTCCACTGCAATGCGTGCAAGGCGAACCGGGCGGACCGCTTTCCGTGCCTATTCCAGTGTCGCCAGAAGATAGCCAACCCAACCCGCCAATAGCGCGTGAATATAGCCCAATATAGCGAGTATAAGCGGGAGATTCGAAATTCATCTAAAACAGTAGTCGCAAACTGGCAAATAGGCGGTGAATATTTCAAAATAATTTTTAAACCCAAGTAGCCAGGGGATATGAGGTGCACGCATGTAAGGGAGTCAAGTAGACATGAAAAACTAAGCAAAACGATTATTTAAATAATTTTTAAACCCCAGTAGCCGGGGGACGCGACGTCCACGCATATTAGGGAATTTCGTAGACGTGCAACAATAAGCAAGACAATTATTAAACAATTTTTAAACCCAAGTAGGCGGCGGATATGGGTCCACGCTTATAAGGGAGTCATGTAGACATGAGAATATACAAAATGATTATTTAAATAATTTTTAAACCCAAGTAGCCGGGGAACGCGAGGTCCACGTATATTAGAGAATTTCGTAGACGTTCAACAATAAGAAAAACGATTATTTAAATGATTTTTAAAACCCAAGTAGCCGAGGGAAGCGAGGTCCACGCATATTAGAGAAATTCGTAAACGTGCAACAATACGCAAGACAATTATTTAAACAATTTTCAAACCCAAGTAGATGGAGAATATGAGGTCCACCCATATAAGGGAGTCATGTAGACATGAAAAATAAGCAAAGCGATTATTTAAATAATTTTTAAACCCAAGTAGCCGGGGGACGCGAGGTCCACGCATATTAGGGAATTTCGTAGACGTGCAACAATAAGCAAGACTATTATTTAAACAATTTTTAAACCAAAGTATGCGGGGGATATAAGGTCCACGCATATAAGGGAGACATAAAAAATTTTTTTATGTAGACATAAAAAATGAGCAAAACGATTATTTAAATAATAGGTGGGGAAGGTGGGGAAGGTATATGCAAATTAATTAAATCTATTAAGTCTACGCAAAATAAAACATAATATAAATTCTTAATATTTAATAAAAAAACTTAAATATCTATAATATTTTTGTTTTTTTTTAAATGATTTATTTTTATAAATGATTTTTTTTTTAATGTTGTTAAACATTTAAGACACAGCGATTTCCTTCAGAATTGAAGATGCGTATCAATTCATCGTAATCTTGGTCTTCTACATCATCATTTTGGTCATTACTGTTGGGTTTTTCAGTTGTGGTTTTTTTTTCGCTGCTTGAATACATCTGCTAATTAAATCGTGATAGCATTGCTTTCGTTGCCTTAAACTCTTTGTAGCAGTGACCGTCTACCTTAATAAAAGAAACAACATAGTTTTATCAAAATAAATTGTGCAAAAAGATTTTCTAGTATTTTATGACTACTATAAGGAAATATTTATTTTACTTACTTTAGTGTGGATACGCATTCGAAGTAGTGCCTCAAGCACTGCAATCTGCAGTTTGTTTCTGCGTTTGTCTTTTATACAGTTCATCACTCAATGTTAAGAGTTTCAAAGCAAATAGTGCCAGCTCTCTAGAAGATTGCTCTCCTACTGAATTTTTACAGTTTAGTACACAGGCCCAAAAGTGATTTATGTCCATGCTTCGAATATCCGAGTTAAACTCGGGATGCGAACAGATATCCAGAAGTGATGTCGTCCCCAGTTCCAGCCATTGATTTTCAATTACGTCGATGTCCACAGATGAATCTATATGAATGTATTAAATGCAGTAAGTTAATAATAAAAAGTTTTAAAATAATACATGTAAAAGCATAATATAGTTTTGAAGTACCTGCCAACTCAATTGGTAATTGTTGCAGTATACAATCTGTCAAAAAACTACCCGGAATTTTTAAATAAAACACACAATATTCAATTATTTATCAATATTTATTTTGTCGCCTTCAAAGTAGGTCCCATTTGATGCAACACAGATCTGCCAACGATTTTTCCAATCATCAAAACATTTTTTATAAGCGTTATCGGGGATGGCCTTCAGTTCCCTCAACGAATTTTGTTTTATGGCTTCGATATCGCTTCAAAACGTTTTCCACAGACAGGTAATTTTAGTTTCGGGAACAGAAAAAAGTCACATGGGGCCAAATCTGGTGAATACGGTGGTTGCTCAATTGTATTTATTGAGTTTTTGGCTTTAAATTCGGTTACAACTGCGGCTCTATGCGGTGGTGCATTGTCGTCGTGCAAAATCCACGAATTGTTCTTCCACAATTCTGGCCGTTTTTGACGGATTTTTTCACGCAAACGCTTCAAAACGCTCAAATAATATTGTTTATTGACCATCTGTCCCTCTGGTAGGAATTCATGATGCACCAAACCATGAATATCAAAGAAAATAGTGAGCATGACTTTCACTTTTGATCGACTTTGACGTGATTTTTTCGGTTTTGGCTCGTCTTTTGTTTGCCATTGAGATGCCTATTGACTTGTTTGCATGTCAAACTCGTAGACCCATGTCTCATCTCCAGTTATAATGCGTTCCATGAATGTAGGATCGGAATTAGCACAATCCAGCATGTCCAAAGAGATCTGTCTGCGGTACTCTTTTTGAAGAAAATTCAGCTCTTTTGGAACAAGTCGAGCGGCGACGCGTTTCATGCCCAAAACATCCACCAAAATCGTACGAACTGACTCGTGGGAGATGTTTAGCTCTTGTGCTATCTCTCTTAAGTCTGAATGGCGATTTTCCAATACGATTTGTTTCACTTTTTTAATGTTCTCCTCGGTGGATGCTGTCGATGGCCGTCCGGACCGAGGCAAATCTTCACACACTTCTCGACCTTCCTTGAATACTTTGTACCAATCGTAAATTTGTGTTTTTGATAAAACTGATTCCCCATAAGTCTTTTCCAACATTTTCAAAGATTCCGCGCACGAAATTTCGTTGGTAACCCAAAATTGGAGGCAAATTCTTTGCTCAATATTTGTATTCACTGTGAAAATCGTGACGCACTACTGAACTTAACTGACTATAACTGCTGGCGTAAACAAACTGCTTGATGGAACGCGCTCAAACTTGGGATCATAATTTGGTACAGTGATGCCAACATACAACAAAAAAAAATTTCAAATATCTATAACGCGGGAGATTTAAAAAAACTTTTCCGGGTACTTTTTTGACAGAAGGTAGGTCTATTCACTTTAGTAAGAACTGAATGTGGGGATAGAAACTTCAGCTTTTCAATTGAAGCTAAATTTGAAGGCATCCTGTCAATTAATTGATTGCAGAGGTAGAGCATATACTGGCCACATGTTTGAAACAAAATAGCCTGGTTTTCGTCGTTCAATTTTGAAACCGATAACAATTGCGTGAAATTGCTACCTAATATAAGATTATCCGGGGGTCGATGATTAGCAGGATCAGCAAGAGCTGCCTTAAGCATTTGTACTTCATCGAAGTACGCTTGGTCTCTCCAATTCAGCTATCGCCTGCGGTTTTAAAATGCGGCTAGCTAAGGAGAAGGTAAGCCTTCGAAGATCCGAGTAGAGCTTAGTTACGTCAGCATTTGTTTGTTGAAATGCAAAATTGATTTTCGCTATGCCTGTCAGTATTGTTTTCATCATTACCAAGTAAAGTTTATTACACTTATTATTCATCAGCCGAGCAATGTCAGAGGCCGCATAATTACTTTGTTGAAGAGCAAAAAACTCTCGGAGTTCATTCCACTACTCTAGAATGACTTCTGTAACTGTAGATAACGAAAGTATTTTTTTGGGTGGTTTTCCATCATTTATTGTCTAAAATTTTAACCACATTAAAATTGTTTTAAATTAAGTAAGATATTGATTCAATGATGCTTATTGAAAAACTTTACCTTATAATAAAGAACATATTCGTCCCATCTTTTCGCGCTATAACCAAACCAGTTATGAGTTTGCGAAAGAATATGATGTAACTCATCTGGCATTTTTTTAATGCGTACTCCGCGCATTTATCAAGAGAATGACACACGCACTTGAGTAAAATCAAATTTGGTACATCCTTCTTCATATGAGTATGAAAAGAATTACGTTCGCCAACCATTGCTGAAGCACCATCCGTGCCAACTGAATGAAGTTGCTGCAATGGAATTTTTACGGCTTTTAAATATTCTTTGGCTGCATAAGCCGAAGCACTCCCTGTGCAATTCGTAAGTGGTACTAAACCTAAAAAATCAGTCACAAATCTTTCAGATTTTTTGCTAAAATAACGAATACATATGCCCATAAATTTTATCACAGAGACGTCAGTGGCCTCATCTACAATTAACACGTAGGGGGAATCTCCGATATCCTGAACCAACTCTTTCAAAAATTCTGGAGCAACCACAGCCGCAATCAGTCTAGAGCACTTTGTTCGATGTATTTTTATATTTTCCAGTGAGCTTCCTTTGCCCAGTTCTCTTAAAATTTCTCCGAGATGATACATGCTCGTTACAGAACAATGCGTTGCGATATACATTGCTAGTTTAAGTTCAGCGAACTTTTTTTCTTCACTAATATTAAAGCAACCTAAAACCAAGTTAATCAACATATATTAATTATTATATCATGTACTATAAATAAATTTAGAGATAAGAAGCAAAATAAAGTTTTTTTTTTGCCTAGCGGGCCGAAAGTACCACTTTTGCTCCCGGCGCCCGATCGCGAAGGCTGTATTTTCGGCCTCACCAGGCAAAAAATAGTATACGCACCACGGGAGAAAATAAAGAATGCCTCAGATCGCATTTTGTCACGAGCCGAAGGCTAGGGTGACAATGTCATGCGATCTCGGACATTCTTTACTTTTACTCCCTAGATGCGTAATATACTATTAATCGAAAGTTTAATAGTAACCTTTTTTTCTAAGTACTTTATTATAGCCATTTCAAATTATTTTCACCTATCCAACTTATGTAAGTTTGGTTGCTCCTGTTTATTTAGACTTCATTTCTTATGCTCGTGTGTGGCAGTTTTTTTATGTACACTTAAATCATGGCGATGTGCTCGTAGGTTCTTTTTACACAGAATACAATACGCTTCTTGTTTTCCATTTGCAACGTCCTCCTCACTAGCAGCCCTAAGCCAATCTATAAGCGAATCATCGTATCATATTAAAAAATATGTAAAATTACGTCAGACTCTCACTGCAATCATTATTTTTAATGTTACTATTTTCAATGAAAAGAAAAGAAAAACATCTCCAAAGATAAACATTGGCATGCATATCTCGTGCAAGTTATAACTTATAGATTATAACCTACCAAAAGCTAAGTCGTATATAAAAATATCACTCATAAAGAGTAAATTAACTTACGTTTAAACGCTTCTTCCTTTTCCCATTGAGAATTATAATGTTACAAATACTTTACCCATTTACCCATGCTGTATTTATTTCAAATCTGTAGTATAAATGTGGAATGTACAAGACGATACGAAGAATAGTATGAGCGATGTTTTGTTTCGACAGAGGTTGTTGTGACATTAATGCAGAGAAGGTTGCGCATGCGCAGTACAACAAGCGCTCATTGGCTGGCGAAAACGCGCGGTATTTCTTTCAAGTTATGTTTATAGACTGTTCTTAAAATCATGCATATACTTACTCTGAAAACAGAATTGCACTAGAAAAAAACTCTATCAAATCGTTGCTATTTAGTAAACTATCTACTGCCAAATAAATGTTTGGTTCCATTACATTATTTAAACAATAAGATTGGCTGCCTTTTGTTATTTTCAAAAAAGAAGTATCTTTAACTATACAGTTCAGGTTCCGTGTCGATATTTTATTGCAATGGTTTTGATCTAATTAGGATGTGACGATTTGTAGCCAAAACAGCGATTTTTTGACTCATTTGGCGACACGCGTTGTAGATTTGGCGCCTGGCGATTTTTTTGCTCAAAATTACCTTTTCGATGGCGATTTTGAGCAATAAACAAAAATGCTAGGGGACACGAATCCACGCATATAATGGAGTTACGTAGCGGTACGTGCGTCAGTGTACGGGACGATTATTTAAATAATTTTTAAACCCAAGTAAGCAGGGGATATGAGGTCCACGCATATAAGGGGGATATGAGGTTCACGCATATAAGGGGGATATGAGGTTCAGGCATATAAGGGGGATATGAGGTTCACGCATATTATAGGAAAACATATTGAAATCAGATTAAAAAAACTTAAGTATGGCGATACACATAATACACACAAAAATCACTATGAAAAGTTACCAAATTGTCTTTACCGTTTAATAAAGATTTTAATAGTCTATCTAAGGTTTTAAAATCTCACAACATTTGTACAATCCTATTATTGAATAAAAGTTTGTCTTCGATCATTCGGTTAGGTAAAGATATAACTAAAAAATGGGATCGTACGAATGTGGTGTACAAATTTGATTGTCTTAATTGCTCTGCTACATATATAGGAGAAACTAAAAGATCGTTATCCACGCGCATTAATGAGCACAAAACAAAGAAAAATAAAGAGTCTGTTGTCAGTACACATCGATTGGAAAATAGACATGAATTTGATTGGGAAAATACATCTGTCGTAGATTTTGAAAACAATTACAAAAAAGACGGATTTCCGAAATGATCTATATAAAAAACAATAAAAATAGTATTAACAAAAAGGAAGATAGCCAAAGACTAAGCACAATGTATTTTCCCATTATTAACGAACTTGACACCATATAACTCTTTATGTAAACATCGTCCGGTATATATAAATACAGCATATGTGTTATTGTTTTCAGTCGATAATAACATTGGATCGACGTATGATATATACGTTTATTATTTTTGTTAATTTTGATTTTTGTATTTATGCGTCGTTGTTTAATTGTTTTTTATATATAGTTAAAAATAATTTTATATGTTAATTTATTTCTGTGTTTGAATAAAGGCCTGATGAGGTTGGCGTACTAAGCCAACGAAACGTTGCTGAAAAAAACACCCAAAATCTTTTCACTTTTGACTCCAAAGACCGTCTTCAAGTACTTAATACATATAAGGGAGTTATGTAGACATGAAAAAATAAGCAAAACGATTATTTAAATAATTTTTAAACCCAAGTAGTCGGGGAATATGAAGTCCACGTATATAACGGAGTTACGTAGACGTGCGACGTAAGCAAGACTTTTAATTCAAAAATTCTTAACCTCTATAATTCAAGTCCCCTATATGCGTGGGCCTCCTTATCCCCCGGCTACTTGGGTTTAAAAATTATTTAAATAATCGTTTTGCTTATTTTTTCATTTCTACACGACTCCCTTATATGCGTGGACCTCATATCCCCCGCCTACTTGGGTTTCAAAATTGTTTAAATAATTGTCTTGCTTATTGCTGCACGTTTACGAATTTCCCTAATATGCGTGGACATCGCGTCCCCCGGCTACTTGGGTTTTAAAAATTATTTAAATAATTGTTTTGCTTATTATTGCACGTCTACGAAATTCCCTAATATGCGTGGACCTCACGTCCCCTGATTACTTGAGATTAAAAATTATTTAAATAATCGTTTTGCTTATTTTTTCATGTCTACATAACTCCCTTATAAGCGTGGACCTCATGTCTCCCGGCTACTTGGGTGTAAAAATTATTTAAATAATCGTCTTGCTTAGTGTTGCCCGTCTACATCTCCCTTATATGCGTGGAACTCGCCTCCCCCGGCTACTTGGGTTTTGGAATTTTGATTGGATTGAAAATTTAATGTTGTTGCTATATAATAGCCCAATCGGCTATTAACAGTACTGTCTTGTAGCCCAATTCGCTATAAATAGCCATCTCGGTTTTTTCCAGCGAGCGCAGCTTTTAAACTAGCCCAATTCGCTACTTATAGCCCAATCTGACAACACTGGCCTATTCCCCGTGATTGGCGCTCTCTCTCTCTCTCTCTCTCTCTCTCTCTCTCTGTCTCTCTCTCTCTCTCTCTGTCTTTCTGTTTTCTTTGCTGATGGCGGCGCGGAGACTCCTACACGTCTCACTCGTCACGCGGTGTGAAAACAACATGGTCGAGGCGTCACTTTCGTAGCGGAGCGGCGGCTTCGTTTTCTTCTCCGTCCGCCTTGTTCACGCGCCGCGTAGCGCCCTACGAATCCCGATATGTGCAAGCGCGCGAGATTCGAATCTCGCGACGACGCATCCGCGATTATAAATTGCTTATCTCGGTGCCTCTTAGAGTCTATTCATAAATCTTGAAGTATTTATTTTTTGACACTCCGTGCGCAAAGCTCGATTTCGCACACGCTCAAATAAAAAAGCACGCTCTAAATCAAGCTTTGTACACGTCGTATCACAAAATATTGTTCAATACAAGAGCGAGAAAATAATAATAAAATCACTTTTTCACACTTGTATCGAAAATAACTATTTCGACACTCCGTGAGGGAAGTTCGATTTCCCTCACGCTCGGCAAAAAGCGTGTGCTTGAAATCGAACTTTCCACACGTCATATCAAAAATTTCTGTACGATACATGTACGGGAAAAAAATTCTCGTCTTGTGTGACGTTTACATCCGAGCGAAGCGGGGTGAGAAAATCTACTTTCCCGCACTAGTATCCTAATGAGCTATTTCTGTTATCCCCACCGAGTGTGACCATCATAGGAAATTTCCTTCTACCGATCGTCCCTAGTATATACCTTTCGTACATCATAATATTGCTTTGACTGAATCCTATCGTATAGTACTGCAAGAGCTGATTTACAAGCAGTGTTGGCTTGTGAATGAACTCTCGTTTTTGCTCGTTTTTTTCATTGGTAGATTTGTTTAAACCTTGTTCTGGTAAACAAATTCAGTAAAATTATAAAACAAATTTTTTTGACTTTGTATTTATTTCGTATATGAAAAAAAAAAATAATTTTTTTTGAGATTATAAGTATTTTGTATTTGAGTAAACATTTTTTTCTTTTCTAATTATTTCGTATTTCAAAAAACAATTTTTTTGACCTTGTTATAATTTCGTATTGGAATAAACAAGAGTGCTCAACGTCGAAATACCTCGCAACACAACTCAGTCAATGTCAGTAGGAATTTACCCTCCAAAGCAATGGCACAAGCTTGGACAACACAAGCTATGGTACCTCAATATTACCCATCGTTTAAGGGAAATTTAGGAGGCATGCCGTCGTACAATTGTATGCGATCCTTGCCCAACTTTAACATAAAAGGATATCCACCTTCTCTCGCATTACCTTTTGGTTCTAATACATTTCATGAGGAAACGTCGAAATCGAATCTCTTGAATAACTCGATACCACTACAATCAACACTTAATAATAATTACTTCGCTTCACAATTTGAGAATCTAACGAATAATTTTTAACAGAATTCGCAAGTTTCGTCACATTCTATACATAGTGATATTGTAAATATTGGCAGCGAAGATTCTGACTTAATTCAACTCCTTGATGATTGGGAAATTTGTTTTTACGGAAAACAACATGAAGATGTTGAAAATTTTCTTCGTCAATTGTGGAATTTTGTTAGGAGTTATAACCGGAATCAACCGTAAGATAGTTTGATCTGATATATTTATCAGATCAAACTATCTTACGGTTGATCCCCGTTATTCTCCATGAACGAGCCTAAAGTTGGTCCCAAATTGTAGCTAGGGATTGAATCTCATATGGAGACTTTAAATCGGCATTTCAGTTACAATATGGGGAAGCGAGTTCCCAACTTCGTTCAGAGGATGAAAATATTAATTCTCTTACTTCGAACTTATCTTCGTCGAATTATGAATGTGAATCGAATTCGAACTCTTGACATTTTAATGACGATTTTATTAAATCATCCCCCAGAAGAAGGTGGAGAAGCGTCGTGCTTCGCCGACGGCTGCTTTAGTCATCTTCCTAAATAATGAGATTAAGCCTTTAGAAGTGACTACCGAACCACTTGGGCATGTAATGTCTACTGCCATAATTGAGATAGTAGTTTCACCAGAAACCCCAAACACCTCGTCACTCGAAGTTGAATCGCGATCTGGAACATCTAGGTTAACCAAACCATGTACTAACTTGCAAATTCATACCTCGAAAAATTTAATACTGGATAATAAATACCCCTCGAATAAAATGACCTCAAATAAACCCATTAACCTTCAAAATCACCTCTCGAAAAATTTAGTTTTGAATAATCCCCGAATAAGATTACCACGAATCGACCTTCAAAGTTTCGGAAAATTTCGCCATAACCATTTGATAAATACCACTCGAATATATTTACCTCGAATCAAACCTTGAATTTTCGAAATATGTCGTCGAAAAATTTTAAATTTTAATAGAGAAAACAATTATACGTATCGACAGATTTCGTATGCTTGTTGGGTTTGCCATATAATGGGACATTTTGCGAAAGATTGCCCTCAGAAATCAGGATTATGTTACAAATGCGGAAAGCCAGGTACCACAATTTCCAAATGCACAAATTAAAAACAACCTTTGAAAAATGATATTTGTCACTCGGTTCTATAGACTTAACGATGTGGCAGAAAACTTGACCTTCACATGTGATACCTTAGGAAAAGTCTTCATCAGAAAAGTCGTATTTAGTGTCAGAATCCTTGCATGATCTGCGCGCGAAAAACAAGGATCAATCACAACCTTTGAAAACAGATTTGGAGACACGTGGTTTGATATCGCAGAAAACTCTATTTTCAAATGTGGTAGCGGAGGCAAAGGCTTCATCAGAAAACTCATATTTAGTGTCAAAATCCTTGCATGTTCGAAACTTGAATTTTAAAGGTTCTACTATTACCTCGAATCTTTCAAAAACTCGTATTATTTCGATGTCGCAGAAATTCCTGCCTTGACTTGTGACAGCAGAGGGAGAGGCTTCATCAGAAAAGTCGTATTCAGTGCCAAAACCCTTGTAAACTCGAAACTCGAATTTTAAAAGCCCTTCTTTTATCTCGAATCTATCAAAAACTAGTATTATTTCGAAATGTTGTGATACGTTACTACCTCGTATCTCCTCGAAATTCTTTGACTCGAAGCATAGGAACTCGAGCAAAGAAAGTTTAACTCGTAACTCGAATACTCGGAAACCTAATACTAATAACTCGTACGCAAGCAACCTACCTTGCACATCGGAACCCTCGAAAAGTAGTCGTAAAAACTCGAAAGATGACAACCAAAATACCTTCGTACAACCCGCAAAATCTAAGGAATATGTAGAACAATTCTTGACACTCTGTTGCAATAGTCATAAATCGGGACAAACCTATGGAAAATGCGCTGAACCGCAACAAAAGCGATTTTGCTATCCCTGTGGTAGCCCATATACAGACGTTAAACAGTGCCTTGCATGCACCCGTTGTAAAGCTCGCATTGCTCGAAAAAACTTCCTCTCGGATCAAACACTTCACATATTTGAGTGTGATTCGGAAGGAAATCTTCGTAATGTACTTGAAAGTTCGAATTCGGTTGTCCAAAATGCAACGGTTTTGACACAGTTGTGGTCACTGTTACCATTATCGAAACAACCTGTTTTGGTAGTTCTACCAAACGAAAACCTCCAGCTATAGAACGCTGGAACTATTATTTTTTCCCTCCTATCGTCTACTCTATCATTTATCGAAATACTCCCTCCTACCCCATTGCCTATGTAAATACCCTCCTACCCTCTACCCTATCGCTAATCATATATCACCTTACTGCATACTTAATTACCCTCCTACCCACATCCTTATCGTTTACTTTAATCAATCAACCTACAGTACATCCCTTGGCTTACTCGACTACCCTCCTACCGTCAACCCTATCGCTTGTGTATTAGTTCACCCTACCGTCTACCCTGTTGCCTATAGATACACCCACCTACCGCACACCTTATCGCTTGTTTAAGGATTTTTTCTATCGTTTGCCCTATCGTCTATCTTATTGTTTCTTTTTTTAGAATATCATACGTATCGTTTACCTTGTAATCAGATCGACTATTGACCTTACTGAACATCTTATAGACCTTTTGATCGTCTTGGCTACCATTTACGATATTGTGTACTTAATCGTTCGACGCACATTCCGCCTACCGATAACCCTACCGCAACAGTAATGATATATCCTACCGTATGAATGCCACCTACTGCATTTTGTACGATCGCCTTTTATGCATGCATTGCTACCCTACCACACTAAGGTATATTACCAAGTAACGATATGATGTGAATAATTGTAAAGCTCAATAGGATGAAATGTTTGCATAAGAAAGGAGTTAAGAAAAGTTACAGGTTTGAAAAATGGTAAGACGTGTAGCTATATCCATTACATCAACCCGTATTCTCGCTCGTAATAGTGTCATAAAAATGTAAGTGACTACGGCTGTCTATACATATTTCTTTTTTTTTGTTAAAGTTCATTTATAGGCGAATAATGTAATCACCAAGACACAGGCATAAAAGGCTCACTTACTAAATTAAATACTATGTTAATATACTGTGCATTTTGATAAGAATTTTTTTTTGTATTTTGGTTAAGCATTTAATAGATTCGAATGGTCGAGCTGATACCTTCATCTATAAATTGAACGTTGCCAAATATTTCATCGACATTAGCGCGCGTACTGCTCAACAAATATTAATTATGTACTCGAATTTTTGTTGCATGTAAATTTTATACTCGAATGATTTTCTTCGTATCAATCGTATAGATAAATTGTAAGCGCGTTAAGAACTTATTCGAGTTAGGCTCATACATTCGCACTGATTTTCATAGATAACTTGAAATTTTGATCTCAGAATAAAAATAATTTAGCGACTCATATCTCGTGAGAGCTATAACGTACTCAGTGATATAGAAATTCTCCTCTCTGATGTGAAGCGCTTGGCTGCATTTTGAAAGAAACTTTTTCTTGTACCTAGCTCGAATAGTATTGGTAAACTCAGGTGCAAAGGCCATGGTAATAGAACCATGACTCGCGCACGCGCTCTAGATAAAGGAGGGTGAGTTTGTAACATCAACTTTTGATATTACAATATTGAAAATCTCGCCTGCCGTAAGGCTTAGTTGCGCCTTCTATCCATGGTATCTCTTGCATCTTCCTGCTCTCCGCTGTTTCTCTTCCCTCGTTAACCTCGTAGTCTGACTGTACGTCACCGATGACATCGGGGACAGCGGCAGAAGGCCTTCTTCAGTACTCTTCAAGTTGTAGCCCTTGAAGCGCATGCAGGGTAGCGCATCGGTCGACAAAGCTTTCGAGATCTGCTGAGCGCATGTGATAAAGAGAGAGAGAGAGAGAGAGAGAGAGAGAGAGAGAGAGAGAGAGATGCAGACGAGTTAGAGAGAGAGTGCTATGTGATGCAGCAAGGTCGAGAGGACATCGCCGAAAAGGAGTATGCGATGGACACTCTGTCCTGGGCCACCAAGCTCGTCGCATCTCGGCATGCCTACGAACACCACCTGCGACCTGCGACTACATTGTGTAAGAAGTAGCCTTGATTGTGCGGAAATCAGTGTGCGTAGCGGCGTCGAGCATTTCGCGTCTGATACTTAATTATTAATCTTAATTATTAATCTTATACTGCGTAAGCAGCTGGCGCTCAACAAACCCAGTCCATATATTAGTTAATAAATAATTGTGTTCATTTTTCTAAATTTAAAATCGTTTGTTCGTGTACATCTTTATTCTGCGACCTTTCCGAAATTTGAATTTCCCTTTCCCAACTATATTGTCCCTATAACAAAAACAATTGTTACATGGTCACATTGAAAGAAATATTGATAGTTAAAACAACTGATTATTTTACTTTAGTAAAGATTCCTTTAACACAAAGAAAACTTTATTGATTCAATGAAATCATGACATCACCGGCAAGCAAGGAAATTTTTTTTTTTTAAATTAACGTAAATGTGTTTGAATGAAAAAATATTTCTTTGACCTAATAAAACTATACACTTTGAATAAAATGATACATTATTGGCACATATTAACGAAAAAGTCATATATCATTGATTGAATACAATCATTTTTTTCGAACAAATAAATATTTCATTGTTTTTACTATAAAGTTTTTAATCGAAATTTCAAAGAAAGCATGCATAGTAAGAAAGGTCAATGTTTTTGACCCAATGATACGGGTATTAACGGCAAAGAAATGATTTTCTTGAACTTGATGTAAATTTCTTAGACTGAGTTTGCTTATTTCAAAGAAATTCATAGCTACGAAAAAGCAATATATTTTTGATTGAATACAACAATTTTTTCAATCAAATAAATATTTCATTGTTTTTACTATGTAAAGTTTTTAAATGTCAATCATAATTTCAAAGAAAGCATGCGTACTGAGAAAAGTCAATGATTTTAACTCAATAATACTGGTATTAATTATGAGTTTCTTTGACAACATTGGCCTTCCTTACTATGCATGCTTTATTTAAAATTATGATTAATATTTAAAAACGTTATAGTAAAGACAAGAAAATATTGTTTGTTCCAAAAAAATTATTCCATTCAATTAAAAATATAGTACTTTCGAATAAAAATGCAAGTCTTTGAACAGAGTAAATGCAGCGTAAGAAATTTCAATTTCATTCAACAAAACCGGTATTATTCAGCAAAAACATTGGCCTTGCTTACTATGCATGCTTTCTTTGAAATTTCGATTGTCATTTAAAAACTTTATAGTAAAAACAGTGAAATATTTATTCATTCGGAAAAAATGTTATTGCATTCAATCAAAAATATATTACTTTCCAACAAAAACGCGTTTCTTTGAAAAGAGCAAATACAGCGTAAGAAATTTCAATTTCGTTCGAGAAAATCATTTCATTGCTGTTAATACCTGTACTGTTGAGTCAAAATCTTCGATCTTTGCCAGTATACATGCTTTTTTTGACGTTAGGATTTAAAACTAATAGTAAAAGTACTGAAATATTTATTTGTTGTTAAAAATTATGATATTCAATGAAATATATATTACTTTCGCATTAATAAGCGCTTCTTCGAAATTAGTAAATACATTGTAAGAAATTAACTTTAAGTTCAATAAAATAATTTCCTTGCAGTTAATATCTGTAACATAGAATCAAAAAACTAGAGCTTTCTTAGTGTGCACGCTTTCTTTGATTTTAGTGAATTTCATTAGAAGACAGTTTTCTTTAATTCAAGGTCGTTATCTTTTTAAACAAAAGATCCAATTTTTTAAAGAAAAAAATGTTTCTTTAGACTGAAAAAATATTTTTTCAAAAGGATTTTGTCAATTGAATGACATCAATGTTTTTAAATCAAAAATACCTTGGTATTGAGACAAAGATTATTTAAGATTATTTCTTTACTTCAATAAAATAATTCATTGACTGCACCTAGTAGATTTTTTCTTTGGATCCAACAAAATATTTATTTGATGTAAAGACATATTTCTTAACTGCAATGAAATTTTCTTTGATTCAAAGAATATTTATTTATCCTATTCATTTCTTTGAATCAAAGAAACCTTCCTTTGTTTCAAAGAAATTTTTTCTCAGTGCAGCTAATGTCAAGCGGATAGTCCATAAGTCTTCACTTTTATTTCTATGTCGACGATTATATTAATATGTCTTCCTCTCTGTCTCTATATCTCTAAATACTTGTCTCTTTCTGTCTGCATCTATTTCTACCTTTCTATGTCCTCGGCCTATAACGCTCTAGTTGTGTCTCTATCTCTGCTTGTTTCTGTATTAAACTGTCTTTGCCTGCGTCTATCTCTTTGTCGATGCCCTTATCTGTCTATCTCTGTTCTTACCTCTCCGTCTGTCTCTATCCCATTGTCTTTCTGTCTCGCATTCCCTGCATATATCTCACTTTTTCCTTCTATATCTCTTTGTGGATGACTATTGGGATCTGATATTTTGAGTGGCGCCGTCTGCTACCAAAAGGTAAAACTACTCTAAGCTCAACATTGATGCGTCGTTTGTAGATTAATAAAGGTATAATATAATAATTGAATAGAATAGATTGATAAAGGTATAATACAAATTTTGATTATTGTGCGGTGAAAGATTCTGATAAAGTAATGGGCCCTATTATAAAACACATCTTGTGGGCCAATGAGATTTCTTATTTAATGTTATGTGAAATAAAGCTAATAGATTGAACTCTTTTCTATTACCTTGTTGTATTATCTCTACTAAAGCAATTAAAATTTTTTACAGGTACAATTACGCTAAAATTATAAGTAATTAAGTATAAAAAGAGGATCCTCAACCCGTCCGTATTTATGGTAGAGCGTTGATACGAATGTCCCGATATTCTATCAGTTTGATCCCAATTATGAAACACTCTTTTCGGCACTCCGTGCGGGAATTTCGATTTCCCGCGCGCTCGGCGAAAAGCATGTGATCAAAATCGGAATTTCCACACGTCGTATCAAAAAGTGCTGAATGATAAATGTTCGGGAAAGAGATTCTCGTCTAGTGTGCGCTTCGCTCGGGTATAAACGTCACACGAGACGAAAATCTACTTTCCCGTACTTGTATCGTAATGTACTATTTCTTATCGTCGTGTGCAAAGTTCGAGTTTACACACACATTTGCGTGCACAAACTGTCACTTTTCCACACGCTGAAAGGAGCATATGGAAAAGTAACTGAGCGTGCGGGAATGATTCATTCCCACACGCTCAGCTACTAGTCTACACGTACGTCTATCGATATATATCGATAGATTTTTTTCTACTCTTCTGACGGTGTTATTGTCTTTTCTCCGCAACACTTTCTTCTAGTCAAAAATTCAAGATGAACGCTCAGAGCCATTTTTCTCAAATTATACCAGGTTGATTCCATTGAAAGTCAGGAAGGCTGCCACAGATCGAATTTTTTACTTTTTCACCTAAAAACTATAAGACTATTCTAAATCATATTTGAGAAGACACGTGTCTCGGGATTATGATTAAAAAATTTGTTGTTAGCAAAATCTATATGAGACGCAAAAATTACAAAATTACATAATATATACGAGTAGTACCTCAATTTCTAAACTGCTTTAACTTTCTCAATCTTAAAATTTTTGAGATTTTTTTTTTTTTTTACAAAATGTGAGGAATTTCATCTAGTTTTAGAAAAGGCTCTACCTTCACCATTCAGATTCACCTTATAGAGTTATTAATGAAAAACTGAAAAAGATGATTTCGTAAAATTGTTAAATATATCAAAAAATATAATTTTTTTTTTTTGAAAATTTAATACGGTTTTATATATTAAGAAAAAACTAACTTTTCCAGTAGGTGAGAATATGCTATTTTATTTATTTTTTTAAATGAATTTTCAAAATTTTAATCATTTTTTCCATTTCTAAGCTCTCAATTCCAGCCGTTATTAAAAAATTATGCGATTTCTTTAAGTGTATTACTATCCTATTTACTAATATATTAATACAATAAAGAAGAAACTTTAAAATAAGTTACCAGAAAGGTTTCTTAAACTTTAGAGGACGAGAAAGCCACTATAGCGGCTCGACCCATGGTAGTCACTTCACCCACGAGAATACCCCAATATCAGATATGTTTTTTATGCATTTTCTTAGAGAGATCAATAACCCCAAATCTCCGTCCTTTAAAGGCTAATCAATTATATGTAAATTTATAGCGATTTAATGTTTAAGAAAGATTTGAAAGCTTAAACAAAAATGTTTGTTCATTTTGATTTACTATTCTCATGTCACACTCTTGAAAGTCTGACTCAGATAAATATTTATTTTGTTTGAATTTCATGCCAGAGATTTGATTTTAGCTCGTAGAGATAGTTCGCGCAGTCCACCGCTAGATGACCGCGATTGATTCCAGGCGTTCCCCCTAACAATTTGAGGCGTCGCGGGGCATATAAAGCGGTGAGTTCGACAACCAAGATCTCTATTTCTTAGATTATAATAAAAAATTATTTTTATATATTGTTGAAAAAAATTTCACATTATTATAATGGCACCGATTCCTATCAAAAAACGACGCAAGGACCTAAAAGGAAGGCACAAGAATGCAGTTTCTCATTTTTTAGTTTAGGGAGTTAGTGGACTTGACAGAGGCTCTACAGAGTACTTTTGTATCAAAATATTCCTTTCTCCAGAGAAGATACAATTTGTGCAATATGTTGTACAATATTACAAGAAGAAGTGAAGACTGCTATTTCTGATGTACCACATTCAAGTAGTCAAGAATCTTCAGTTTCTACGCCAATTATCAGCAGTGAAGAATGAAATTTTTCATGATAGTGAGATTTTTGAAAATGAACTTAATGAGACTTTAAGTTATTTAAAATTAAAATCTTCACCTGTCCAAATCCCTCAAACATTAAACAGTAAGATGCGACAACAATATGCCATTAGAAAAAGAAAACAAATTAATGGTGCATTCAATTCGGAAATACCTAGTAAAATGATGAAATGTTATGATGCAACGAATCCTTAGTTTAATCAAAATGCATTGTGCGCAACATGTGATAATAGGTTCGAAAATATTAAAATAGCTTTCGAGAACTGTTCAAGTTTTCGTGAAAAAGTGCGGTTGCTACCTATTATTCCAACTGATAATTCAAAAAACTACGAGGGGTGTTCAAAAAGTAAGTTTCCCTAGTCTACCGTTTTGCCCCAGCGCCATCTAGCGAGCTGGGACCGAACATAGTTTTAGTTTAGGATATACCGATAAGAGCGGAACCGGTCTTAGCTGCCGAAAAATTTTTTTTCATCAGTACCGGCTCGGAAACCATGGAGCTACCTGTGAAAAACGTGTCCACCTGTGAGTTGCGTACAGTTATTCGCTTTTTAACTGCAAAAGGGCTTAATCGCAAATGGGAAATTTTTTATCACCCACCCTACTCTCCAGATCTCGCACCAAGTGACTTTTTTCTTTTTCCTAAATTAAAGGAAAGTTTGGGTGGCCATCACTTCAATTCAAATGATGAAGTGAAAGACATCGTTAAATTATTCTTTAAAAAACAGGGCACGGATTTTTATAAACAAGGTTTGTCAAAGCTTGAGAACAGATATAAAAAATGTATTCAAGTCCAAGGGGACTATGTAGAAAAATAGTTTATAAGTGAAACAATAAATACATATGTTACTTTAACCTAAAAATTGTGTTTTGCTTTTTTTCCGGAGCAGGGAAACTTACTTTTTGAACACCCCTCGTATGTAAGTTATACCCCCAATGCAACTAAATATATGATCGATGAAGACCGAGCACTAGTGAATGATGGAGATATCTCCAAACAGTCTGGAGCTTACATGGCCCATTCTTTAGATAGTGACATTATATCCAAAGTCAAAGATTATTATTTAAACGATGATTTTAATTACTCTCATCAGAGTGCAAATAAAAGTGACATAATGTTCGTTGAGGGGGCTAGACAACTTTGTTTTATAAATCGATTTTTTTTTTGCTATTTTATAGGAAAATATCTTGTCACGGCTTGCCGTACCGGCCTCGGTAGCAGCGAGCGTTTATAGTACTTCGCGCTCGCTAACGCGAGATGGCGCGTCGATGCAGAATCGGAGCTGCATCGACGTGATGACTAGCAGACCTCGGCGAAAAGACGGCAGCCATCTTAAAGTTCGCTTTTAGAGAGAGAAGCACGCGCTCCAGTATGCTCCTCTAATTCTGCTAAGTATTAACTGAGACTACTAATTTCTTCGCCCGCTATACACGCAGTGTAATAAGATAGTTTTCACTGAAGCCATTCCGCTGATACGCGGATCCCATCATCGCGTACTTGCGCCGCTGTGACGTGACGAAATCGAGAGATCGTGCGACAGGCAAGTTCAACCTGCTGCACGATCTACGTCGGCTAGACACCTCGGCTACGAGACAGCTGACCCCGTTATCAGAAGGAAGGGAGTTAGCTGCGAGTCCGAGTAGGAAGCATATTAGTTTTCGTCAACTAAGGTAAGCATGCACGCATCTGCCACGCCGCGAATTAGCACCACGTAACCGCTTGTCCAGGCTCCTCGCAGCTGGACAACGGCTTCGAGTAGGCGCTCTAGTGCGGATAGAGCAAGTGTGTGGAAAGTGTGGACTCCGGGCTCGCGCACTATCAAGGTCGGACGCAAGGTCGAACCACCAGCAATTTCAAAGCCGGTAAGTGCGCACAACAGGTGCGCACACGTGCAGCTCCGCCATCTACCCTCTCTCTCGCACTTATACAAGTGTGCGTCGCGCGGCGATCGCGACCGCTCTCTCACCTTGCCGCTTTACTCGACGAGCGCGCGCGTAGACTACCGTGCACGTGCGGCGTATTATACCTCAAGTGCGCGGCATAGATTACCACGAACGCGACGTCAGCCTCCGAGATAGCTGACGTCTATAATACAGTGCTGGTGCACCGTTAGAATAGGATATTCAACGAATCGATTCACTTTCGACTATTTAACCCGTTCCGTCGATAACTAAATTCACTTCTTTTATATTACTGCTCTTTTACCAAACCATAACCTTTCATTCAATAAACAATAGTCTTTCGTTATTAACTTTAACCACTCGAGTTATCATTTCGCGACCTTAGTCATTCTCCGTTCCCCGCCGCCTCCGCGGTCGTTACATCAGCAAAAACGCATCGTTTAACATCTGAGCAGTCGGCACACGAACCAGAGTCCCAGTGAGGAGTTTGAGTCCCTAGAAAGAAATAAAGCGCAAGTCCGCGAATTGCGTGTTACACGGTAAGTAACCAGATTAGGTACATACTGTACGACGTTGTAGCGTCTGTGGCCTAATCTGGCCTAACTGATCTCCGGAGAATTGAACCGGAAGATCCGCGAGATAACCGCTAAGATACGCGAGAGAAACGTATCTTAGTCAAATATCCACCCCGTGACAATCTATATAATATGCCCGATTTTGCCCCAGAATGATATCTATTTTTTTCAAAGATATGAATAAAATACTGATTTTACTTTTTATCGATTTTTCACTGTAATTTCGTTTTTCTCCACTATTCAGTTTTTTCAACATACATGCTCTTATTTAATGGTGGTATTTCTTTTTCCTTCGGATTGTAAATATATTTTAATTTTTATTAAATCTACATTAATATATTTATAAACATTAATAAATATTATGTACAAATAAGTCAATTTATTAGAAAAAAAATAACAGAAAAAACTGACAAAAATCAATCGAATGACGTTTCGAGCACGTATAATACATGTATTGTACGTGCATAATTACGGGTATAATCTGTGACATTCGTAACTGATAGTGTTTTATAGTCGAAATATATGAAATAATATAAAACAATTGAATATAAAACAATTATTATACTATCGAATAATATATAAGAATTAGGGCTCTTGCACGAATGGAGGAATAGCGAGGAATAACGTCTGGCAGCCAATCACCAGCAAGTTTTAAAAAGACGTATTGCTTCTTATACCTTCAAAAAGGTACAAGTCTTTTTAAATCTCGCTTGTGATTGGCTGTCAGGCATTATTTCTCGCTATTCCTCTATTCATGCAAGAGCCCTTATTGTATAGAACGATTTCGAGCAATCAGGCATGAACTATGTTGAACTAAAGATATTTGAACTATAATACACCATGAATTACCTATGCTATAGATTGACCACTCCACTTTTGTTCCATACGACACAAACATATATATGTAGGAAGGACTCTAAGCATTTGACAGGGTAACCTTCTTTTAGTCCTTCAATTTGTGTAAACACAGCTGACAGTTGAATCGAATGCTTCGACTATTACGATTCGTTTTACGTCGCTTTTAACGGAAAAAGTGGTTTTTTTCTTTGTATTTGCGGTTCGTGTATTTATTTGCCAGCATAATTATTGAGTTTATAAAGTCGTGTGCTTACTAAAATATAAAAATAATGTTTTTACAAAAGAAATAAAGTGACTTTTAACAAAGTTTGAAAATGGCTTCAAAGAATGGATGACATGCGATATTTAGCAATGCTCATCCTGACTTCAAATACTCAAGAGAAAGGTCCAAGAAGAAGGTTAGAATTTTTCAAGGAAATATCGATAAAGAGGAAAATGGCAGGAAGCGAAGAAGAAGATCAACTTCAGCTAGAAAGATGAGAGATAGATCAAAATCTTCTCACTGCGTCACACAGAATGGAATAATCAACATGAGCATTCCGTTTCCAGAGATCGAGAGAGCTGTAACAAATATTTCCAAGATACTCATTGATTTTATCATACGCAGAATGAGCCACTGGTGGTGATAAGTCCATGATTATACAGAAAGTTGATAGTCGAGTGTGACCGTGGCCAAGTGCATACACAGGGCAAGTACACTCCTTCTATTTATTTCCCATGCATTACTACTCATGGGCCAACTTTCTTGCAGCAATAAATTCGAGCAATTTGGCCACATCGGTCACACACTAAATCAATTTTAAATCCAAAACCTTGGAGGCTGGATTCGCTCATATGGACAGCCATATATTTTTCAAATTTCTTTTTTACTTTTCTTTATTAAAGTAAATTTATCAAGTTTCATTATACTATTGTTTTTTAAAACAAAAATTAAAAAATATATTGTATGTGTTGCAGTGATTTCTAGGCAAAAACAAAAATTAACAGTCACATTCTGCGACTACCACGGGACCATGGGCTTGACAGATGAGGTTAAGGAGACCACTGGAAACAAGATACACATAAAAGCCTTTGACCTAGGGCAAAAAAACGATAAGTATCTAAGGTATATGAATTAATGCATGTATAGCCAAAATGTTATGAAATAATCAAAAGTTGATTTTCTTTTCTAGGTCAATAAATACCAAGGCAAATAAAATTCTACGCAAGGAAGTGAATGCCAAACTGTTTTCTTTAATCAGTATAAAGACATAAATCAATATCATTAATAAGGGAAGCATGTTTTGGATATTTTCATGCATTTTGAGTTATAAAAACTTTAAAGTTGATTTTCTCATAATATGGTTTTTAATGAATAGACTCACTGCCCGCAAGGTTTTAAATGATCCTGCGGATTAATTGACTTCGAATTTGAATTGAGTACTCCTGAATAGTATAGTTTCCTTATCGATACAGGGATTTAGGATTGAATGTCATGAAAATTTTTTACATGAGATAAATTTTGAAAAAATTAAAAAATTAATGCAAATTGCACAAAAAGTAAGCACAAAAATTTTTGTTTAATCGGATCAAAAATCCCTACATTGATAAGAAAATTATGTATTATAGAAGTACCCACTTCAAACTTTGGATCACTTTAACCGCAGGAAAGTTTGAAAGCTTACGGACAGTGAAAAAACTTGTCTAATCAATAACTATGGTCCTGGACCATATAAAAAGCCCAGAGAAAGTTCTAAGGTAAGGTAAATAAACCTCCTTTTATGTGTAAAAAGTGGAAAATAATTGGTTCACATTTATGTATTAAAATATGACTTTTTATTTCAGGAAAAAAAGGTGTCTAGCACCCATTAAAGAGGATAGCATGAAAACTAAAAAAGTTAAGCATTCTCTCACTCGCAGCATGAAAGAAATGTGCACATTAGTCATAAAGGAGAATCTTGAAATGGCAATGAAAATCGGCAAATCTAAATTCTATGATTTAAGGCCGAAATGGATTGTACCACATCCACCCAGCGATACACGTCTTTGCGTCTAATGTGAAAATTTAAATCTACTGTTAATAGCTTTACAGAGATATAACAAAAACAAATCTAGCATTTCAGATATCGAATCAAAAATATTTCCTTCGTTATTTTGTTTCAAAAATGATATGAAGTGTATATTAAGAGAAAGCCAAAAATGCCCAAAATGAAGATGGTTTTAATTTGGAAGTAATTTCCTTAACAGAAGAAGATTTTTGTGAAGAGATAACTTATATATTTGAAAAAATGAGATTTACTAAATAAAACTGATACAATAGAAAATTTTGTAATAGAATTAAAAAAGCTCGCGCTCACTGTAAGCGCTCATAAAATGATTAAAGAAAACAGTATTACTAGGATGACTAATCCTAGTAATACTGTACTGAGCGAACGGATCCAGTCCTTGTCCACATGACATATAATCGCCGCTTTAACGGTACGGTGCCGGCGTTCGATAAAGCCATTCGCTGCAGGGTGATACGCAGTAGTGCGAATACGCTCGCTACCTATTAGGAATAAGCGCGATTAAATTGTAAACCGTGATCGGAAGTGATGACCTTGGGTGCACCATAGCGAAAAACCCAAGTGTCGTAGAACGCTCTGACAACAGTCTGCGCTGAAGTTTCGCGTAAAGGAACTGCTTCGACCCAGCGCGAAAGGCGATCGATCATGGTGAGTATATACTCAAAACCATTACGATTGGGGAGGGGACCGACAAGATCAATATGTACATGGTCGAATCAACCGTCAGGTGCGACGAATTTATCAGGTACAAGTTTTACATGGCAAGAAATTTTTGACTGTTGACAGTCTAAACAGTTCTTACTCATGCGCGAAATATCACGGTGCATATTGGGCCATACATAGCGCTGCCGGATGAGTCGGTCGGTGATTTTGGGGCCTGCGTGAGCAGGCTTATAAAACATGTTAAACACCGTTTCACGAAGGGACTCAGGGGTATACGGACGAATGGCTTAACCAGTGATCTCGCAGAAAATGGTAGTGTGTGCAGGACCCCATTGAATCGCTTCAAAGATAACGGATAATCCGGAGACTCACGAAGGGTCTTGAGCTGCTCTTCCTGTTTCTCTGCAAGGTCGTTGAGGTTAATTTCAACGGGAAGCCTGATGGATTCTACACGCGATAGTGAATCAGCTACAGTATTTTCTGCACATTTTATATATTCAATTTGAGTGGTATATTGAGCGATGAGGGACAATTGACGCGATGGACGCGGTGAAGCCTCATCAGGCTTTTGCATAAATGCCTAAATAAATGGTTTGTGATCTGCTAAGATCTTGAAGTATCTGCCATCAACGAGAAACGAGAAGTATTTAACAACTTCGTATGTGGCCGTGAGCTCACGGTCATATGCACTGTACTTCCGCTGTAAAGGGGACAACTTCTTAGAGAAGAATACTAAAGATTCCCAAATTCCAGTGAGGGAAAGCTGTTCAAGAGCAGCACCCATTCCAGAATCGGAGGCATCAGAAACAATGCGTATTTCCGCACCAACGCGGGGGTGAACAAGCAGAGCCGCTCCTAACAACTTCCCTTTTACACGGACCAAGGCCTCCTCAGCTTCAGGCATCCATAGAACGGGGTGCTTATCATTTTTGCGGGAATCGTTAAAAAGAGCATTAAGGTGATGCGATACACACGGTATTACTCAAAATTCGGTTCCCGTTTTTCTCATTAAATTTTTATTTTTAAGAAAAAAACTCTTTGATATGTTGTAGTTCTTTATTAAACTTAAAACGTGTCAGAGTTTTTTTCAAAAAGTTTAAAATTGAAGGAGAAAAACGAGATCCCAGAATTGAGTAACAGTGTGGATATTACATCACCTTCAGAGGGGCTTGAGAAGTCGCAGCGCGAGAGATGTTACGGCGGTAAAAGTTTACGGTACCGACAAACCTACGAAGTGCTGCTATTGTTTGAGGTTTAGGATAATTCAAAATAGCTTCAACTCTACGTGGAATGGAGCAAATGCCTTCACCATTCACAAGATAACCTAAAAATTCTAACTATTCAGCAGCAAAGGTACATTTGTCGACATTGAGAGGAAGATGAAACTTCCTAAGTTATTCAAAGACCGTGCGAAGATGAGAGTAGTGTTCTTCAAGAGAAGATGAAGCAATAAGAATATCGTCAATATAGAGGTATACGAAATCGAGATCATCTAGCGCGCTATTAATGTAACGCTGAAAAGTTTGACTCGCGTTGCGAAAACCGAAGGTCATATACATGAATTCGAAAAGGCCGAAATGGGTTATAATGACCGTTTTCGGTATGTCCTTGGGAGAAACAGGAATCTGATTGAACGCTTTATGAAGATCAAGCGCCGAAAAGATTTTCTTACCGTAAAGGTTATTAATACAATCCTGAATATGAGCAGTCGGATACTTATCCCGGACTGTGGCAGCGTTTAAACGCCTATAATCACCACATGGTCACGAACAGTTATCCTTTTTAACTCCATATGGAGGGAACTTGCCCAAGGACTGCTGCAGGGGCGGCAAATGCCTGCCTCAACCCAAGTATCGAATTCAGCTTTCGCTGCTTTCAACTTGTCTGGAGCAAGTCTGCGAGGACGCTTCGAGACGGGAGTACCAGAGGTTAAAATATGGTGAAAAAAATCGCTGTCTCTGGGGACTGTGGATTTGGAAACACCCGTGTTCTCCAGAAAATCAGCGAGAATCTTTGCACACTCTGAGCCGGGAATAACTGCAAAAACAGAGTCGAATGAAACTTCTTTTACGACCGCAAGAGAGTAAATGTTAGTTAATGTTAGTAAATGCGGGTCGACTAGGCAATTTCATTTAGGGTCGATGAGGAGGCCATAATTGGATAGAAGATCAGCACCAATAATGGGATGAGGTACATCCGCGATGTAAAAGCTCCAGCGAATGGGGCGCTTAAGACCCAAATAAAGTGTAAACATTGACTCACCATAGGTTCGCCGCGAATAGTCTAAAGGAGCTGGGCTTGACGCATGCCTTAGGACTAGCTGGAACGAGCAAAACATCCGCACCAACGTCGATGAGGAAGGACTTGCCCGAAATGCGATCGCGTACATGAAGACGTTGAGATAAACGAGGGCCTTCTGAAAACGTCTCCTCAACAGAAGGTTGAGTTAGTTTTTTCTGTTGAGGATGTTGTTGCTGCCGCTCGCCATGTTTGGAACACCACTCACGGCATAATAAGGGATTATTCAGATATTTTCGATGAGCAAGGCACAAACCGGAAGGATCGCGACTGGAAGAACGAGCACGCCTGGATCTGCCTCTAGATTGAGGGCGAGTTGCATAGTTGGATGTATCCCGGCCACCAGCTGATTTCTTGGACAACGCGTCCACCTTCCGTTCAAGGCGATCGAAGCGCTTAAAAAGAGTTTCGAGAGTGGCGGCGTTTGACTGATTAGAAGAGACAGCATTGATCCGAGGGTCGAGAACATCAGATAACTGGATCTGATTGGAGTCCATGGCTTTAACAATCTTATCAGCCATCTGCGCGAGCTTATAAAGGTCTGTTATCTCAGAGATCGCCAGGGTGGCTTTACAATGAGAGGGTAACTAGTCTAAGAAAACAGAGCGTACAACGTCATCACCCGCGCCTGTATTGAGGCCTCGGAGATGGTTCAACATGAGCGACGGTTTACCGATTGTAGAGGCCTGACCTTTGATGAGCTGACGCAGGCGCGTCTCCGTAGAGGTGCCGAACGTATCGATCAGGCGATTTTTAATTTGTTCTAAAATGTCTGCGGGATGAGGATCGGCGGTAACAATTTCTTTGACAGTTTCGAACGCTTCCATATCTAACTTTTCGGAAATGAAATCTGCTTTGGTCGCGCCTGACGTAATGCCTGTGTTCTTGAAGGTGATCTTTGCCTGCGCGAACCATGGCTCCAGGTTGTCGAAAGAAGAGGAAGTGGTTTGAGGTTGCCGGTATATCGCATTGACCGCTCGCGCAGCTTGGTTGGCTCCTGGATCGTTCTGAAGCTCCAGGAGCTGTTGCACTTGTTGCTGCAGGATCTGTATTGCTTCATCGTTAGCGATTTTGCTGAATAAAACGTACGCGGGATATCTAACTAATACGGAATAATTACTTCTACGCGACTCACAAGTACACGTAGAAAGTAAGGAAGGAAATTCTATTCCTCCGATGAGGTTTTACCGCAAGGCTAATTACCTTACACCGCTTGCGGATCACAAGTTACCTAGTTAGTGCTCGCAGGCACAAACAATAATTTGGAGATAAGCCTGTGCTATAACTTAAAACTATGTTGTTACTAGGCGACGCGTAAATTCATCAAAGTCACGAAAATGTAGTACGCGTGTTCCAAGAAATGCTAAAATGTATTTCAAGTAACCTTGCGCGAGAGCGAACCTGAAAATACGAAGGCAAGCGCAAGTCAAAAAGGCCGTCAAGATGGCCGTCAACTTCCTAGAACGCGTGACCGTTGCGGGCGAGTTCCGCGAATTCAAAGCTCGCGAGCAAACACGCGCCGAACGAGAACAATTCTCGGAACTCAAAAAACGCACGCACGCGTGATTTTCACTAATTTCGCAGGTCAGGCACGCATTCCTTTAAGAATTATGCTGAAGACTAACCGCCTCGGAGAAGACTCGGCGGGGTGCTGCAGCAGCTGACCTCCCGGTGCTCGACGGGTGCTGTAGAAAAAGGCGCCGGTGACGGTCGCTTCACGCGCCGCACCCGGAGATCTGCTTCGAAGAGATGAGCTGGCCAAACGTTGCTCGACGAGTGCGTTGAAAGGCGCCGGTGACGATGGCTTTACGCGTCAATGCACCCGGAGATCTGCTTCAAGTCGTTAAAGTGCCTCAGAAAAAACTCGACGAGGTACGATGGCTACGGCGAGGCGGGCGCCTACACGGCTACCCGCGCTGACGGCTGCAGCAACTTGTGATTTCCTTGGTGGCAAAATGCAGCTATCGTTGCCGAGATTCGAAGTTTACGCGTGTGCGCCGGCGTGCCCGCGCGCACACGACGTAAGTCGACAAAAGTCGAGGTTTCCCGTATGCCCTGGCGTGCCAGCACGCATATGGAAAAAAGGCAAGAAATCTCCTTAGCGACGAAGTGCCGCAACTTTTGCCGAAGCTTGAGTTGTGGTACGAAGACATGTGCCGCAGATAAAGGCGGTGGCGGCAAAGATACGCCGCAACAGGTCCACACCTGTCACTCCTCCTCGGAGACCTTTTGTCGGGGTCACCAATGTGGGGATTCTAGCCCCACAGCTCTACTCGTTCCAGGAAAGAGATGGATAGGAGAGAGAAATTAGAGTCGGAGAGTTAACTAGTAACAAGGAGGTTTATTGAGGTACTCTGGTGTACAGCGGACACACATCCGCATGCTCTAAACTCTGAGCAACGACTGCCGCTCACAGGCGGTTTCTCGCCGAACTTAACATGGCCGCTTCCCCCCACTCTCGCAGTTAGAGTGAGTGGAAAGATCGTAGTCCCTACAAAGTCAGCAAATGCTCAAGTCCTGGCAGTGCAAAGATGTGGAAGTCGATGTCCTCCAAGAGAAGCCACAGTATTAGTCAAAAGATGCTAGTGAATGAGCAATGATGTGATGAGGCCAGATAACAAGAGGCCACAATCCATAATGTAAACAAGACAAGTTAGTGCAGACTGCCCCTCTATATGTCAAAGTACAAGTTATTCTTCAGGCACTTAAAGGACACTTAAAGTATAAAGACACTTAAGTTAAAGGAGCCTTCATACACCTTATCAAGATGTGATTTAGATAAGTATAAAAGGTTTATACAAAAAAGCACAAATACCAATTGAAGTTTAAGTACAGCTTCTTTGTAAAAACTTTTTTACAGCATACCAGAATTTATGGCTTTTTACATTTGTCCTCAATCAGATTGAAATAGCTTCAGCTATTGTAAGAGGAAAGCAATATCACTAATATTTTGAATTCTAAGCCTTTACTTAATAAGCCCCAAAGTTTTGGACAAAAAGAGCGACAAAGGCATCTTTCTGGATGTAGAGGAGCAAACGCTATTTAAAATCACGATGTAAAATTTCAGAAGCTGCAACAACAAAGATCAAATTGGCAAACTGAACCAAGGGCACCGTTAAAACCTGCTGTATCTTGTGACTGGATGCATACAAGCATGTTTTCTTTGATTTGTAAAAGCAACCTAACAACATAAATGATTTTGAGCCATGAATACAATATCTATTTGAAGAAGAGGTGAGTGCAGCTTGTTTGGGTATGTTGAATAGTCTTTATTGTTTTGTTTCAATTAATAAGCAAAGAAGTTTAGGAGTAAATTTTATGGATTTATTAAAGAATCGATTATTTGAAGTATCTTATATAAATTAAAAACTATGCACTGCCGCAATGTTAATGTCAACAGTGTGTAAAATATCAATTTAATCTTTAAACTTTTTGTATAACATATTCATTGAGAAAAAGTTTGCATTTCACTTGCATAATGCAGCAGTGTCTATTTTGTGACTTATTTTAAAAATCTCTGCTTGGCTGCTTTTCAGTATATGTATCTTCACACATGGTCGATAAGTCATCAAGTGCTTCAGTCCCGGCAGTACAAATGCTGTAAAAGATGATGTAGAAGAAGATGGAGGCTGCGGAGCAAACGCTCAAAATTCGCTCTAGGGGCAGCAAAGTGTCGGCCGTTAAACGTAGCGCTAGAAAAGAGGAGACTACAGATAGAAAATGGTAAGAGAAATTAGAATAGTGCAAGACAGAATGCACAGGAGCAAAGTAGCGAGCGATCTACTAAAATATATTTAAGCTGAGCGAGAAGCCGACCTACTACTCATGAGCAAACAATACCAAAACCCGGACGTATGGACGTGGATCCCGAATGAGACAGGGACTGCTGCTATTTTGCTATTTGGATCGGGAATCCAGGGGCGGTACCAGTTGAAAAAAAAGGACAAGATGCAGGACACATCTGGATTAGGAGCAGGGGGTAACATACTTTAGCTGCTATTTCACCCCAAATGAGAGCCGTGGTGCGTTCAGGACGAAACTAAGCGCGCTCGAAGATGAAATCTGGGACTGGATGGGATATGCCGTGGTGTGAGGCAATCTCAACGTCGAAGCGGCAGAGTGGGAAGAGAACGCGGACGCGAGAGGCAAAGCCGACGTAGAGATTGCAGCCAGAGTAGAGCTAACAGAGGCACCGTAATAACCTTTAGGAGACCAGGGTACAAATAGACGATAGTCGATATAACACTTGCATCGGAGGGAGTTCCTCGTAGAATAGATGACTGAAGAGTTCTGGAGGACTTCACTGCAAGTAACTACTAGTTCATTTTCTTCTCGGTACAGTTCCAATCGGGACCGCGGAATGAGCGATCAGTCACTAAAGAAACTAGATTCAATAGTGCTAAACTGAACACGGATGTATTCGGAATGATGATCTAAAGCGGATATAGTGAAATGAAAAGATCAGAACTCGACCATTGGACAGTAGAGGATATCACGTAGGTGGGAGTTGCGAGTCATACTACACGCATGTGAGAAATCGATGCCCCGGAAAAAACGGCGGACAACAGATCCGCTGCATATTGGTGGACTGAGGAAACCGCAGAACGAAGACGTACAGCTACTCGGTGTCGCAGGAAAGCAACGAGAGCTAGAAATAACAGGGTGACCATGATCTTCAGATGCGCGGAGTACAAGGTCGCGTAGAAAGCGTTACAGTGGGCGATCAAAAAAAGTAAGAACGTAAAATTTAAATGTCTTATCCAGGATATTGACGCAGATGTCTGGGAAAAAGGATACAAAACAGCAATGCCGAGACTAAACTCCACTACACTCAGCGTAGCACAAGATGCACAAACGATGACTAGGATCGTAGACGAACTATTTTCGACCCTCGTCCATCGAGAATCAGATGAGTTAATAACAATAGGCGAGATTTCCATGGTTTCAGAGGCCGAACAGCAAGCAGTAGACTCACTCAATAACAGGAAGGCGTCTATCCCGGACGGCATACCGGCAGAAGCATTGAAAGTCGTAGTGCAGACCTGCCCGCATCTGTTGCTGGTTATGTACAACGGGTGTCTGAAGCAGGGCAACTCTCGTAAAATCTGCGTGGCGGCAACATTAAATATCAGAAATGCTTAATTAATTACGATGGCAGGACGCTCTCAATACCCTAAGAGACAGCTTTAGAGTTCCCGGATATCTGCTTCGTATAATGCAGAGTTACCTTAGCGACCGTGGGTTGCTTTATGATACAACCGAGGGGCGTAGGACCAAAGTAGTGATAGTTGGCGCGGTTCAGGGTTCGGTAATAGGACCACACATTTGAAATATAGACTACAACAGTATACTTGGATTAAAGGGGTTGCCAGAAGGTGATAGCCTTGTACGATACGCTGATGATATCGTTCTTGTCGCATTGTGGACTTCGTAGAGAAGGTACTCTGAGAGAAAGAAGCTGACGAACACCTGTTAGACTACATTAGAATAAGGGGCGCGAGGTAACTATAGCGAACATATTAAACGGAGGTATCTCGAACACGCAAAACGTTGGATACACTGATAAACATAGGAAAATTCCCGTAACGGAACCAGGAACATCGCGCTGAAGTAATCCGAATAGGCTGCTGGCTTGGAGAAACAAGCACACAGCACGGAGATGGAAGTTTAGTGGGTATTCCCGCCCCAGGCTCGTCGACCTCGTCGTAGGCGAAAAGGCTGGAGCGACTGAGCCCCACACACAGGGATGGGAACGGAATGTCCCCACTATGGTGTGTTAATGCATTCTCCAACTTCTAAAATAATAAAAAAAAATATTATTTATATTAATAAATTTATATTATTATTATAAATATATTAATATTTGAATCTAATGCCATGGTGTATGTTTCACAAAAGTTCACCTGAAGATTGGCCCAAGTTTGTAATAATTAATTTTTTATAAGAAGATTCTCCTAAATTTAGGTAAACTGTTGGCAAACATGCAACAGAAAATAAAGTAAAAGTCGTATATGTCCCTCGTATCTCATGCAAGCTTAGAATGAAATAATTATATTTTCAAAATTTCAATATATTCAATTTATTCACAATATATTGCCAATATATACTCAATATATTCTCAATATATTGCCAACATATTCCCAATATATTCGTAATATATTCTCAATTTATTCTCAATATATTTTTAATATAATCCCAATTTACTCCCAATATATTATCAATATATTCCCGATATAATGTTACTGAATTATCACTGTGTAAGGCTTATAATGTCATTTAACGTATAGTTTAAAAGAATGACAGAAAATATGGCTCGAACTCTGGCTTGTACAGGTCGGTATTGATGCTAAAAACCAGAACTCTATAGTACTCTCCTGCTTTTTAACAAACGTCAGTGCTTTAACTTTTTGAAAAATAATCCGACGGGCAGGACGTCACAAGCATCGATTGCTAAAAATAATCGGCATAACTACTGACAACGGAAGGATACTTGGTGTCAGCCTCCGATTTTCATAATACTTTGCAGGTGGCTAGAGTATCAAAAATAATCGACACGTGTTTCTTTTTATCGGCGGAGAACGACATCTAGGGGTGAAAAACCGCCCTTAAAGTTCAACCCCAAAAACCGTTTTTTTTTTAATAGGTCGAGATGGAATCGGAATTTTTTAATGGAACCAACGTCTATTTGTTTCTTATAAAAAGACTAGTATTTGGGCACAGTTTTAATGCTGCGCGGTGGCATCCCCTATTTTTTATAAGGATAAATATGATTTTTTCCCTTGTGCTTTTGAAATATAAATGTTCTAATGAGCTAAATTTGATTAAAAATTTTTATGTTATAAAGAAAATTAAAAATTATAGTAGATCTGTTTCGAGGTTCAAAAAAAAAAAAGAAAACACGTGAATTACCCCTAATTTAATTAACTACCCTTTAGAGATTAAAAAAAAATTAATCACAACATTCATTTTGAATTTTAATTTCGAAATGCTTATTTTGAACAATATTTAGCATTAAACGTGAAATAAATAAAGTGTTCTAATTTTAGTAGGGGTGGCAATCCCTACCAAATTCAACATTAATAGTGAAAACTTTTTTCATTTTTATTAAATTGTATAATTAGGTATTTGATGGATGAATCTAACATTTTTTAATACAACAGTTGTTAAGTTCATCTAATTTGCAAACACTCCTTCGATTTATTTCCCACCCCTAAAAATTCTACTTTCATGCCAATTTTACGAAATTTAATTAATTGGATAGAATACCAGAATTTTGTGATAGATTTTAAGAACGTTTTACTAATTAAGTTTTAGATGATGTTGTTACACGTCAATAATATAATTATTAATTTATTAATTTTTAATTTTATCAATTTATTGTTAAAGCCGTAACGAGTGTTAAATTCATTGTAGCTTGCCGTTGCGTAAAGACAATTAGGAAATAAGAATTGCGCGATGACCAGGAATCGCTGCGCGAGCAGGGCAATGGCACTGATCCGACGCCACGACCGCTAGGAAACGCATACGAGCGCAAGGAGAACAGACGCTGCGCTGGATCAGTGGCAGCACCTCCCGGCCATCTCTCGCGCTCCCTGCCTTACCTGCGCCCGATAGCCGCTACGGGAGCGAGAGAGACAGCGAACGACTGTAGTGGGAGGGAATTTTCGCGGATCCAGGTGTGCGGGCTGCGAAAATTCGTTGCCACGACAGTCGAATATAATTATCAGAAAAAGACGGTCGAATTAAATTATCAATAAGGCGCAGTCGCACAATAGTTATTGCGATTTTATAACGTCACATAGTGTATAATTAAATATTAGAAAATTCATATCGCGTGCGGGAATATTATTCAGCTACTGTTATCATATCGTTTGGACTTGGACCGAAAGGGAAAATAAAAGCAAGAATTACCAATATTCTTCGAGTATTTTATTTCTGCCTATCACAAAGAAACCCGAATACAATTAATTTAAACTTCCAATATACGAGAGTTTCGTGATCTACAACAAGGTAAGATTTCCGATTTATTGTCCTATTTAATATAATATTTATCCGCGTTTTAATTACTCATTTATCCGCGTTTTTATTTTATTCGTGTTTTATCATTTTTGTCAATACATTATCGTATTTCCTTTGTCGGTTGTGTGTAGTTAATAACCGTCTATATCCTCATATCGAGCAATTTATTGCAATGTACATAAAATTCGAAATTAATATTGCTGTGCCTTTAGATTTCGGTGCAAAACTAAAAGTTTTGCAAAAAATCATATTACTCGTCGGTATTCGTAAATATTTGGCAAAATTTAATTTTCAAGGACCTACTGTAACGCGTTCGCGAGTTAGGTAATTCGAGATTCGAATTACTCGCGCCGAGAAAGCATGCTCACTGGGGGCGCGAGCATCCTGACCGGATTAGAACGGTCTCGCGATGCGTAATATGTCCGTCGCGTACCCGCGAAGCTGCTACGGCTTTATGCGAGTCACGGGAGCCATCTCCGTGTCTGCCACCGCGCCGTGAGCATCTTTCCAGCGTGTCTCTCGAAAAGTTATTGCGTTCGCGTCGTATAGTTTTATGTATAGCTTTACAGCGTGTAGAGTGGAGGCGCCGACTAGCGTGCGAGCGAAAAAAGGAGAGAGAGAGAGCGATACCGCGTCGCGTGTGCCACGAGCAGAACGAGGGACAGCGAGCGAGGAGCCAACAGCCAGCCCGCCGGCCTGTCGATCCGATTCAGCGAGTAGGAGAGAGACAGAGTGAGAGAGACATAGAGCGCAACGACTGCGCAAGCGAGAGAGAGCCGAGTGCACCGGTTGCTCCTTCTAAGAGTAAGTCTTATACTCTTATCTCTCGCGTTACATGCAAAGGTTTGCACGGAAATCGCCCCGTGCAAGCTTTCTGTACCGCGTACGTGCGGGTGTGTGGCAGCCCGCCGTACTTTAACACCGCGCGCGAGAGTAGCAGCTTCGCCCCGCGTCATATCGTTCGCGCGTTTAAATATTAAATGTCGCGCGCGAACTAACTCATTGTTCTAAACAGCACGTGCGTTGTGCTTGTAGTTATTAGAGATTTGAATATACTGTGATATCTAGTTACTAGTCGCGTTGTTCATTACAACCTGTCCCTCTCCCGGATACCGCCGCCTCCGCGGGAAAACAACTCCGTCGGTCGTTTTCATATCTGAGCATAGCGGTCGCGCGATTTACTCTTCGGGCGCGCGCTTATCACTTAGCGATCCAATTAGTTGAAAAACGAAGTTCACGTGCGATCTTCGCGTTGTTTTCGGGATTTCAGGAGCAGATCCCCGGGCAAGTGATTAGTCAGACACCCGCGGCACCGTCTTCTAGGGCATCGCTGGCCTGCGGCTTGTTGGGATTTTCCTCCACTAGCCAACCCGTTACAACTGGCGCCACAATGTTTTGGGGGTGGAGAAGGACCCGCGGCGTGTACGTGAAGCTTGGCGCGAAGAAGCTCAGCAGCGTAGCTGAGCGTAAGCTACAAAGAAAGGCTCTTCGTGCCGCAGCTCGTAGGCACGTGTGCGCGTGTGCGTGATACAGCTGTGCTGTTGCGAGAGTGCGGTCGAGAGGTTAGGCGAGCGATAGCAAATAACCCTCGACCTAGTGTGCCGACGAGGAGAGATCTTGATCGCGAAATTTTTGTGCGTTAGGTAATTGTTTTTAACAATTAAAAAAGTTTTTTAATAACAATTAATTTTTTTTTAACGACAAACATTTTTTTTAAGCGATAATTAATTTTTTTTTTAATTAATTTTTTTTTCTCGTCTCGTATTTCCGATACCAATTATTTTTTTTTTTAACGAAAAATAAAATTTTTTTCCTTTTCTCGTGCGGTTAGTAGAAAATCGAGGGAAGTCGGCAAGCACACTCGGAACAAAAAGTTGACTGTGCCCCCGAGTAAAAACTCGAGCGCAAAAATCCCCTCGAACTTTAAAGGTGTTTTTTTATTTTTTTAGGTGAAAATTGTATTTATTTTTTGTGTTTTTTTTGTGATATTGTCCGTTTTTACATATATATATATATTATTTCTCATATATTTATTTTAAAATTACAAGTGCGAGTAGTTGAGCGTAATTAATTACAAATAGTAATTAATTACAGAAATAGCTGCTTTTTTTAGAGCCGCATACGGGAAACCCTCGTGCGTTACGGAGGTTAAGAGCAATCGCCGTAGCTCTTAGAAAATAACCCGGGTTCACGTTGAAAAAGCTAGCTCACGGGTTGAAAAGGCAAACTCTCTCTGCCATCAATCCGGATACTACTCGCACTAGTAAAATAAGTTCGGGGGGAAGCGCACAGCCAATTGACACCATGGCCCGATCATCGCAGTTTGCGGAACCTGCGATACTCAATTGGGCGTATACACAGCCCGAAGAGGAAATAAACGAGGCCATGTAAGCCCTTGGTCTACATCATAGCGGAAATAAACGCGAGGACTCAAGGCAGAAATGAACTTACGTGTTATTACGTAGTAAATCTACAAGCCATGATCCTCAAGTTGGTTCCGGTGCCTAGCATTGTTCAACAGTTAGACATGTTGCACCGCAACATGCGGCCAGAACTGCAAAACATGGTAATGCGAAATAAAATTACGGATTACCGAGGGCTTCTGGACCTGGCCCGGGAAGCTGAATTAGCGCTCGCGGCAGATAAGGGGTATCACTCGCCACCACTGCCCGAGTGCACATACATACCAGAATTTGCATACGTGCCGACAGAGCCGCCCATGGATCAGCGGAAAAACCAGAATCCAGGTGTGGCGGCGATGAGGCACCAACAGCACCAGCCTGGAGAGAGACTCGAGGCTATGTTCCGTCCGGTCATGGCCGAATGCTTATCGACGTTGACAAAGAAAGGCACCGACAAGAACAAGGAGCAAAAGCCTAGCCCGCCGCCAACCAAAAAATCTAAGAAGAAGGGTAACTGGGAAAATAGGCGGCGGGAGGGTGGGCAAATTACAAACCAGCCTAGTGGGGGTAGTAGCTCAACCCACCAGGCTAGGCCGCAAAGTCCGAGAAATAACGGACCTCCGCAAAGGAAAGAGTACCGAATGGAACCCGGATATGAGCAAAAGGGAGGCAACAAGCCTAATGCTGCCGGAAACCAACAGGGAAACAGCCAGGGGGGCAGGTAAACACGACCACATACCCGCCCACAGCTCTCTCACCAGAGACCGAGGGTAACTCGGTCCAATCGTCTGGAGTGGAGAGCGAAGAAGGGCCCGTGATAGTGAAGTAGGTGTAGCCGGTTGCAGGCTACGACAACTCTTCGATACAGGAGCTTCCTGGACTGGGATGAATTCCATCAGCCTACAGCTCGCTACGGCCTGTGGAAAAGAGTTAATCCCAGCCAGCGGCCTAATGGCACGAGTGGCAAACTGGCAAAGCATAGCAGTGGTTGGCTATGTGTATTTGCCCATGGTCGTGGGTGTCGTGTGCAAAAACGTACGCGTCGCAATAATGCCAGATCTAGACACGGAGTGCTACTTGGGGGTAAACTTCATTAAGAAGTTTAGCGCCATCTTAGACCCCACAGATAACACGCTGCATCTCAAGGATGACGATGCAAGCGTAAAATTAGAAGTAGCCGCCATAACCGCAAACAACACCGTGTCCGTATCAGCTATAGGATTAGCGGACCCAACAGAGGAACAGCGCAAAGAGGTAGAAGCTTTAGTAGCTCAGCTGATCGGTAACAGCCTGGCACAACTAGGGTGTACTTCGTGGATCGAGCATGCAATAGACGTCGGATCTATAAGACCCATTAAACAGAAGTACTACCCTGTATCTCAGAAACTCGAGGAAAAGATGCACAAACAGGTGGAGGAAATGCTAGTCGCGGGAATAATAGAACCCTCGACAAGTGGCTGGTCATGTTCAGTGGTAATGGTACGCTAGTCCAACGGAAAGTGCCATTTCTGCGTGGACTTCAGAAAAGTGAACGCAGAGTCAAGGCCAGACGCGTACCCATTATCATACATGGAAAGTATCTTGCGCCAATTGCAGAAAGCGCGATACATCTCCACGTTGGATTTAAACTCGTATCTCGACCATATAATAATAGTCACAGAGACATTCGAGGAGCATAAAGAGGTTCTAAATAGAGTTCTAGACAGGATACAGGACGCGGGCCTCACAATAAATCGCGAGAAGAGCGTCTTCTGTCGCGATGGGGTCCAATATCTCGGGGTCATAGTAAATAGAGATGGTTTTAATCCAGACCCTGAGAAAATAAAGCCCATTATGGAGAATCCGGTACCGAAAAACCTCCGTCAGCTGAGACGCTTCTTAGGAATGGCCGCGTGGTACAGAAAGTTTTTATCGAACTTCGCCACAATTGCTGAACCACTGACCGAATTAACGAAAAAGGATCGGAAATATGAGTGGTCAATAGCACAAGATGAGGCCTTACAAAAGCTGAAAGCGCTAGTAGCTTCTGCACCGAATCTACACAGACCGGTATCTAACGCGCAGTTCGTGGTGCAAACTGACGCAAGCGATACAGGTCTGGGAGCGGTGGTATACCAAATAATTGACGGCGATGAAAGAGTCCTAGAGATCGCGAGTGGAACTCTGAGCGCAGCCGAGAGGAATTATAGCGTGACGAAACGAGAATGCCTCGCAATTCTCTGGGCAATTAAAAAGTTCCGTCCGTATATAGAGGCCTACGACTTCAAGGTTATCACGGACCATAGCAGCTTGAAGTGGCTCCGTGACCTCCAAAACCCGACCGGTAGGTTAGCTAGGTGGGCTTTGGAGCTGCAGAACCACAGTTTGACGGTCGGACATCGAAAAGGCTCGTTGAACAATGTCCCAGATGCCCTTTCACGGATGTTCGAGGAAGAGCCAGCAGTCGCCGCGCTAGAGCTCGAGCGCGATACAAACGACCACTGGTACCTCAAGATCGTGAAAGAGGTTAAACAGCAGCCGCGAGACTTCCCCACGTTCAAGATGGCAGGGGGGAGACTGTACAAGTACAATCCTAATGAAGTCATAGACGAATCTCTCGGAGACGACGATACATGGAAGTTACCAGTCCCTCACGAAAAGCGACGCGAAGTACTGAGAGAATGCCATAACTTTCCAACTGCTGGCCACTTGGGCTGCTAGAAAACTCTAGAGTAAGGCGGACGTATTATTTGCCACACATGTCTAGAGATGTGGCCAGATACGTGAACCAGTGCCAAATTTACCAGCAGTGCAAAGTCTAACAGCGCGCTCCAGCAGGATTCATGGGACGTCCCATCACAGAACGTCCATGGCAAATCGTGGCCAGCGACATTATGGGACCCCTCACTAAAACCAAGCACGGCCACGAATACATTCTCATCTTCCAGGACCTGTTCACACACTGGATCGAAGTAATTCCAATAAAATGGGCAGATGGCAAATCGGTGATAAAAGGGCTCAACGAACGAGTATGTCTGCGGTTCGGAGTCCCCGAAGTGTTTCTCTCTGATAATGGGACTGAATTTAAGAATGCACCCTTAGAGGCATTCTTAAAGGAGACAAACGTGCATCATACGTTTATACCACCATATCACCCTCAAGCCAATCCTGTCGAGCGTGTGAACCGAACGGTGAAGACCATGACCATGTCTTACGCTGAGGAGAATCACCGGTCGTGGGATGAGCATCTGAACGAGCTGGCGTTCGCGTATATTACGGCCGAACACAGCTTCACCAAAATAAGTCCTGCCATGCTCATTTACGGCCGACAGCCTGACCCACCGAAGACACTAAGGTGGGAGGAAGAAAGGTTAGCCGAAAAGCAAGGGCAGCAAGAGGCGATATATAATTGGGTAGCGCGAATGGATAAGCTCCGCAAACTGCACGTTAGGTCGGCGGCCGACGCGCAAGCGGAGCAGGCGAGACAAGCCAAATATTATGACGCTCATCGTCGACCTCCAGAATTCTGTTTAGGCGATCGTGTATGGAGAGACAATAAGGTACTATCCTCAGCGGCTGAGGGGATTTCTGCCAAATTAGCCGCGAAGTACGCGGGGCCTACACGATTGTGAATATTCTAGGTGAAAACACCTATGAGATCCAACGTGAGGATGGTCGAACGATACGCCCCGTCCATGCGCAGCAACTCAAGCGACACATCTCCGGAGAAGAGCCCAAGGACTACTTGGACAAAAGTAGTCAAGAAGTAGCCCAGTCGCTACCATCGAGGGAATTTTCAGCCGAACATAACGTGCCAGCGGACAACAGAGTTACCCAGGGGAATGTACAGCCTCGGGCGACGGCTAAGAGGCACGGTCCACCTCGTAAAAACGCGCTATTAGTTAGACCAGAAAAGCGTGCGAGCGATGGCCGGTCTAAGCGTGTGCCCGGTCCAACTGAACCTAAGCGAGGCCCAGGGAGGCCGAAAGGTTCGAAAAAGAAGCCCACAACTATCGACGCTGGACAACTAAGTCCCCGTCGAACCCGTGCCAACCAGAAGCGTTAAATGTGCCGTCCAAATGTGTCGTCCGTACTAACCCGTGTTCGTCCTTGTTTTCCGATCCTCAGTCTCACCAATCTCCGGGGTCAATTTACCTGTTGCAGGATATGCAGGGCCTGACGCCAAAAATAGCAGAGACGGCGAAGAAGGTGATTGCAGGGTTAATCCAGTGCAACCCTGACCCAGCCGTCATCGACTTTCTGGAGCAGGTAGTGGAAGGCATAGACGCGGTGACACTGGCACTGCCGCCAGTGAAAGAGCCATCCACACTTGTAATAGAGGAGTTAGAGGTGCCGGAACCAACAATGGGACCTTTGGGACCAGCCGACGTAGGCACTGGTCCGTCCCCGCCCCGGCGACCTCATCCTCCGAAGGAGCAGCGGGAGAAGAGCGGGGCTCGGCCGCAAGAAGAAGCACCAGCCGAGCCGATTGGTGCTGGCCGAGTCCCCGAAGTGGAGGCGGCTCGAGCCCCCATCATTGGGCGCCGGAAGTTGACGCCGGCGCGGCTCGGGCCGCAAAAGGAAAAAAAGAAGATGCTCCGACCCAGGCCCTAAAAGGAGCACCGGGTCCCGGTGGAGCAGGCTCTTGAGGAGGCGCGACGCCTCAGCAAGTCCTCACGCGCTGCGGAGGAGACTGCCCTAGCCGCACTGGAGGATTTTCTCCAGTGCCACGGTAAGGCCGGCGAGCGGCAAGCCGGCAAATGGGTCGGAATGGCCCAAGGCCGGCGAGAACAGCTCGCGGCCGCCGCAGAGGCCAGCGCCGCCAGGTTGTGCCGCGCCGCCTTGCTTAGGGAGGAGGAGGCTCGTCTGGCTCGTGCGCAGGAGCACATGGAAGAGGCCAGGCGAGCCAGAGAAGAGGCGGAGGGGACGGCGTGCCGTACCAAAGAGGAGGCCCAGCGCCGTCTCCAGGAAGAAGACGAGCGCCTCCGAAAGACGCTCGAAGAGGAGAAGGCTGCCCGGGAGGCATTAGACGCGCAGGCGCTCCCCCGATGTTTCATGTGTGGTGAGCTTGGGGTAAAGAAGTCGAAGCACTGCCCCAACCAAGCTCGCCACAAGGGGCGCCGGACTTACTCCTGGGCCAGCTGAAGAGGGTTAAGCCCAGAAGAGTTCGTTTTTATGTTTTTTTTAATAAAAATAAAAAAAAAATCCAGTGACTCCAATTCTTCCTAATTCCCTTTTCGAACGTACTTCTACTAAAGCCTTACCACCCTACGTATAGGTACGACGACGGCCATGGATGGCAGAGCTGCTCACAGGTCCCCTAAGCAGCGCCTGGCAGGAGGGTGTAACGCGTGCGCGAGTTATGTAATTCGAGATTCGAATTACCCCCGCCGAGCAGGCATGCTCACTGGGGGCGCAAGCGCGCGAGCATCCTGATCGATTTAGAACGGTCTCGCAACGCGTAATATGCCCGTCGCGTACCCGCGAATTTGCTACGGCTTTATGCTAATCACGGGAGCCATCTTCGTGTCTGCCATCGCGCCATGAGCATCTCTCCAGCGTGTCTCTCGAAAAATTATTGCGTTCGCGTCGTATAGTTTTATATATAGCTTTACAGCGTATAGAGTGGAGGCGCTGACTATCGTGCGAGCGAAAGAGAGAGAGAGAGAGAGAGAGAGAGAGAGAGAGAGAGAGAGAAAGAGAGAGAGAGAGAGAGAGAGAGAGAGAGAGAGAGAGAGAGAGAGAGAGAGAGAGAGAGAGAGAGAGAGAGAGAGAGAGAGAGAGCGATACCGCGATACCGCGCCGCGTGTGCCACGGGCAGAAAGAGGGACAGCGACGAGGAGCCGACAGCGAGCTCGCCAGCCTGCCGATCCGATTCAGTGAGTAGGAGAGAGAGAGACAGAGAGAGAGAGAGAGAGAGAGAGAGAGAGACATAGAGCGCAACGACTGCGCAAGCGAGAGAGAGCGAGAGAGAGCCGAGTGCACCGGTTGCTCCTTCTAAAAGTAAGTCTTATACTCTCATCTCTCGCATTACATGTAAAGGTTTGCACGGAAATCGCCCCGTGCAAACTTTCTGTACCGTGTACGTGCGGGTGTGTCAGCCCGCCGTACTTTAACACCGCGCGCGAGAGTAGCAGCTTCGCCGCGCGCCGTATCGTTCGCGCGTTTGAATATTTACTGTCGCGTGCGAACTAACTCATTGTTCTAATCAGCACGTGCGTTGTGCTTGTAGTTATTAGAGATCAAGGAACGCGGGAGCGTTCCGAAGGCAAGTATAGAAGAGCCTTAGGACGACTGCGTGATGATATACATTGAAATGGATGTACGAGAAATTCTATGAGCTTATACACCTATTGCGCTAGTTTTAACTATATAACATATCCCTCTTAATCGAAAGCCATTTCATTGCTCTACTCAAATCAAAAGATTTTATTTAAAAAGATTATCTCATTCAAAAGATATAAGGGACTGAATTTTTTTTTTGTCGGCTTTCCGATTTCTTAACTTTCTCCATGGTATTCAGCCTCGCATCCGGTTTTTCCCGACTTCCTGTGACGTCATATATGTTATGTATATATATATATACACACATACAATCACCAGGAATTAATGGCCATGAAGAGTTAAGCAGTGATAATGGCCGTATAATAATAAAGAAAGACAAAAGAAAGAGAAAGATAAAAATATAGATAGAGAGAGAGGAAGAGAAGAAGAGACATAAACATATGTATATTTTTTATTATATACAGTATATATGTTTATTAGTACATAACCTCTCTCTATGTATATATCTCTATATATGTATTTACATATATTATGAACATAATATCTGTGGCTTCCCGGAATAACGACCTAACCCACTTGTACGTGTTTTCGAGAAATCGACATTTTAAAATTTCTGTCATGACATTTCACATGTAAGAATTGCGCGAGATGAGTCATAACAATGTAGACTTTTACAAAGGTGTAGAGTACTCGGCTCGGACCTCGGTCGAGCCTCGGTTGGACCTCGGTCGAGCCTCGGCTAGAACTCGGCTCGGACCTCGGCTTTACCTCGGCTTGGACCTCGGCTTTACCTCAGCTGGGACCTCGGCTCGGACCTCGGCTCCAGCCCCGGATTTGCCGCGGCTCGAGCCGAGGTACAGCCGAGGTGCTGCCGAGGCTAATCCGAGGCACACCCGCGGTTAGCTTCAGGCCAATTCGAGGCTCATCCGAACTGTACCCGAGGAACTCGAGGTAAAGCCTTCGGGGTAGCTGAAGATGATGTCTAGGTGGTGCGCTCCGTAGCGTTTTACCTCTAGGTATTGGAACGCATCGAATGCGTGGTCTAGGTCTTTGAGGTGCCCGATGATGGAGTCTAAGTTGTGCGCTCCGTAGGTTTTTGCGATTAGATCTCAGGGTGCATCTAATACGTGGTCCAGGTGTTCGGAGTAGCCGATGATGATGTCTAGGTGGTGCGCTCCGTAGTTTTTTGCATTTAGATGTCACGGCGCATCTAATAGGAGGTCCAGGTGTTCGGGGTAGCCGAGGATGATGTCTAGGTGGTGCGCACCGTAGTTTTTGCATTTATATGTCAGCGCGCATTTTACAGGAAGTCCAGGTGTTCGAGGTAGCCGATGGCGATGTCTAGGTGGTGCGCTCCGTAGTTTCTTGCATTTAGATGTCAGGGCGAATGTAATAGGAGGTCCAGGTATTCGAGGTAGCCCATGACGATGTCTAGGTGGTACGCTCCGTCGTTTTTTGCATTTAGATCTCACGGCGCATCTAATAGGAGGTCCAGGTGTTCGGGATAGCCGAGGATGATGTCTACGTGGTGAGCACCGTAGTTTTTTGCATTTATATGTCAGCGCGCATTTTACAGGAAGTCTAGGTGTTCGAGGTAGCCGATGACGATGTCTAGGTGGTGCGCTTCGTAGTTTTTTACCTCTAGGTATTGGAACGCATCGAATCCGTGGTCTAGGTCTTTGGGGTAGCCGATGATGGAGTCTAAGTTGTGCGCTCCGTAGGTTTTTGCGATTAGATCTCAGGGTGCATCTAATACGTGGTCCAGGTGTTCGGGGTAGCCGATGACGATGTCTAGGTGGTGCGCTCCGTAGTTTTTTACATTTAGATGTCACGGCGCATCTAATAGGAGGTCCAGGTGTTCGGGGTAGCCGAGGATGATGTCTAGGTGGTGCGCACCGTAGTTTTTTGCATTTATATGTCAGCGCGCATTTTACAGGAAGTCCAAGTGTTCGGAGTAGCCGAGGATGATGTCTAGGTGGTGCGCACCGTAGCTTTTTACATTTATATGTCAGGACGCATTTTATAAGAGGTCCAGGTGTTCGAGGTAGCCGATGACGATGTCTAGGTGGTGCGCTCTGTAGTTTTTTGCATTTAGATGTCACGGCGCATCTAATAGGAGGTCCAGGTGTTCGGGGTAGCCGAGGATGATGTCTAGGTGGTGCGCACCGTAGTTTTTTGCATTTATATGTCAGCGCGCATTTTACAGGAAGTCCAGGTGTTCGGAGTAGCCGAGGATGATGTCTAGGTGGTGCGCACCGTAGTTTTTTGCATTTATATGTCAGTGCGCATTGTACAGGAATTCTAGGTGTTCGAGATAGCCGATGACGATGTCTAGGTGGTGCGCTTCGTAGTTTTTTACCTCTAGGTATTGGAACGCATCGAATGCGTGGTCTAGGTCTTTGGGGTGGCCGATAATGGAGTCTAGGTTGTGCGCTCCGTAATTTTTTGCGATTAGATCTCAGGGTGCATCTAATACATGGTCCAGGTGTTCGGGGTAGTCGATGAGGTGCGCACCGTAGCTTTTTGCATTTATATGTCAGGACGTATTTTACAGGAAGTCCAGGTGTTCCAGGTAGCCTATGACGATGTCTAGGTGGTGCGCTCCGTAGTTTTTTGCATTTAGATGTCAGAGCGAATGTAATAGGAGGTCCAGGTGTTCGAGGTAGCTGATGACGATGTCTAGGTGTTACGCTCCGTAGTTTTTTGCATTTAGATGTCAGGGCGCATGTAATAGTAGGTCCAGGTGTTCGAGGTAGCCTTTGACGAGGTCTAGGTGGTGCGCTCCATAGTAGGTTCATTTTCTTCGACAGTGGTTATTACATGCAAGATCAGAAGTATATTTGTACTTTGAAATGAAAATATAAATATTCAGATAAGTAGCAAACTTTTATATAGTAGAAAACTGTTATTAATATAATAATAAGTATTGCTACTTTGTGAAATTTTGTTTTTATTTTTACAGAGTATCAGAACTTATGAATCATATGGATAAGAAGATCTTGATTGAACAGTTTATAAGTAGAACTGTTAACAAATACATAAATTACACGTCTGTCAAATTTAAAGAACCCACAAGACATTCTATAGAAAAAGCAGCTTAAAAGAACATTCGAATTTAAAACTTTTGGTAATACCAATACTACTATTTAATAATGATATTAAAAATATACTGTAATAAACTGTCATAACGTTATCACATGATGTAATTATTATACAAATAATAATATTGTTGATATAAAACTTTCTGCGAAGTTATAAAATAAGGCAAGTACAGACATTTTTTCTGTATAATCTACTCTCCCTCCGTTTCTTCTCCCCTCTCTCTCGCCCTCTATTTTTCCCGCTCTCTTCCCTCTTTCTTTCTCTCTCAACATCCGTCAAACTCTGTACCAAAAACTTTAATAAGAGTTTAAAAATTTTTTTTTAAATAATCAACACGTTTTAAAAAAAAAAAATTTTATTTACGTTTTAACAACACAATTTATCTAGTCCTTTAATATCTTCTAATCTCATCTATTTGATAAGCACTCTCTATAAATGGTAATAATTTTTTTCATGACTGTACAAATAAAAACTTTCTATAAAAATAAAAAGAATTATGTTTTTTTTTCATATGATTTTACAATTAATAATATTGTTAATTTATCATCATACCTAAGAAAATACATGTTCGATTAAATTATTTCAAAAAATTTAACTAATATAATCATTTTATAGAGCTCCTTGAAGAAAAATTTGACTGTTTCTTCAAATTTAAAACTTTTATGAATAACAATACAGCCATTTAATAATGATATTAAAAATATACTATAATAAACTCTCATAACGTTATCACATTATGTAATTATTATTTTCTCTTAAAAAGTTGTAAAATCTATCTAAAAAAACATATTACAAAAGTTTAAACTGAGGCAAGTACCTATTAGTCTCCCTCCCACCCTATCTCTCCCTCCCTCTCTTTCCGACCTCTCTCTCTCTCTCGCTCTCTCTCTCTCCGCTCTCTCTCTCTCTCTATCTCTTCTCTCTCTCAACATTCGGCAAACTGAGTACCAAAAAGTTTAATGAGTCCTTAAATATTTTTTTAGAAGACTCAACACGTTCTTTAAAAGCTAATTTTTTAATAAAACTTTCTACGAAAGTATAAAATAAGGCAATTATAGACGTTTTTTCTGGATAATCTATAAAAAACAACACAATTTATCTAGTTCTTTTATTTCTTCGAATCTCATCTATTCAATAAACACTCTCTACAAATGGTAATAATTTTTTCATGACTGTACAAATAATCTATAAAATAATAATATTTATGATTTTGTAAAAGAAATCAAATAAATACGAATGAAAAAGTCTTTTAATTCTTTGATTCATTGTATGCTGAACAAATTATATGTAAGTACATTCAAAAAATTGTTCACTGCAAACCAAACAAACGAAAGTTGTGAAATCAATTATCGATAGTCAAGTAATGCAAATAACTCTCGGAAACTACTGTATGACTGTTCTCAGAAATATATTCAAATTTGTTCATCTTTCTGAGCTATAGAAATTAAACACAAGAAAGTACTGAAATCAATTTATTGTAGTCAAGTACCGGCCATAAGTTAATTTGACTGACATAATAGAACTTTTCGTATCTAGCGTGTAAAATTACATTTTACGCCCACATTGTAACTTCAAAATTATTCAGCCAGTGGGCATAAAATGCTACTTAGCGCCCAAGAGACCCAATAGCTCACATACTCTTACAAAACTTTATAGAACCTACGCACTTTACGCCCGTGTGGGCGAAAATTATTTTAATTATGTAACTATAATGCCTTCTCTTTATTTCTAAAATTCATAAGAATTTTTTTAGATATTTACGAAAAGTCAAAGCCTATATAAAAAAATTACATAGTTACCAACACATCACTATTTTTCATAATGCTTTCTCAATTTTGAACTTTCTATAATATTACGCACCTTGGGAGGAAAAGAGAAGTCTAGAGCTGCTCTAGCAGGGGTGGTCTTCCGATCTCCCATACATACTTGGCGGGCCCGACGATTTGCAGTTTACCGGTGGGCTACTTAAATATAGAATACAAAATTTTTGCATAAATTCATTAACAATATTTATACCTATAAGTCTACTATAAATAATTACATTGACTTTAATTTTTAATTGGTACCGTTAAGTACAACATCCCTTTATGTGCAGAATCATGATTTACTTTTATTATCCACAATATTTTTCATTGTGTCCGTCCTTTTTAAACGAGAATAAAATAAAAAATTCATATAAATTTATAGTCTATTTAAAAGTGCTTTACATTTTACTAACCGTTTTATAAGCAACCTATTGTGTATCCTTTTCCCGCGTGTAAATATCATATAAGATCTTATATGAGAATTTCAGGCATCGCATATCTCGTATCAGATCTCATATGCGATGTCATCTGTAATTTTATATATTATGGGATTACATATGAGATCTCATATGATACTTTCAAGCGGGTTTGCACTTTCTATTTAAAAACAGAGTGATAGATTCACGGATCAGTAGTTAATATCTAGAAGCAACCCATTTATACATTTTATCTGATCTTTAAACATATGAATAGTTATATGAAAATGACCATGTCTTACACCTTGAACTGTAAATCGTCGGGCCCGCCAAGTATGTATGGGAGATCGGAAGACCACCCCTGCTAGAGCAGCTCTAGACTTCTCTTTTCCTCCCAAGGTGCGTAATATTATAGAAAGTTCAAAATTGAGAAAGCATTATGAAAAATAGTGATGTGTTGGTAACTATGTAATTTTTTTATATAGGCTTTGACTTTTCGTAAATATCTAAAAAAATTCTTATGAATTTTAGAAATAAAGAGAAGGCATTATAGTTATATAATTAAAATAATTTTCGCCCACACGGGCGTAAAGTGCGTAGGTTCTATAAAGTTTTGTAAGAGTATGTGAGCTATTGGGTCTCTTGGGCGCTAAGTAGCATTTTATGCCCACTGGCTGAATAATTTTGAAGTTACAATGTGGGCGTAAAATGTAATTTTACACGCTAGATACGAAAAGTTCTATTATGTCAGTCAAATTAACTTATGGCCGGTACTTGACTACAATAAATTGATTTCAGTACTTTCTTGTGTTTAATTTCTATAGCTCAGAAAGATGAACAAATTTGAATATATTTCTGAGAACAGTCATACAGTAGTTTCCGAGAGTTATTTGCATTACTTGACTATCGATAATTGATTTCACAACTTTCGTTTGTTTGGTTTGCAGTGAACAATTTTTTGAATGTACTTACATATAATTTGTTCAGCATACAATGAATCAAAGAATTAAAAGACTTTTTCATTCGTATTTATTTGATTTCTTTTACAAAATCATAAATATTATTATTTTATAGATTATTTGTACAGTCATGAAAAAAATTATTACCATTTGTAGAGAGTGTTTATTGAATAGATGAGATTCGAAGAAATTAAAGAACTAGATAAATTGTGTTGTTTTTTATAGATTATCCAGAAAAAACGTCTATAATTGCCTTATTTTATACTTTCGTAGAAAGTTTTATTAAAAAATTAGCTTTTAAAGAACGTGTTGATTCTTCTAAAAAAATATTTAAGCACTCATTAAAGTTTTTGGTACTCAGTTTGCCGGATGTTGATCGTTATTTAAATGAAATTTTGATTCCAATATACAATGTTCCAAGGAAGATAAATTTTAGGTCTTCAAGTTGAAAAAAACATAGCTATCGACAAAACGTATTTGAAATAGTAATATTCACATAGATATAAGTGTTGGCGATTAAATGAATTCTTTAAATAAAAAAAAATTTTTTATTTATTCCAAGAATTAATGGTAAGTACTTGACTTTATGCGTATTGATTTCATTACTTTCTTTTGTTAGATTTGTATTTAATGAGTTTATTACAAACGTATTCACAGAAAAAGTTTTTTAAATATTTTTTACCATTTTAAGTTCGTCTTTCTAAAAATTTTTCGTAGAGAAAATTACATAGAAGCGGCTGGTAATACACTGTTACTTGCCTTGGTTTATACTTTTGTAAAAAGTAATATAAAAATGTTTTATTATAAAAGCTTTATAAAAAAAATATATTGAATAATAAATACTTGACTTTTTGAATATACTGTGATATCTAGTTACTCGTCGCGTGGTTCATTACAACCTGTCCTTCTCCCGGATACCGCAGCCTCCGCGGGAAAACGACCCCGCCGGTCGTTTTCATATCTGAGCATACCGGCCGCGCGCTTTACTCGTCGGGCGCGCGCTTTTCACTCGGCGATCCAATTAGTTGGAAAGGGAAGTTCGCGGGCGATCATCGCGTTGTTTTCGGGATTCCAGGAGCAGATCCCCGGGCAAGTCATTTTAGTCTGACACCCGCGGCACCGTGTTCTAGGGCATTGCTGGCCTGTGGCTTGTTGGGATTTTCCCCCACTAGCCATCCCGTTACACTACTTAAAATAATATTAATAAAAATATAGATCACACCAAAAGCAATATGTATTAAAATTATTTTACTGTTGTCTATAAACATTTTTAAAATTTAATATATTGAACTAAAATTTTTACTAATTTTTTTGTTGATAAAATTAATTGCAAACTTTTTTATAAATAAAAAATTTATCTAGAATATTCTGTAAAAATTCTCGTTTTTTTACATCATTAGGAGAATATTTTGTAGAATTTAATCTTAAAGGATCTAATCGAAAAATTCTCTTTTTAAGAAAGATACATTTTTGTTCTATAATGCATAACCGAATTGTATCTATATTAATGCTTGTACTGTTGAAGTCACAAAAATTTAATTTCGTTTCAAAACAAAGATTTTATTCCTAATGAAATATGCAACATAATTGATTTTATCAGCTTAACGCTATTATTTGCCAAACCATCACGGCTCAATATATATTCTTCTTTCAACGATGTACATGAAAATATTGACAATTTAAAAAAAGACTTTGGATGCAAGCCAAATCCTGAGAAATCGTCAAAAGACCTTTTTATGCGAGTGAGGTCAGTTCACAGTTATTCTTTATACTGGTAACATACTAAATTACATAAATTCATGTGATTATACTTTTTATTATATTCTTCAAAAAATAAAAATATAAATGTATGTTAAATTATCTCTTTTGAGAAAACAGTATTATTTCGAGTAGAATGATAATTAAATTTAAGGGGATGTGCAAACCTAATTTCAATATTTTTTTAAATCAACATTCAAACATTTATTTGGAAAAAAACGGCTGTCAATACACGCAAACACTATATGCAGATTTTTTTCTGGATAATTCTATTGATATTTGCGTGAGTTATGCTCGTTTGAAAAATAACGTCGGTACTCACATCCCCTTCATGTTTTCGGTTACTTGTATTGTGTAGAATAATCTACCTCTTAAATATAATATTGAAAAAATATGGCTATTAATCCATTGGTTGTAGTATCTTTATTAACTATAACTTTCAACCCTAATAATGCTAAAATCAAGCAATGAGAAGCTGACCAACAAGAGATAATATTATATCACGTTATAGAAAATATAATAAAAGATAATGTAAAATACAACTTACGTACAGAAGAAGAATATACTTTACTTATTGAGGAAGACCACCGTGACACTTCCACAAGATATTGAAGAAGACGATGAAATAAATACAGATTATGCAGAGATTCCTGCTTGTTTACCGAACGAAGATTTTGAATATAAGAAACGAACAGTGGAGTATTGGAAAAGTGGAAAAAGAAAACCATTGACGTTGGAAAGTGTTAAGTCGAAGTATAAAAAAGTTATATGCGATCGTCAATTGCGACGGTGGAAATGACAAATTGAAGCAGGAGGTGACAGAAAAGCTAAGCTATATGCGATAATGACTTCGGTACTTTAAAAAATTAAAGAAGCGATAGAGTCAAAGATGACTCTGCATGATATTGATTTAAAAAGATGGGCTCTACAAAAAAAAGCGAGAAGTAAATATTGCATGGTTTAAAGCTTCACTTTAAAGCGAGAAGTAAATATTGCATGGTTTAAAGCTTCACATGGATGGATATAAATATTTAAACGAAAACAGTACATTGTTTCACGTAAAATAACAAAATTCATTACTACATCGTCTACGCAAAAAGCAACAGAATTAACCATGTTAAAAATCTAATTAAGGTATACGGAGCTCAAAGCGTTTATAATTCTGATCACAGTGCATTCAATTTAGGGTTACATAGTGGTCGCACACTCTGTTATAAAGGGACTAAAGAGGTAGAAAACATCGTTCAGTCGGTATCTTCTACAACATATAGTTATACTATTCAACCAACAATATCAGCAGAGGGAAAACTAATGTCTCCGTTGTTTATAGTTTTAAAAGAGACCCATGGACAATTTGAACCTAGAGTAATGGAAACTTTATTCAGACCATCAAATGTATACGTGGAACCATCAGTTTCCAGCAAATTATCCAAAGAACTGTTTCAAAATAATGTATTTTTAATTCACAGTGGGAATTCACCTGTACTGTTACTAGATTCATGGAGCGGATGATGTGAAACTGCTGTAAAGGAAGCCATACCGAAAGAGACAAATCTTATATTGAAAACGATACTGAAGGGACAAGTGGTGATATTCAACCTCTTGATGTATATGGTTTTTGATTTTTGAAAGACTTTAGGGTGACTTCACCAGTGAAAGAATGAATAAGGAAATTGTAACTTTTGTTATTTAATTAAGTGGTTTAAAAATGAATTAAAAGTAAAACCCTTTTGAAGTTTATATTCTAAAATGTTCAAACTTTACATCGGTGAGCAAATTTTGAATAAAGAATCAAAGTAAATATTTTATTAAATGAATATCTGTAAATATCTCCTAAAAACCAGTAAAGAAACATGCAACCTTAGTATCTAAATACGTTTCACCAATCAAGGAATACATCTCGAGTGAACAAACGCTTAATAACAGCGATTTTATGATTTTATTCTTAAGAAGATTATTTCTTTTATGCAGAATCTTTATATAAAATGAAATAAAAATTTTCAAGGATTCGAAAATTATCGTCATGTTAGGTAAACAATACATAGAAAGCTTGATATTTTCATATATATATATATATATAAAGAAAATGTTCCTTAACTGGTGACAGTTCCTATACTGGTGTAATTACCCTATAAGAAAATTATCAGACATAACACTTCTTATGAATTATGATGTTAACTTACATGAGAAAAATAATATAATAAAAATACAATTCCTAACGCATAATCAATTTTGTTCATCAAGATTCCAAGATGTTTCTAAATACGCATGGCATAAAAGTGTGTGCGGTGGAATTTGTCTTCACACGCTTCTTCCTCTGGAGATAGCTGATGTTGGTAGGCGGGAACTTCCTCCTGCTTTCAAAACTTCTGAAGGGCTTCAGCGATTGAGTCGGTCGTGGTGAAGAAACTGCACGCTGTCTCGCTTACTAGCATAGCTTTGGCCGGACCAATACACACCCATCCTAAGATGGTTTTTTGTGCTACCGGAATCAATCTCCGTCCTCTTCGAAGGCCAGGTTGGATGAGTGCTGGGTAGACCTTAGCGCCCAAGATGCAGTCGATACCGGAAAGGTTCAAGAAGTCCAGATCTGCTAGTTGCAGACCTCCGAGATGTTTGCATTCTTCATCAGCGCAGCGGTTTTCCGGCAGGGTGGACGTGAGAGTGTCAAAGACTCGAGCAGACAACTTCAAGTGAAAGTCAGACTAATGTAGAGATCTAAGTCCGACCTGTACTATTGACTTTGAAGTTGTGGCAACTTCTCCTTCGACCACACTGATCGGAGTGCTTGCAGGTCTCTTGGAGAGACCCAGTGCCTGAACCACCCTTTCAGTCAGGAAAGAGCACTTAGCGGCAGGGTCCAGTAGTGCTCGAAGCTGGACTTGAGTGCCTGAGTTGGAATCGCAGACCTCAACCGCGGTGGGTAGGAGCGAATTGCACCTCTGGAAGCTTGTAAACCAGTCGTCCGCCTTACCTGTCTGTGTGGTGAAGGTGTTTAGCGCTTTTCCTTGGTCCTGCTGTGGGGATGGTCCTGGAGCGCTGGGTGATGGGAGCGACGGTCTACGCAGGTTGCAGTAGAATGTGATGTGCCTGGCCGCAGTTTTTGATTTTGCATCTTGCACCGGACTAACTATCGTGTTTGAGTGGCCTGATCGCACGCAGTGGCTGCATAACCGGGCTTCTCTCACAGCGGCGCTCCTTTTGGCGCAGTTAACTGACAGGAGGGTGGGGCAATAACCAATGAAATGCCTGCCCTTACAGTGTCCACAGACCAGCGTTGAAGCAAAGGCTCCGTTGCCGGTGTTGGATGTAGACAGCTGGTGCACGGAAAGTGCATTCCCGTTCCTGAGCTTCTTCTAGTTGGCTGGCCTCGTATTTGAAACTTCTGAGCCATGAGCAGTCTCAAGCGTTCAATCTCGCTTCTATAGGAATGAAGCGAGTTCCTCAAACTTGGGAAAATCTTGTGTCCCTTCAGGGACTTCTCCCAATCTGTCATCCCAAGTGTTGACGTGGTGATCCAGCAGGGTGAAAGCCGGGCTTGCTGACGGAGTCGTTGACGGAGTCGATTAAGCCAGAAATCTTCGCATTCTTGTGTGGCGAAGTCGGCATCGTCAGCAACTTGATCATGTGGGCTGATAGTCTCACCTTCTGATCGTCGTACCTTTCGGTGAGGATTTCCCAGGCTACCGGGAAGTTGACTGCGGCAACCTTGAGGCTGCGCCAACGCCTCGCATCGTCCTCTAGGCAGGCGAGCAAGTGCTGAAGTTTGTCGATCTGGGGAAGAGAAGGAACATCCTTCACCATTGCCGTGAAATGCTCCTTGAAGGTTTCCAGTCCAGTCGATCCCCACTATACTTGGCTAGATGTAGCCTTGGTAGCAGGGACGCTGGCGACTGTTGAGAAGAAGGGTTAGCAGTATTAACTACTGGGGCAGTTATCGTTGGCATAGCTTCAGCAAGGCGCTTTTCTATTACGCTTTTGGCGATTACATATGCCATATCATATTTTTGATAAAATTCTTCCTTGAGGCACTCAACCTCGCGGAGCTCTTCGTCCTCAGATATGGAGAGCTCGAAATGTCATTGGGAGATATTTCCCCAGTAGTCTTCCAGCAGGATGAGTCTGTTAGTCAAAACTCTTGGATCTCGTCCCTCTGGGCCCATCTTGTCTGTGTTGATCAAGAAGTTGAGGATAAGTTGACACTCCGTTCTCTATTTTAGTTTTATCTTGCCCATCTTCGATTGTACTTGAGTCGTACTGTCGTGGTAGCTGCACACGTTCTCGCTGTATAGCAATGCAGTAGAGGATGACTGTGGTATAGCACCAGCGAGGCGAAGCTAACATTAAGGTTGCAAAAATTAGAAGGCAATCAAGCGACACACATGCAGTCCACCCAAAGCGCGGAATGATTGGTTGCCGGATTAATCCGGTGCCACTCCAAGTATTAGTTACTGCTAGTCAATACTCAAGAAAAAGTATTAAAATAAAATGAAAAAACCAATATGCGGGTGGTAATTCCGGTCAGCTATTGAAAAGGTTCTACTATATGATAGCGATTTCTTTGTAAAGTTGGTAGAAGCAGGCAGTAACTACTGAAGATTAAAAGCAAAGCAACGTAAATGAAGAGAGAGATTGATGCTTATTGAAAAATAAGTAAAAATAATTTTTATAAGCAACGGAAGTAATTTTGTTGAAGGGTACGAAGGAGCAGTAGTTGAGGAAGCCAAAGATTGCAGAGGTTTCTTGCTCACGCAACGACAGGCCCGTGTTCACTAGCGCGGACACCCGCGCTTGCAGAAGATTGCACTAGTGCCGAGGGGCTCTGCAGAGCGTGCAGAACAAGATATAGAAGGAAGGTGCAGTCCGAAGCTCAGCTCTATGCACCGGGTGCATGAGCAACAATAAATGCATAGCGCGCGAACGCGCGAAAAAGCGAAAGAGCAATTCTCCTTTGGTCATTTCAGTATGAATTAATAATTGTAATTAATTATGTTTTGTTTAAAAGTGCTTTGTACAATGCAAAAAAATTTTCATTGTCTATAGATCTAATTAATTTAATAAAATGCATTTAAACTGATTTTTTGTACTAAAAACATTATTTTCCTCCGTATAATTGAAGTATCGATTTTATGAGAAAAAGTACTTTCGGATATGCAGCCACCTATTTCTTGGAAGGCAGCAAAATGTGCTAGTCTCCGCGGCAAAACCACGAAATGTACTGGTTTTCACGGCCGGATGATGAAATGTGGTAGTCTTCGAGGCGGGCGACGAAAAGTGCTAGTCTCAAAATTCGAAATGTGCTAGTCTTCATAGGAAGCGATGATATACTGTTAGGTCTCGAAATTAAAGAAATGTATTTCTTGTTATTTAATTTTATTTGATTATTTACCCCACTCATTTTCTATCAGGTATGAAATAAATTCTTATAATCAACATTTAGTTATTTTAATGCAATAAGGTTGAATTGATTTAGGGCTGATATGATCGGAAATTCCGTTTACAAATAGTAAATTTATTGAAATATAATTAGAAATTGACGAATAAATTATTCTCCGTTTCTCCCAGTACTGAGGTCGACGGAGTACGGTACTTTCAGGCGCCACTGACCCGCATATAATTACGCATTGTATTTTAGTACATAAATTTGTTTGAAATTTTTTTTATAATTTACAAATAGAGTACAATACAAGATTACAATTTCAAACGCTTAATTTAATGCAGGAATCATAAGTAGGTTGATTTTCTTGCTTTTGAAAAATTCTAAGCGTGGATGTTGATGGTTTCAATGACCCGCATTTGATTCGATTCAATTTTCTCAAAAATATTAAAATAAATAGAGGTATTAAAATCTTACCTGAAGAATGGAACGATTTTACAAGCTAATTTCTCAGCAGTTCGAAAACCTTGACTGAACAACATAACCTCAGCAATAAGTTGCCGGTCTGGTGTAGTCATTGCTAATGATCTAAATAATTTTTTTAAATTATCAGGTAAATTAGACCTTCCTGCATAACCAGGATTCATTGTTATAAAGATTGCCATATCTGTGGATACTTTGACTTGTTTTCCAACTAATTCTACACATAAAGCATCATCCCTGCGACCTTCCATTTGACTTTTCAAGGCTTCTTGGATTGTTTGAACTTGTTGAGAAACTGCGGAAAGCATTCGCTCTTCTAATCTATTAAATTCGTCAAAACAACCCCAAGCTCCTACTTGACATAAACCAACAAATATACGTCCCATAGCCTGAAAATATAACATTCAAAAGATATATATTAGAAAACAATTTAACTACAAAATATCTTAGTACAAAATAATCAATGGTGACTGCATGTATTCTCTTACAGAATGCATCATTTTCTAATAAAATATTTTAAGGTTTATCACTATAAATAGATCCATTCTATTGTACAATGATTTACAATATTTAAAATAATATTTTAAATTTTAAATAAATATTACGTTTCAACAGAGGTTAAAATTGAACCGCCAGGTACTGTAACTCATTATGCCTGAAAATTACCGCATAAGTATTGCCATCGGACAATTATCCAAATATCACAAATCGGAATTTTGACAATGGATTCTTGTAGAGAATATTGTAGCGTACCTTTTACCAACCTAAATCATACTTCTAGTTAATAACGTTTTTCAGTTATTAATGAAATAATCAAATGGTAAAATCCAGCGTAACAAGTGATAACACACGGCGGTTCAATTGTAGTCACTTGAATCTGGATTTTTGGAGTCGATTTTTAAAGTAACTAACGGCGCCGCCTGATACAATGATAATTTTTATATTGAATTACAACAATTTTCTTTCCAGTTAGTAATATTTTTTTTACTGCTAGCAAAGCATTCGCTGAATCATATTGGTGGGCATACTTATCACAGCGAAATTTTGCGTCTAATCTCCTTGAAAAGACACTGCTATGAAATTAGAAATTTGACCATTAACCCAGTGATTTCCTTAAACGGCATTACTATAAATCATATCCCAGTTTTCAGTTTACTAGAAGAGGCTACGAACTCCGGACCACGTTTTCAGGTCAAGCATTGGGATATGTTTTTAGGTACCAAAATATGAACAAAGCCAAATTTTTAGAGTCTAACGCTTCGAGAAAGCTAAGTTATCGAAATTTTTAATGTAAATTTTCAGAAAAACATAAAAAGATTCCTCTACTTTGAACTTGAATAATTCCGCTCAGAATTGTCTTTGATAAAATTATAAAAAAGAGAATGAAACTAGATAAAAAAGCAATAAATTGCCGTTACTAGAATTGCAAAATATTGTTTCATTCAGAAATTATGTGAGTTAGAAATTTAATATTCAAAATACAATAAAATATAAAAAAAAAAGTAGGAATACAAATATTTGGCTATTTTATACGTACATTTTATAGTTGCCCTTTAAGGCGGTCTTACACTTATAGGCCTTTCTGGCCAAAATTACCTAAAAAAATTATAACAATTATTATTATTATTATAAAATAATCAAAATATATTGTAAATATAACTTATTTTGAATAAAATAAGCCAAGGCAAAGGTCCTTAAACTCATTTTACCCTCAGTTATAGCATTTTCAAGAAAAAAGTTTGTCGTAACTTTTCTCTGAGACCGCATGATGGATTTTCATGGGACAAAGTGCAAATTGTTCCTAATTTATGTAGTTATGGGCGTAAGAGTTGCAATTTTAAGGTTTTTATGTATAAGTATTTTTTTCATGGCAGAAACTGATTTTTTTGCAATAATTTTTTGCATTTTTTTGAATTTTTTGGGTTTTTGCCATAAAAAAATACTTATACATCGATAAAAAATTCATCGACTGGTCTCAGAAAAAAGTTACGACAAACTTTAAAAAATGACATTTTGAGAAACAAGCCTGCAAAGAAAAATACCATAAGACTCAAAAAATAATCAGTCATTTAATCCCCATTCTTTTCCTTCTTGAAACTCATTTTCCTGTATATTTGTTATCCGTTCTTCTATATAAAATGGTTAAAGCAGAAGCTCTGGCACCTTGCATGCATCCGTTCAATTAAAAGTTATTGCTAAGTTAGCAGCATTCGTTCCATTAAAAGCTACTGTTCAATCTATCCTTTTGTACTTTTGATTCATCCACTGTTGAATCACCTTTTAACACACTGTACTGAGTTAGATTATTATTTATAATACTAAAATAAATGTAGAATATTTGCCAGGTCTTATGAAATATGAAATCCCAATGATCCAAATCGAAACTTAAGAAGCCATCACTGTCATAGACATATATTAAATATATCTTGAATTTAAGCCTGTATTGTTGTGACAAGGCTTGTCGCTTTTATGTGTATAGATACGTCTTTACACTTATTGCAATTCATAAATCTTCTGAATTGAATTATATATCCTATAGTGAGTTAGACTTAATATGTCACTTTCATCTTTCTTAGAAAAAAGATGTATTTATTTTTATGCGATAAAAATTTTTACTGCCTCTTCTTTAAAATACTTAATTCAATCTTGCCAATGCACATGTTTTTTAGTATTCATTTTCATACAGCATTCCCATCTTGAACTGAAACTACTTTCCAAATTTAAACAAAACTGTCACTGCACCCTTGTATTATAATTATAATTACACTTTTCAGACATACGAGTATATCTTCACATACATAATACAGTAAATTTTTAGTCCTAAATTCACTTATGACTAAAAATAACACAGGCACACAAAAAAAAAGTGGTCTGTTACTGAGACTTGACATACCCCTCTTATGCATTATGACGCGCTGAATCCGAATCCTAAGCCAGAATTGCGCCATCACCCCTCATTTTTTTTTAAATCGTGTAAAACCACCCCTAAATCGAAAAATCCGGGATATTCCGCTTTTAACGTTGGGAAAATTTTTATAAACTGCCTAAAAATTACTGCACATCTAAAGCTATACACATTTTGAGGCGCTGAATCCGAATCCCAAGGCAGATTTGTGCCGTCACCCCTCAGTTCTTTTTAAATCGTGGAAAACCACCCCTAAATCGAAAAATCCGGTATATTCCGATTTAACGTTGGGAAAATTTGTGAAAACTGCCTAAAAATTACTGCAGATCTAAAGCTATACACATTTTGAGGCGCTGAATCCGAATCCAAATGCAGATTTGTGCCATCACCCCTCAGTGTTTTTTAAATCGTGGAAAACCACCCCTAAATTGAAAAATCCGGAATATTCCGCTTTTAACATTGGGCAAATTAGTACAAACTGTTTAAGAATGACTGCAGATCTACTGCTATACATACTTTGAGGCACTGAATCCGAATTCGAAACGAGATTTACTACATTCCCTCTATTTTTTTTTCAATCACGGAAAAATTCAGCTTTTGACCCTTTCAACCCCTAAACCCTGAACCCTTGAACTTATAACTCTTAAACCCTAAACCTTGAAGCCCTCAACGCTAAAACCCTTTAATCCTGAACCCTTTAACCCTGAATCCTTTAATCCCCAACTCTATAATCCTTAAACATTGAACCCATAGCCCTTTAATCCTCAACCTTTTAAACTCTTAACCGTAGAACCCTGAACTCTTAAACCCTCAGATCCTGATCCCTTAAGCCCTCAGTCCTTAAACCCTGAACCCTTAAACCATTGAACGATGAACCATTAAACTCTGAACCCTTAAAGCATCAACCCTCAAACCATTAACTGTCCCTTAAAAACCTTAAAAAGTGAAAACTGAAACCCTCAGCTCTTAAACCCTCAACCATTAAACCTTGCGTCTTTAAAAAACTAATTCAATTTTCTCTTTTTCGCTTATAGCGGGTTCTTTTATCCTCAAATGACCTGTGTAAAGGATTTCTGGATCTTTTTGTATCACCTGGGTTAGTTTCTCTTTCCAACATCTTGCAGTAGTCAGCCATCATATTAATACCTCAAGTGCCTTGATATCTCCACTCCATTTCTATAAGGTCTCCGTGAAATCGCTCACCTTGCTCTTCGCTGTAGTCACCTAAGTTTTCAGGAAAGTATTGCAAATGGGCGTGCAAAAAATGTAATTTCACACTCATCAAACAACCTGAACGTTCGTAGTTATCGAATAAATCTGAAACAATTTGTTCATATTCCTAACTTTTCTGATTACCTAAAAAATTTTCAGCAATACTTTGAAAACTGAGCCATGCTATCTTTTCTGTTTCGTTCATTGTGTTGATGAAATTAGGATCTCGAAACATTCTTCGAATTGAGGGCCGTCAAAAATTCCTGCTTTTATTTTAGCGTTACTGAGACCTGGAAAATGATCTGACAAGTATTGGAAACATGCCTCTTCTTTATCTAATGCTTTAGTAAACTGCTTCATTAAACCAAGTTTAATGTGCAGTGGGGGAAGAAGGTTTTTAATGGATCGGGCAATGGTTCTTGAAGCACGTTGTAAGTACCTGGATTAAGCGCATTTCTTTTGGGCCATTCTCTCTTCCTGTAATGATTTACGCGATCTCCGCTGTCCCATAAACATAGGAAGCACGGAAACTTTGTAAAACCTTACTGTTGTCCTAATATGATGGATATGATTTATTTTCTCTAGGACATACTTCATATTTTCATAACTTTCTTTTAGTTTCGTGGAATGAGCTGTTGGCATGCTTGCGTATTTATTTCCATTATGCAGCAAAACTGCCTTTAGACTTTGCTTTGAAGAGTCTATGAAGAGTCGCCAGTCACTGGACTTGTAAATATTAGGTTTTAATTCATTAATCAGACTCTTTACATCTGTGCAATAAACTAATGTTTTATCCTCATCTACAGTGAAATATTTTGTAAACTCTTGTTCCCGTTTTCTATAAACAGAAGATTTAGTTCCAGGTTCTACTAATTCCCGCCTTTTAAATTCCGCTGCCATGAATTCTGCAACATCTTTCGAGACGCCAGTATTGCGAAAAAAGTCATTTAAATCTTTTTGGTTAAATGGTTTAGGATTGCATAACATAACAGAATATGGAACATACTTGTCTTTACTTTCATCCATTTCACATTCACTAATCTCCATTAATTCACTTTCACTGTCATCTTCATTTTTTCTTATGACGTCTTTTTCAATATCTTCTTCCATAAAATCTTCTTCTACATTCGTAAGTTCACCAGCATCACAAATAGTTTCCTCTCTTTCAAATCCATTGGATATATGAATATCTGATTTCGTAATGGGTTTTATTGTTGAAGAGACATTAGCGTATTTTATTTTAGATTTATTTCTCCAGTTAAAGCAGCTTGTAATAGTTTTGCAAAAATAGCAGTCATCGCATGACTGTGCTTTCTGCCATATAGTTGGCGTGGTAAATTGTAAAACTTCCTTTCCATTGCTTTTTTTTCATTGATTCAACATCGTTAGACAAGTCATCCACCTGTGAAGAGCTGCGGCGGTATGATGACAACGACTGCGGGCCCGCTTGCTCACCCTGACCAGTCGCCCTGGGTTTCTGAAGTACTGCATCGTGAATATATATCACTTATATCTGCACCCAGGGCACCTCCCCGTGGTGACGGTGGGCAATGGATAAATTTTTTGCTGGTTTTTTTTTCACTTCGGTTTTTTGTATAAATTTTTTGTATATTCTGGCAAAGTTCCTGGAAAAGGGCGTTTCGCCGTCATGGCAGATATAAGTAATATATCTATTACGATGCAGGGCTTCGGAAACCCAGTATCGGCGACTGGTCAGGGTGAGCAAGCGGGCCCGCAGTTGTCGTCATCATACGACCGCAGCTCTTCACAGGTGGATAACTTGGCCAGTGTTGAGTATAATGCCACAAGAAACCCCTCAAGTAACCACGATTGCCTTGGAGAACTAAATCGGTTTTGCTACATATGTGGTAAATTTGAGGTAGCAGAGAACCGCAGACCTATTACGGCTTTAAATAGAAAAATTTTTCTTGACTGCTTCAAAATGCAGATACCTGTTGAAAATACATGGTGGGTTCCTCAAGTGATGTGCTATACTTGTCTAACGATGTTGAATCGATGGAAGAAAAGCAAAGGAAAGAAAGTGTTACAATTTACCACGCCAACTATATGGCAGAAACCAGTCATGCGATGACTGCTATTTTTGCAAAACTATTACAAGTGGCTTCAACTCAAAAAATAAATCTAAAATAAAATATGCTAATGTCTCTTTAATGATAAAACCCATCATGGAATCAGATATTCATACATCCAATGAATTTGAAAGAGAGGAAACTATTTGTGATGCTGGTGAATTTATGAATGTAGAAGAAGATTTTATAAAAAGATATTGAAGAAGACGACATAAGAAAAAATGAAGATGACAGTGAGAGCGAATCAATAGGAATTAGTGAAAGTGAAATGGATGAAAGTGAAGACGAGTATGTTCCACATTCTGTTAAGCCATGGAATCCTAAACCATTTAACCAAAAAGATTTAAACGATTTTATTCGAAATACTGGCGTCTCTAAAGATGTTGCAGAATTCATGGCAGCGGAATTTAAGAGGCGGTAATTAATAGAAACTGGAACTAAATCTTCTGTTTATAGAAAACGGGAACAAGAGTTTACGAAATATTTCACTGTAGATGAGGATAAAACATTAGTTTATTGCATAGATGTAAAGAGTGTGATTAATGAATTAAAACCTAATATTTACAAGTCCAGTGAATGGCGACTCTTCATAGACTCTTCAAAGCAAAGTCTGAAGGCAGTTTTGCTGCATAATGGAAATAAATACGCAAGCATCCCAATAGCTCATTCCACGAAACTAAAAGAAAGTTATGAAAATATGAAGTATGTCCTAGAGAAAATAAAATATGAAGAACACAAGTGGCAAGTTTGCGGAGACTTGAAAATCATATCCATCATACTAGGGCAAAAGTCAGGTTTCACAAAGTTTCCATACTTTCTATGTTTATGGGACAGCAGAGATCGCATAAATCATTACAGGAAGAGAGAATGGCCAAAAAGAAATGCGCTTAATCCAGGTACTTACAACGTGCTTTAAGAACCATTGCTCGATCCATTAAAAATCCTTCTTCCTCCACTGCACATTAAACTTGGTTTATTGAAGCAGTTTACTAAAGCATTAGATAAAGAAGGGGCATGTTTCCAATACTTGTCAGATCATTTTCCAGGTCTCAGTAACGCTAAAATAAAAGCAGGAATTTTTGACGGCCCTCAAATTCGAAGAATGTTTCGAGATCCTAATTTCATCAACACAATGAACGAAACAGAAAAGTTAGCATGGCTCAGTTTTCAAAGTATTGCTGAAAATTTTTTAGGTAATCTGAAAAGTCAGGAATATGAACAAATTGTTTCAGATTTATTCGATAACTACGAACGTTTAGGTTGTTTGATGAGTGTGAAATTACATTTTTTGCACTCACATTTGCAATATTTTCCTGAGAACTTAGGTGACTACAGCGAAGAGCAAGGTGAGCGGTTTCACCAAGACCTAAAAGAAATGGAGAGGAGATATCAAGGCACTTGGGGTGTTAATATGATGGCTGACTACTGCTGGATGTTGAAAAGAGAAACTAATCAAAGTGATAAAAAAAGATCCAGAAATCCTTTACACAGGTCATTTGAGGATAAGAGAATCCGCTATAAGCGAAAAAGAGAGAATTGAATTAGTTTTTTAAAGACGCAAGGTTTAATGGTTGAGGGTTTAAGAGCTGAGGGTTTCAGTTTTCACTTCTTAAGGGTTTTGAGGGACAGTCAAACCATTAGGTTTCAAGGTTGATGTTTTAATGGTTCAGAGTTTAGTGGTTCATCATATAAGGGTTTAAGGGTTGAGGGCTTAAGGGTTCAGATTCTAAGGGTTTAAGGGTTTAAGAGTTCAGGGTTCAACGGTTAAGGGTTAAAGTGTTGTGGGTTCAATGTTTAAGGATTTTTGGGTTGGAGATTAAAGGATTCAGGGTTAAAGGGTTCAGGGTTAAAGGGTTCAGGATATAAAAGTTCAGGTTTAAGGGATTCAGGATTTATGGGGTATGGGTTTAAAGGTTCCAGGTTAAAGCGTTAAGGGTTTTAAGGCTTCGGGTTTCAAGATTATAAATTTAAGGGTTCAGGGTTTAAAGGTTAAAAGGGTAAAAGCTGAATTTTTCGGATTTTTCGATGTTGGGAGTGGTTTTCCGTGATTGAAAAAAAGGAGAGGGAATGTCGTAAATCTCGTTTTGAATTCGAATTCAGTGCCTCAAATTATGTATAGCATTAGATCTGCAGTCATTTTTAGGCAGTTTATACCAATTTGCCCAATGTTAAAAGCGGAATATTCCAGATATTTCGATTAAGGGGTGGTTTTCCACGATTTAAAAAGAACTAAGGGGTGATCGCATAAATCTGCCTTTGGATTCGGATAGGATTGAGCGCATTTCTTGTTGACCATATAAAGGTTCGGAGTTTAGTGGTTCATCGTTCATGGGTTCAGGGTTTAAGGGTTGAGGGCTTAAGGGTTCAGGATCTAAGATTTTAAGGGATCAAGAGTTCAGGGTTCAACGGTTAAGGGTTTAAACGATTGAGGGTTAAAGGGTTGTGGGTTTAATGTTTAAGGATGTTAGGGTTTGGAATTAAAGGATTCAGGGTTAAGGAGTTCAGGATTTAATGGTTCAGGTTTAAGGGATTCAGGATTTATGGGTTCAGGATTTAAGGGTTCAGTTTAAGCGTTGAAGGTTTCACGGTTTAGGGTTTAAGGGTTATAAGTTCAAGGGTTCCGGGTTTGAGAAAGGGTCAAAAGCTGAATTTTTCGAATTTTTCTATGTTAGCGGTGGTTTTCCGTGATTGTAAAAAAAGAGAGAGAATGTCGTAAATCTCGTTTCGAATTCGGATTCAGTGCCTCAAAATATGTATAGCAGTAGATTTGCAGTCATTTTTAGGCAGTTTATACCAATTTGCCCAATGTTAAAAGCGGAATATCCCGGCTTTTTCAATTTAGGGGTGGTTTTCTACGATTTAAAAAGAGCTGAGGGGTGATGGCACAAATCTGCCTTTGGATTCGGATTTAGCGCCTCAAAATGTGTATAGCTCCAGCCTGTAGTCATTTTTAGGCAGTTTATACCAATTTGCCCAACGTTAAAAGCGGAATATTCCGGATTTTTCAATTTAGGCGTGGTTTTCCACGATTTAAAAAGAGCTGAGGGGTGATGGCACAAATCTGCCTTTGGATTCGGATTTAGCACCTCAAAATGTGTATAGCTCCAGATCTGCAGTTATTTTAGGCAGTTTATTCAAATTTTCCTAATGTTAAAAGCGAAATTTTTGGATTTTTCGATTTAGGGGTGGTTTTCCACGATTTAAAAAGAACTGAGGGGTAATGGCACGAATCTGCCTTTGGATTCGGATTCGGCGCCTCAAAATGTGTATAGCTTTAGATCTGCAGCAATTTTTAAGCAGTTTATAAAAATTTTCCCAACGTTAAAAGCGGAATATCCCGGATTTTTTGATTTAGGGGTGTTTTACACGATTTAAAAAAAAAACTGAGGGGTGATGGCGCAATTCTGGCTTCGGATTCGGATTCAGCGCGTCAAAATGCATAAGAGGGGGTATGTCAAGTCTCAGTAACAGACCACATTTTTTTTTTACGTGCCTGTGTAATCAAGCACTAAGAAAAAAATTTTTCTCTATCTGAAAGCAAAAACTCTGCAAAACAAACTGTTCAAATAACATGGTTATGTATCTTGGCCTATTTGAGATTTTGAGCTGCATGCTGTGCAATTGTGTTGACACTATGGTCTTACAGTTTTATAAGTATATAGGTATACAAAAGGGAGTATTAATATATTAATTTGCTGTCAAATTTCGTTGACGAAATGGTCACTTTACTAGAACAGAAGTGCAAAATTGTCACAACTCAAAAGACGATTCCACTGGATTTCAAATTCCAGATATGATTTATATTATTTTTATAATAAATCCCGTATTTAAATTTAATTTTTTTTTCTATAATTCTTATAATAATAAGTCTTAAATAATTTTTTTTGATATTTTAAAACACATGCAAGTAAACGTGTTCCTATATACAGGGTGAGGAAAAAGTATGGAAACCTCTGGAAATTTTGCGATTTTTATAGTAAAAGAAAACAAACAAAGGTCATACCCTAGGTAACTTTCAACGAGGAACTCAACGGTGACCTCTGATTTGACCTTGAACCTCATTTTCAAGGTTATTTCAAGGACAACCGAGTTATTTCATACGACTATTTTTGAGGTAGTTCTCCTGGCCTAATAATGAAAAATTTTAATTCATTTCTGAGTAATAAATGTGCTAAAATTTCAAAAAAGGATTTTTAAAAATACAAAAACAAGATTGAATTTTGTTAGAAAATGAATAAAAAGCAATTTGAAGATCTATCGTTAATTTAGTTTTTAGATTTTTGAAAAAATAAAAAAATTTTTTTAAAAAGGGAGGCAACCCACTTTTTCACCCTAGACAGTTCATCCGGGTCTCATTTTTTTCTCAGTCTTCAACTTTCATTTTAAAAGATAGAAATTCACTAACTTCAAGCAAAAAATATCGTTAAAGTTGTCAAAAACTGGGAAGTCACGTTTTTTTTGGTCAAAAGTCACGTTTTCTCCTCTTTTATGGGCTGTAAAGCTAATTGTTTATTAAAAATACGAAATTATTCCAAAGGCATCTGAAAGAAGTAAAAATTTAAAAATAAAATAGAAGTGCTTGTACAAACGTATTTTTAATTAAAAAATTTTTATCATTTAGATTTTATAATTTTATTTGCTCTTGACATGTACTAATTGTAAGTTGAAACCATATTTTGTTGTTGTCATAGTTTTGTCATTAAATAGACTCTTGAAATAAAAAATTACTTGATCAATAAAAAAGAACAAATACTGTTTTGAGGTTGAACTAATTCGACAAATTCGTCAAATAATTCTTAATTCTTTTTTTTTTTTGTTGGTTATAATAACAATATTACTTTATGTTTTTCCAAAACTTTTATAATGTTTCGTTTGTCCAAAAGAGAGCGAATATCTCTTCTAATGATGAGGGATTGGGGTCATCAGCAAAGGTCGTATACTAATGTTGTTAATCTCTTTAATGCAACATTTCGAAACGGCGATGGTGAAACTCCTTTGTCTAAATCTACAGTTTCAAAGACCTTAAGACGTTTTGAAGAAACGGGGTCTATTAAAAATCGTCCTGTTACTGGAAGACCACAAGCAGCAACAAATGAAGAAAACTCTTTGGATGTTTTACTGTCTTTTGTGGTCCATGAGTCATCTCGATCAGTAGCTTTGCAACACGACATCGATCAAAAATCTGTTCTTAAAATTTTTAAGGTAAACAATTTTCATCCTTACAAAATGAAACTTGTGCAAGAATTCAATGAGGATGATCCTGATCGCCGGGTAGAATTTTGTGAGACGATGATGGAAATGATAACTCAAAATCCAATATTTTTACAAAATATTGTTTTTTCAGACGAAGCAACATTTCAATTAAATGGCGAAGTCAATCGTCATAAATTTAGATATTGGTCCGATACAAATCCTCATTGGATAAGAGAAAGTCACACTCAATATCCTCAAAAATTGAACGTGTGGGCAGGAATGGTAGGTGATACAATAGTAGGTCCCTTTTTTATCGAAGGAAATTTGAACGCTGTAAGTTATGAACAATTTTTGCGAAATCAGATTGTTCCAGCTATCCAGGCCTTAAAAGGAGATGATTTTGAAAACACATGGTTTCAGCAAGATGGTGCTCCAGCTCATTACGGTGTAAATGTCAGACAATACTTGAATGAGACATTTTTTGAAAGATGGATAGGTAGAAGAGGTACAGTAGAGTGGGCTCCAAGATCTCCAGACTTATCACCTTTGGACTATTTTTTGTGGGGGTATTTAAAAGATCCGGTATACAGAAATAATCCACAAAACCTTGAAGAATTAAGTTGTAGAATAGTTCAAGAAATTAATGCCATTCCACGACAGATGATCCGAAATGCAATTGAATTATTTTACAATAGGATTGGATACTGTCAGGAAGCGAATGGAGAACAATTTGAACATCGGCTCTAAATTCATTCACGTGAGAGGCGAGGGGAGCTCACTTTCAAAAAGCACCCCGACGTGAGAAGCGAGGGGAACTCACTTTCAAAAAGCACCCCGAAGGGAACAGATTCCTTCTACGTCCACGTCGTTGTTCCTGGGTACTTCTGTTTGACCTCCTGAGGTTACGATAACCCCATACTTAAATACATATCCGGACGTAAAATTTTCCGTTCTTTTCGATTCCGGCATCAAAAATAGTGGTTTCCATTTGAAAAAATGAGGTTGACCTTGAAATAACCTTGAAAATGAGGTTCAAGGTCAAATCAGGGTCACCGTTGGGTTCCTCGTTACCTAGGGTATGACGTTTGTTTGTGTTCTTTTACTATAAAAATCGCAAAATTTCCAGGGGTTTCCATACTTTTTCCTCACCCTGTATATCAGAAACCTATAGAAAAGGCAAAAAAAAAAAAGGAAAATCAATTTTTTCGTCATTTTGAAGATAGTAAGCTCTTTTAACCATATCATTTTTATTTTTTTTAATTTTTGATCCGAACTAGTTTTTTTAGGTTCAGAATAACATATATAATTGAAAATTTCGATAAAAAAAAGTTGATTTTTTAAAAATTTTTAATTTTGAAATAATCTTTTGCATTTTTTTGAATTTTTTGGGTTTTTGCCATAAAAAAAATACTAATACATAAAAACCTTAAATTGCAACTCTTACGCACATAACTACATAAATTAGGAACAATTTGCACTTTGTCCCATGAAAATCCATCATGCGGTCTCAGAGAAAAGTTACGACAAACTTTTTTTCTTGAAAACGCTATAACTGAGGATAAAATGAGTTTAAGGACCTCTGCCTTGGATCATTTAATTCAAAATAAGTTATATTTACTGATAAGAATTTTTCCATCGGTCTTACAGTCTTACAAATTAAATTAAAATAATTAATATTTATGGCAGTCAGATTGCCCTTGTTTATAATCACCCCCGCAGAATCGGAAATAAAAACTTAATTAAAATCTGGAAAAAACTTTGTTAGCAAAGGACGATCTGACTGCCCACCACCACCACATTGTCCGACGTTTCGAGCCTGCTCCGGCTCCTCCTCAGGGACTGAAATAAAACCCGCGATACACCTCCTTATATACCATGCACCCATACCCCCTTCTTTTCTCTTACCCCACCACCCGCCACATTCCCCTCTCCAACTTGCCATTCTCACTTAAATTAATAAAGAATGATAAATGCTATCTAATTTACTTGACTCTATCATTAAATTTACATTATTCCGATTTCTTAGAATGTGAATACTGTCAAGGCTTTCCCTCTTATATTTATTCTTAATCCCCTGTTCCAAAATATCCACACTCCCAAAATCGAAAGAATGCAAACTATTTAAACAATGTTCTTTCAAACCCGATGTACAACTTGAGCTGCGTAAACTATATTGATGTTCATATATTCTCTTTTTAAAATATCTACCCGTTTGACCAATATAACAACCATTACAATCCCTACAATTAATTTTATAAACAACTCCCGATTTCAAACATTTATCATCCTTGTCTTTACAATTACTAAATAACCTTTCTAAATTAGACTTGCTAGATTTTTGTCTAATATATTGTTCAAGATAGTGGGTAAAACAAATTCATATATTAAAGATAGTTGGAGTTTTTATGGTATAATGAATGATATTATTATTCCGAATGATCATAGGATGGTTTCATTGGATGTACTATCTTTGTTTACAAATATACCTTTAGAGTTGTTGAATGATATTATACAAGATAAATGGTCTGAAATTAAAGTACATACTAGTTTAACAAAAGATGAATTTATAAAGGCACTTAATTTGGTTTTTAAAAACACAATTTTTTCTTTTGATAATAGTCTATATGAACAAAGATATGGTTGTCCAATGGGATCACCTTTGTCACCTGTTATAGCCAATTTAGTAATGGAAAAATTGGAAAGTATTGCTTTGTCTAAGTTGGTTTTTCAGCCAATTATTTTTAAAAGATATGTTGATGACATTTTTGCAGTTGTACCAGAATGTTTTGTGGATGAAATGGTGGATGTGTTTAATTCTATCCATGATAGAATTAAATTCACAAAAGAAGTTGAGAAAGATTATCAATTGAGTTTTTTAGATATTAGAGTCATTAGAGGTAATAATAATAGAGTGAAATTAGATTGGTATAGAAAACCTACATGGTCAGGTAGATTTTTAAATTTTGATTCTCACCACCAATTCGGAAACAAGACAGGTGCGATCAAAGGTGTCATTGACAGAGCGATTAAATTGTCACATGAAGATTTTAGGAAAAAGAATTTAAATTTAGTTAGAGAAACATTTATTAAAAATAGTTATCCCGTAAAATTTATTGATAAAATGATTGATGAGAGAGTGTGGGAAATTTATAATGGTGGATTGAAGCAGCGGGTAGATAATCAAACAAGGAATAGAAATGGAAAGAATGCATATTTTAGTTTACCATATGTTAGAGGTTTGTCGGAAAGGATTAGAAGGGTTTTTAGTAAACATAATATTCAAGTTTTCTTTAGAAATGATAATAATTTAGAAAGTTAATTTAGTAATTGTAAAGACAAGGATGATAAATGTTTGAAATCGGGAGTTGTTTATAAAATTAATTGTAGGGATTGTAATGGTTGTTATATTGGTCAAACGGGTAGATATTTGAAAAAGAGAATATATGAACATCAATATAGTTTACGCAGCTCAAGTTGTACATCGGGTTTGAAAGAACATTGTTTAAATAGTTTGCATTCTTTCGATTTTGGAAGTGTGGATATTTTGGAACAGGGGATTAAGAATAAATATAAGAGGGAAAGCCTTGAAAGTATTCACATTCTAAGAAATCGGAATAATGTAAATTTAATGATAGAGTCAAGTAAATTAGATAGCATTTATCATTCTTTATTAATTTAAGTGAGAATGGCAAGTTGAGAGGGAATGTGGAGGGTGGTGGGGTAAGAGAAAAGAAGGGGGTATGGGTGCATGGTATATAAGGAGGTGTATCGCGGGTTTTATTTCAGTCCCTGAGGAGGAGCTGGAGCAGGCTCGAAACGTCGGACAATGTGGTGGTGGTGGGCAGTCAGATCGTCCTTTGCTAACAAAGTTTTTTCCAGATTTTAATTAAGTTTTTATTTCAGATTCTGCGGGGGTGATTATAAACAAGGGCAATCTGACTGCCATAAATATTAATTATTTTAATTTAATTTGTAAGACTGTAAGACCGATGGAAAAATTCTTATCAGTTGATATTAAATTGCAGTCGACATAAGTAATATTTTTAATGATAAGTTATATTTACAATATATTTTAATTATTTTATAATAATAATAATTTTTATCATTTTTTTAGGTAATTTGGGCCAGAAAGGCCTATAGGTGTAAGACCGCCTTAAGCTGATATAATTTTTAAACGAATCCATAATTTTAAATTCTAGAAAAGGCAAATTCAAGCTTTTTATTACGAGTTTCATACTCATGGTTAAAAGTTTATCAAAGACAATTCTGAGCTGAATTATTGAAGTTCAAAGTGTAGCAGATTTTCTCATGATTTTCTCAAAATTACACTAAAAATGTCGATGACTTAGATTTCTCAGGGAGTCAGACTCTAAAAATATGGCTTTGTTCATATTTCAGTTCCTAAAAACATATCCGAAGGTTTGACCTGAATCCGTGGGCCGGAGTATATATATGCATATCCATCCATATCCACATCCATCCACATCCACATCCATCCATATCCACATCCATCAATATCCACATCCATTCATATCCACATCCATCCATATCTATATCCATCCATATCCATCCAAATCCATATCCATCCAAAAAATTGCTTAATAATAAAAGCTTAACAAAATGAAAAAAAAAATGATCCTCATGCAATTAATTCGGAAAATTGTAGCCCCCGTACAGTTTCTCAATTTCCAAATACTTCTCGTTGGCTCGCTACTAAATCTAAATTATTAGATAATGATGAGTCCCTTTTAGTTGACAAAAGAGGGAATAAGAAATTATCAAGTGATACTCATGATCAATTAAAACGAAAACGACGATAACAGCAGAATTATGCCAGGTTATAAAGATAATAAATGTATAAAAAATGAGGATCGATCGAAAAGCTACATTCAAAAAAGACTTGTTTTATAGAATTTGTGAAAATTATATTTAAAGTATAAAGAAATGGATCCGAGTTCAAAAATTAGTTTCTCTAAATTTGCCGAATGTCATCCGGAGTATTGCGTTTTAGCTGGTGTTAGAGGTACTCATTCAGTCTGTATGTGCGTTTACCATCAAAAGTAAACTCTTGTTAGCTGGTTTAAAAAATTCAGGAGTTCCTTTGATAAAATGAATACGTACAAGGATTGTATGGCTGAAATTGTGTGGCTGTAATAATACAACAAAGTGTTATTTAAATGAGAGCCTAAATTGTCCTGATGTTGAAACACTAAAAAAAGATTTTGAATTATTTTTAGAGAGTTCTGACGTTAATGTATATGAGTTTCAAATATGGCAAACGACTTATAGATCGATATTACAAACTCCAACTGTTTCTAATTCAAAATTTATTGACATCTTTCCTCCTTTACATAAACTCAAAACTCATTCCTTTATTTCGAAACAACAATCTTCTTATTTTCAAACCTTGAGGGAATCCTAAGGTGAATTCTTAATTTCTTTAGATTTTTCAGAAAACTATGCCTTTTTATTACCCAAGATGCGGCCCAATCATTTCAATACAACAATAATCAACGTAGTTTGGCAACCGTCCTCGTTTATTATAATGGATCAGACTTAAAAATCGAACACAAAAGCATAGTACTTTTTTCAGACAATTTATGTCATGATGTCGTAACAGTTTATCTCATCTAAAAAAGTATAATTAATTATCTGAAAAATTCTTTTGATTTCGTGAAAAAGTTATTTTACCGATGGGGCTGCTCAACATTTACTAATAAGTACAACTTCCTGAATTTGATTCATGATTATCAAGAATTTTCTGTTGAAGCAGAGTCGCACTTTCATGCGACCGCGCAGGGAAAAAAATGCATGCTTCTGTGAAAAGAGACGCCATACGAGCAAGTTTTCATAAGTTATCTGATAATTTCATTTTAACAGCGCAAAATCTTTGATTGGGCGACTAAGTACATTAAAAATATTGTTTGATTTTTTTTATCAAAAAAAAAAATATTTAGAAACTAAAATTAAAACAAAGATTGGAATCAACAAAAATAGTGCCTGGAACTGTGTCACTCCATTGCGTTAAATTGCTACCAGACATTAAAGGGTAGAGTTCATACGACTTTCAGCATCAGAAACTTCCAAATTATAGCCACCTGTCAAACCAGTAAAAGAATCTAAAGTTCAGAAGAAAAACACAAGTATCAAGAAAAGACCTCTCCAAATAAATTTAGATAAAAATACAAAAATTAAGTAATAAACAAAAAATTAACATGATTTAAAATTTAAGTATGTGAACTTTTATAAAATATACTGTATAGAAAATTGATTATATGATATATTATAAGTATAAACAACGAAATAGAGCAATACATCACTAACATCGCGTTTCAGCGCAGCGCGGAGAGCGCGACCGGCCGCACGCCACTGTCTTTTCAATTTTATTACTTATGAAGCCTCATTTCTCTGACTTGAAACTTAAGGGGGTTTCGTAACTTAAGAATTGTACTTTCGAATGGTAACATTCATTTTGCAAAAAAAAATGGCATACATTGAGAAAAATCGCTCCGAAATTTCAACTTAAATTTACGACCAGAAGAAAGCGTTTCGAAGAAAAAACAATAGCACCATTGGAAAGAGGAGGAAAAAATCTATCGATATATGTATTTTGTTTTTTTCCGAGAGACTCATTGAATGATTATGAGCGAGTTGAACAGAGACGCTCCCATATAAAGTTATGGAGCAAAATATCTAATCGTTCTAAAGTTAGAATTAATTGAAAATTAGAAATTTTTTAATTTTTTCATAAATCTTCAATTTTTATGATTTTTTAAATCAAAAACTTGAAACTCTTTGTATAGCACATGTTACGAATGAGGGGGTATCTTTTAGTTCCCGCCCACTCTGCGTTACACATCAGGGTGGGGTTGATTTTACGTGAAATAAGAAGTCAGAAGGCGAGAAGTATAAGTAAACTATGGTATTTATTAGATATTCAATTGCGCTAGAGAGAGGTCCTAATCGTGTATGAGTGTATGTGCGCAGCGCGGATGAATCGTCGTGATCGTGGCTTCGTAGCTTCTTCGTGGATTGATGGCTGGCAACTCCGTCGTCGTCCTATCTCGTTCTGGAGTCGTCGTGTTATCTGGACCTCTCTCATAGATTCCCCGTGGCTAGAAAAACCGTGATGCCGGTTGCGTCGCTTTTTATATCCTCGATGCAGTGTCTACCGCTTTCCTAATTAATCATACGTGGGGATCGGCTGCACGTGGATCTTCGTTCTTGCACTGATGCCGATCTCGCAGTTTTCGACCGCTCGACTGATTTGACCGACTCCGGTTTCCTCGCGCTATGGTCGCGATGCAGTACCGAATGTTCTCGACGCTTCGAACGCTGAATTGCGGCTTTTATTTGTATGACCAAACTGCGTGTGGAATACTTCCACACGTAACACACATTAAATGCAAATAAGTTTCTAAATTATCAATAGAATTACGTAGAATTTTTACAAATTGATCAACCAAATTTATGTATTTTGATAGTTGAATAAAAATCCTCCACTTTATGTAAAAAGCCGACTCGACACAACCCTTTTTTGTAGTAAAGACCAAAAAGTATTTTTAATCTATTATGTTTAAGAAATAATTTTGTTTTTGATGTTTAAAGGTCACAGAAAAAAGCTATGGACTTTTTAAAGAGTGAAAAAGAGTAAAAAAACACATTTTTAGGTAATTTTTTGGCATATCTAATATGATGATTATAGTAATATTACAGCTAATGTCATTTAACAAAATTTTATAGGTTAGACTGTTACTTTTTCGATAAAATATCTACTATGCAATAGAATTCCATCCCAGAAAGTATTGCATTGAAATGATGTTATGACATATCATATTCGATGTCAAAAACTATTACGCCTGTCAAATACTTTTGCTCATGCTACTTGTACGCTCATAGTGTTTCTTTCAACATTATTTACAGTATATTAATAACTACTGAAAATAGTTTTACTATACAAAAGTAATAAATATGTTTAATATTCAATATTATAATATTGTAATAATGACGAGCGGATCTTCTATATATACAAGATTGTAACGCTCACTTTTGAGCATTCCAATTAGTTAACCCATTAACGCCGAAGCGACTATTTTAGGACACTCGAAGAAAAAAACATTTTCTCGGCTACATAGACGATGAGAATAATACCCTATAGGTAAAATGAGCTGTTCTTCCGAATCCCGGTCTTAGTTTTTAGCTATCACCCCTCGTAAGGGGTGAAAATGGGGTGTGAATTGAAGAAAAAGTAAAAAAAAAAAATTTGCGGGACAAACGATAGAAAAAATCTTTTCCATAGCTCAGAAATGGTTTGTTTTTACTTATTATGATACAAAATTAACAACCCTTATTTGTAGTGCAAAGTGGTGAAATTTCCAACCCCTAGCAGGGGGTGGAAATAGGGTATTTTTCTGATAAACGTAAGAAAATTTTTATTATTTCATAAATATTAATTATTTTAATTTAATTTGTAAGACTGGAAGACCAATGGAAAGATTCTTATCAGTTGATAGTAATTTGCAGTCGACATAAGTAATATTTTTAATGAAGAAAATTTTTTTTATTTTTTTATTATGTGGCTAAAAAGGGATACCTTAGATCTTATAATGTCAAAAAAAATGTATCAAACCCCTTAAAAATCAAAAAACAACCCTTTTATGTGGATGGAAAAACAAAATTTTGTGGAAAAAAAATTTCTTCACACTTGCAAAGCACTATTCAGTCAGAAATTTTATTTTCAAACAAAGTTACATAATAAAAATAATCTTAGCCCTTTTCCACCCCTGCAAAAGGGGGTGACATATGAAGAGGGTGGTTTTTCAAAAAAAATTTAGTTTATCTTGCAATTGTTGCGTAGTCTCGCTTCTTTTGAGAAAAACCACTTGGTGAGGGGTAAAAACAGTGTCATTTCCAATATACGAAAACAAATTTCGGAAAATTTTTTTTTCAAACATAGTATGGATTATATTATATAAAAACAAAAAACTGTGAAATATTTTAGTTTTTTTTTTCAATATTTTCACTATTTTTTAGTTTTCATTAGTTTTTATTATTTTTTTAAATTTTTAAATTTTTTACTTTTTATTTAAAAAATTTTTTTTTTCGTTTATAATCTATTTATAATTTTATATATTATTGATACTAGATAGTAACGTTTTTAAATACTTTGGTGATATTCTGCCTCGAAACATTTTTTACAAATATATTTTGAACAAATAGTACAGAATCTTTTTATGCGAACATTACATTCTTCATTTGAATATTTTCATTTTTGTATTTTATTTTCATATATGTGTGATTCATGTAATTTATGAAAACATTCATTGCAAAAATGTTTTTTGCAATGAAAACAATAAGTGACTACTCGTTTTTTACATGAATCGCACTGCCTTTGTAAATCTATGCGTAAAAGCTTGTGTTCTGAAATTTTTCTTTTTGACCTTTACCTAAATAATAATCAGCGAGCATCTTCACATCATATGTACTTACCTTACATTATTTATACTTTACGCATATATTGTGTAAAACAGTGGTATTCGATATCGCAGGCTTTATTATTCTCAAAAACACTAAGAATGTCCAGTTTTTACTGCGAAAATGTATTTTAGCATCACTACAGTGTTGGTCATGGAGGTCTACCCCACCCATGCTATGGTTGTACATTTCAAAAACATAAGGAAATGGTATGGAAATTTTTTTTTTCTCTTTTTTATTATACCTATCCATTCCAGCCAAAGGTGTGATACCAGCAGCAGAACTTAATAGAAACTACCTTTGAATCATTGACTGATACTAATTGGGGGGAGAGAGAGAGAGAGAGAGAGAGAGAGAGAGAGAGAGAGAGAGAGAGAGAGAGAGAGAGAGAGAGAGAGAGAGAGAGAGAGAGAGAGAGAGAGAGAGAGAGAGAGAGAGAGAGAGAGAGAGAGAGAGAGAGAGAGAGAGAGAGAGAGAGAGAGAGAGAGAGAGAGAGAGAGAGAGAGAGAGAGAGAGAGAGAGAGAGAGAGAGAGAGAGAGAGAGAGAGAGAGAGAGAGAGAGAGAGAGAGAGAGAGAGAGAGAGAGAGAGAGAGAGAGAGAGAGAGAGAGAGAGAGAGAGAGAGAGAGATTCGTCTTTTTATTGGCACCTTAGGGTAAGATTCCGTCTGGTGTTTAGATGAAAAGTACAAGTTGTTGAAAAATATAAGTATACAAAACAAAAATTAGTACAGCTCAAAAAATAGTCGCAGATGACGGTTAATTGACGCAGATAACAAGTCAGTGTAGGCGCAGATAGCAATAGTGAATAAAGGGTAAGCGCAGGTAACAAAGAATAAAGAATGGGCGCAGGTAATAAAGAATAAAGAATGGGCGCAGGTAACAATAAATGGAAGTAAACGCGGTAGTCATGAGTAATAAAGAATAAAATACAGGTAACAAAAAATAAAGAATAGTGAGCACAAGACGCAGATAACAGTATATGATAAGCAGAAAAAAGCAATAAAGAATAAAACGCAGGTAACAGAAAAATAAGTAAGGTAAAATGACGTGGGGGCCATGTGAGTGAAATCGCATGGATCAGGAACAAAGGGTGGGGACGCTATGGGTGGAACATGGGTGAACAAGGACTCGTTGGTACTAACGGCAGGCACACGGGGCAGTTTTCAATAGCAGCATAGGGTGGGGCAGGCGGGTTTAATGACGGTCAGGACGAGGGCTTAGGAAATGCATCGAGATCCACTTCGCTGTAGATCGGGATGAGTGGGCCGTTTCTCATTGGCCGCATGAACACGGTCAAGTTCTTTACGATAGGTCGTTTCTAGTCGAGCTGTTTGAAGATCGATGTTGCCCTCCTCAAGAGTTATGTACTGGATCGGGCCACAGAACGTTAACTGAAAGCTTTGCGTTCCCACAGGTCCCGAAGATAGAATGCAAACCAGATTCCACAATCTCAGGGTCCTTCTGAGGATATCATCTCGAGTTAATGGGCAGGCGAGCGTGAAGACGAGCGCCCGCGTCTGCTGGGGCTGCTGGATTGGTGGGTCGGGGGCGGCAGATGCCGCCTGCTCACCTAGCTCGGCTCGGGCTGACGGGTTCCAGGTGCGCCATCCGACAAGCGGCACGTGTTGCTGGAGCTTGAGAGCTGTCAGGAGCGTGGCTGCAAGCTGGAGGGGCACAGTCGAGGTAATTCCCCTCACCACTACCCCACACGGATCCTCTAGCACGCTGTGCTTCAGCATCTCCTGGTTACTGGTAGAGACCCACGCGATCTCAGCCCGAACTACAGCCAGGTCGGCATCGTTTCGGGCACTTAGGGCCTGCTGGCTCTGCTCGACAGCGTCAACGCGAGACGCGAGGCTATTCAGAACGAGCGTATTCTCGGTTAGGGCTCGCGTGTTTGCCGCCAGAGCAGAGGCAAGGGTGTTGTGAGAGTTGCTCAGTAGCTCGTACAAGCACTGCATTAAGGTGGAGCGTGTTTCAGTGCAGCTCTCATTCCCCCATCGGCGTCGAGCTGGTCGCTCAGAGTAGCAGCCGCGCTCTGTAGATCCATTTCGCGCATGTCAGAGAGTATGGACGATAGCAAGGCAGGGGTAGCGCTTGAGCAGTGCGCCTTTGGCAGAGGCACGACGGACGGGTTGGGTGTAGAGGCGCGCCTCTTAGCAGAGTGCTAGCTGGCGATGGAGGTGGCCGAGTGGGTCGGCTCGCTGGACGCTGGCGATGACGGCTGTGGAGGAGCGACGTTGGACGAGACTGCTGAGACACTACTTATGAGATTGATGGTGATGGTTCTAGCAGCTGATGAGATGGGGGTGCAGGTATTGCAGCGCTGCAATGAGCCGGTTGCAGGCAGACAAGCTGTATAGAAGCAGCGCTGGCAAGCCACGCAGGTGGTGGTAGGCGGATCGTTGCGCACTACACGCTCGTTGCAGCTCGGACACTGCCGCGCGGACATGCGAGCACTCGTAGTGAAGCGCACCGGAGCCGAATTGCACGGGAAGAAGGAGTCCAAGCAGGTCTTCGCTCTAGAGGTAACTCGGTGAACGCTTCGGATCGGCAAGTGGCAGTCGGTAAGGCAGGTCGCTGGTAACGCAGGCGGCGCTAACTCGGGGGCATGAAATATAAAAAAAAAATAAATATGCACTGCCGAAAAACGCTGACCCACGCAAAAAATAGATGGAATGCTGGCTGCTACAGCAGCTGAAGAGAGGTACAGGCGAGGCAGCAAGCAGCAATGCGCGCTCTTCATAGGCGACACTGGACGAGTAGTTGGCAGGAGCGGCGGGGCGAGAGACGAGCCGTGAGGACAGTGACTCACCAATTTGGTAAAAAGCCGAACAAACTCAGCGCCAGCCTGCGCGATCGGCAGCTACAAGCAGGTTACTGCAGGCAAGCAACGGCCGGGGTCGCGGCGATAGATGGCAGACAGTGCAAAAGATGATGGATTCAGTGCCGGCCGGTGACGTTTGAGGTTAGAACTCCTGATTGTTGCGGAAAAGTGACTCCAGGCTCATAAAAAGGCAACAGGAGTGTGCGATTTTTTGGCAGGACGCTTATGAGCCAGCAGGGCTGCTCCTCTGCAAAAATCAACTCCGAGGACTGAAATGGCTATCAGTAAGGAGCCGAAAACTAGCGGAGTGAGGTAGCAGACGTGCACGTACTCACCAAGAGAGAGAAAGAGAAAAAAGAGAGAGAGAGAAAGAGAGAGAGAGAGAGAGAGAGAGAGAGAGCAATAACGAGTGGTAGCGTTCGCTCTGTGGGACTTGAGGGTGCATACGGTCGCAGGCGTGCACAGCTCGGTCACTCCATTGTGGACCGCATGACGCGCAAATTACTGCCAAGTATCGTACCGTATTGCATACGCGCAGTGTTTGGTAATCGCTCTGCTTCAAAATCGTAATCGCCACCCTCTACGGCCGTGGCTCAGCTGCCATCTGGCGAGAGCCGCCGCCGAAGCGTGCAGCCTGCGCTGCGCCTGGCCGCTATCGCACCTGACAACGTCACACTAGCCGCACAGCCTGACATAGCCACCGCAATACCGTCGGCTTGTTTCCAGCCTTGTACTCGCCCCAGCTTGGCGAGCTGGTAAGCCATTATAGGCAGTGGCCACTGCATACTTTCGGCTCTCTCTGACGCAGTGCGCTCCGACTAAAGTCATCACCTAGAGCCGGGGGAAAACTTTTGTATTTGTTGAGGTGTGGTAATATTAATAAGGAGAGACACTTTTATATATAAAGAATGACTGGTTTATTCAGTTTCAGTATAAAGGTAATCCGAGCGCTTCATAGCGACTCGCGCAAGGTGCTTTCCGCTCAGCGTGCGGCAGTAGAGAGACAGAGCAGCGTATCGTTCGCTGCCTCTCGACTTAGACTTAATGCTTGCTCACGCACACACTCTAGGAAGGGGAGAGGTACATGTTTACACTCGGACCCATACGACATTGCGCGCTCTCGATACAGTCGCGCGCTCACACATACCTATTGTATATATATATATTCATGCGTACAGTAGATGTATACTATTTTCAACAGGCCTCCTTACATATATATTGTACACTTTCAATTTATTACATGATATTCAATAGTTCTCTGAACTTTGCAAATTTATCTTTACACATCGCTTTTGTAAAGATATCCGCAACATTATCATTCGAATCAATTTTAATTATTCAATTTCTTTTTCTTTCACGCTTTCATGAACATAGTGATAATGTATTTCTATGTGCTTCGAATTCTTAGTCAGGTTTCCATAATTCGCTATATTTATCGCGCCTGTGTTATCCTCAAATATCTTTACAGGATCAATCAATTTTACATTAAAGTTTTTCATTAACTCTAGTACAAACTTTACTTCACTAACTGCCTCAGATAAGGCTACATATTCTGCATGAGTTGAGGCCTTTGTTACCGTTCTTTGTTTTCGTGATTTCCAATCAATTACATTTCCAAATACTTTAATAACATATCCAGATGTGGATTTTCTGTCAACATTATCACCAGCCCAATCTGCGTCCACATAACACTCTATAGTTTCGCAATTTACATTTCTTTTATAGTTCAACTTTAAATCTTTAGTTAAATACAAGTATTTCAAGATTCATAACGCATATTTCCAATGAGTCTCGTTATAACTATTTTGATATCTACTCAGATAATTAACACTATAACTTATATCGGGCCTTGTACTTGAGCTTATATATAATAATGCACCTATCAAATTTCTATATTTAATATCTGACTCGCTTATTTCAGCCTTTTCAATTTTTAAATTCGTCTCCATAGGAGTGCTATATAATTTACTATTCTGCAATTGATATTTATTCGCTAATGACTCTATATACTTAGTCTGACTTAATTTCATATCACAATTTCGATAATCATACTCTACATTAATACCAAGGTATTCTTTAATTTCTCCTAGGTCTTTCATCTTAAATTTTCCTGATAAGACTCTTTTTAAATTCTTAATTTTCTTTTTACTCTTACTACAAATTAACAAGTCATCGACATATATTAATAAGTAAATTTGATCTATACCTTCACCTTGAGTATATAAACAATAATCTACGTTACTCCTTTTAAATTTTATCTTTGTCAAATATTCATCCAAACATTCATACCATGCCCTTGGACTTTCTCGTAGTCCGTACAATGCTTTACGTAATTTACAAACCCTGTTTGTTCCATCGCTATAACCTTTCGGTTGACCGACATATACCTCCGAGCTTACTTCACCATTTAAAAATGCTGTGACTACATCCATCTGTTCTATAATTAGGCCATTCTGGCAACAAAAGGAAAACAAAAATTTTAAAGTTTGCATTTTAGCAACTGGAGCGTATATGTCGTCAATAACATTTGTCTGTTGAAATCCTCTTACAACTAATCTCGCTTTATACGTATCATCAGATTTCTTACTATAAACCCATTTTACATCTATTACCTTTTCATTTGGTATCCTTTCAACTAGTTCCCATGTTTTATTTTCATTTAAACTTTTTATTTCTTTATCCATAGCTTTTATCCAGCTCTCACTATCATTACTACAAATGTATATGGAGTATCTACCCTGCAGTAATTTACATAAATATTATTCGAAATATTTTCTGGATATCTTATTGGGCTTTTTCTATCACGTGTAGATTTACGTGGGACTTTTAATAGTTCTATATTTTTCTTATTTGTTACTTTTTGTTCCTGTTCATTATTCTCAACCGCGCTTTCAAAAACATTATCATCGCTTAAATCGTCATCCCGATCATTTTGATCTCCTCTAAGTGACTCGAGAGTCGAAGTAGAAGGAGATGGATATTTTGACTCTACCTCATCAAGCCCTATACATTTTACGTTTTGCTCAACAATATCTACGTGTCTTGCAACTATGATTTTATTATTTAATAGGACTCTATAGCCTACCTCACTATATCCTAATAAAATTCCCATATCTGCCTTTCTATCCCATTTAGAAATTCTCTTTTGTTCCGGTTTCCTTACAAAACCCTACTCCCGTAAAGACGTAAATGTCTGACATCCGGCCGTCTATTAAAAAATATTTCGTACGGAGTTTTCCTCTCTATCGTGTTAGTCAACGTTCGATTTTTCAAATATGTTGCCGCACATATTATTTCAGGCCAATATCTTTTGTGTACTTGTGCTTCTGTTAGTAAACATCGCGCCATACCCATTATCGTTCTATTAAACCGTTCCGCGGTTCCGTTTAACTCGTGTACATATGCCGGGCAATTGTTCAAAATTATACCTTTTTCTTTGGCGAATTTATAAATGCAACTATTCAAATATTCTTTCCCGTTATCACATCTTAATATTTTTACTCGTTTTCCCGTTAAATTTTCACTTTCGTTAACAAATTGGACTAGACAGTTAATTACTTCATCTTTAGATTTTATGCAATAAACTTTGGCAATTTTGCTATAATCGTCTATAAACGAAACAAAGTATTTTTCTCCTTTGAATCCGGTCGTTTTGAAAGGGCCGCATACATCGGTATGGACAATTTCTAAAAGTTTACTTGCCCTTATTCTATTATTTTTAAACGGTACATTATTCATCTTATTCTCTATACACGTTTTACATTTCATAAATTCCGTTTCAAGTGTTTCTGGAATTCCCGATAGCAACTGCTGTTTACATATTGTACCTAAATACTTAAAATTTATGTGTCCTAGCATTCTATGCCATTTCTCCTTCAGAGTCATATTTCTATTGTTACATTCGACTGTGTTCACAAAATTTTCTCTATGTTTCAAGGTACTATTTATTCTATAAGTTTGATTTTCTGTGTACGCTACTGCTATCAATTTATTATTTTTATCTATTATCTTTGCTACATCTCCTTTCGATATAATCGTATTGTTATCTGTTAATTTTCCAAAACTTATTAAATTCATATTCATTTTTTCGGCATAAAAAACATTACTCATATTCACTTCATTCTTTTTACCAAACGCGTTAAAATAGCTAACTACGTTTCCAATTTTCGTTGCTTTTATATATCGATTATCCCCTAAGTAGATATTTACCGGTTCTTTAAGGTCTATAAATTTATCAAAATACTCAACGTTATTTATTATGGGATTTGTACAGCCGCTGTCCAACAACCACTGTATATCATTATCTAGCCTACCTTGACTATGTTTACTCTACGCCGCATGCGCCGTAGCTATCGTACCTTCGCCGCTCTGCTCGCTCGTGCTGGCTCCTTGCTGGCGGAAGTTTTCGCGCCCCCTGCCGTAGTTGCCTCTTCCTGCCTTGCCTGGGCCGCGGCCACGTGTTGAGCCTCGCCATGTTGTGCCGCTTTGTCCTGCTTGTCCTCCATTTTGACATTCTCGTGCGAAATGCCCTGTTCTGCCACACTTGAAGTAGCTTCCTTTCTGGTCTATTTTTGCAGCGAATACATTTGAACTTTGTTCGCTATGCTCGCTATTATTTTTCATTTCAGCTATCTGTATTTTATTTTTCACATACGATGCTGTTTGATCCTCTTCTTTCAACGTGTCTATTAAATCGCCAATGTAACTGTATTGGCTCGGCAACGTGTTCAACATGTAATTCAATTTTTCTTTTTCACTTATTTTTGCACCTGCGCTTTTTAACTCATTCACTGATTTTTCAAATTCACTGAAAAATGTTGCTGTATCACTGTACTTTTCTAGTCTCAATTTTTCCAATTTATTCCTGCACACAATCTGTAGTGCTGTAGACTCCTTTAGGTACATATCGTCCAGTTTCTTTATTATTTTATACGCCGTATCTTCTTCACACACAAACTCCAATTGTTTGTTGGAAATGGCACTGTAAATCAAATTGATGGCCTTCAAGTCATTTTCTTCCCAGTCATCTTTGTCTGCCGCAACTCTTGCTCTGGTTATTACTGTGTCACACTTTTTCATCTTCAAGTACATCGTAATTCTTTTCTTCCACATACTGTAGTCTTCTCCATCAAACACCGGTATCGTGATATCTTTTCTCTCCATTTTGTTTTCGTTCTCGAACGTTCCTTCGTGTTCGGAATTTACTTCTTGCTTAAGCTCTGTGGTCGTATCTTCTTCAAGTGATTCGAGCTTTCCTTCGTGCTGCGAATCGTCTTCTTGCTCAACTGTTAACTTTGATTCTTCTTTCATATATGTTTCTCACGGTGTTCACATATGCGGCACTTTTATTATCTCTACGCGACTCGAGAGTCGACGTAGAAGATAAGAGAATTTTTTACTTACCAATCAGGCAAAACCACGGACCTCTGCTACCATGTTGAGGTGTGGTAATATTAATAAGGAGAGACACTTTTATATATAAAGAATGACTGGTTTATTCAGTTTCAGTATAAAGGTAATCCAAGCGCTTCATAGCGACTCGCGCAAGGTGCTTTCCGCTCAGCGTGCGGCAGTAGAGAGACAGAGCAGCGTATCGTTCGCTGCCTCTCGACTTAGACTTAATGCTTGCTCATGCACACACTCTAGGAAGGGGAGAGGTACATGTTTACACTCGGACCCATACGACATTGCGCGCTCTCGATACAGTCGCGCGCTCACACATACCTACTGTATATATATATTCATGCGTACAATATAGATGTATACTATTTTCAACAGTATTTGCACCTTGTCGCTAACTCCCGTATTAAAACCGCATCGAACTCGTATAACGTCCATACCGAAACTCTTCCTCGCAAGCTCGCGCTTGAATCCGCATCTAGTATCGTGCCCAAACGAAACAGCTTAGTCAATGCGTCGCGTTGGTTAATAAATTATTGGTCAGGAGAATCAATCATACGATCACCAAAAGCAAACAATCGCACTTCGCAGGGCGAATTATTATTATCGATTCGCCCGGGTTCTGTTGTTTGGTATATATAAAGTTGTTGGTATTTCTTACAGGATTCCAATACTCCCGACTGAATATTTATGTGTGCGTCGCCTGATCGCGTTAATGTGAAGAATGATGATTCTGGCTAGATGTAGGCAAAGGTTGCAAAGTTACTATGTAACCATTGATGTATGGGTACTGGTGATGTCTTGAAAAGGACGTATTTATTGAAACCGATCAAGGGTACTATAATGCAGTATATCAGCCGGGAATTGTGCAGAAATATGGATATGTCCGACAACCTGATCAAATGAGCTATGGTTCCGTTGCTGCTTGACATTGGAAAAGCGGTATCAGACACGCTTCGTGTAACTAAATCAGCTGTCTCCTGTATTTGGCGTGGGTTGATAAAGGGTGGGTGAATCGCCACTTGGGATACGAATAATATCGCATCAGTGAGTATTTGTACGTCGATTTCGTATTGGAACATCTGTTCCTCGAGTATCTGAACCGCATTTGCTACTGCGCCCTTGCCTATTTCTTCTGTCTGCTGACTTTTTAGAGCTAATATTTATTTTTCCATCTCCAAGGATTTTTTGTTCATCACCCCGAATTCCTTGTAGGCGATTTTCGTTTGGTTAACAAGTAATTTCGCCAACCTTAACGTTCTTGTTTCCGCGTGAGAGATCAAGCCCTTCATCTCTTCTTTATCGGCCTCATCTAGAGTGTAATAATTCTAACGTCCTCTCTACGTTCTGGTTGCCATTTAACAGTTGTTTGAAATGACATTGTGTTGCTGCTGAGGGACTTCACTGCTTGTTTTAAAGTAACGGGTTATCGTTCGCCAGTTAGCTAGCAATCTCTCTCCCTGGCCTGCAAAAGGTTCCAGATCAATTTGCTAGATTATTTTCCAAGATATACTTGACGTGGCTAGAGGTCCAACTTTTACAAGCAATACTCCTGGGCTATTTCCAATAGGGTGTAAGGATGCGCTATGGTGGCCATGGCTGCTTATGCACCTGTAACCAATATCCCTTGGGTTATCTATCTGGCTCATGTTTTCAAGATACATGGGAAACATTTTATATATGTCTTTTTTCTTATCCCAACTTATATATTCCTCACTAACTTTTGTTCGCTTCTTGGCCCTCCTTAGATTATCAATCTTATCACAAAATCATTGTAACGAGCTATCATTTTACGGCTCTATTGTGTTCATTGATCCGTAGATTCATTTTTCTTTTGCTCATGCCAAGATATATTGCTAAACAGTCATGGAAATCTATTTTGTAAACAATACCACTCGTGTTAAGCTTATAGAGGCGGTCTTTCCCTAAGGTAAGCATAGAGGTGGCGAAATCGAGTTGGTAAATATAGTGAATCTGCATCTGCAGAATCTATACTGGCATACTCTGTTACTGATCGACTTATTTTAGATATTATTTGTTCATTCAATTTTATAACATCAGTATTTTTTGGCGCTAAAATTATACTTTCGTAAAAATCAGGATTCTTTATATCAATTTCTTCTCCAAAAACTTCTTCAACAATATCTCCTTTAAACAAAATTTCTGTTGGAATTGTTTTAACTTCATTTTTAATTTCAAATTGATTTTCAAAACAGCCAGCTTCTATAGCCAAAGGCCAGTTCTTAAATTCATTCTTAAATTCAATGCCTGTTCAAGCCGCCGTTAAATAATTAATTTATTAAATTTTAAATAACTAATTGAATTAATATTAAGTAAATAACTTTTGTCACTTCCTTGTGGCCCATCTACAAAGATACATTTATCGTCACATTCATCATTTAATGAATTAATATAAATTGAAATATTATTCTTCGAGCAACTGTTAACGAATTTAGTATTTCGTCTAAATTGAACTTATCACAATATATATATAAACATCTTACTATACTATAGTTGTAAGCTGAATTGAGTCGTTAACCCTCCACGTCCCTCCACGTCCCTCCGCGTCCCTCCGCGTCCCACCGTGTCCCTCCGCGTCCCTCCGCAAAGTGCCCTCCACAAAATAACGTAAAATTCACTGTTTTTTTGCGTTCTTTGGGGTCTGCATTATCCCTCCGCATGTCCCTCCACGTCCCTCCACGTCCCTCCGCGACCCAACACGTCCCTCCGCGTGCCTCCGCGTCCCTCCACGTCCTACGCAAAAACGGTCTTGTCCCTCCGCATCCCTCCGCATCCCGCCGCATTGTCCCTTTGCATTGTCCCTCTAATGACAACAATCTGTGATGCAGAATACACTTCCGCCGACAACTTTTGCATCGCTCCATTGTCAGTTCTTCACCTCGATACACAAATAACAGGCTGCTTTCTGAAAACAAACTATGCCACCCTCCTGCCATCAGCGCAAGAAGCGCGTTCGCGCATTTATTATAATGCGCGCCTTTTCTCCGCAATTAAGGAGACCAATTAATTATAGAGCAACTTTTTGAAAGGAAACTTCTTAATTATTCAAATCAAGGATAACGCCAAACGCACGCGAGCGCAGCGCGGCGTATGCGCATTCATTTGACAGTTCAATTACAAGTTGAACGCTGTCCGTATTTTTTCTTCCCAAAGAAAAGTGTAGCAACTGCAAACAGAGCATGAGAAAACGGCGAGAGACGGTTGAGTGCCTTCGTTAGTTCTTTCTCTCCCCTCTCTCTATCACTGTTTTCTTCTCTCTCTTTCTCTTATACACATATAGTGTAGGAGAGGCGTTGCCGAGCTCATCCTCGAACATCTCGCGTCATCATCCTTTCCTCCGTTAAAAGTAAATAAACAGAAATGTAGTAAAAATAAAAATTTAGAGTATGAATCATATTTTGGTAATATGAGTTATGTTTGTAAATTTTGTTCGGCAGTATATTGGAAAGAAGAAAATAATAAATCAATTTGTTGTAGTAAGGGTAAAATAATTTTGTCTCCGCTAAGTATATATAATAAAACACTAAAGAATCTATTATTATACGATAATAATTTTCGAACTTTAATCAGATATTATAATAACTTATTTTGCTTTGCTACATTTAGTGCAAACGTAAAATACGATAAGAAAAAAGCTATTTATAATTTAAAAAATCAAAGACAAGTTTGTCATATAACGCCAAATACTTTATTACCAAAAAAAATGCAGAACCTTCGTGTGGTCAATTATATATATATATATATATATATATATATATATATATATATATATATATATATATATATATATATATATATATATATATATATATATATATATATATATATATATATATATATATATATATATATATATATATATATATATATATATATATATATATATATATATATATATATATATATATATATATATATATATATATATATATATATATATATATATATATATATATATATATATATATATATATATATATATATATATATATATATATATATATATATATATATATATATATATATATATATATATATATATATATATATATATATATATACATACATACATACATACATACATACATACATACATACATACATACATACATACATACATACATACATACATACATACATACATACATATATATATATATATATATATATATATATATATATATGTATATATATATTTATATATATACATACATATATATATATATATATATATATATATATATATATATATATATATATAACAATACTGCAATTGAAAGGAAAATAAAGAGTCATAAAGATTTAACTCAAGAACATTTAAAATTATTGACTGAAATTTTAAACAGTAATCCTTATGCTAAACAGTATAAATATTTACACGAAATAACTAATACAGAGAAACTTTCAAATTATAAATTATATTTTGTTCGTAAGAATAATAATGAAAAATATAATTATGCCAAACCATTAACGCCGGAATGGGCAGCTATAATTATTTCCAAACCAGGAATCCCTCATAATTATGATCTATGCGTTTATCCGAAAAATAGTTCTAATGAAAAAGAATACACATATTTAAGTAAATTATCACATCATGTTGACCCAATGGTATTTCCATTATTTTTTCCTTCAGGAGATTTAGGCTGGAGTATTGGTTATACTAAAAAAACCATATGATTCAAAAGAAAACCTTCTAACAATATTACGGCACTATTCTTATAGATTAGCTTACAGACCAAATTCAGAAAATTTCAATCCACATTTATTTGGAGAGAGACTAACCCAACAATTCTTTTTACATGCCTATATTATAATAGAAAACAATAGAATGAATTATTATAGGCAGAAACAAAAAAAATTATGTACTGAATGTTATCAAGGTTTGAGAGATCATGTTATAAATAGTGCATTAAATATATCAGAAAATTCTGAAAAAAAAGAAAGACTAGGAAATATTTTTGTACTACCAGCAACTTATATAGGTATTCCTAGATATATGAAGCAACATTATCAAGATGCAATAGCAATAGTAAGAAATATTGGTCGACCTGATTTTTTTATAACTATGACGTGTAATCCTAAGTGGAAAGAATTAAAAAATGTATTAACGACATTTCCTATCGGAACTACGCCCAATGATATACCAAATATTACAGTTAGACTATTCTATACAAAATTTAAGTGTTTACTTAATGATATAGAAAACCATAAAATTTTTGGAAATGCTTTAGCTTATGTGTATACTATTGAATTTCAGAAAAGGAGATTACCGCATGCACATCTTGTAGTAACATTAGATCATAAAAATAAATGAATGACACCAGAAGCTATTAATAAACACATTTCTGCTGAGATACCTTCTAATAATGATAAAAAATTACAAAAATTAGTTATAAAACAAATGTTACATGGGCAACATAGTGAAAATTCTCCGTGTTACGATAAATGTAAAGACGTTTGTAAAAAAAATTTTCCTAAACCTTTTCAATCGTCAACAACATTTTAAAAAATGGTTATCCTCAAAATAAACGAACAAATAATTCTTCTGATAATTACACATATCGACTTAAAAGAAGTAAAAAAATTATTCCAGTAGATAATTCAATGGTAGTTCCATACAATAAATTTTTATTAGAAAAATATAAATGTCATATTAATGTTGAATATTGTGCTTCAATTCAAAGCATCAAATATATTTTTGATTAAATACATAAAGGTAGTGATAGAGCTTTTTGTACATTAAAAAAAATTATGACAAAAGAAATGGAATATATGTTGAAATTACTGAATATATTGATGGCCGGCACTTGAGCCCAATGGAAGCAGCATGGCGGTTACAAAAATTTCCCTTATCTGGAAGGAGTCATACTGTTATCCGTTTAGCAGTTCATACAGAAAATCAACAAAAAATTGTTTTTGAAGAAAATTATGAAATAGATGCTCCTGATAATTGGAAAACAACTTTAACAGCGTGGTTTGACTTGAATAAAAATGATAAATTTGCAAATAATATAAAATACGTTATTATACCGCATTATTATATATTTAACGCAAAAAAAGTTTGGGTAAAACGTGAACGTGAACAAAAACATTATGCTATTGGACGTTTAAATATAGTATCTCCAAAAGATTCTAAAAGATTCGCTTTAAAATTAATATTAAGTCGTATAAAAGGCGCTACTTCCATTAAAGATTTACGTACATATAAAAATGTAACGTATAATACTCATAAAGAAGCTGCGACTGCAATGGATTCAAAAGAAAACGATTTATAAATTTAAAAAAATTTTGAAGAAGCATGTCGTATCATGTTACCTTTTCAATTACGTAAATTTTTTACTTCGTTTCTACTAACAGAAAATATTCAAGCCAATATTATTTGGGAAAATTTTTAAAAATACTTTAGTGAAGATTTTCATGAAAATAAACATAACTTAGGTTCAGATCATATAAATAAATTATTGTTGATGGAAGATTTACCTTGTACAGATTTTGGATTACCTGAACCTGATCCCATAATAAATGATATAAAATACGATAGTAAAATAATTTCAATTAGTAAGGAAATATTCGAAGATATGTTTACAAAATTAAATGAAGATCAAAAATTTATTTTCAAACAACTTATACAAAATTTAATAAAATAAATTTTATAGACGGTCCTGGAGGTTCGGATAAAACATTTTTATAGAAAACTTTAAGATATTATTTTCTATTAAAAGGAAATAATATTATATCAATGGCTTGGACCGGTAAAGCATCTATTCTATTACCCAAAGGAATGACTACTCATAGAACCTTTAGATTACCATTAGATTTAAATAGTATTGAAAATTCTTTTTTAAAATTAGAATCAGATAAAAAGAAATTAAGAGAAACAGAAGTCATAATCTGGGATGAAGCATCTATGATACCCAAAAAAGCTTTAGAAAGTATTGACAGAACTTTAAGAGATTTATGTACAAACGATTTACCTTTTGGGGGAAAATTAATAATTTTAGGAGATGATTTTCGACAAATACTCTCAGTAATGAAAAACGGATTTAGAAGTGCTATAATTGAAGACACTATTAAATATTCTGAACTTTGACATTTACTTAAAATTTTCAAATTAAAACACAATATTCGTTCTCAGAATAATGAATTCTCAAAATTATTATTACAAATTGGAGATGGTAATATAAATCCTTTTATAATACCTAATAATTGGAGAACTAACGACGTTTGCTTACAAATTTATACAAATATTAATAAAATAAATGATTATGATCGTGTTATTTTAGCACCTCATAATGAAGACATTAAATTTTTGAATAAAAAAATTTTAATGTTATTAAGTGGTGATAAGAAGACTTATTATAGTACAGATTATGTGAATCATAAAGGTGTTGATCAAAGTGATGACAACATTCATCTACTTTTTCCAATAGAAACATTAAACAATATTTATGAAGGTTTGCCACCTCATAAATTAGATTTAAAATAGTTAATGCTATTGTTATGTTAATTACAAATTTAAGTATACACGAAGGTTTGTGTAACGGTACTAGACTTAAAATAACCAAATTATTTAGATATAATATTGAAGCAGAAATATTAACAGAAGAAAAAGCAGGTAATAGATTTTTTATTGCAAGAATTACATTAAATACAGGAGAATCTTCTTCATTACCGTTTATTCTTTATAGAAAACAGTCTCAATTAACATTAGCATTTTGCATGACCATTAATAAATCTCAGGGACAAAGTTTTGATTATGTAGGGTTATACATCAAAAGGCAATTATTCTCACACGGTCAATTATATGTTGCTTTATCACTATGTAGAAATCCAGATAACATATATATACAAAATAATTTAGAAAATTCATTAGAAATTGAAAATATTGTTTGGGAAGAAATTCTTGATAATTAAAAAAAAACAATTAGTTATATAAGTAAATATGTATATATATTTAATGCATATATTTATTAAAAAATATGTTCATAAATATTCAAAAACCAAATTTCTCAATATAAAATATACGCAATAAAAGTATAAAATAAAGGAGAAATTATTTGAATGATAAGAGATTTAAATAATTAGCTAAATGAAAATTGTATATAAAATTTAATTAAGTTTCGATTTGATCCATATAAAAATACAAATAAAATCAAAGAAAAGACTTTTAAATCAAAATTTTTAAAGTGATTATGCTCTTATATTTTCAAAAAATAAATTTCACAATATAAAATATACTCAATAATAGTATAAAATAAATGAGAAATTATTTAAACGATATTATAAGAGATCTAAATCAATAGCTAACTGAAATCGGTATACGAAATTTACTTAAGTTTCAGTTTATACATAAAATAATAAAAATAAAATACAACAAAAGATTTTTAAATCAAAATTGATAGCGTAAATGTACTCTTATATATTCAAAAAAATCACTACCTTGAAAATAAATAGGTTCAAAGTCTTCAAGGTCTTATTTTTCGAAGCTGGGGTTGACGAGCGGAGCGAGTAGGGGGCGCAGCCCCCCTAGTATATATATATATAAACTTGTATAACGTTAGTTCCCAGGACCCCATGTTACTGTATACCTATACGTGACTAAAGAAATAATGTCTCTTATGGGGGCCGATGTCCTCAAAACTGACGTTAAACATATATAGATTCAGGGACCGTCCCCAAAACTAACAAATGTCACCGAAACCAACGTTAAACATCTGGAATGTCCTGGAAACTAACATAAAACATAAAACATAAATATATATATATATATATATATATATACACGGTGACCCATTTTAATCGCTACACCCGGATTTTTCGGATCCTAAGACAGATACGAAAAAATGATTCAGACAAAAGTTGTAGGGGACGAAGGGGGCCAAACGATGGTCCTAACAGCTTTGACCTTGAACTTGACCTTCAAGGTTATTTCAAGGTCAAGTGGTTTTTTTTAATAGGAACACCTATTTTTGACCCCGGATTCGGAAAGAGCGGGAAATTTTACGTTCAAAATCATATTGAGACATTTTTTTTCAAGGTCATTTCAAGGTCATTTCAAGGCCAAATGAAGGTCGAACTCCGAAAAATCCATTTTAAGTCGTTTTTTCCATGAGTCACAGGCTTAAGTGGTTCAAACTGATCGTAGGTTTAATAGGGAAACCCACACACCCAAAACTTTCACATCCTAGTAAACAAATATCAAACTTGCACATCCGAACCCCATGCTCTTCATAGCCTCACATGCTAAACTGTTACACCAGACATCCCCCAGTCCCACACATCTCTACCCCATGTCTGATGTTTGTTTAACGGAAACTTCAAGATCATTAAAGCTTCTGTTGTAAATGTGTCAACCTTACGTTTAGCGCTACCCAGAAACAACGACGTGGACGTAGTAAGGATTGTTTCCTTTGGGGTGCTTGATTAAAGTGAGTCCCCTTGCCTCTCACTGTTCAGGGTGCTTGATTTAAGTGAGTCCCTTCGCCTCTCACTGATCGGGGTGCTTGATTAAAGTAAGTCCCCTTGCCTCTCACTGTTCAGGGTGCTTGATTTAAGTGAGTCCCTTCGCCTCTCACTGATCGGGGTGCTTGATTAAAGTGAGTCCCCTTGCCTCTCACTGTTCAGGGTGCTTGATTTAAGTGAGTCCCTTCGCCTCTCACTTATGTGTTTATCTAACCTCGAAGAAAATGTTCGAAATTACGACCATTTGCTTCCAGGCACATAGTCAAACGCCTTTGGAAGTGGCGAACGGTGTTTAGCAAAGTTTGCCCTGGAATGGCAGCGCATGCTCGACGAATTCTGTCCATCATGTCTACTCTTGTGGTGGGCCTTTCCTCAAAAACGGCATTTTTTAAATACCCCCATAAGTAAAAATCTGGTGATGTAAGATCTGGTGAGCAAGCAGGCCATTCAACCGGACCACCTCGACCAATCCATCTGTTACCATACTGCTCATTCAAAATTTCTGTTCCGCCAAGATTTTTGTACAAAAAAGAAATGTTGTATCTTTATTCTTTTGAAAGTTATGAGTAAATTAAAGATATGAGCTGTAAAAAAATGTCATTGTTTAAAAAGAAAAGTCATAACTTTCAAAAGAATAAAGATACAACATTTCTTTTTTGTACAAAAATCTTGACGGAACAGAAATTATTTGTAAATGTGCCTTTAATGATTACATTATCAATATTAGTATTTCTCAAGTTTGAACGGCAATAATTCACAATATTTAAAATAAAAGCAAGTTTTAGTATTATGTGCAGTTCAAATTAGAAATAATTTAATGATTATTACTTTATTATAAAACTTACAATTACAAAAGTGTGACAATCGGAGTACTTTTGGCAAATACACTTAGTCAGATAAAGTTACCATAATTTAGGAACATTTTTCTTTTTTGGTCGCGACCGTATACGGGCAAATATTATAATTATTAATATTTTTTATACCATTTCACTATTCAAATTTAATAGTAATTAATAGCTGGCTCTGAAATGGCTGACTATCCGCCCAACGAGATCGTTGACATGATGTTGGCTTTAGGAGAAAGCCGAAGTAATTATCGTGCTGCGGCAAGAATTTATGCTGAACGCTATCCAGACAGACGACACCCTGACGCTATGGCTATCAGACGTTTAACTTAAAGAGCTCGTGGTGGACACATGGTTCGTCAACGTAGGCGCCATCAATATGATGAAAATGATAATCGGGTTGTGACTATTCTGGCAATAATTCATCTTGACCCACAGATAAGCGCTCGTCGAATCGAAAGGGAAATCGGTCTTCCAAAAAGTACATTTTTAAGAATTATGAAGGTGCTTAGATATCATGCGTATCATATTACTCTGGTCCAAGAGCTACAGTTTGCTCATTTTCAACAGCGTATTGTGTTTTGCCAATGGGCTTTACAAATGATAGAAAATGATCCAGACTTTTTTAATTTTGTTCTTTTTTCTGATGAGGCAAAATTTCAAAGTGATGGGGAATTGAATAGACATAATTGTCATTACTGGTCTGATGTTAATCCTCATTGGGTCAGAACTGTAAACCATCAAAGACGATGGAGTATTATGGTATGGTGTGGGATTATTAATGGATGTGATTGGCCCTTATTTTTTCGAAGAAAATGTTAATCAGCACACGTACTTAACGCTAATAAGAGATGAACTACCTGTATTGATGGAAGATGTTGACTTCGAAACGCGACGAAGAATGTGGCTCCAGCAGGACGGCGCAACACCACATTTCGCTCGAATTGTCAGGACTTTTTTGAATGAGCAGTATGGTAACAGATGGATTGGTCGAGGTGGTCCGGTTGAATGACCTGCTTGCTCACCAGATCTTACATCACCAGATTTTTACTTATGGAGCTATTTAAAAAATGCCGTTTTTGAGGAAAGGCCCACCACAAGAGTAGACATGATGGACAGAATTCGTCGAGCATGCGCTGCCATTCCAAGGCAAACTTTGCTAAACACCGTTCGCCACTTCCAAAGGCGTTTGACTATGTGCCTGGAAGCAAATGGTCGTAATTTCGAACATTTTCTTCGGGGTTAGATAAACACATAAGTGAAAGGCGAAGGGACTCACTTAAATCAAGCACCCTGAACAGTGAGAGGCAAGGGGACTCACTTTAATCAAGCACCCCGATCAGTGAGAGGCGAAGGGACTCACTTAAATCAAGCACCCTGAACAGTGAGAGGCAAGGGGACTCACTTTAATCAAGCACCCCAAAGGAAACAATCCTTACTACGTCCACGTCGTTGTTTCTGGGTAGCGCTAAACGTAAGGTTGACACATTTACAACAGAAGCTTTAATGATCTTGAAGTTTCCGTTAAACAAACATCAGACATGGGGTAGAGATGTGTGGGACTGGGGGATGTCTAGTGTAACAGTTTAGCATGTGAGGCTATGAAGAGCATGGGGTTCGGATGTGCAAGTTTGATATTTGTTTACTAGGATGTGAAAGTTTTGGGTGTGTGGGTTTCCCTATTAAACCTACGATCAGTTTGAACCACTTAAGCCTGTGACTCATGGAAAAACGACTTAAAATGGATTTTTCGGAGTTCGACCTTCATTTGGCCTTGAAATGACCTTGAAAAAAAATGTCTCAATATGATTTTGAACGTAAAATTTCCCGCTCTTTCCGAATCCGGGGTCAAAAATAGGTGTTCCTATTAAAAGAAACCACTTGACCTTGAAATAACCTTGAAGGTCAAGTTCAAGGTCAAAGCTGTTAGGACCATCGTTTGGCCCCCTTCGTCCCCTACAACTTTTGTCTGAATCATTTTTTCCTATCTGTCTTAGGATCCGAAAAATCCGGGTGTAGCGATTAAAATGGGTCACCGTGTATATATATATATATATATATATATATATATATATATATATATATATATATATATATATATATATATATATATATATATATATATATATATCACCCCATCCGTTTATGGAGCCCATCCCTGTAAATTAGTACCTACAGCCCAGAGATCCCTATGGCAAGTACTAAAGAAATAATAGACCCTGGGGTTATAGACTCTAGATCGGGCTCCATAAACGCCTGAGTAAAATATTTTATGGGACCCGGGCTCCATAAAAGAAAATGGACTCCATAAATATGCTCATGTGTATAAAAGGGCTCCATAAATCTGGTAAAACAAATGTGTGTATATATATATGATATGTTTGTAAATTGGTACTTTTGAGGAGATGTGAACCTTTCGCTCAGAGTTCGGACAATGTGAGTAAAGAAATAATGACCCTCACGTTACCGACTCTGGGAAAAGGGGGTATAGATTTCTCCTCAAAAGTTCCCATAGTTATGATATATATATATATATATATATATATATATATATATATATATATATATATATATATATATATATATATATATATATATATATATATATATATATATATATATATATATATATATATATATATATATATATATATATATATATATATATATATATATATATATATATATATATATATATATATATATATATATATATATATATATATATATATATATAGTTCCTCAAATTTTAGGTCGATATTTGCAAAAATAAAAAAGCTATGCAAGATTGAAAATACAATTTTTTTGCAATTTTTGGTTAAAATCCAAGTTTATTCATTTTTTAACTCAAAATCTTGAAACTTTTTGTATACAGCATTAATTGGCAAAAAGTTTGAATTTTTTCTGTAGAATATGCCAGTATTTATTTTATGACCCTTTTTGAAAGTCTCTGATTAGCTGCTTCTTAGTATACCTTCATCGAAGGATATTGAGGCTGCGGCCAAATATTTTTTCTTCGACAAATTTTTTTTGTATTTTTCTTCGAAAACCCTTCAAAATGCTTTTTGATCAATGCTGGCCGAGCAAAGGCAAAAAAGTTACAATTTTTTGAATTATCAAGAAAAATCCATCATTTCAATTTTTGATAACATGATTAATGAAACTGAATTGTATTCATACTACTTATGGCATGGACCGTACCACAGAATTTTGTTAGAGCATCAAATAGAACATTATAATATATAATATAACATTATGATATATATCTATTTTCAATAATATTAGGCTTACACAATAAGCGAAACCTAATTATGAATTAAGGTGGCTCATGCGTTTGGTGCCGTATCAAGCCGGGGCCCCGCAAGGGGCTTCTTTATTATTGCCAAATTAAGTTAACATATTTTACGTAAATTTATTGTAAATAACTTCTAAATGTTCAAAAAAAAAAAGATTTTATAAATAAGTAAAACTTTGCTAATTTGTCGCTACATTTATATGATTGGTCGCAGTGCGCATGCGCAGTAGCACATTTGGAACGTTTATTGTTAATATCTTTTTTGTTTGGTCGTTAACCTATAATTCTGATGATATCATTAGATTCTTCACAAAAAAATCTTTAATTTCATACATTATATATTAAAAACTGCTTTTTTACAAGTTACTACGAAGCAATAAGCTGTTCATTCCCATAAGGTTATGTGTTAAACGTACCTATTTATAAACTCAGGTTTTTCGATAATTTGGTCGTTGACCTACAATTTTCTTAGTACAGATCGAAAGTTTAATGTCTAAAGAACATATTTATTAAGTTTAAGATGTATCTGCTTTTTTATAAGAAATCGCATGAGCCACCTTAATAATAAATTAAGCTATAGAGGTTAATTACTATAAAGCTGTCAAAATAAAATCAGGAAACAGACAGTTATGCAGTGTATATTCCATTAACAAGACCAAATACTGCTGTATTTTAAATTTTATTTATAATTTTATGTCTAATTTGCAATTTTATTTTTTAAAAATTTACAAATTTTTTAAATATCTAGCAAAATCCGTGATTTCAATTTTTGATAACATGATTAATGAAACTGAATATTATTCATACATCTTATGGCATGGATCGTACCACTGAATTTTGTTAGAACATCAAATAGAACATTATAAATATCTATTTTCAATAATATAAGGTTTACACAATACACAATACCTAATTATGAATGAAATTATGAGTCTGTAGCCTGATTTCATTTTGACAGCTTTATAGTAATTAACCTCTATAGCTTAATTTATTATTAATTCATAATTAGGTATCGCTTATTGTGTAAGCCTAATATTATTGAAAAAAAAAAAAAATATATATATATATATATATATATATATATATATATATATATGTGTGTGTGTGTGTGTGTGTGTTATATGCCGCTTATGAGAACGTTTTCGAGGTACCACTGGCCGGTTTTAGGAACTTTATCCGCTTTTGGTGATGCTCCCCGCAAACGACGGTCTATCAAATGACGGTTTTGGGGACGTTCCCAAAAGCATCGTTATATCAATTGACGCTTTTGAGGACTTAATAAAAATTAATTATTTTATAAACAAATTCAATAAATAAAATATGTTAAATTTGTGGCAGCACATAAAGTTATGCCATGGCGACTATAAAATAAATATTTCACCATATTTCATCTGTACATACTAAAATTGATACGTATAATAGCTGTTCGCTTTTAAAACCGCAACGCGCGGGAGCACACACACAGACACACAGACACACACACATGTAATTTATGGCGGAAAATGCAGACAAACTATGGTATCTCTTATTTTGCAGTAACTTGATGATCAAATACTATATAAGTAAACGGCTCATTGCATTTTTTATCTATGAAGCAAAATAAAACTCCAATGATTCCTTGAGAGGTTAAATGTATATACCTCAGATATGTCTTTGTATAATCATTTTGCATCAAGTGCTTATTGATATGATATATAAATATACATACAAATGTATGTAGTGACTAGATTCACGTTTTCCAGGATATTTCGATATACAAACAATACTAAGGATTTTATGGAAAAGTACTGATCAGAACCTTTTTTTGTTAGACAGTTAAATTTTCCTAGTATTTATTTAGGTTGTTCAGAGTTGTCATTTGATTTATCAGATTTTGAAATATTAGCTCTCCGTCAGTGTGCAAAGAATGACTTTATTATATATAACAACCATCGACCCTCACATTTTTTAGTATAGTTTTATATTTAAGGAATAGTTAGGCGTTTTTGAGAACTTACAAACTTTCCCATTCCCATTTTTGAGCATATTACTATATATAAGATACAGGAAAGTGGTTTTAGGAACTTACTGATCAGAAACTTTGTACGTAGTGATTTGAATTTTTATAGTATTTGTTTACGTTTTTCAAAGGCGTGCCTTTGAATTTTTCCTATAGAAATTTCTACAATATTTATTACAGGGTTTTCTATAGGATTTTTTCATGTGGAGTTGTTCAGTTTATCAGCTTCTGGAATACTACCTTTACGTAAGTGTGCAAACACCGACTTGGGCATATTTTTACAGTCTTGTATAATATTGTATATAACAACAAGCCTCACGTTTTTGATTACTTTTCTATATATAGGGATTATTTAGGTATTTTTGAAAACCTACTAATTTAAAGAAAGCTATCTTTGTAAGTAAGTAAACTTTTGTAGCTTTTATTTATATTTTCCTTCATTGTTTTTATTTTATTAGGTTTTGAAGAACTACCCTTAGTTTTTGTGAGAACAATGCGAACAAAAAAAAAAAAAAACTGTAAAATTCGTACGGCTGGAAGAGGCTCAGTACCATTGTTTGTAGATAATTAAATTTGCATAAAATTTGTTTAGCTTTGCCAGTCGTCCCCTTATTAATCAGTTTTTGAGTAACTACTTTTAGGACGGTGAGCTAACAATGACTTGTATATTATTTCTAGTTAGCAATATCTTCATAAATTACAACTAACCCATCTTTAATGAGTATATTTCTACATATACGGAATATTCAAGCATTTTTGGAAACTTGTTGATCAGAAATATTGTCTGTAGACAGTTAAGTATTTGTAGTATTTTTTTACGTATTTAAGAGATGTTATCAACTTCTAAAATAATGCTACCTTTATGTCAGTCTGCAAATGATAACTTGTGCGTTATTTAAAGTCTTAAATATTATTATATATACCAATAACGCTCCCATTTTTGAGCATATTACTATATATAAGCTACAGCAAAGCGGTTTTAGGAACCTACTGATCAGAAACTTTGTACGTAGTGATTTGAATTTTTATAGTATTTGTTTACGTTTTTCAAAGGCGTGCCTTTGAATTTTTCCTATAGAAATTTCCACAATATGTATTACAGGATTTTTTATAGGATTTTTTCATGTGGGGTTGTTCACTTATCAGCTTTTAGAATACTACCTTTACGTAAGTGTGCAAACACCGACTTGGGCGTTATTTACAGTCTTGTATAATATTGTATACAATAACAAGCCTCACGTTTTTGAGTACTTCTCTGTATATAGGGATTATCTAGGTATTTTTGAGAACGTACTAATTTAAAGAAAGCTATCTTTGTTAGTAAGTAAACTTTTGTAGCTTTTATTTATATTTTCCTCCATTGTTTTTATTTTAGTAGGTTTTGAAGAACTATCTTTGGCTTTTGTGCGAACAATGCGAACAAAAAAAAAAAAACTGTAAAATTCTTACGGCTGGAAGAGGCTCGGTACCATTGTTTGTAGATAATTAAATTTGCCTAAAATTTGTTTAGCTTTGTCAGTCGTCCCCTTATTAATCAGTTTTTGAGTAACTACTTTTAGGACGGTGAGCTAACAAGGACTTGTATATTATATCTAGTTAGCAATATCTTCATAAATTACAACTAGCCCATCTTTAATGAGTATATTTCTACATATACGGAATATTCAAGCATTTTTGGGAACTTGTTGATCAGAAATATTGTCTGTAGAAAGTTAAGTATTTGTAGTATTTTTTTACGTATTTAAGAGATGTTATCAACTTCTAAAATAATGCTACCTTTATGTCAGTCTGCAAATGATAACTTGTGCGTTACTTAAAGTCTTAAATATTATTATATATATCAATAACGCTCCCATTTTTGAGCATATTACTATATATAAGCTACAGCAAAGCGGTTTTAGGAACCTACTGATCAGAAACTTTGTACGTAGTGATTTGAATTTTTATAGTATTTGTTTACGTTTTTCAAAGGCGTGCCTTTGAATTTTTCCTATAGAAATGTCTACAATATGTATTACAGGATTTTTTATAGGATTTTTTCATGTGGGGTTGTTCACTTTATCAGCTTTTAGAATACTACCTTTACGTAAGTGTGCAAACACCGACTCGTGCGTTTTTTTACAGTCTTGTATAATATTGTATATAACATGTTACGTGTGAGACGTATTTGAGGATGTGGATGGTTCTGGTTCTCGGATCGCTCCAAGTTTGTACTCGAAGCGATTCAGTGAAATACTAGTCGGGTTATATGTGTGTACTAATATTTATTTCCGTTAATAAGAGAGAGAGATATCCCTAACGTGTTTTAAATAGCGTGGCGCGGTTGACTGGCGATCGTGCTCTCGTGGATCATTTGTGCAGATAAGCTTCCTTGTTCGTCCTTCCTCGCTCGTTCCTGGATGGTCTTGGACTCCCCTTCATACGTGCTCTGTACCGTATTTATACCAGTACCAAAGTGTCCGTGGGTGGGAGTCAACCGCTGACTTCGTCGATTGCCAATCGAGCCATCGTGTCAGCTTTTCGATGCTGTGTCCGATGCGCCCTAGTTTCATCATCTCGTACTTGGGTTCGACATGCTGCGGTCTGCTGACATGCAGCTTGCTTCCATTCACGCGCTTGAGTTTCGGAAGTTTCCACCTCACGTGCTGCTGACGCACAGCTGTAGTTAAGGTTCGATGTCCTGCGATATGCTGACATGCAGCTCGCTTCCATTCACGCACTTGGGTTTCGGAAGTTTTCACACCGTGTGCTGCTGATGCGCAGCTATAGTTGAGGTTCGATGTCCTGCGAGCTGCTGACGTGCAGCTTGCCTCTGATAGCGTGATTAATCTCTAGAAGCCTCTACTCGTAACACGTCTGAGGTCCGAAACATCGGCCTCCTGGTCGATGCCCAAAGCCCAAGCCTCGAAAAAATTTCCTGTGTTCTGGGTTGGGGCTGGCCTCCTTAAAGGATTGGCCAAAGTTTTTGCCTTTATCCTCATCGGGCGGTTGCTGACGTTGTTTAGATTGGCTATTGTTGTTGAATTTATCCCCATCGAGCGGTCGCTGAGGTTGCCTAGGCTGGCTTTTTTTCACATTTATCCTCATCGGGCGGTCGCTGAGGTTGCTTAGGCTGGCTTCTTTAATATTTATCCTCATCGAGCGGTTGCTGAGGTTGCTTAGGTTGGCTTTTTTCATATTTATCCTCATCGAGCGGTTGCTGAGGTTGCTTAGGTCCGATGGCGTTATTGCGGAGCAGATTACAATTGTCTACTAGTTAGTGTTCCTTGTGTATTTGTTACAAATTAAGTATAGAGAAAAAAAATGTTTTTATGTGCAATGTATTGGTAGGGACGGTCCTCTAGGCCTAGTTCGTGCGATGCGGAAGGCTAAATACTCGACCTCCTGCTGTTGAATAGCATACGACTGGACCCTGGGGTTATCAAGCCGGTGCTTGGGTGCCTGTAAAAATATCTATATTGATTAGTAGCGGGCGCCCCCCTTTCGGCAAGATTTTCCAAAGTATTCCCACTATTATTATGATTACTATTATCGATCCACCGGAGTATGATACTAATTGCCTGAATGCGACGAATTTGTCGTTTATCTCTTGGTTCTGTTCCACCTCGCAAGCCTGATTGATGATCTCTTTCAGCCCTTCGCCCGTTTTCAAAAATTGGGCCTGAGCGTTCGTGTCTGTGGGCGAGCTTGCAGGCCCTTCCATTATATGCCGCATTAATGCACTTGAGTCGACCATTGTGGTGTTAAGTATCTCCGATATATTCAGCCCGCTCCCGCCGTATGTCACCGGTTTGAATTCAGTGGTTATCTCGCGGGTCGCGCTCAATCGTATAAATTCTGATCGGGCCGTGCACCCTCCTGGTAATTCGAGTAGACCGATTCCTTATATTGGGACTACCTGATCATCTGCTGCACTCATACAGCTGACTAATAACTTGTCCTTGGTTCCGGCCAAGAACATCCAGGTGTTCGGCGAGCTCGTTCTAGCCCAAAACGTAGTACTTAATTTTATTATTCTGATATTACAAGCAGCGGGTTTAGACATCTCTTGTCTGGTTGCTACTTTGACTTCGCATGTTGCTCGATCGTCGAGTAACTGTTCGGGGTCTGTTCCTCTGCAAATGTATAAGTTATTGATGCGTTTGCACTTACTTAATGTCTCCGGTTGGATACCGATATAGGCGTCCTTAGTTCGACTGACCGCAAAGAATGGTATGTTTGGCCAAATGCACGCGTATGCCGTTGATCCATTTGCAGTGGGCTGTGGTATTGGCCATGGAGATGATTTATACAGATCATACTTGCGGTAATCGGCTAGTGGTATCGCGATGTAATATATAAGTTGCGAATCACATAACATGGTCGAAACATCCGCAATTTTCACTAAATCAGCTATGCTGCCATTCTCGCTCGGAATCGGAAATGCGGCGCCCGACACCGTTGTGGAAACTAATCGCGCTGTCTCCTGTACCTGAGCTGGGTCGACGAATCGCGGGTGGATGGAACCCTGAGCTGCGAATAGAATTGCGTCCGTTAGGGTATGCACGTCAATCTCATATTGTAATATTTGCTCTTCAAGTATCTGTACTGCCCTGTTGAAGACTGCTTCCATTTTTTCTTGTTGTTGTTCCTGTTTTAATATCTGTAAATGTTTTTTGATTTCCACGGTTCTTTCTGCAATATACCAAATTCTCTGTATACAATCTCCGTTTAATTTATTAAAAGCTTTGATAAATTAGATGTTCTCATTTTTGTCTCTGCTATCAAGCCCTTTATTTCCTTTTTGGTGGTTTCGTCGAGCGTTCCAAATAGGAATTTGCTCACCTTGCCCACTGCGGAGAACCATGCGCGGCGTTCACGGTTATGCTTGGGGTGTTCGTGTACTTGCATTAATTCGAACACTCTTTCCATATCTTGACTACAGGTCGTTATTTGTTTGTAGATGCTTTTCAATTGTAGATATTGGTTTTCGTTCTTGTTTTTCTTCCGAAACTGTGTTAATGTTCTCCAGCTTTCCATCAATTTATTTTCCTGCTGCGTTAGTGGTTCCAAATCTATTTGCTGTACTATTCTCCATGTAGTACTGGATATGACGAGGGAGCTGAGCTGTGCTATTAGTATTCCCGGGTTTCCTTCGATTGGTCGTGTAGTCGCCATCGCATTTTCCTGGCCACCAATTGCCCTGTAATCAGATATTGCTATTTCTCATTTCCTTTTTTTTTCTTTTTTTTTTGCTTTTGTTGGCTTTTATAGATAATTTATCGAATACATAATCGTAATGTATATAAGCATTACACTTACAATCGAGTTTTATTCATTACAAGTTGCCTACAATTATAGCAGCAGTAGCTTTTGTCTTTTTTTTTTTTTTTTTTTATTTAATTTCTCTCTTTTTTATTTTTTTGTATCTTTTCATTCTCGCGCGATAAAATTAAAAAATGTCTCTCTCATTTATTGTAATTTATTGGCCCAACTTGCAAGCGTACGTGATTCTCGCGAAGCTTGAAGAAATAAATCATTGAGTGAGCTTTCTTTACAGGAAAGAGCCCGATGTGAGCTTTTGTCCTCGCATGGATACAGGTTTAATTGATACGCAAACACCACACATAAATTACAATACACGTTTCGATCCTTCCAAGCAGTTAGATTTTTATCTCTCGTCGAACGGTTCACGTAACTGTGAAAACGCTATCATATAAATTTCCTTAATTTTATTTGTTCGATTTTTGATCACTAAAAATATAAATAGATCTTTATTCGTGGACTTTTTATTATTGAGATTAATAATTACAACTGTATGATTTCTTATCCACATCGTTGATTTCGATAATTAAAGTAGTTTTATACAACACAAAAATATCAATTTATCTTAATTATTCTTTTAATTTTATTTTATTTTTCATATTTTTAAGAAAGAGAAAAAAAAATGGTACATGATTAAAATACGTTACACACGATTTTCATGACATCCTCTTTCATATGTCTTTTTTTAATCGTTATCAAAAGAGAAACTTACAAGATATAACCTTGACTTAAAAATGCTTTAAACATGAATTCTTTTATTACAATAAACTCTTTCATAAAAAAAGACACATAATTTTGGATACAAAATATTAATCAATGAATCTATCATCATTTTAATTTGTATAAAAAGAGTTACAAAAAGGAATACTGAAATAAATAGATATATTATAAATACAGTGTACATATCACGTATTGACAAAAAATTCTGTTGACAATCATTTCTTAGTACCGAGACAAATTCATTTTAAAATTAGCGTCAATGAACCTTATGTCATCGGTGAATCGCAAGCTACATACGCTACGTACTGTATAAAATTTTACGCTTTTCATCTCTCGTGCAATTTATGCGCATTATTTCACGACAAGGAGAAGAGATTGAAATTGCGTTCGATTTTCTCTCTCTTTCTCTCTCGATGATACACTTGTCGCCGGAGATGAGAAAAAGAAAGTCGTATAATCGCGTGGGTTGAAAAACGCCACGTCAAGGGAAAGAATGCAGACTGAATGAGATCCTACGGTCAATACAACCTTAGTGTCAATAGGGTAACTCGTCCAGTGCATGACCGCCGCTCAGTGAATGACTACTAGATAAAAAATTAAAATTTAAAAATTTATATGTTATTATAAATGTATACAAAATCTTACATTCCTGAATATCTATATTCTTAAATAAGTACATGAAAGATATGAGAAAATTAAACAAATCCTGTAAAAAATAATAATTCTAGGTAGGTATTCTGTAACCTGAATTCGGAGCAATATTTTTACAAGAAAGTTGAAAACAAGCATTTACGATTTTTGAAATTTTTTGTCTGGTCATTCAATGGTATGAAAAATGCCGAATGCTTACCAGTAAATGACCGTCCGAACAATCATTGGTAGGTCACATTTTCATCAAACCCACTGAATGACTATAGAATGGTATGAAAAATCGAAAGTTTACTTAATAAAAGTGCAAAAAACAAAAAGTAAAAAAGAGTTTATAGGCGTTTTCAGTATACAAAAGGCGGCTTAAAAGAGGCAAACGAAATTGTACGAAGTAAAAAACCTAAGATATATGCTATAAATGATTATATTATTATTATTCATAATAATATGAATTTTATTCTCATTTATGCAGTGAATATATTTATTTGCCTAATTTTAAAGCATGTACATAAATATATTGATTTAAAATATTATTTATATGTTACTAACACATAGGCAGTCATTCATTGGCATTTTTACATCCTTTTTTTACCTTTCCTTCAATTTAAATAATATTGCTCTATATAAATTCCTTTACAACAACGTTAATTCAAAGAAAATATAATTACAAAATGAATTAAAAATTAATTTCGATATTGGATACTAGTGAAATATATTTGTAGCTTCAAAACTTGATGAAAATAACATTCCGGTCATTCACTGGATTTTTACATCTATTTTTTTTACTTTTCCTTCAATTTAAATAATATTTCTCTATATAAACCCTTTTAAAACAATGTTAATTCAACGAAAATATAATTATAAAATGAATTAAGAATTAATATCGATATTGGATACTAGTGAAATATAGCTTCAAAACTTGATTTCGGTCCTTCATTAGTCTGTTTACCCTAGCTATATTTGTTTATCGATAACTTTATTTATTTGTGTATCCTAGTGTTTTCCTCAGGAGGCATTCAGGAGTGCTTCATTCATTATTTGACATTACGGCATCCTGTATGTCAATGGCACTGACGTAAGAACGCTGGGTCATTAACATGCCAGCTTGCATTATGACACGTGCGTTTGGTAGCTGTCGCCAGTTCGTACGATCAAGCTTTCCATTGAGTGCACTGGCTCACGTACATGCGGGCTCGCATATGTGTGAAACTGGTCGCCCGGTCAGCTTTTTCTCCCTGTACGTGTGAGCGTCGTCCTATGCTGGCCATGTAATATGGCTAATGCATATGTGTGAAACTGGTCGCTGAGTTCGTGCGCGTCGCGACTTGACTATCCGCACTGTTTTCGCTGCTCATTGCCTCTGTACTCCCACTTGACGTTACCACAGGTCTTTCTTGTTTCCTCGTGGCCGCGTATATTCTTTCTTTTATTTAATATATATATATATATAAATATATATATACACACACACACACACACACACACACACACACACACACACACACACACACACACACGAAGACCCATTATAATCGCCGCACCCGTATTTCTCGGAACCTAAGCCAGATAGAGAAAAATGGTTAAGACATAAGTTATAGGGGACAAAGGGGGCCTCATAATGGCGCTAACGTCTTTGACTTTGAACTTGACCTTTGAGGTTATTTCAAGGTCAAAGTAGTTTTTTCATATGAAAACACCTAGTTTTTACCCCGGATTCGGAAAGAGCGGGAAATTTTACGATCAAAATCATATTTAGAAATTTTTTCCAAGGTCATTTCAAGGTCAAATGTAGGTCAAACTCAGAAAAGTCCGTTTAAAATCGTTTTATTCCATGAACCACAGGCTAAGCTGGTTCAAATTGATCGTAGGCTTAATAGAGGAACCCACACACCCAAAACCCACTCACCCCAAACCCACGCACCCAAAACTTACATATCCTAGTAAACAAAACTCAAACTCGCACATCCTAACCCCATACACTTCATGCCCTCACATGCTGAACTGTTACACCCCGGTCCTACAACCATACCCCACACCCCCCAGTCCCACACATCCCTATCCCACACATACTAATCCCACACATCCTGAACCCTGAAAAATTTTTCTCAAGGGCAAAATGATTTTTTAACGGAAACTTTAAGATCGTTGAAGCTTCTGTTATAAATGTATTAACCTTACTTTTTGCGCTACCCAGAAACAACGACGTGGACGTAGTAAGGATTGTTTCCTTTGGGGTGCTTGATTATAGTGAGTCCCCTTGCCTCTCACTGTTCGGGGTGCTTGATTATAGTGAGTCTCCTTACCTCTCACTGTTCGGGGTGCTTGATTATAGTGAGTCCCCTCGCCTCTCACTAATGTAAATAAATTTTTATTTAACCTCGAAGAAAGTGTTCGAAATTAGGACCATTTGCTTCAAGGCACATAGTCAAACGCCTTTGTAAATGGCGAACTGTGTTCTGCAAAGTTCGTCTCGGAATGGCAGCGCATGCTCGACGAATCCTATCCTGCATATCTGCTCTTGTAGTGGGTTGTTGCTCAAAAATAGCATTTTTCAAATAGCCCCATAAACAAAAGTCTGATGGTGAAGTATGGGATGAAGAAGCAAGCCACTTCACCGGACCTCCTCAACCAATCGATCTAATACTAAAGTGTTTATTAAAAAATGCTGTTATTACCCCTATAGCACCCAATATTGGAGCAACATTGCTCCAACATTGCTTTGTCATATTCCCCACATTCGCCAATATTCCCTCAACACTTTTATATATGGATGCTATATGGGAGCAATGTTGCTGCAATCCGTGATTTCCGTTTCACCATTGCTTTTTTAAAATGATGAGTCAGGTTCTCTGTTATAGCAGTATTGCAGCAATATTGAGCGAATATTTCTCAACACGAAAGGAATATTATATTTAAAATTATATTTTTAAGCTGGTTTTTCTGATGACTTTGCAATATTGCAAGAATATATGTACAATATATATGAACACTGGAAGAATGTTCCCGTTTGTCCACTGATTGTTGGAGCAATATTGCCTCAATGTTGCTTTGACATATTCGCGTCATTCCCCTTAAGGGGAAATTCACTAATGTATTTTGAAAATTGAGGCAATATTGCTCCAACAATCAGTGGCCAAACGGGAACATTCTTCCAGTGTTTATATATATATTGTACAAATATTCTTGCAATATTGCTAAATCATCAGAAAAATCAGCAGAAAAATATAATTATAAAATTAATCTTCCTTTCGTGATGCTAAATATCGGTTAAATATTGCTGCAATATTGCTATGACAGAGAGCTTGACCCATCATTTTAAAAAAGCAATGGTGAAACGGAAATCACGGATTGCAACAACATTGCTCCCATATAGCATCCATATATAAAAGTGTTGAGGGAATATTGGCGAATATGGGGAATATGACAAAGCAATGTTGGAGCAATGTTGCTCCAATATTGGGTGCTATAGGGGTATGAGCGTGAAATGTGGTGCTCCACTATCCTGCTAGAACCTGAAAATTATTCTGAAATTCGAACGCTACTAATTCACATTATTTACATAAAAAAAAAAAATAAATGGAAGTTTTAGTTTTATTTGCAATTAAAATAAGAAATAATGCTTTATTGAATTGAATACCTTTAATGTTTTAACGATTATTTTCTTTTAAAATTTAAAATTAAAAAAGTGTGACAAACGAAGTATTTATGGCAATTACAGATAGCTAATTAAAGTTACCGTAATTTTCCAACGTTTTTCCTTTTTAGGCGCGACCGTATACGGGCGAGCCTTATAATTATAATATTTTTGATACCATTTTACTATTTAAATTTAATAGTAATTAATAGCTGGCTCTGAAATAGCTGACTATCCGACCAACGAGATAGTTGATATGATTTTGGTTTTAGGAGCAAGCCAAATTATTATCGTGGTGCGGCAAGACTTTATGCTGAACGCTATTCTGACAGACGACATCCTGACGATAGAGCTATCAGACGTTTAACTCAAAGAGCTCGTGGTGGACACATGGTTCGCCAACGTAGGCGCCATGAGTATGATGAAAATGATAATCGAGTTGTAATAATCCTTGCAATAATTCATCTTGACCCACACATTAGCGCTCGTCGAGTCGAAAGGAAAATTGGTATTCCAAGAAATACTTTTTTAAGAATTATGAAGGTGCTTCAACATCACGCGTATCATATTACTTTGGTTCAAGAGCTACAGTTTCAGCATTTCCAACAGCGTATTGTGTTTTGCCAATGGGCTTTACAAATGATAAAAAATGATCCAGACTTTTTTAACTTTGTTCTTTTTTCTGATGAGGCACAATTTCAAAGTGATGGGGAACTGAATAGGCATAATTGCCATTATTGGTCTGATGTGAATCCTCATTGGGTCAGAACTGTAAACCATCAAAGACGTTGGAGTATTATGGTATGGTGCGGGATTATCAATGGATATTTGATTGGCCCTTATTTTTTTGAAGCAAATGTAAATCAACATACCTATTTGACGCTAATAAGAGATGAACTACCTGGACTGATGGAAGATGTTGATTTAGAAATGCAATCAAGACTGTGGCTCCAGCAGAACGGCGCAGCACCACATTTCGCTCGAATTGTAAGGGCTTTTTTGAATGAGCACTATGGTAACAGATGGATTGGTCGAGGAGGTCCGGTTAACTGGCCTGCTTGCTCTCCCGATCTTACATCACCAGATTTCTATTTATGGGGCTATTTCAAAAATGCTGTTTTTGAGCAACAACCCACTACAAGAGCAGATATGCAGGATAGGATTCGTCGAGCATGCGCTGCCATTCCGAGACAAACATTGTAGAACACAGTTCGCCATTTTCAAAGGCGTTTGACTATGTGCCTTGAAGCAACTGGTCGTCATTTCGAACATTTGCTTCGAGGTTAAATAAAAATTTATTTACATTAGTGGGTGGCAAGGGGACTCACTATAATCAAGCACCCCGAACAGTGAGAGGCAAGGGGACTTACTATAATCAAGCACCCCGACCAGTGAGAGGCAAGGGGACTCACTTTAATTAAGCACCCCAAAGGAAACAATCCTTACTACGTCCACGTTGTTGTTTCTGGGTAACGCAAAAAGTATGGTTAATTCATTTATAACAGAAGCTTCAACGATCTTAAAGTTTCCGTTAAAAAATCATTTTGCTCTTGAGAAAAATTTTTCAGGGTTCAGGATGTGTGAGTTTGGAGTGTATGGGATTAGCATGCGTGGGGTAGGGATGTGTGGGACTGGGGGGTGTGGGGTGTGGTTGTGGGATCGGGGTGTAACAGTTCAGCATGGGAGGGCATGAAGTGTATGGGGTTAGGATGTACGAGTTTGAGTTTTGTTTACTAGGATGTGTGAGTTTTGGGTGTGTGGGTTTTGGGTGTGTGGGTTCCTCTGTTAAGCCTACGATCAATTTGAACCAGCTTAGCCTGTGGTTCATGGAAAAAAACGATTTTAAACGGACTTCTCTGAGTTTGACCTAGATTTGACCTTGAAATGACCTTGGAAAAAATTTCTCATATGATTTTGAACGTAAAATTTCCCACTCTTTCCGAATCCGGGGTCAAAATTAGGTGTTTCCATATGAAAAAACCACTTTGACCTTGAAATAACCTCAAAGGTCAAGTTCAAGGTTCAAGACGTTAGCGCTATTAGGCGGCCCCCTTTGTCCCCTATAACTTTTGTCTGAACCATTTTTCTCTATCTGGCTTAGGTTCCGAGAAATCCGGGTGCGGCAATTAAAATGGGTCACCGTGTATATATATAAATATATATATATATATATATATATATATATATATATATATATATATATATATATATATATAAATATATATATATATATATTAAAACCACCAGGCAAATATCTCGAAAACTAAGGGAGATGGAAAAAAACTTTTAATACAAAAGTTGTAGGGTTCAGAGGGGCCCAACTGATCGTGACCTTGGTTATGACCTTGAGATCAATGATCAAGGTCATTTGAAGGTCAAATCGATTTTTTCAAATAGGAACCCCCACTTTTGACCTCGTAAATGGAAAGAGCGGAAAATTTGACGTTCCGAAATGTCCTTGAGTCAAGGTCATGGTCATGGTCATGGTCATGTTTAAAATCAAAATCCATCAACGCATCAAAACATTCCCATAATTAGGCACACGAGACAAATTGTTAAATACAAAAGTTGTAGGGTTCAGAGGGGCCCAACTGATCGTAACCTTGGTTATGACCTTGTGGTCAATGATCAAGGTCATTTGAAGGTCAAATCGATTTTTTCAAATGGGAACCCCCATTTTTGACCTCGTAAATGGAAAGAGCGGAAAATTTTACGTTCAGATCTGTCCTTGAGTCAAGGCCGGCGGTCATGGTCATGGTCATGTTCAAAATCAAAATCAATCAACGCATCCAAACATTCCCATAATTACGCATACGAGTTTTAAATACAGAAGTTGTAGGGTTTGGAGCGGCCCAACTGATCGTGACCTTGGTTATGACCTTGAGGTCAATGATCAAGGTCATTTGAAGATCAAATCGATTTTTTCAAATGGGAACCCCTATTTTGACCTCGTAAATGGAAAGAGCGGAAAATTTTACTATTATCAATATTTACCAAGGTTAACCACTTATATCAAATAATAACAAAAGTTAATAAATGTTGACCACCTGTATCCAATAGTGACCGGTAGTATTCAGCATTGATCGGTAATAGCCAATAATTATTACTGTTTACATCAAATTGTTTTCAAATTGAGCACACTTATATTGGCACAGAAAATTAAACTTTTTCGTTTTAAAATATTGTATAGTATAATAACATATTATTTCTTTTGTGGTGTGTTTTGATAAATAATTGCATTTACAACTAAAAAAGAATGCCTGACTATTCTGCTAATGAAATAGTTGAAATTCTTCTTATTTTAGGAGAATATCGACGAAACTATCGAGAGGCAAGCAGATTGTATCGTGCTCGGTTCCCTCAACGACAACATCCTGATCATACGGTAATACGTGACATTGAACTGCGCGGTCGACAAGGAAACTTCGTTCGAAGAAGGAGGACACTGAAAGAACACGATTATGAAAATAATCCTCGCTTTCTTGCTGTTCTAGCCATGGTCCATTTAAATGTTCATGTCAGTTTACGCGAAATCGAGTTAACAATGGGTATTCCAAGATCTACGGCCAGTAGATATTTACGATATGCGCGTTACCATCCTTACCACATTACTCTAAATCAAGCTTTAACTGTGGAAGATTATGGATGGAGAATAACATTTTGCCAATGGGTAAGACAACAAATTACTGATGATGAAAATTTCTTTAACAATGTTCTTTTTAGCGAGGAGGCTACATTTCAGAGTACTGGTATGTTGAATCGCCATAATTGCCACTACTGGTCTCCTGTTAATCCTCATTGGATGCGAGAAGTTGATCATCAGCATCGCTGGAATGTAACGGTATGGTGTGGTATTATTAACGGATGTCTGATTGGACCTTATTTTTTTGAAGGTCACGTAACTCAACATACTTATTTACAGTTGCTGAGAGACGAGCTGCCACTCTTTCTAGAAAACGTTGATCTCCATACAAGGGCCACAATGTGGCTACAAGATGGTGCTCCTCCACATTATGCCAGAATTGTCAGAGATTTTCTTAATGAAAGGTTTAACGGTCGATGGATTGGTAGAGGAGGTCCCGTAGCATAGCCACCAAGATCTCCAGATCTGACATCTCCAGATTTTTATTTATGGGGCTTCCTAAAAAATACAGTCTACCGCAACAGGCCAACTACAAGAGATGACATGATTCAAAGGATTACACAAATCTGCTTAAGTATTCCACGTCAAGTATTATTAAATACTGTTAGAAACTTTAAAAGGAGAATAGAATGTTGTCAACAAGTAAATGGTGCAACTTTTGAGCATCTTCTTCAGTAAATGGTGACCGAAACACTTGGATCCTATGACTAAATACACATGAACGTGGAATTTTCCAATGAATTTTTAGCTGGCCTGATCATCGCCGACCTTGCCTTAACTGGCCGGGTCATCTCCGACCTTGCCTTAACTGACCGGATCATCTCCGACCTTGCTTTAACTGGCCGGGTCATCTCCGACCTTGCCTTAACTGGCCGGGTCATCTCCGACCTTGCCTTAACTAGCCGGGTCATCTCCGACCTTGCCTTAACTGGCCGGGTAATCTCCGACCTTGCCTTAAGTGACCGGGTCATCTGCGACTTTGCTCTTAACTGCACGGAAACTGACCATAACTTTGACCATGACCTTGACCCAAGGTCATATCAGAATTTTTCGGTTTTTCTATTTACGAGGTCAAAAGTGAGGGTTGCCGTTAAACAAAATTGATTTAACCTTCAAACGACATCATCCTTGACCTCAAGTTCATGGTCAAGGTCACGATCAGTTGGGCCCCTCCAAACACTACAACTTCTGTATTTAACACTCGTATGCGTAATTATGGGAATGTTTGGATGCGTTGATTGATTTTGATTTTAAACATGACCATGACCATGACCATGGCCTTGACTAAGGACATATCTAAACGTAAAATTTTCGGCTCTTTCCATTTACGAGGTCAAAAGTGGGGGTTCCCATTTGAAAAAATCGATTTGACCTTCAAATGACCTTGATCATTGACCTCAAGGTCATAAACAAGGTTATGATCAGTTGGGCCCCTCTGAACCCTACAACTTTTGTATTTAACAATTTGTCTCGTATACCTAATTATGGGAATGTTTTGATGCGTTTATTGATTTTGATTTTAAACATGACCATGACCATGACCATGACCTTGACTCAAGGACATATCTGAACGAAAAATTTTCCGCTCTTTCCATTTACGAGGTCAAAAGTGGGGGTTCCCGTTTGAAAAAATCGATTTGACCTTCAAATGAACTTGATCATTGACCTCAAAGTCATAACCAAGGTCACGATCAGTTGGGCCCCTCTGAACCCTACAACTTTTGTATTAAAAGTTTTTTTCCATCTCCCTTAGTTTTCGAGATATTTGCCTGGTGGTTTTAAAATGGGACATCCGGTATATATATATATATACATATATATATATATATATATATATATATATATATATATATATATATATATATATATATATATATATATATATATAACGTCTTATATTACTATTTTCTGTTTTTTCGGACTCTTTTCTTATTCCTTCAATTCTTTCCGATACTGTTTTCGCCTGTCCGCGTCTACATTTATTACTTTACCTTCGCCCCTCGCATCTCTTATTCTCGCTTACTGTATGTTCTGGCGTTCCTAATCTATTTTACCATATTTAAAAAAATGGTTGTGAAAAAATATTTTTTCTTAACCTTTGTTTGACACACTTCCCTGGTGTAGCATACTTGAAACACTGGGGTTATTTGTACCCCATCGATGAAATCGTCAATAAAAAATACAATTTCGGTCGACTGTCGCACGGAGACTAATGGTCTGAAAATTATGGCCATAGCTGGAAGAGGAAGTAGTACTCTCGAATCAATTCCAGATGGCCTACAGATCTGATTTTCTTAGATTTAAGTACTTTAAATCAACATACAAATGACGTGGGGTTGTTCGTACCCCAGTGTGTCAAACAAAGGTTAAATTTAATCTAACTATAGTAGCATAATTATCCAACCTTATATTCGTATGATGATTTATAAACGATTCGAAGATATCGCAAATATAGTATGTTATATGGATAAAACGGTCTTAAAATGTTAACTAAAATTTCTATAATTTGTTAAAATGTTGTTAATATTTACTTTTGAAATTCGTTTTATAAGGCCTCTAAGAACAATTCATTTTACGCAGGCGTATCATTATCCTAAAATTTAAACATCTAGCTTTGTATATTCCCGATTTCCCTTATTATTACTTTTGTACGAGTAAGTAATACCCCTATAGTTAGTGAAATTAATTTTGAGAACTGAATTCCCTTTTATTTTTCTAGTTCCGCGATGTCGTGCTGTTTCATCACCGTGTCACACGGAGCCCTTGTTGCGATCTCTGGTTCGGGAGGTTCGAGTCCCGTTTACAGCCCTTCGCTTGCGCTCGACAAGTGCGGCTGGGGTGTTTGTAAATGATAAACGGAGTGATGTACTCGCTTTATCAGATGATGATCGATGGCCGTATATCTCTGCGTAAGTTATCTATTCGTTTCTTTTCTTTTGTTTTTATTTCCTGGTCCTATAAAGTGCGTGCCATTATATTCTCCTTTCCTTCTTCTAGACGATACCCGCTGCTGTACAGACTACGTTACCCTTATCCGACTTGCCTTCGATTGAGAAGTATCTTTCCACCTCCATTGAGGCGATCGTGGCGAAAAAAGCTTCTCCCGCCTACGCCATGGATTTTTGCAATGATGGCATTGCTTTACCTTCTGCTCTCAGGGATGTGCCGTTCCATATATCGCCGGAGCTAAATCCATCATAGGAAGAGTGTCCCGGTATTAATATACCCTCCTACTGTCTATCGGGGGCTCTCTCTTTTTCGGAAGTTCACCCGGAGGACGGCTCCCTAGACTCCTGTAATCTAGTCCACTGGGAGCCCAAGGTGCTGAGAAACTATGGCTTTTTGTCCATCCGGACTTCTCTCAGACCTTCACGGATGCCTTAATAACGACGATTCGTCAAATACGGGAGAACCTAGAGGACGTTGCCTCCTGGCTTGATGGATGCCCCTTGCCGCATTACCACAAGAATCTTGTTGTCACTCCGGAATAACTGAGATCCCATGGCGTTCCATACCAGGTGGCATGTCAGCTTCCGGGTACCCTTATCTACGTGCAGGGCGGCGTCTACTACCAGGTGCTGAATACGGGAGTGTTGCTCGCGGAAGCCGTTAACCTCGGAGGCCAGCGGTGGAACGCAGCACTGAAACAGCCTGTGTGCGCTTGCCCCGGGCGGACCATCCAGCCAATTCCCAGGAACCGGGCCTCTGCTGAATTCGTTACATCTCGGTCTATCCCTTTCCGGGAATGCCCCGTCGAGGGCTGCTTAGAGGTTTCCCCTTCAGCGCATCTGGATCGAATGCACGCGGCGGCACTTGGTCGGCTCACAATCTTCCGTCTTCTGGTGTCGCCTCTGTGCGATGGCCTATGCGACAAAGACATCCCTGGAGAAGCATATGTCCCAGGTTCACGCTAGTGGGGGAACGGGGCTTCACAAGTCGTGTCCGAAATGTGGTGGCCTCTTCCGGTCACGCTATCTTCCTCGGCACATAAGGGTTTGTAGAGGTGGCCCCGCCGTTTGTGAGTGGTGCGGTCTCGAGTTCACGGCCATGGGCTATGAACGGCATAGGCCCACGTGTCGTTTCGGAGCCCACCTGGGTCATCCATGTAATCGTTTTTTTTTCTTGAGCGCCTTGCGACGTTGCAGGCTATGACCTCGACTCCTCTGCATCGGCACTTTCCTTGCTGGTCTCGTGGTTTCCGGGAAACGGCTGCTGCGTGCTGCTGAGGTAGCGCTCACGCCATGCTGCGGGTCGGCGTGGGGAGCGCTTGCTGCTCAGCGATAGTTTTGTATAAATGGACACCCTGCCGGTCAGCAGCGTCGCCAGTCGTCAACCCGTCGCTCTCGCAAGCTTATCATGGAGGTCTCAGGAGTATTTGGTGTTTTCAGCATAGAAGTGGTCGTTCGACCGCTCTCCCCGCCATACCGTCTGGTGAGCATTGTTTTGCGATACTCGTGGCTTTATTGTTTATTAAACTGGCTGATTATTCATCCGGTGAACGTTACTGTAACATTTCGCTTTTTTTTGTTATATATTCTTTAAGACCAATTAAAGAACTTCACTAAGTTCTCACAGCCAAAATTGCTTTGTAACAATTATTTATATTGCTTTCTTTCTTTTTCTCTAGCGCGGTCGGTCTCCTGTCCTGTGTCGTCAGTTGCAAAGACGACCGAGAGGTTTTGTTCCGCCTCGAGTAGCCGCACCTTCACGTGTGGCACGACCAGGCCCCGTCTCGCCGCAGCGACGTGTGAGAGAAGGGTTTCCTACGTTCTCGGGCCCTGTTCCCCCTGCCTGCTGGCTCCGTCCAAGATCGCCAGCCGTGCCGACTCCTAACCAAGTGAACCAAATTATTCGCCGACGTGTCCAAAATGCCCTCCGGCTGGCGGAATCTCGTCGCCGTTCTGCGATGGCGAACTCCGTGGTTCCGGCGGAGCCTTCTCGTCAGGCCAGCCCCGCACCCGAGGATCAGCGACTCGTCTCGCCGCCAAGGTCTCCTTCGCCAACCGAGTCGGAGAGGGCCGGTGATATGCTGATGACCCGGGAAGTAGGCAATCTGCGTGGGCAGGGCAGGGGTGCCTTCTTTGCTCGTCTACGATCTGGTGAAGATGTAGATGTTAAAAGGAGTCCTTCACTTCAGGCAAGTGTTGCCCGCCCACCGAATCCTGGTTCCGTCATCAACAGTTTTTTTGAGCCGTTGCCCTGGACTTCAACTCCGCTCTCGTCGGAACGCGCCGGCACCTGCCTGCGCACCCGGGGAGTGGGGATTCGCCACGGGATTGGTAGAGGAACCACCCTGGATGCCGTTGCCCAACGGGGAGCGAGAACTGCGGGGGTGCCTACGGAGGATGTGTTTCCTCGTGACAACGTGTGCCGTCAACCCCGAGCTCCCTCTGAGCGGTCGAGCGGCTCTGATGTGGCAGCGTAGGATGCTGATTTCGACGAGTGCTGCTATCAATACATTATCGTCCTATGTTTGGCATTATATATATATGAAACAGGACTTATGTTGACATCGCGTGTTAATACTTATGTAAAATTAACACGAAAAAATGATGCGGACGACCGCATAAGTACCGCAAAGTCAGCATAAGTCTCGCACCAGTTCAGAAATTGTCTGCATAAGTCGCGTTCCATATATATATATATATATATATATAAGGTATAGTAAGGCGTTTCTGGGAACTGTACATATTTTTATATAGTAGTTCATATATTTATATATCGTAATTGTTACTACACTTTTGAGAATGTGTCTATCTATGAGGTAGATTAAGGCTCTATTGAGAATTCAGTTAGATATCGAAAAGTACATTTTTCTAAGTTATTATTTATATTCTTTCGGTTTTTTCTTCAGAGCTGTTCATTGATTTGATTAGCATTTCTGAGATTATGTTTTCATTTATGTACGTGAAATCTTGTACATAATTTTAGCAGTCCATGATATATTATTATATAGGCACTTGTTTGCCGGTTTCGAGGACTTAAGGACGTTCTCCGGGTCGAAACAGCAATTTAAGTTTTTATATTTTTATATAATGTTTTATTAATTTGATAATCCAAGAGTAAGTACATGTAACAAATATATACTTGAAAGAACATAAGACAATTTTTTTTAGACAAATTCAGGCAATAGTCACTATGGTATTGTTACAATTAAAGACAAAAACTTCAATAAGTTCTTTAAATTTTTTTATTTTTTATCCGATCTTAACGAAATAGAGCTTATTTTGTTCGTTAAGCAATTTCAGGGGGAGTATGGATGGGAAATTTATGATACGAATTACCAGTAAGGCGCAATATCAATTTATTTAAGAAGAGCAAGTCAAGTTTTCATCAAAACTTTCTTAAACAAATTGATATTGCGCCATACTGGTAACTCGTATCATAAATTTTCCCATCGATACTACCCCTGAAATTTCTTGACGAACAAAATAAGCTTTATTTTGTTAAGATCGGATAAAAAATAAAAAAATTTAAAGAACTTATTGAAGTTTCTGTCTTTAACTGTAAAAATAGCATAGTGACTATTGCCTGAATTTGTCTGATAAAGATTGTCTTATGTTCTTTCAAGTATATATTTGTTACATGTACTTACTCTTGGATTATCAAATTAATAAAACATTATTTAAAAATATAAAAACTAAGATTGCTGTTCGACTCGGAGAACGTCCTTAAGCGGCGATTTTTTCGAGTTCTCAAAACCGTCGAAAAATATAAATGTTTAATTTGCATTTTTTTCGCTGAGACTTGGATACATAGATTTGTGTAATCAATGTAACCTCATGTATCGCGGTCTCATTGCTATGTATCAGTGAGTCCCCAAAAGCGGCATTTGACATACATATACACATATATTTATGTCGTTTCGCGGTTTTGACGAGTTTTTCGAGATATCATATACCGGTTTTGAAGAGTTTCTCCGGTTTTGAAGAGCCTCTTCACACCGGCAAAGATATATATGACCGGTTTTGGAGAGTTTTCGGCCATTTTCTAGAGTCTATAACCCCTATGTTAACGTGACTAAAGAAATATGGACCCTGGGGCTATAGACTCTAGAAAATGGCCGAAAACTCTCGAAAACCGGTCATATATATCTTTGCCGGTGTGAAGAGGCTCTTCAAAACTGGAGAAACTCTTCAAAACCGGTATATAGTATCTAGGAAAACTCTTCAAAACCGATAAACGACATAAATATATATATATATATATATATATATATATATATATATATATATATATATATATATATATATAAACTTGTATAACGTTAGTTCCCAGGACCCCATGTTACTGTATAGCTATACGTGACTAAAGAAATAATGTCTCTTATGGGGGCCGATGTCCTCAAAACTGACGTTAAACATATGTAGATTCAGGGACTGTCCCCAAAACTAACAAATGTCCCCGAAACCAACGTTAAACATCTGGAATGTCCTGGAAACTAACATAAAACATAAATATATATATATATATATATATATATATCTCTATAATATAAAAATATTTCGCCGCTGTCGCCGCCGCCGCCGCCCGCCGCCGTGTCGTATAATTGGGCGTAAAGAGCCACTTTGCTCCCGTCGGGTGTAAAGAGCCATTTTAGATTTAAGAGGGGCTATTCTCCCGCCGGGAGTAAAAATACGCTTTACACCCGCCGATCGTAGAGACCCATTTTTACTTCCGCTGGGCGTAAAGAGCCATATTACTTCCGCCGGGTGTAAAGAACCATATTACTTCCGCAGGGCGCACTTTACTATTTTATAGTATAAGTAAAGCATGTCGACGTAGTCGTTAGTCATAGAAAATATAATTTCGAAAATTAAAAATGAAACTTGAGAAAATCAGCTATCATTTGCTTTTTTTATAATTATAACATGTTTGTTCCTTTCAAAGTTATGAAAGTTCAAAGTAAAACATCGAAAATATACTGATTAATCCCTAAAATTAAACTGTTTAATTGCAGACATATTTTTTATGCACTTTCAATGATCTATTTTAAACATTCATAAGTTTGGAAGGAATCAACATTTTACTTATTATTTTTATCATTAAACAATACTACTTATGTCGACTGTAATCTAATATCAACTGATAAGAATTTTTTTATCGGTATTACAGTTCAGGTTTTAATTAAGTTTCTATTTCAGATTCTAAGGAGGTGATTATAAACAAGGGCAATCTGACTGCCATTAATATTTATAATAATTTAATTTATAAGAATGTAAGACCGATAAAAAAATTCTTATCAGTTGATATTAGATTACAGTTGATATTATTTTTATAATCGAGAACCATGCTCTTTTCCGTTATTTTATGCGATTTTCCGACTAGATTTGTTATATTACGTTAATTTCACGTTATTTTTACGTTATATTATGATATTTTATATGAAATTAACGTTTAGTAATGAAACAAATATCGTGGAATAACATAAAAATAACGTAAAAGCTAATTAAAAATAGTCTTTTCTTACTCGCCCACCCGAAAGTACGTACTTTCGCATCCTATTTTAGACCAACCGCGCGCTCTGATTGGCTGCCGAAATTTCCTGACCCGCGGCGCTTCAGCGCCCGCGCGCATGTCCGAGGGAAAATATTGTTTATGTAAAATACTGAATAAAAATATTTAGAAAAATATATTGAATGATGCAAAAATTATATTCGTCGATTATGAGGAAAAAGGATATTATACAACGGAAAAATATTCAGCATTAAGTAATATTATCTTTTCCAAATATTATTATTCAGTATTTTGCGTAAGTAATACTTAATTTGAGATATTTCGTTAAAAAAATTTCATTGTAGAATTTTTCCAAGAAAACTTCATGTAAGTATACACTTAAAAAAGTCCTAATTTGTAAATCGAATGTCCACATAACCCTATTTTTATGTTTAAAATACGCTTCCTTCATTAGAATTCTGAAATAATAATTTTTATTCCGTTGCCTTTCAAATTACACGCAAATTGCACATTAAGAAGGAAGTTAACTAATCTGTACGTTAAGAAAGAAGTTAATTTAACTGCTCGGAAAAAGAAAAGTAACATTAGTTGAAAAATAAAAAAAAGGTTATTTTTCTTTGTTACCCTCCCTTTTTTGCCGTGCAAACAAGTCGACCTCTTTTTTAACACACAGTCAAGTTGACTCCTTTCTGCACGTGTAGCAAAATTAACCTCCTTTGTACCTAGCATTATTTATTTCAATTATTTTCAAATTTATTTTATAGGCAATTAGGTCTTACTAAATAAATCGTATTCCCAATTTAGTTATTTTATATGATTTCTATTCCTTTATATAATTCTCAAATTCATAGTATTCAGTAGAGAAGTAGGTTTATAGGTTAGTAGAAGAAATTTACGTATTCCCGATTTACTTATTTTGCCATCCATTTATATATAGATTCTTAAAATTCAAAGTGTTTAATAGGGGATTAGGCCTAGATTGGTGAATTCCGTCAACCAAGAAAAATTAATAAGTGGTAAACTTTTATCCTAAGTTTTATCCAAAGTGGTTCCTCATTTCAAAAAGGTAAATTATTTTTATATTAATGAATCCAACATATTTAAAGATATATAATTAAAAATTTGTAAAAATCCATAAAAATTTTCAGTTTTCTACACTTTCATTCTACAGTTCATAAAATTGTTATTAGCCGTAAAAGTCTATAAATATAAAATGTAAGAAAGTTTGCCAAAATGTAAGAATGTGTCAAAAAATGTAAAACAGTATAAAAAAATGTTAAAAATAGTAAAATACAAAACATATTAAAATGTAAATAAAATGTAACTTTAAGAAAATATATAAAAACTGCAAGAATGTGTTAAAAAACTGTAAAAGAATTTAAGAACGTGTAAAAAAGGTTTAATAAAGTGTTAATAAGTGTAAAAAAATGTAAAAACACTATAATAAAATGTTAATAACTATTAACAAACTGTAAAAAAATGTTACGTGGGCAGGGTAGAGGACGTGGACGAGGACAAGGATGGAAAACAAAACGTATTATCGTGATGAAATTTTATTGATACCATTTTATTGATTTTATTCATTGAGAGATTTACAATTGTATAATAAATATATATTTACAATTTTATAATAAATATGTATTTACAATTTTGTAATACATATTTACAATATGTACATACAATAGTTTCAATTAATCTTTATTAAAAAAATGCATTTTCATTGTCAATAAATTTATTTACAATTTTTTCATTTCATTATTAATTCAACATATTTGAATTTTAAAACAATTTTATATATTTACAATTTTTATTTACAATTCTTTAAAAATTGTTTTTATATGTTAAAAAATTATTTTAAATTATTCATAACTCTTTAAGAATTATAAAATGAATGAAAAAAAAAAACTTTTGATTTACTCATAAAATTAACCAAATATTTTAAAAATAATATAAATAATATAAATAATTAATTGAAATAAAAATTTTAATACAAAACTATGTTGTATTTAATGTATTTAATGTAAACTGTTATGAACATGAATGAAGAAATGAATGATATCTTAAAAAGAGATATAAAACATGAAATGAAACCGGATGGTAACTGTCTTTTCCGCGCATTTGCAGAATTTGTATTCAATAATCAAGAGAAACATAGACAAATTCGATTGAAATTAGTAAAAAAATTATAAATGATTGGATAATTTATGAATCTTTTATATTAGGAAACAGTTCTTACAACACAACAATTACTGATCCAAATTCTTACAAACTAAATATGTCTAAAAATGGTAGTTTTGGTGGAGAAGTTGAGATTGCCGCTTTTGTCAGTATTTACAATGTAAAAGTTACAGTATATCAAGGATATTATAATGCAAGGGAATTCGGTCCGTGCATTAGCAGAAATAAATTAGTTCTTTTATTATCTGGAAACTTGGATAGTGGACATTATGATGTTCTTGAAATCGAAAATACTTTTTTTCTTAAAGACTATCAAAATCAATATCGTCGGTTACATTATGCTAAAAATAAAGATGAAATTTTATGGTGATAAATTAGAGAAGAAACGAAAACTTGATCGTATTTGTAATATGAATGAAGAAAGAGTAAACAGAAAGCGACAAAGTGATAGGATCACTACTATGAAAGAAGATAGAATAGAGAGCAAGAGAGAAAAGGATCGAATTATAAATATGAGTGAAGGAATGATAGGAAATAAAAGACAAAATGATAGAGTTTTTAATATGATTGAGGAAAGGCTGCAGAATAAGAGGGAAAAAGATAGAGTTATGAACATGAGTGAAGGAAGGCTGGAAAATAAGAGGGAAAAAGATAGAGTTATGAACATGAGTGAAGGAAGGCTGAAAAATAAGAGGGAAAAAGATAGAGTTATGAACATGAGAGAAGGAAGGCTGGAAAATAAGAGGGAAAAAGATCGTGTCACGAACATGAGTGAAGGAAAGGTGGAAAATAAAAGGGAAAAAGATAGAATTACGAACATGAATGAAGAAAGGGTAGAGAACAAGAGAAAAAGGGATAGAGTAATTAATATGAATGAAGTAAGAATAATAAAAGACAAAACGATCGGGTTGTCAACATAAATGAAGGACGAATGAATAAGAAAAGATGTACAAATGTTGTAAGCCATTTGAATGAAAAACGGTTGGCTAAGAAACGTAAGCTTGATATTGCAAGTAATATGTCTTCAAATCAAATTTATAGGAGGAGAAAGATACAAAAAATTAGAAAGATGTGCCCTCCAAACTTAAATTATGTAGATTCAGGCAATGTGGATTATGTATGCTCTAATTGTTCTGCAGTTTTTTGGGAAACAGAATTTTCAAAAAAAAGTTGTTGTCATAACGGAAATGTTATTTTACCTCCTTTATCAGAGTATAACGAAGATTTGAAAGAACTTCTGTATGACAAAAAATTTAAAGAACTAATCCGTTATTACAATAATAAATACTCATTTGCGAGTTTCAATGCTACAGTAATTAACAATAAAAACAAAGGAGTTTATAATTTAAAAATCCAAGGCCAAGTTTGTCATACATCTCCGAAATCAGTTATCGTTGAACCTAATCAACATCCTCAAAATGGTCAAATTTACATTTATGATGAGTATACAGCAAATCAGTTAAGATTGAAAAATAACAAAGCATTATTAGAAGAACATTTCACAATATTAAATAGAATATTAAATGACAACCCATATGCAAATAAATACAAGCATTTATATGAATTATCAAAAAATACTCAAATTCCTCAATACAAGTTATATTTTGTTCGAAATATAAAATTGAACCAAAATGTTTATAGTACAAAACTGCGGAATGTGCCGCTTTAATTATTTCACGAGAAGGAGAAATTCCATCATCTTTTGATTTGTGTATTTATCCAAGAAATCCGGATAACAGTACATCACATATTTTCATACATAAGTTATCTCATCATTTGGATCCGATGGTATTTCCTATTTTATTTCCTTCAGGAAACTTAGGATGGAATCCCGATTTATATCAAAATTCAGAAAATAATAAAAGATTGACTGCTTTGCAATATTATTCAAACCGAATTGCTTATCACCAGGACCAATTTTTAATCCAATTTTATGTAGTGGACGATTGACTCAACAATACATAATACATGCATATATAGTCATAGAAAGTACAAGAATGGATTATTTTAGACAAAATCAAGGAAAATTAAGAGTTGCATGTTATCAAGGGTTATTAGATCATGTTGGAAAAAATGCTTCAAATAAATCAAAAAATTTCGAGAACAAAGAACGTTTGGGACATCTTTTTATTTTACCATCAACTCATATTGGTAGTCCTAGACATATGCATCAATTATGTGAAGATGCAATGGCTATAAATAGAGCTGTTGGAAGACCTGATTTATTTATTACTGTAACATGTAATCCAAATTGGCCGGAACTTAAAAGAGTACTATCAAACTTCCCTCAACGAACCACATGTAATGATATTTCTAATTTAACAGCAAGATTATTTAATACTAAATTACGAGCAATTTTAGCAGATATTTTAAGTGGAAATATTTTTGGCGAAATACTGGCATATATTTACACAATTGAATTTCAAAAAAGAGGATTACCTCATGCTCATTTATTATTTGTCCTAAATTATGAAAACAAATTATTGAATTTACAAGACATTCATAAATATGTGAGTGCTGAAATTCCAAATGATGATAAAGAATTACAAGCATTAGTTATCAAGCACATGTTGCATGGTCCCCATACAGAAAATTCCCTCTATTATAACAAGGAGAAACATGTTTGTTCGAAAAACTATCCAAAAGAATTCAGTGTTTTTACACATTTTGACAAAAATGGATTTCCCCAATATAAACGAAGAAATAATTTAAATAGTTATACATACAATTCAAAAGTAAATGGTGAAATAGTGAAAGTAGATAATTCAATGGTAGTTCCTTACAATCCTACACTATTGAAAAAATATCAATGTCATATAAATTGCGAAATATCTTATTCGGTCATGTCTATCAAATATCTTTATAAATATATTCATAAAGGGTTTGACAAAGCATATGTAAGTGTATCGAAAAAAAATTCTGATACAGATCAATGTGAAATATATAATGAAATTACTGACTATCTTAATGGGAGATATGTTAGTCCAATAGAAGCAGCATGGAGAATAGAAGAATTACCATTGTCAAGAAGGTCACACACAATTATACGTTTAGCTATTCATACGGAAAATCAACAGTATATATATTTTGAAGAAAATAAAGAAGACGAAGTTTTAAATAAAAATAATAATACAACTCTAACGGCGTGGTTTCAATTAAATTTAGAAGATGAAGAAGCGAGAAAAATTAAATATTCTAATATACCAAAGTATTATTTATTCAATTTATCAAAAAAAGTATGGCAAAAAAGAAAAATATTTTCAAAATCTATTGGTAGAATGAATAGTGTCAGTCCTAAGGATATAGAACGATTCCATTTAAAGTTGATATTAAATCGTGTAAAAGGAGCAATATGTTTTGCAGATTTAAAAAAGTTCGAAAATGTATCCTACAAAACTTTTAAAGAAACAGCAATTGCAATGGAATTAGTAAAAAATGATAATAAAATTTTCAATATTTTTGAAGAAGCATGTTCCATTATGATACCAAAAGAATTTAGAAAATTTTTTGATTGGTTTCTTATTAATGATGATATTCCTTTTGCTTGTGAACTTTGGGAATCTTTCAAAAAATATTTTAGTGAAGATTTCAAAGATAATCAAGAGCATCGAGCATTAAGAGAAATTGATGAAATTTTAAAAGGTGAAAATTTGTCATGCTCTGAATTCGGATTACCAACATTTAATGATTTGACTTATGAACTTATCGGCTCATGAAAAAAAAAATAATAAATGATAAACACAAACAGTTATTTCAAGAACATAAAAATCAATTAAATAATGAACAAAATGATATTTTCAATTTCATAATACAAACTAATGATCGTATGATTTTTATTGATGGTCCCGGAGGTACTGGGAAAACATTTCTTTACAAAACATTAATTCATTATTATTTAGGAGAAGGACAAAAAGTTGTTTCTATGGCATGGACTGGAATTGCTCCTATACTACTTCCGGAAGGAATGACAAGTCACAGAACTTTTAAATTGCCATTAGATTTATCAAATATTGAAACAACATTTTTGAAATTAGATTCAGATAAAAGAAGGTTACGTGAATGTGATGTACTCATTTGGGATGAAGCATCAATGATTCCTAAAAAAGCATTAGAAGTTGTAGATAAAACTTTAAGAGATTGTTGCCAAATCGATTCAATACCTTTTGCTGGAAAATTATTAATTTTAGGAGGAGATTTCAGACAAATTTTGCCAGTATTGAAAAATGGATGTAGAATCACTATAATTAATGAATCTATCAAACGTTCTAATTTGTGGCCAAAATTTAAAATATTAAAATTAACTAAAAATATGAGATCCAATAAAATAAAATTTTCAAAATTCTTGTTAGAAATCGGTGACAGAAAAGTATCGTCTTTATCAATATCTGAAAAATGGAAAGTCGACAATATATGTGAAAAAATTTATGGTTCCACTATAACTGGCAAGGAAGATTTATCAGATAGGGCAATTTTATCTGGTCATAATCAAGATATTTATCACTTGAATAATGAAGTAGTTAAAAGAATAGATTCAACAGAGAAAATTTATATAGTATTGATTATGCTAAACCAAAAGGAGTAGATCAAAGTGATGAAGATGTTCAATTAAATTTTTCAATAGAATATTTAAATTCTTTCAAATTTCCAGGGCTACCATTTCATAAATTAGTATTAAAACCCAATGCCATTGTTATGCTCATAAGGAACATTAGTATTAACGATGGATTGTGTAACGGTACAAGATTAAAAATTTTAGAATTGCACAAGTACAATATAAAAGCCATGATAGTAGCTGGTTACAACAAAGGACAAATAGCTTAGATACCTAAAATAACTTTAAATTCAGGAGAATCATCGTCTTTACCTTTTATATTATATCGAAAACAATTTCCTGTCGTCTTAGCCTTTGCGATAACTATTAACAAGTTACAAGGTCAAAGCTTCAATAAACTTGGAATATATTTTAGGCGCCCTTTATTCTCTCATGGCCAATTATATGTAGCTTTGTCAAGATGTACAAACCCAGAAAATTTATTTCTTGAAAATGATTCGAATCATTCTGATGAAATTGAAAATATAGTATGGAAGGAAATTTTTGAATGATGTATAAAGATTATTACGAAATATAAAATGAAGAGCTTTAAACTATAAACGAAGACACCAATTCGCAAGACGAGTTAGCCACGGCTACCGACATAAATTGCTTTTTTGCATAAACGACATCAATTGCTTCTTTGCATATACTACAACCATTCAATATCTGTGGAACATTCCGACAACTAAGGCACGGCCGACAAAAATAACTTTTCAGTTAATTGTTGTCATGTAACTATACTACTACCACCATTCGTTAATGTATAAGTGAATAAGTTCTATCATTGACAGAACTATAAATTAAAAGAATCGAACAATTATTAAAATTTTGATCATTTTTAATTTCTTCTTTTTAAAACGCTACGTTATACAATTTCAATATGAAAAAGAATATTAGAACTCCATTAATATAAAACACATATAAAATTAAAAAAATTCGCGCGCGGGGGGGCGAAGCCCCCCCAGTGTGTGTGTGTATATATATATATATATATATATATATATATATATATATATATATATATATATATATATATATATATATATATAATTATCACTTAACCCCTTTATGGAGCCCATCCCTGTATATTAGTACCTACGCCCAGAGTTCCCGTATACAAGTGACTAAAGAAATAATCCCTCTCTGGGTATAGAAACTCTAATAAATATGCTCATGTGTATAAAAGGGCTCCATAAATCTGGTAAAAGAAATGTATATATATATATATATATATATATATATATATATAAGTCGTTTATCGGTTTTGAAGAGTTTCTCCGGTTTTGAAGAGCCTCTTCACACCGACAAAGATATATATGACCAGTTTTGGAGAGTTTTCGGCCATTTTCTAGAGTCTATAACCCCAGGGTCTATATTTCTTTAGTATCGAATCGTGCTGACATAGATCCTCAAAAGCTGCATTCGATATATATATATATATATATATATATTTATATTGCTTTTGAGGATCTATGTCAGCACGAATTCGATCCTTTGAGGTTTTTTCGGACTTTTGAGGACATCCTCAAAATTCCTCCGGTATGAAACGGTACTTTTGAGAATTTATATTAATACCTTCAACGCAGAGAGGGAGTTATTTCTTTAGTCATGCATATACGAAATCTGGAGAAAAAAACTATAGATCCTCAAAAGTACCGGTTTCCGCAATGTGTGTGTGTGTGTGTGTGTGTGTGTGTGTGTGTGTGTGTGTGTGTGTGTGTGTGTGTGTGTGTGTGTGTGTGTGTGTGTGTGTGTGTGTGTATATAATGGTAGCTCCGCCCACTGCCGGATGCTCACGAGTATACTAGGGTTCAAATGTGGGAGATCAGTAGGATCAGGTGGCTTATAGTATAATTAAAAGACACTGTTTCAGCAAAAATAACAAAGTGTAATGTCTATTGGCAAAAATAGAATGTAAACTATAGGTAAACTGTCTACTATAGAACGTATACGAAAATTTATATTATTAGGATTTGTCAGCGAGAAGAAATAAAAGGGAAAATTAAGACTTCGAGAGTCTATGCAATCAACTCTACTAGAAAGTAAAAGTTGATTACAGAAAAAGGTGTGAAAGTAAAATGCGTTCAAATAGAATAGGAAAAGTATAAAGTGTCTTATTCGCAAATAAGACAACAAAGTATAGGCAATGTAGCTGTAGGCAATAAATGGTAAGAGTATGGTTGTTGAAGCTTTTTAATAACACCTCAGATACAAAGGAACTTTGGGATCCAGGATCTATCATAGCTCGGGCAGTGTGCATTTTACCGTCAGCACCGCGGAGTTTCCCCGAAGCGGTAGCTAGTATAGAAAATTACATGGAGAAGCTTTGAGCTACTAAACTTAACCTAAGCTCACTATTTGAAACAAAAGAAGGGGCTGGGGTAGCGACGTGATTATGAATGGGGGTCACATGTGAGCTTGTACTTATATCTTCGTGAAGAAGCGTATGGTGTTGTTTGTTACATATGATACATCTTCTAACAGATCGGCAATTACTGATCGGGTGAAACCCAAAACAATTGAAACATAACTTCTTTTTTTCCACGAAGATTTTTCGCTCACTTGCGGTTTTGGTTTTGAAGGCGTCGCAACGAGTAATGAAATGTGCGTCTGCACAAAAGACACACTTGTCGGTAAACGTAGTATGAGAGCTAATTGATCTGTTTTCTGGAGTTTTAGATTTACTTAAATTAGGCACTGAGGTGGTTTCTAAAAGTCAATATATTCAGTGATAAACTGACTAAGCTGGGAAAAAGTGGGAGGATCGGCACTCTTACTGACTTGTGTTTCCCACTCGCGTAAGGTTTTGGAATGAAGTTTATGAGCAATGATAGGTACAAGAAGATCATCCCATTGGTTGATTGGCCTTTTAAGCTGCTCTAAAGCTGAGATTGCATTTGTCGATGAGTTAAGAAAGGATTGTAATTGAGATGGAGAATCGGAACTTACATCAGGTAGATCGAGTAGTGTCTTAGTATAGATGGCAATAAGTCGACGTTTGTTTGTATAGTGGTCTTCTAGCTTTTTCCAGGCAATGGGGAAGTTCAGATCAGTAATTTGAATTGTTTTGAGCATGTCGGATGCTTCTCCTTGAACATGCGTTTTCAATTGTTGTAGTTTCTCTGAATTAGAGAGTCGTTCATCTTTGATGATGGTAGCTTTGAATAGATCTTTAAAATCTAACCAGTTAGTGAATTTCCTGGAAAAAGTAGGAACTTCGATATTGCGTAACTTTCTTGTAGGAACTGTTTGTTGTACAATAGGCACATTATCTTGTTGAGGGAATTGTTTAAGCAATTGGGCTATATAGACAGTTGAATTGATATAACCGTCTTCTGTTAAACCATAGCAATCATTGACAAAATAATCACTCTTGCTAGTGCTTTCAAATTTCTGAGATAGGAAAATAGTGTGATTTTCTTGGAATTCTTTCCAGTTTTTCTCTAATATCTGTAGCTTAGCTTCGAGAAGCTCACAAGTAATATTGTCCTTGCCCACTTTCTTGATATTGGTACTTGAATTGCAGATTCGATTAAATAATTCGAGCTGACGCTCGATGGTTTGCGTAAGTGAAAGTGTTGGCATTTTGATTGAAAGAAATAAGCTAATCCCTGAGTGTTATGAGAGTTTGTGTGGTATCTCCGCCCGCTGCGCAGAGTGGCAGAAGCAAAGAGATCAGTCACACAATAGATTTCGTTAGGAGGTCGTAAATCTCCAAAGAACTAACTTGCCAATGGTCGTAAATCTCTGACAATTAATGTAACACTCGAGTGTTCTATTGCTTTGTAAGAATTTCTCTCGGTTGACAACCCTATCCGGCTCGAAGGACCAAAAATGTCTACGATTGAACGTATACGAAAATTTATATTATTAGGATTTGTCAGCGAAAAGAAATAAAAGGGAAAATTAAGACTTCGAGAGTCTATGCAATCAACTCTACTCGCAAGTAAAAGTTGATTACAGAAAAAGGTGTGAACGTAAAATGCGTTCAAATGGAATAGACAAAGTATAAAGTGTCTTATTCGCAAATAAGACAAGAAAGTATAGGCAATGTAACTGTAGGCAATAAATGTAGGCAAGTGTCGGCAATAAGGCAAAGTATAGGTAAAATCGATAGGGGCAAAGTAATAAGGCACGTGCATAAAGCACCTGGCTAGTGGGCGCCGCAGGCCACTATATGTATACTCATAGGAGTATTTTTCATTGAAGGTTGCTCGTTGGTGCATGCCATCTGGCGGCTCGCCCGGATACTACAATCCCGAACATAAACTACAAATAACAAAGGATTAATCGAAAGTATCTGCGGGACGCCTGCCACGCCGTAGCTTACGCTATCTAAAACATAAAAGCCAGAAAATGCACTTACTACGGAACGCTTTTTGTATCTCACGCTAATTCCCTCTCGTGGTGGACGGTTGTCGCACAGAGTCGCACGCTGGGATATGTAACGAGTCTCGACTGGATATTTGTCGGGTCGTATAGTCTATGTTGTGTACGTCAGCGAGGAATCTCGTTGTTCCTGTTCCGCCTCCAGGACTGTATCAGTCAGTCACCTAAGTACGTGTGTGCACAAAACCAAGGTGACAGTAGACCCCATGAGTCAGTTTGTCTCTACCTCGTATGTGCACGATGGTAAATTCAGGACTTGTTCCGGTGTTTGGTTGTCGGCGGACCGTGACAAGCATTCACTTAGACACGTGTGTGCCGGGGCCTGGGTGAGTCTTGATCCGGAGGTTCGTTTGTTGCGGCCTCGTGTGTGCACGACGGCAGGGCAGCTCGTGTTCCGGTGTCCCTTTGTCTGCGAACCGTGGCAAGCACTCACCCAGAATTGTGTGTGCACGACGGCAGGGACAGCTCGAGTTCCGGTGTTCTTCGTATCGAATGCCTAACGTCAGTTCGTGCTCCCCTAGTGACGTATGTGCACGTACACTAGTGGACTACGACGAGACGAGTCTTTCCTCTCCTACCTCGTGTTGCACGATGGTCTGTATAGAAAGAGCCAGGATACCCCTTAGTTCCTCTGCTACACGACGTACACATGTGTGCCCGTCGCACTATGTGTCCGCCCTACCGGAGTCACCTTATCCCTATCGATAGTAATAGCGGTAATTCCGGATGGAAGCGCTGAGTCTAGGTATGTTAGATAGTTCATGGTGAACCGGGTTACAAGGATAGAGATACGTTTTCGCGCAAAATGCACTCTGTTCAACTCACTCATATTCACTCGCTGAGTCGCTCGGAAAAAAACAAAGTACAAATATCGATAGATTTTTTCCTCCTCTCTCTAATGGTACTATTACTTTTTCTCCAAAATGCTTTCTTCTGATTGAAAATTCAAGTTGAATGTTCAGAGCCATTTTTCTCAAAGTATACCATTTTTTTTCCAAAATGCATTACACCATTCGAAAGTACAAGTCTTAAGCTACGAAAGCCTATAGTTTCAAGTTGGAGAAATGAAGGGTTCAAAAGTAATGAAACTGAAAAGACAGCGGCGGGCGGTCCCCGTGCTGCGATGCAACGCGCTGTTAATGTACGACACGCGAATGTGTGTAATTTTCATTCGACTTCTCATCACTAGAGATTTAACAGATCTGCTCTCCATATCCAAAGAAACGACTTCAAAGTCTTATAAGCCCACTGAAAAATGTATTCTTCCTCATTATATTTCTAGAAATAAATAATAAAATTATTATTACAATTATTTTGTGATACTCCTATTTGCCATGAATTTACATCGTTGTTTTAATCCTTACAATGAAACAAAACATTCACATAATCTGAGATTAGTTTCAGTAGAAATGAAGGCACATTTTCCGTTTTTGAAAGATAGAGATAAAATATATGATTTTTGCAGGATACAATTTATTGCCAAGAGTAAAGACGAAAATGAAGTTTCGATAAATGATTGTTATGAAATAATTTCTAATTTGAAAAAATTCTTTAATGATGAAAATGTAACAAAAAAAGAAAAATTGATCCTCATGCAATTACTTCCAAAGAATTGGAGCTCACGTAAAACTGCTGAATTATCAAATTCTTCTCGTCGGCTGGCTACTAAATCTAAATTACTAAATAATGATGAGTCTCTTTTAGTTGACAAAAGAGGAAATAAAAAATTATCAAGCGATACTGTAGATCAAGACTGTTTTATGAAAGTGATGATAACAGTAGAATTATGCCAGGATACAAAGATAATAAGAGCATAAAAAATGAAGATGGATCAAAAAACTACATGCAGAAGACTTGTTTTGCATAATCTGAGAGAATTATACATAAAATATAAAGAAATGTATCCCAATTCGAAAATTGGTTTCACTAAACTTGAGGAATATTGTCCTCAATATTGCGTTTTAGTCTAGTGGCACTCATTCGATTTGTGTATGCGTCTAACACCAAAATGTCAAACTTTTGTTAGCTGGCTTAAGAAAATCAGTAGGCCTGTTTGATAAAATGAATACTCACAAGGATTGCATAGCTCAAATAGTATGTACAAATTCAACAACAAAGTGTTATTTAAATGAGTGCTCTAATTGTCCTGGTGTTGAATCACTAAAAAAAGATTTAGAATTATTTCTTGAGAACTCTGGCGTTAATGAAATTAAATTTCAAATATGGCAAACAACTGAGAGATCGACATTACAAACTCAAACTGTTTCTAATTCATCATTTATAGATGTCTTTTTTCCTCTTTTGCATAAACTCAAGACTCATTCTTTTATCTCCAAACAACAGGCATCTTATTTTAAAATCTTGAAAGAATCGTCATGTAAAGGAGAATTTTTAATTTCCCTAGATTTTTCAGAAATCTATGCTTTTATTGCACAAGACGCAGCACAAACTTTCCACTATAACAATAATCAATGCAGTTTGGCGACAATAGCCATTTACTATAGAGAATTAGATTGCAAAATTGAACACAAAAGCATGGTAGTTTTTTCAGACAATTTAATTCATTATGCCATAGCCGTTTACTTAATCCAAGAAATTAAAATTAATTACCTTAAAAAATCTTTTGATTTTGTTAAAAAAGTCATTTATTTTACTGATGGAGCAGCGCAACATTTTAAAAATAAACATAATTTCCAGAATCTTGTTCATCACTATGAAGATTTTTCTGTTGAAGCTGAGTGGCACTTTCACGCAACTGCTTACGGGAAAAATGCATGTGATGGAATTGGTGCTTCCGTGAAAAGCAATGCTAGGCGAGCAAGTTTACGGAAAGTATCCGACAATTATATATTCACGCCACAAAATCTTTACGAGTGGGCAACTAAAGATTCTGAAAATATTGTTTTTTTTTTTTTTTCATCAAAAGATAAATATTTAGAAACTAGACAAAAGTAAAACAACGATTAGAATCAGCAAAAACTGTGCCTGGAACTCTGGAACTCTGTCATACCATTACGTTAAATTGATATCAGACACTAAACGATTAGAACTAAAACGACTCTCAGCATCAGAAACATTCGAATTATACCCAACAATCAAAAAAGGAAAAGATTATAAAGAACACAAGGAAAAAAAAACAAGTATTAAGAAAAGGCCTATCAAAATGACTTCGACTAAAAATAAAAAAATTAAGAAATAAACAAAAAATTAACATGATTTAGAATTTTAATATGTGGACTTTTATACAAATTAACGTTTACATTACTGGTGCAGCGCAGCGTGGAGAGCGCGCTCGACCTCATGGGGCTGTCTTTTTAATTACATTACTTTTGAACCCTTCATTTCTCCAACTTGAAACTTTAGGCTTTTATAGCTTAGGATCTGTACTTTGGAATGGTGTAATGCATTTGAAAAAAAAAATGATATACTTTGAGAAAAATGGCTCTGAACATTCAACTTGAATTTTCAATCAGAAGAAAGCCTTTTGGAGAAAAAACAATAGTACCATTAGAAAGAGGAGGAAAAATCCTATCGATATATGTACTTTATTTTTTTCCGAGAGACTCAGCGAATGAATATGAGCGAGTTGAACAGAATGCATTTTGAGCGAAAACGGCGCCGCGCGCGTCCGCTGGCTCGTTTCTGGCGGACACTCCCATATATATACGAAGCGGTGGCTTCGTTGCGTATATATATATATATATAAATATAAATATATATATATATATATATATATATATATATATATATATATATATATATATATATATATATATATATATATATATATATATATAAATTCATGTGCAGACAAAGGGTAGAAGGACGCTCTAATTGCTTCAAGGTTGTGTGTAAACTAAGATCACCTGCTTGGACTCTTCTTATCTCTACCTCATAGCTGTTCGACAGAATAAGGTTGCGTAACCAAACTCTCTCAGAGATGCGTCTGTGCATTTCTAGCACATAGGTTTGTTTCTTCTCGTTACAGTCTGTACTAATTTAGAATGGGTTAAATCTTGAGTCAAGCGAATGGCTGTAAAGTAACAATTTTGCGTTCTTTTTTCAAAAATACTTATTTTCTTTAATTTGTGCTAAATATATGGCAAAATGTAGGCTGATTTTTTTCTTTGATTTGCTTTTAAACTACGTATGTATTTTTAGACTACTCATGAGTTATTTTCGGGTTAGAATTGGGGGTTTAAAAAAGTAATTAAAAGACTGACCAACTTTTTGCTAATCCGATTAGCACTGGTTTCTCTCTATTTTCGCTACTAATATTATTATTATTGTTATCATTGCTAATATTATTATTATTATTCCTATTGGCACTGTTATTAGACTTCTTTATCACGTTGTTGCTCTAGTACTCGCAGGTACTCCTCCTGCTCCACGGGAGGTTGAGCGCCAGTTCACGAGGCTCTTCCGCAGTGTTGACTTCCGGGATCAAACCCTGCATTCCACTAGCGTTGCAGAATTATTTCTAGATGACAAGGATGTTAGAGTCCCTGCAGCAAGGGATCTTGGTTATATCGCTGAACAGCTACAGGTGACGCCGCTGGCCTCGAAACGTTTTGACCCCTTTCCTCAAGGCTTATTTTTTTTTTTCTGTCTGAATGTTTCCGCTTCCACCGCCCAGCACCCGACACACTTACTCACTAACTCCCTGAACATATATAGTGGGGTCCGTCCCCACCGAGGTCGCTCAGCCAGGATTAATACACCAAAGTATTACTTGGTTGGGTGACCAGCCTTCACCGAGTTCCACATCGAGGATGGGTGCTTAGATTCACGTAATCTCATCCATTGGGGCCAGCAGGGTGCAAAGAAATTATGGATAATCGTCCATCCCTCTATCAATACGGTACTCTACGGCGTTGTTCGGCAGAGATTAGATGAGCTGCGTGACGGAAGAGAGGATGTTCTTTTTTTGTTTGGTGTCCAACGCCCATGAATCATAAGGACATCGTTCTCACCCCGGCGCGGGCGTTCATGAAGGCTAATGGGATACCCTGTCAGGTCGTTGTGTAGCGGCCTGGTACGCTAATGTATATGAGGGAGGAAATACACCATCAGGTGATTAACACGGGCCTTAACGTGTCAGAGACCGTGAATATCGTCGGGGCTGAGTGGAAATACCTGGCTGGTCCTACGCCTCCTTCTCAGCGTCACTGGTACCAGGGTCCATGGAGATCATGATCCTGGAAGTTAGGACACTTCCGGTGTTCTTTAACCTCGGGTTCACCACAACAGTAGCAGCGAAGATACATCGGTGCTGCCACTACCTGAGGTCGTCTCATTGGCTCCGGTACCACCGGAGCTTGTTGAGCAGGCGCGAACCCCGCGCGTTCTTTTGCCTGTTGAGCTCATTCGTCCCTTGTACTTGCCCGGATTGTGCGGTCGTAGCTAGTCCACCAAACTCAGGATTATACGCAGTCTTGTGGGAGCATGCGTGTCGAACCTATAAATGCCCACGGCCGAGATGTCTCAATATGGCGGACACGGCCGTGCAAAGACCGGGTGCATGGCAGGGGGGCAGCCAGATCCCCTTTATTCTGCTGCCGGTTGTGCCCGGCTGAGTATGTCAGCGAGGCATTTCAGGTACGACACCTGTGGGAGCGGCATCCAGCTGACAGTTCGAGGAACAACGTTCGATTATGCCAGGGATATCACTGGCTTGTGGATGTGACGAGCTTCGCACGTTACCGGTGAAAGTCCCAGGCTCAGGCTGAGGATCTAGTTGCGTAAGGTAATATATCTTCATACGAATGCAATTTTGATCATGTTTCCTTCCCTCTCACGGGTCGTTTTTGCTGACTATACTTCTATTCCTTTCCCCTATTCCTTAAAACCCTGCTGCTAACTGATTTAGCAGGCGAAGGAATCCCTTCTTAAAAAATGATAACCGGAAGATTTGAGGTCTCTATAGATTTATTTTGTAATTGGCTCTTGGTGAAAGGCGCGACAATTTAACATTAAACATGCATTTTTATTTGATGATTATTATTTCTTGCAACGAACATGATTAAGGTGAACAGTATTAAATGAACAATAATTGAATTAATGTTGGCTGTAACTTAAAACGTAAATAACAATTTACAATTATTTGTTAAAGTAATAGTACGATTAATTATAGAATTGAGCCGGAAAATTCAGAACAAGCAAATTCTTTTTTTATTTTTGCAATAAAGAAGGCTTCGAGATTAAAAAGGAAAAGTAAAAGAGATTTAAAATAAATTACTTCAATATCATGTTAGGATTTATTCTTTATTTAACACTTCACGATAAAAAATATTCGAATAGCTTATAGTGTCTAACCCCAAAACTTAATATTGGTTAAGGATAAATGTACTGCAATATTATTATATCAAATATTAAAGATGCACTAAAATTGAAAGAAAAAGATTTTGAGATTATAACAAATATTCTTACTCAGCATTTAAATAGCATGTTTCTTGATACTTAATGTAAATTTAAGGCGGTCTTACACCTATAGGCCTTTCTGGCCAGAATTACCTAAAAAATGATAAAAAATATTATTATAATAAAATAATCAAAATATACTGAAGATCAAGGAGCGCGGGAGGGCTCCGAAGGCAAGTATAGAAGAAGCCTAAAGGAGCGACCCGTGCTACATATACATTGAAATGGGTGTACGAAAAATTCAATGCCCTTTTACGTATATGGCGTTAGTTTTTACTATATAACATATCCCTCTTAATCCAAAGCCATTCCATTGCTCTACTCAAATCAAAAGATTTTATTTAAAAAGATTATCTTGTTCAAAAGATATAGAGAGCTGAATTTTTTTATGTGCTGTTTCCTTTCCGAACTTTTCTTCTCGTTATTCCGATATCCGGTTTGCAGCTCTTACGACACTTCCGGTTGTCGTCTATTTTACGCTTGTAAATATCTTTAAGCGTTATTTCTGGGACGTTTTTTGTATATATACCCGTTATTTCTGGGACTCCACGTTATTTCTGGGACGTCCCAGATTTACACCCCCTGTTTTCGCGTTATTTCTGGGACCCCGCTAGAGTTTTGGTACTAAGAGAGGGATTATTTCTTTAGTCACTTATATGACGCAACTCTGAGAAAATGGACTATATAACACTGTATAATCCCAGAAATAACGTTTAAAAACCTTTATATATATATAAATATAATACACACACACACACACACACACACACACGTATCTGGTCAACACCTAACCTTACATATAACATGTCAGTATTTTTATATACAAATGTTATCATTTAGTGAGTTAGTTAATAATAATATATTTGAAAGATCGCAAGAAATCAACTAATTATGAGAAGAATTATGTGTATCAATTAACGGGGAAAATAACTTTTATTAGTTAGATAAGTACTTATTATATATATACATAAACAGATACACATACAGCTTATTTCATTTTGGATTTGATTGGAAAAATATAACCTATACAAGCGGCTGTGAATATCAATGGACAATAGCAATATATTATATATATACATACAGATGCATATACAGATTATTTCATTTTGGATTTGATTGAAAAAATATAACCTATATAAGCAGCTGTAAATATCAATGGGCAATAGCAATATATTATAATCAGATAAGTAGTAAACTTTTATTATAAAGTTATAAATCAATAAAGTTTATAATAAGTATTGTTATTTTGTGAAATCTTGTTTTTATTTTTACAGAGTATATCAGAAAATGTAAGGATTATTACCAAGTAAATATATCACTGTTAAAAAATAGTTTTTAATAGAAGAGTTAATTATTATTAATTATTCAAGTTCATCGAAAAAGTAGAGTAGGCTAACCGAATTTTCTGTATATCCATGAGTCTCAAGAAATTTTTAAATCTTCAAGTGGATTGGAAAATGACCTATATAAGCAGCTGTAAATATCAATGGACAATAGCAATTATTATAATCAGATAAGTAGTAAACTTTTATTATAAAGTTATAAATCAATAAAGTTTATAATAAGTATTGTTACTTTGTGAAACCTTGTTTTTATTTTTACAGAGTATATCAGAAAATGTAAGGATTATTACCAAGTAAATAGATCACTGTTAAAAAATAGTTTTTAACAAAGAAGAATTCATTAATTATTATCTTACAGATATTATACCAGAAGATTTTTTTCGAGTCATTTTGGAAATATGGAGATATATGTAATATAGCGAATAATGTTGAGTTCTAATTGTGTACTGTCTGAAAAATCTAATTTTGAATTAACAAAATTAAACGAGTGCCCTCATAATCCTGGTGGTTATTTTATTATTAATGGACAAGAAAAAGTTATTTTAATACAAGAATAGACGCTTAGGAATAGAATAATTTATACTAAAGAAGATAGTAAGAATATAGTACTACTCAAGAAAGAAAAACCAAACCAATATTATCATGGAAGAGCCGGCAAATACTATTTACGACACAATATTTTTCAAGATGTATCTACATATTCTCAACATGAAAATTTTTTATATGAGATATAATTTTAGAAAAATATTAAAAATTTGTCTTCATATTTGACAGGGCAAATAGAGTACGTGGATGTCAATGAAGAAAATGACAGTTTCATTGCTTTCAATGAATCACACATAAAACAAACAACAACTAAGATGTTTATTTAGACAGCATTAGACTCAAAGTACGAAAGAAGTATAATGTTTTGAAGTAAGTTTTTCAAAATAAGAAAAGAAAATTGTTATTTTCATAGATCGTCTATCTAGTTGAATATTATATTGATAATAAAAATGTTGTGATTATTAGAAAATGACATCTAATCAGTGTTTTGTGTAATAAATAAAATAAAATACCAGTATGATGTGTTGCATGAAGTGCATATATAATCAAATTTTATTGATAACAAATAACATAGTGATTAAAAAATTGAATGTAATCAGTGTTTTGTGTTAAATAAAATAAAATACCGGTATGATGTGTTGCATGAAGTGTTATATCAAATTTTAAAACTTCTACTTAAAATCAGTTTGAAATGTTTTGAAAATAGCTCAAGTATGTATTAATAAGTAATTTCGTGTTATGAGGTTCATAAACTTCATAATACGCTTTTGCATAGAAGAAAATATTGCTGAGTGATACCCGAGGTTATAAATATACAATATAATTTTCAGTGTTTTGTGTAATAATCAATAAAATATAGTATGACATGTTACAAGAAGTGTTTATAATTAAATTTTAAAACTTCTATTAAAAATCAATTTCAAATGTTTTGAGAATAGAACAAGTGTTTATTGACTAATTATGTGTTATGAGGTTCATAATCTTCATAATAAATTTTTGCATAGAAGAAAATATTGCTGAGTGACATGTGAGGTTATAAATATACAATATAATTTATGTTGCCGATTTGAAATATTGGTCTGAGCCTTGGTTTAAAAAGCATCTGTCATATTCAAAAAACTTAGTCGATATCAGTGCTATGCTGTTGTACATATTTATTCAAGTGCCAATGAAAAGATTATGTCTAATGAACATGGGAATACTGAAAAAAGTAAAAATAATATGTTATTGTGAAAATTTCAAAGAATAAAAGTGCTCAGTTAATCTAATATATGATTTCTCACCATGGGACACGTCAAAATGTTTCAGAGTTCTTAGTAAATATTTTTCTAGACAAGATTTAGATAATAATTTCAAAAAGTTTTATCTATACAAGAATGTCAAGAAAGCTTTTATTCTCAGTGATTCTTAGTTCATAAATTGGTTGCATTTTTAATTTTACAAGATTATGTGTGGCAATGATGGGTTATTAATTTAAGTAGTTTAAATAATAATTTCAAGAACGTATATCTCTACTATAAAAGAATATCGAGAAAGCTTTTTTTCTCACATTTTACAAGTCGTGTAGCAATGATGGGTTATTAATACAAGTGGTCTAATCTAATCTTCTGAAATCTGTGTAGATCCACCCGGATCCAGCCGGATTTCCCATGTGATATGGATCCAACTGGGTTTCCTAGCTGGATATTTTTGACCGGGTTCTAGTGATAATTTCCATAAATCCAAGTGTTGAGAATAATATAATTATTAGCTCATGGTGAGGGGCGCGAAATGTTTCAGAGGAGCCATGTATTCTGTAAATATTACAGTACATATATAAAATTTAAGAAAATAACAGATACTTTGTGTGATTATTTCATTTTCAGATTCTTAGTCTTTGGTGAATATATTACGAAGTACAAATCAAGTAAACATTCCAGAGTTAATAAATAAAAAGAAATTTCCTATATTCTTTTTATGTTTTTAATTAATATATGTTTATTTTAAAAATACAATATATAAAGAAAAATTAAAAAATTTTAATATATAAAGAAAAATTAACAGAAAAAATGTATTGTATTGCGTAACCGTAACAGTTTTGACTTTAGAAAATAAAATGTCAATTATATTATAGTGAGATGCAAACGATGGTTGATGATGATAGCTTTCTGGTAGAAGTAAAGGATCCATAATGTTTTTATGCACAATAGTATATCTTTTGCTTCCTTTAAAAGTTGATTTAAATCTGTAAACTAAATCTTTTTTTGTATATATGAGTTAATATGGACTTACCTTTTCTTTAGTATCGTTCCCTACTATTTTAAGTAGAAAGTTTCCAATAAAAATTCAAGTACTAAAACTTTAATTCAACTATCACTGCACACTTTTATTAGACTTTTAATAAATTTTCTAATCTACCTTCATATCTTATACAATATATAAATGTTTACGTATCATCTATTTTGTATTTAAAGTAAAATAACCGTTTGATTATGTAAAAAAATCTGCTAATGTTATAAATAAAAAATAATTGCGAAGCTACAAAAATAATTAATGATATTATCATATAGCAGTCTTATAATAGAACTAATTTAAGGCTTTAACAATTAATTTCTAGTACCAAAAAATGAAAATACTTATAATATGCTCTGAAAAAAATTTATAAAAATATCAACTAAAAGCTTCGTTTTAAGATCTAATTTGTTAAAAAAAATATCGATCCCTTTAGTATTTATGTAATCCTTGAAGAAACATTCAAATTTAAAACTTTTGTGAATAACAATACTATCATTTACTAATGATATTAAAAATATACTATACTACAATAAACCCTCATAATGTTATCACACTATGTAATTATTATTTTCTCTTAAAAAGTTGTGAAATATATCTAAAAAACATTTTACAAAAGTTTAAACTAAGACAAGTATTAGTCTCTCCCGCCCTCCCTCTATCTCTCTCTCACTTTCTCTCTCTCTCCTCTCTCTCTCCCTTTCTCTCAACATCCGTGAAACTGACTACCAAAAACTTTAATGAGAACTTAAATATTTTTTTAAAACAATAAACACGTTTTTTAAAAGCAATTTTTTAAGTACGTTAAATTCTAACAACACAATTTGTCTAGTCCATTTATTTCTTTTAGTCTCATCTATTCAATAAGGACTCTCTCTACAAATGATAATAATTTTTTTCATGACTGTATAAACTCTCTCCCTCCTCTTTTCCACCCCACTCTCGCTCTCTCCCTCCCTCTCTCTCAACATCCGTTAACCTGAGTACCAAAAACTTTAATGAGAGCTTAAAAATTTTGTTAAAACAATCAACACGTTTTTTAAAAGCTAATTTTTTAAGTACACGTTCTATAACAACATAATTTGTCTAGTCTTTTTAATTCTTCTACTCTTATTCAATAAGCACTCTTTACAAATGGTAATAATTTTTTTCATGACTACAAATAATAATATTGCTAATATAAAACTTTCTACGAAAGTATAAAATAAGGCAAGTATAGACGTTTTTTCTGGATAATCTATAAAAAACAACACAATTTGTCTAGTCCTTTTATTTCTTCGAATCTCATCTATTCAATAAGCACTCTCTACAGATGGTAATAATTTTTTTCATGACTGTACAAATAATCTACAAAATAATAATATTTATGTTTTTGTAAACGAAATCAAATAAATACGAATGAAAAAGTCTTTTAATTCTTTGAGTCATTGTATACTGAACAAATTATATCTAAGTAAGTACATTCAAATTGTTCATTGCAAATTAAACAAACGAAAGTTGTGAAGTCAATTATCGATCGCCAAGTAATGCAAACAACTCTCGGAAACTACTGTATGACTGTTCTCAGAAATGTATTCAAATTTGTTCATCTTTCTGAGCTATACAAATTAAACACAAGAAAGTACTGAAATCAATTTATTGTAGTCAGGTACAGGCCATAAGTTAACTTGACTGATATAATAGGACTTTTCGTATCTCGCGTGTAAAATTACATTTTACGACCACGTTGTAACTTAAAAATTATTCAGCCAGCGGACATAAAATACTACTTAACGCCCAAGAGGCCCAATAGCTCACATACTCTTACAAAACATTATAGAACCTACGCACTTTGCGCCCGTGTGGGCGAAAATTATTTTAATTATATAACTATAATGCCTTCTCTTTATTTCCAAAATTAATAAGAATTTTTTCAGATATTTACGAAAAGTCAAAGCCTATATAAAAAAATTACATAGTTACCAACACATCACTATTTTTCATTATTCTTTCTCAATTTTGACCTTTCTATAATATTACGCACCTTGGGAGGAAAAGAGAAGTCTAGAGCTGCTCTAGCAGGGGTGGTCCTCCGATCTCTCATACATACTTGGCGGGCCCGACGATTTGCAGTTCAAGGTATAAGACATGGTCATTTTCATATAAATATTCATATGTTTAAAGATCAGATAAAATGTATAAATGGGTTGCTTCTACATATTAACTACTGATCTCTGAATCTATCACTCTGTTTTTAAATAGAAAGTGCAAACCCGGCTGAAAGTATCATATGAGATCTCACATGTAATCCCATTATATATAAAATTGCCGATGGCATCGCATACGAGATATGTGATGCCTGAAATTCTCATATGAGATCTTATATGATATTTACACGCGGGAAAAGGATACACAATAGGTTGCTTATAAAACGGTTAGTAAAATGTAAAGCACTTTTAAGTAAAATGTAAATTTATAAGAATATTGTATTTTATTCTCGTTTAAAAAGGACGGACACAAAGAAAAATATTGTGGGTAATAAAAGTAAATCATGATTCTGCACATATAGGGATGTTGTATTTAACGGTACCAATTAAAAATTAAAGCCAATGTAATTATTTATAGTAGACTTATAGGTATAAATATTGTTAATGAATTTATGCAAAAATTTTGTATTCTATATTTAAGTAGCCCACCGGTAAACTGCAAATCGTCGGGCCCGCCAAGTATATATGGGAGATCGGAGGACCACCTCCGCTAGAGCAGCTCTAGACTTCTCTTTTCCTCCCAAAGTGCGTAATATTATAGAAAGTTGAACATTGAGAAAGAATAATGAAAAATAGCGATGTGTTGGCAACTATGTAATTTTTTTATATAGGTTTTGACTTTTCGTAAATATCTGAAAAAATTCTTATGAATTTTAGAAATAAAGAGAAGGCATTATAGTTATATAATTAAAATAATTTTCGCCCACACGGGCGCAAAGTGCGTAGGCTCTATAAAGTTTTGTAAGAGTATGTGAGCTATTGGGCCTCTTGGGCGTTAAGTAGTATTTTATGCCCGCTGGCTGAATAATTTTGAAGTTACAACGTGGTCGTAAAATGTAATTTTACACGCGAGATACGAAAAGATCTATTATATCAGTCAAGTTAACTTATGGTCTGTACTTGACTACAATAAATTGATTACAGTACTTTCTTGTGTTTAATTTGTATAGTTCAGAAAGATGAACAAATTTGAATACATTTCTGAGAACAGTCATACAGTAGTTTCCGAGAGTTGTTTGCATTACTTGGCGATCGATAATTGATTTCACAACTTTCGTTTGTTTAATTTGCAGTGAACAATTTGAATGTACTTACATATAATTTGTTCAGTATACAATGACTCAAAGAATTAAAAGACTTTTTCATTCGTATTTATTTGATTTCTTTTACAAAAACAAAAATATTATTATTTTATAGATTATTTGTACAGTCATGAAAAAAATTATTACCATTTGTAGAGAGTGCTTATTGAATAGATGAGATTCGAAGAAATAAAAGGACTAGACAAATTGTGTTGTTTTTTATAGATTATCCAGAAAAAACGTCTATACTTGCCTTATTTTATACTTTCGTAGAAAGTTTTATATTAGCAATATTATTATTTGTAGTCATGAAAAAAATTATTACCATTTGTAAAGAGTGCTTATTGAATAAGAGTAGAAGAATTAAAAGGACTAGACAAATTATGTTGTTATAGAACGTGTACTTAAAAAATTAGCTTTTAAAAAACGTGTTGATTTTTTTAAAAAAAATATTTAAGCTCTCATAAAAGTTTTTGGTACTCAGGTTAACGGATGTTGAGAGAGAGGGAGGGAGAGAGCGAGAGTGGGGTGGAAAAGAGGAGGGAGAGAGTTTATACAGTCATGAAAAAATTTATTATCATTTGTAGAGAGCCCTTATTGAATAGATGAGACTAAAAGAAATAAAAGGACTAGACAAATTGTGTTGTTAGAATTTAACGTACTTAAAAAATTGCTTTTAAAAAACGTGTTTATTGTTTTAAAAAAGTATTTAACCCTTTCGTGCATATAAGGAACTGACAATCATAACGTTTCTGAAACTAGAAAATTTCGATGTCCGGCATCGAGCTGAATCCAAATCTGGAGTCAGATTTTCGAAATTATAATAATTGGGCCCAATACCGAGGGGGCCCACTCTCAAAATGCAAAGTTTTGAAAAATAAAAAATACCATCGTATTCTACACAAAATTTTAAGAAGAAATCATTCTTGTCATTTTTTTGATAAGACACACCAATTTCGAGTAAAAAATTATTGAATTTCTAGGATATCGGACCCCTGAGTAAAAGCAGATGTATGTTTTATCATCCCGTGCATACAAGAGACTCAAACATCAAACCAAGCGAAATAAAGTCTTTCTATGGAGTTTTGGGGTAGCTGATGATGAATCTGGGGTCATATTTCCGAAATTACAATAATTGGGCCCAATACCGAGGAGGCCCAATCTTAAAATTGAAAATTTTGAAAAACAAAAAATACCAACGTATTTTGCGTAAAATTTCAAGAAGAAATTGTTTTTATCATTTTTCTGATTAGACATACCAATTTCGAGTAAAAAATTATTGAACGTGTAGGATATTGGGTCCCAGAACAAAAGCTCATGTATGTTTATCATCCTGTGCATACAAGAGACTCAAACATCAAACCAAGCGAAATAAAGTCTTTCTACGGATTTTTGGGGTAGCTGATGATGAATCTGGTGTGAGATTTCCGAAATTCTAATGTTTGGGCCCAGTAACCAAATCCAAAATTTTCGAAAACAAAAATTATCACACTATTTTACGTAAAATTTTGTGAAAAAGTTTATCCTGGTGCTTCGTCTAACATTATAAAAAGTCAGTCGGTACATGATAGGAAAGGAAATAAAATCACTGTGATATATTTCGTTGCCCACTCCATTGGTTCGGTAAAAAAAATTAAATTACGTACTAACGCATGCCACCACGGGAAGGTTGAAGTTAGGACTTTGACATGCATCGGTCAAGTCAGTTAGTCGTGTCACTCAAATCAGTCGGTCGGGTCGGTCAGGTGAAATCGATGTTACAATGTTTTTTATCATTTGTTGCGTAACTTTTTTATTTCTTTTTTCGCGCAATATTGGTTATATGTATCTATCTAGTTTGTCGCATTCTCTTTCTCCCATTGAATTGATCTATCAACTGCTTTGCTAATTGAATTCGAAAACTCAATTGATCTTCACAATTGTAGCCTTTATAAATTTGAAATGATAAATATGAGTTGATAATAGCCATGTCAATAAGGTAATACATTACGGGGTGCCACCATTTTTTTGATCTTCTACCAATCATGTATCTTTCTCTCAATTAGTCGAATTTGTCAACACCACCCATAATTTCGTTATAAATTTTGATGCCGACTAGACAAGGAAAATCAACTTTTGTACCATCTTTCATTTTTCTTTTTATTTCCACAGTTTGTTTTGGATCGTAAGCAGTTTCAAGGAGTGTTACTGGTTTTTTATCAATCCATTTGATAGCTGCGACGTGTCCTTTTGTCATATAGTCATATTCACCTCTTTTCATTTTATCTTTATTTTTCGTCATACCAGGAAGACCCTTTCTATTACTTCTAACCGCACCAACAGAGTAAATTTGCTTCTTCAAAAGATTTTCCACTAAATTTACCGATGTAAAGAAATTATCAAATGCTACTAAATAATCATCTCCTCCAAACATTAGAATTTCGGAAATCTCACACCAGATTCATCATCAGCTACCCCAAAAATCCGTAGAAAGACTTTATTTCGCTTGGTTTGATGTTTGAGTCTCTTGTATGCACAGGATGATAAACATACATGAGCTTTTGTTCTGGGACCCAATATCCTACACGTTCAATAATTTTTTACTCGAAATTGGTATGTCTAATCAGAAAAATGATAAAAACAATTTCTTCTTGAAATTTTACGCAAAATACGTTGGTATTTTTTGTTTTTCAAAATTTTCAATTTTAAGATTGGGCCTCCTCGGTACTGGGCCCAATTATTGTAATTTCGGAAATATGACCCCAGATTCATCATCAGCTACCCCAAAACTCCATAGAAAGACTTTATTTCGCTTGGTTTGATGTTTGAGTCTCTTGTATGCACGGGATGATAAAACATACATCTGCTTTTACTCAGGGGTCCGATATCCTAGAAATTCAATAATTTTTTACTCGAAATTGGTGTGTCTTATCAAAAAAATGACAAGAATGATTTCTTTTTAAAATATTGTGTAGAATACGATGGTATTTTTTATTTTTCAAAACTTTGCATTTTGAGAGTGGGCCCCCTTGATATTGGGCCCAATTATTATAATTTCGAAAATATGACTCCAGATTTGGATTCAGCTCGATGCCGGACATCGAAATTATCTAGTTTCAGAAACGTTATGATTGTCAGTTCCTTATATGCACGAAAGGGTTAAGCTTTCATTAAAGTTTTTGGTTATTACTTATTTTGAATAAAATGAGCTAAGGCAGAGGTCCTTAAACTCATTTTATCCCTAATCATATCATTTTCAAGAAAAACAGTTTGTCGTAACCTTTCTCTGAGACCGAATGATGGATTTTCGTGGGACGCAGTGCAAATTATTCCTAATTTATGTAGTTATGGGGCTAAGAGTTGCAATTTTAAGACTTTCATGTGTAAGTACCTTTTCGATGCTAAAAACCCTAAAAATCCAAAAAAATGGAAAAAATTATTGCAAAAAAATCAGTTTTTGCCATGAAAAAGGTCTGCCATACATAAAAACCTTAAAATTGCAACGCTTAGGCCCATGACTACATAAATTAGGAACAATCTGCACTTCGTCCCATGAAAATCCATCATGCGGTCTCAGAGAAAGATTACGACAAACTTTTTTTCTTGAAAATGCTATATCTGAGGATAAAATGAGTTTAAGGACTCTGCCTTGGCTCATTTTATTCAAAATAAGTTATATTTACAATATATTTTCATTATTTTATTATAATAATATTTTTTATAATTTTTTTAAGTAATTTTGGCCAGAAATGCCTATAGGTGTAAGACCGCTTTAAGTAAGAAAGTGAAAATTAGTATTGTTAAGTCTCGAAATCCAAGGACAATGCTTTTATAATTAAATGAATTAATTTTCTTTGCTTCTTACTTTTCCTTTGATGTAGGTTTTCAATTGAAATAACACGAGTTTTAAATAATTGTACTTTATTTATTTGGATAAAGTGAATTGGTCAAAATGTAAGGTACAAAATATTAAGAGTAGAACTTCTTGTTGGCCGGAGTAAGACGGCGTCCAAGATCGCTTATTTTCCGTCGCGGTTACGAACTCGCGTGAACGCGTATTGCTTCTTTTATAACACAATTAAACTGGGTTAAAGATGATTTCGGCGATGAGAAGAGATCATCATTTTAAGCAAATCAATTCAGGGCAAGCCGTAGGTGGTGATTACAAATTTTAAGAGTGATGAATGTAGAGAAAATTTCTACGCGCGCGTTCTTTCGCAATTTCGGTGTCTCACTTCGTTATGATACCGCGCGTTTTGAAATGCAACGTAGCAGAAACTGTGTACACATTATTTTATAAATCAGAAAAAATACTGATATAACTTTCGGTAAAATAAATTAAATCATATGTCCCACGAGACAACAGTATGTTATTACATGCGTATGCAGTTAATAAAACATCGAAAAGGACTAAAATTACTCATTACTGCATTCTTTTTTAACAATGATATATCTTTTTTATACACATCATTTTTTTTACAAGTAAACCTTGTTTTACAAATATGTAAATTAAACAAATTCTCAGCAAATCACTTTCATGATATGGGCTTATAAACTATACCATAATTTGTTACTAATTTGTTGCTAATTTGTTTCGCCAAACCCGATTCTTTTGCTCCAGCCGTTTCCGAGAATCAAGCGATGTGCTTGGTTAATATTATGCCAGCAGACCATGTTCCTCTATTATTGCGAATTTTTGCTCTAGTGAGCTCAGAGAGGGGACATGTTTTGTTGCTAATTTGTTGCTGCAAGATGCTCGGAGTTAAAAATTCGGAAAACCCTTCAGCGACCAATTTCCGGAGTATACGTCCTCGCCAATGACTTAAGGGATTGGAAAAAATGGATTATTCGTTAAAACAAAAATGTAGTATTTTATTGCTAATTTGTTGCTAATTTGTTATGCCAAACCCGATTTCGTTGATACAGCCGTTTCCGAGAAACAAGCGATCTACTTGGTTCGTATTAAGCTAGCAGACGATGTTCCCCTATCTTTGCGAATTTTTGTCTTAGCAACCTCGCAGAGAGAGCATATTTTGTTTCTGATTCATTGCTGCAAGATGTTCGGAGTGAAAAATTCGGAAACCCTTCAGCGACCAATTTCCAGAGTACACGTCCTCGCTGATGACTTCAGTGATCGGAAAAATGTATTATTGTTAATACAACCACGTAGGATTTTGTTGCTAATTTGATGCTAATTTTCTATGGCGTTTTAGATATTTTGTTGCTCTAATTCTATATGAGAAATAGGAGATCCGCTAGGTTAATATTAAGCCAGCGGATCTTATAACCTAGCTAGCAGATCACTTTTGTGATTTTCTGCTAATTTTCTGCTAATTGTCTACACCCAACACGCTTACTATTAAGCTAGTTTACCCTTTTCGGGTATATTTGCGAGTTTTTACCTCAACGACTTCAGAGAGGGAGCATATTTTGGTGTGAATTTTCTGCTGCAAGATGGTCGGTGCCAAGAATCCCAAAATTCTTCGGGAGTTCCAGAACTGAATGTAGGCGCTTGCCTAAGAGTATCGTTTTCTGTATAAACGGTCACAAGCAAAAAAAAAAACTATATAGTATTTTGTTGCTAATTTTCTGCTTATTTTCTAGTTTAATATTCGTTCTGTACGCGGATTCTGGTGGACACTGAGATGCTGCGAAAAACAGAGCGCCACACAACCATAAATACGACGAGGCTGCGGGAGCCAGTGGTATTTTACCATCTTTCGAAGGGCGAAGCTATGCCAGATGGCAGATGAGTTTATACAACTCCTTCCCGAAGGGCAAAGCCCTGCGCGACTGCGCACTAAAAAAACCATAAAAGATTGCCAAATTACTGCCAGAGAAATCATAAAAAGTGTTGACGAAAAATCCCTCACCAGCCTCTTGGATTTAGAGCATTTAGCCCACCACCCGGCGAGAACTTAGTCGATTTCACCTCATACTACTAAACGTACGGCGAACAACCATCAGTCAAGAAGGAGTCGTCTGAAAACCACCAGGACGGCAGCAGCGATTACGACCTACCTCACACTTTCATTCTGAACGACCAATTGCGGGATAGATTAGGACGAGGCTTGGCGAGCGACTTTACATTTCCAGTTTAATTTATTTGTTGTAAATGAACAGTGTTAATTGGATTCACTAGTTTTTGTACTTTATTTACTTTGAAATTCCCTCGGTAAATTCTTGGGTTTCTGTACCCCGGTTTCGAGCATTATACTTAAGGCGAGCCTACACTAATGTACGTATAGAGTATACAACCGCGTAGTAGTAAAGTGCACGTGAATTCGGGTGCCACTCTGATTGTTAACCTTGGTTTTGCATAACTTGCACATGGAGAGGGCATTCCCCAGCTATATCTGTCTGACTATGTAAATCCATAAACTATGGAAGGCTCCTGCCTAACAACATAACACTTAATTATTTTCGACATAACATAAGATGAACGGAGTCAGAAGTCCCAAAATCATGCGGGAGATTTCGACTCCAGCTGTTTCCGCGAAATGTACGATCTGCCAGCTCAACATTAAGATAGCAGATCATATTTCGATATCTTTGCGAGTTATTGCCTTAGCCAATTCAGAGTGAAGGCATATTTTAGTGCTAATTTTTTGCTGAAAGATGGCGGGACTTAAAAATACGAAATTTCTGTTGAAGTTGGCTACTTGAGCTGTTTCCGAGAAATGTGCGATCTGCCAGCTCAATTTAAGCTAGCAGATCATGTTCCGGTATGTTTACGGGTTTTAACCTTATCAAATACAGAGAGGAGGCATATTTTGGTGCCAATATTTTTGCTGCATGTTAGCTGGAGCCTAAAATTCGAAAATACTGCAAGAGTTTTCTACTCCATCCGTTTTCAAGAAACATGCGATTTGCCAGCTTCATATTAACCTAGCAGAACATATTCATGCCATAGAAAATTCACTGAGGGGGCATATTTTGATGCTAATTTTCGTTTCCAAGATGGCCGAATTAAAAAATACCAAAATTCTTCGGGAGTTCCAGAACTGAACGTAGGCTTTTGGCTGAGAGTATCATTTTCTGTATAAACGGTCTCAAGCAAAAAAAAACTATATAGTATTTTGTTGCTAATTTTTTGCTGAATTTCTATATCCAACCGGATTTTTCTGCTCCAGCCGTTTCCGAGAATCATGCGATCTGTCAGCTTAAGATTAAGCTAACAGATCATGATCCGATATCTTTGCGGGTTCTTGCCTTAGCGAATTCAGAGAGGATGCATAATTTCGTATTTATTTTTTGCTGAAAGCTGGTCGGAATTAAAACTCTGAAAATTTTGCTAGTGTTTTTTATTCCAGCTGGTTGCAAGAAACATGCGATCGGCTAGCTTAATATTAAATTAGCAGACCATATTCTTGTATCCTTGCAAGGGTTTGCCTTAGCAAATTTTGTTATTCATATCTTGCTCCAAGATAAACAGAATCAAAAATCCCAATAGCCTTCGAGAATAAAAAGGAAGAAAAGTGATTTTTCACAAAGTTTGAAAATTGCTTCAAAAAATGGACGAGATGCAAAGGAAAGATTTAGCCATACTCATCCTGACTTCAAATACTCAATAGGAAGAATCCAAGAAGAGGGTTAGAATTTTTCAAGGAAATATCGATAATGAGGAGAATGGCAGAAAGCAAAGAAGAAGATCAACTTCCGCTAGAAAGATGAGAGATAGGTCAACATCTTCTCACTGCGACAAACAGAATAGAATAATCAACATCAGCATTCTGTTCCCTGACCTCGAAAGAGCTTTATGTTGCAGTGAGTGCTATGGACCTGTTCATATAAGCGAATCTAGGCTTTAAGGTTTTGGAATTAAAATTGATTTAGTCTGTGACAGATGTGGCCAAGTTGCAGCAATAAATTCTTGCAAGAAAGTTGGCACCATGAATAATGCATGGGAAATAAACAGAAGGATCGTGCTTGTCATGCGTGCATTTAGCCACGGTCACACTGGACTATCAACCTTCTGTGGAATCATGGACTTATCATCACCAATGCGCTCATTCTGCTTATGATAAAATCAATGAGCATCTTGGAAGTATTTGTGCAGAAGCGGCTCAAGAGTTCATGGACACAGCAGTGAAAGAAGAAGTCAAGTTAACACCACCAAATACTGGAGTTACTGTTTTAGGTGACGGCTCTTGGAAGAAGAGAGGCTTTTCTTCCTTACAAGGTGTCACCAGTATTATTAGCAACAGATGTGGTAATGTTTTGGATGTTATTATTAAAAACAACTTCTGTAAACCTTGCTCAGTCTGGGAGAAAAAGAAAGGAACAGCAGAATATGAAGAATAGTATGAAGAGCACGAACCAGATTGTACAGCCAATCATCAGGGCTATGCTGGAAAAATGGAAGTAGATGGTATGAAGGCAATTTTTTCAAAATCTGAAGAAAAGTATGCAGTGAAGTATGAATATTACGTCGGTGATGGTGACTCTAAGGTGTTCAAGACTGTATCAGAAGCGGAACCACATGGTGACAAACTGCAAGTAAAGAAGATAGAGTGTATTCGTCATGTCCACAAGAGGATGAGCACTCCTTTAACGAACTTGAAGAAGTCATAAGGGAAGAAGCTTCTGTCAGATGAAAAACCAATGCGTTGAAAAGATCGCTTGACAGGGCTGATGATATGAAAATTATCTTCCTATTACGGAAAGGCGATCAGAGACAACTCAGTATTTGTTGATGGTATGCGAAATACTATTTGAACCACGTATTACCATCAGATGTCTACTGATAAGAGCCCTCAACATCAATTCTGCCCAAAAGGACTTACCAACTGGTGTAAATGGCAAAAAGCGAAGACCCAAAGAAAACTCAAGAAATTTAAACACAAAGAAGCCATTCCACTGACCGTCATGGATCAGCTCAGCCAATTTATGAAGACTTATCTAGTGCAGATCTTCTCCAGAAGTGTCTTGGAGGTTTCACGCAAAACTCTAATGAGAGTTTCAACAAAACCTTATTCAGTGGCTTGAAAGTTTTGGAAATTGGTACTCACATTGCTGTGACCTGTTTCAACCAAGGAAAAACAGGCATACTTTACATCATGGAGAAGTTTGAATGCATTCCTGGATCCTCTGCAGTTCAATGGGTGGAAGCAAGCAACGAATTCAGTCTTGCATCTGCAGAGAAGAAGACTGAAGACAACACCAACGATGTCTGCATTATGAGAAGGCCAGCTCGAGAGCAGCTGCAGGATGATTTATATGCAGCAGGTGCATTTTAAATTATGTATGTATATTTATATAATATAAATACTGGCAACAGGACAGACATAAAAGCTTTTGACCTACGGCGAAAAAACGATAAGTATCTAAGATATATGTTTTGAAGTATGTATAGCCAAAATGTTATAAAATAACTAAAATTTGATTTTGTTTTCTAGGTCAATAAATACCAAGGCAAATTAAATTCTACGCAAGGAAGTCAATGCCTAACTTTTTTCTTTCACCAGTATATAAATAAGTATCAGTATCAATAAAAAGGGAGGCATGTTTTGAACATTTGCATGCATTATGAGATATCAAATCTTTGAAGTTGATTTTCTCATAATATTGTGATTAATTACATGGGCTCACTGTCCGTATTTCAAATTTTCCTGCGAATGGATTGACTCCAAATTTGAACTGATCAGGAGAGGGTCAGGGATCTGCATCACGGATTCGGCTAAAACTTTAGAATAGGTTTTTGGACGTAGAAACATGAAGAAAGTTGCAATATTAGACCCTAGCTCCAAAAAACTCAAGTTATAAACGTTTTTTGCTTTATTTTGAAAAAATCTTTTTAAAAAGCCACTTCTTTAAACAGTAACCATTTACTCTGGGGAGTAAAGTCTTACAAACTATTTCAAGAAGAGAAAATAAAACTAGGAGAGCAATCTTTCATATGCTTTTTTCAGAATTAGAAAATATTAATTCCTTCCAAAGATGGAAGTTTAAATTTGAGCATTAAAAATGCACTGTTAAATCCATAAAACTCGCTGTTCGAGTTCATGCATATTTTGGTGTATTTTCGTTGCTCAATTTCAAACTTTCATAACTTTGTAAAGAATTAATAATTCCGAAAAAAACATATCAAAGGTCACCTTCTGTAGTTTTATTTTCTTTTCTTGAAATAGTTTTTAAGACTCTGCTAAAGTAAATGGTTACTGTTTTAAGAAGAGGCTTATTAAAAAAATTTTTGCAGAATGAAGCAAAAAATGTCCATAAATAGAGTTTTTTTGCAGCATTAGAGTCTAATATTGCAGCTTTCTTCATGTTTCTACGTCCAAAAACATATCCTAAAAAATTTTAGCCGAATCCGTGATGCGAATCGCTAACACTCTCCTGGTGAGTACTCTTGAATAGTATAGTTTCCTGGTGACAGTAGGGATTTAGGATTAGATCTCAGAAAAAATGTTTATATCAGAAGGATTTTGAAAAAATTTTAAAAATTTAATAAAAATGAAAAAAATTCTTGGATAACAGCACAAAATTTTTCTTTACATCGGTTCAAAAATAACTACTGTTATCAGAGAACTATACCATTCAGGAGTACTTTAGTTCAAATCTGGAGCCAATACATCCGCATGAAAATTTTAAAGCTTACTGACAGTGAAAAAAACTTGTCTAATCGGTAACTATGGTTCTGGACCATGTACAGGGCCCAGACCAAGCTCTATGGTGAAGTAAATATACCCCCTTTTATGTGTAAAAAGTGAAAAATAATTAGTTTACATTTATGTATTAAAATATAATTTTCTTATTTCAGAAAAAAGGTGTCTAGCCCCTTTAAGGGGGTGTGGTACTCATGCACTCTGCTTTACCGGCAGAACTCGGTAAATTCTATATTATTAAAATAAATATATCGAATTACGTCTTATAAAGAGATAGTTGCCCTGTGCGATGTAATAATTTATCAGCTTGCGCAGTTTGGAGCCCAAATATCAACGGCACCCTAAAAAATTTTGCGAACGAAATTTCGGTTATTTTTGTTCGCAAAATTTTTTAGGATGCCGTTGATATTTGAGCTCAAAACTGCGTAGGCTGGTAGATTATTACATTGCGCAGGGCAACTATCTCTTTATAAGACGTAATTCGATATATTTATTTTAATAATATAGAATTTACCGTGTTCTGCCGATAAAACAGAGTACATGAGTACCAGACCCTCTTAATAATTAACTTGCTTTCTCTCGCCGTGCATTCTCCTTCTACGTAAAGCTCGCGCCCCCCCGCTATTTGACATTTGGGGTTTATTTAACTTCCCTGGACGGTCTACGTACATCCGTCTTCTACGTGAAGCTCGCATCCCCCGGCAATTTGGGATTTAAAATTTATTTAATCATCAACTTGCTTCCTCCGGCTAGTCTGCTTCATTATCTCTTCAACCTGGAGTTCACATACCCCGACTATTTGGATTATCGTGGTTTATTTAATAATCAATTTATTTTCACCCTCCCGTCTGCGTACCTCCCGCTTTTACGTGAAGCTCGTATCACACGTCTATTTGGGTTCTGAAGTTTATTGAACTCACTTTCGCTCATCCATCTGAGTCCCTAGCTCTACAATGAGGAATTGCGACCCCGGTTATTTGGATTTTGAATTATTTAAAATTATTCATTCTTTTTCTGTCGCCGGTCTACGTGCCTCCATCTACAACTGGTTTTAGCGCACGCCGGCATGCCTTCCCTTTCTACGGGGAACTTGCATTCTCCGGTTATTAGAGTTTCGGAGTTTAATTTATTAACAACTCGCTCTTATCCTCTCGTCTGCATGGAACCCTATTCTACGTGCAACCCACATCCTCTGCCTTTTTCGATTTTAATTGTTTTTAATAACAAATTACTTCTTCTCTCAGGTCTGCGTGCCATCCCCATCAACGTGAAAGTCGCTTCCTACGCTATGTGTTTTGAAGATCATTTAATAATGAACTTGCTTCCTTCCGCCCACTTACGTGCCTTCCCCATCAGCGTGAAACTCATATAGTCCGGAAATTTGGGATTGAAAGTTCACTTAATAATTGACTTGCTTCATCAACCTCAACTGCTTGAATTTAGCTTCTAGCTGGAGCTCGCATCCTCCGGATATTTAGGTTTCGAGTTTATTTATAAATCATGTCGCTTCCTTCAGTATGTCTGCGTGTCTTAATATTAATACAGCAGGTCACTTGTTTGCTGGAGCAAAAAATCCGGTTAAATGTAGAAAATTAGCAGAAAATTAGCAACAAAATACTAGATAGTTTTTTTTCGCTAGACAATGATTCTCTTAGCTAATAGCCTATGTCCAATTCTGGGACCCCCGAAGGATTTTGGGATTTTTGGCCCCGGCCACCTTGCAGCAGAAAATTAGCACAAAAATATGCCCTCTCTCCGAATTCTCTGAGGCAAAAACTCGCAAAGATACCCAGAAAGGTTCCGCTAGGTTAATGTTGAGCTAGGTTAATATTAAAATAGCAGATCGCATGTTTCTCGAAAAACGGCTATAGCAAAAAATACGGATGGGTGTGGCAAATTAGCAGAAATTAGCAACAAAATACTAGATAATTTTTTTTCGCTAGAGACAGTTTATAAAGAAAATGATACTCATAGCAAATGGCGTATGACCAGTTATGGTACACCCGAAGGATTTTGGGAGTTATGGCTCCGACCATCTTGCAGCAGAAAATTCGCACCAAAATATGCCTCCTCCCTGAAATCATTAAGGTAAAAACTCGCAAACGTAACTGAAAAGGATTTGCTAGCTTAATATGAAGCTAGCAGATCGCATGTTTTTCGAAAACGGTTGGAGCAGAAAAATCATGCTGGGTGTAGAAAATTAGCAGAAAATGATTGTATTGTCTATAATTCCGGGTCACAAAAGTGATCTGCTAGCTTAACAGACGTATGATGTCGTCGGTATACATCGAGTCGTTCACTAGTTATAAGCGCAAAACCCATTTCAGCGAGTACTATTATAACACTTTGTGACCTAAATCCACACTTAGATCACGCCTATCCGTGACTTAAGTAGTCTATTATTGCCAGCTCCGCGCGGGCGCTACGCACGGTGCAGTAATGGACTGCTTAAGGAATTACTACCGGTAAGGGATTGACGCCTTAGAAAAAACTGAAATATGGCAGATAGGTAGATTTTAGTTTATAAATGAATGAGCTAAATTTTGGTAATCTTTGGAAGCGTGAGAAAGAAGTTATAACCATTTCAATTTTTATACATTTAACACAGGGCTTATGGGAAATAGCACATTTTCTCTCTTTCATTCTAAATTGTACAGCATTGACGGCTTCGACTTTGCTCAAACTTGTCAGGGTAATAGTGAAAAAACTAACGAAAAATTTGAGTATTTGGTAATGAAGATTAGGGGCTTATGAACGTAGTTATAGGCAAACGAAAATAAAATCTGACGGAAATATCATGGCGAAAGAGGTTAGGATCACACAATACACTCGCTTGACTAGCTCCCTACCCATAGTGCTCCCTTGACGCACGAATAGGCGTGCCAGCGGACTTTGGTAAAGAAGCTATAAAATATCGTACTATACTATTTTTATAGACCTTCACTTCTAGAATCCAAATCTTGTGATTAAAATTCTATAAAAATACAAGAAAAATGTAGAATTTTAACGAAAAGATTGGGATTTTAGAAGTAACAATCTATTAAAAAGCACTTGACATTAAAGTTGGTTTAAATAATTATATATAAAATGAGACTGAAGTTTGCAGCACTCGATTCGAGCACTTTACTAAGAAATTTTTTTTTTTAATATTTTGGGGTTATATTTCGTAGGGAAGAACAATATAAAACAAAAAAACCTTTAAAAAAGATTTTACTATGTACCCATATATACTATAATGCTTAAATAAGGAAAAACCGAGGGTGCAAACGGGAAAAAAATAAGTTGGAAATCTTCCCACGAGTTATGTATTGGTTTTATTTGAAATCGGAGAGGTAAAGACTACAGAGATAGACATAATTTATGCTCACTGAAGGAGACTTTCTAGTCGAAAGATATTACAATAAAATCTTCACTATCAAGGTAGTAAAAACCTTCATATGTTCTTGGCTGTTTGTCCTAAGAAATAAAGCAGACGAATGTTCTTGTTTTTGGAAGTGTTCACTTCTAAGCGTAGTACGCTGCCGGTCTTAAAGTACGCGTAGCTGGTCCTTCTTAAGTATGGGGGAAATTACCTGTCAAGTCTAGGATACTGTCACTATCGATAGACTGATAGCGCGAGTTCCGAGAGTGTCAGTGTCCTAGACTTGCGAGGAAATCTCTCCCATACTCGAGAACAACACACTACGCTTCGTAGAGAAACACATCTAAAATAGAAGCGATGAAATCTAACAATTTTATAACAAGGTCAGACGCTCGTATTATAAAGTTTTATTAGTATATTATAAACGGACGACAGACGAGCCAAAATTTAAAATCATACTAATTCAGTTTTTTTCATTATTTTGCCTCTTGTGGGTCTTTCTATAAAATTTCCTATCGAGATTTGTCTGTCATAATAAAGCCCACCCTCGACTTAGGAAAATAGAAATTACAAGCTCATGAGAGGATATTTTGGCTCGACTGTCGTCCGTTTATAATATACTAATAAAACTTTATACTACGAGCGTCTAATCTTATTATAAAATACTCAAGTTCAATCTTTCTACCCCTAGGTGGCTACCACTTCTTGGCAACCACGAATAAAAATTTCTTTTGGATTGTTAAATATAACATAGTTCTTTATAATCTTGACGTCGAATAAGGCCGAATCCATCTCAAATCAGGTGGCCTGCATATGCCTATGTCACCGATCATTTTGGGACAAAAGTATTTATGTTCTTCTCCAAAAATTATTCGACCCGTATATTTTTATTTTTTTGTTGCAACAAAATTTCATGCTTTCAACAATGCCGCAAAATTCCGAGAAAATCCTTACTTAGCAACAAACCTTTTCAATGTAATTTTCAAAGAGCAACTGCTTCACCAGTTGTTTAAGCTTTTTAGCGTGTAATACATAATTTCACTCAGGTTTGAGCCCTCTATCATGGTCTGTATGTTATTTTAAAAAAAAAAATAAAAAATGCCCGAGTTATGCACTTTTTACTGAAAAATGTAGTTTTTAGAAAAATGCATTTTTCTCGAAAAAGCGTTTTTTTTTTCTCAATTTTCTTTTGTCATGATAGAGGACGTAAATAGCTATCTAGACGTATTTGTTAGATTCACAGGTTTTCCACTGGGATAGCGATCACTAATGAGATAACACACAAACAAATTTTTCACGCTTAACGCTTATATATAATAATATAACAATGATATATCAGTCAATATGAAGATGTTTATCTGATGTTTATCTTTGTGCGTATATAAGTAATACACGTGAATATGCGAATACTTGTATGAATTTATGTACTAATACATTTGTCGGCAGGATGGCTATCGTTTGACTTAACATTTACCAAGATAAGTTCGGTTTCTGCTATGTATCAAACCTCTAGTTTTTTTAAAACTATCATCTTTTTGAAAATTATTGTATATTTACACCTCTTTAACTTAACTACGATGTCTCAAAATTACTCAACGAAGAGAATGAAATGTACAGATTTTTTACATAAGCACAAAAAAATATGTTTCCAACCTAAATGTGTACGTTCCAAACAACTTGAGGATCTTGTTAATCCATTGAAGCACCTTTATCCTGATTTACTTTTAACATCCTCTACACATGTGTGTAAAGATTGTTACAATCGTGCTTTAGAAGTGGTGAGAGGTACTGACAATGAATTTACAACGGATAATGAAGTTACCGACAATGTAGTCAATAAAGATGAAGATTTTTTATCAAGTTCTCCAGAACGTATCGAAGAATTTAATAATGAAATAAGTACACCTTTCTTAGGTTCTGTATCGCCTCTTAAGAGAAACAATCTTACACGTGAAAAGTCACTTGAAAATTACGAAAAAGAGAAGAAAAATATATACTTTCAACATTGTCTAATGCCCTCGATGTGAAGTTGAACAATGATAGTAGTATATCCCGCGCTATAGGCCGTGACAACAAACCTGACCTCAAACACAGGCGTCAGCTGGGGGTCAAGGTCAAGAATGCATGAAGACGCGTAGCGCGGGGACAAACGCGACGCATACATGCGTGTGTGCGCGTTTGTGCTTGTGTGCATGCATGCATGTATGTATGTGTGTGTATGTGTGGGTGTGTGTGAGAAAGAGAGAGAGAGGTAGAGAGAGAGAGACAGACAGAGAGAGAACGCGACGCACACGTGTGTGTGTGAGAGAGAGACAGGGAGAGAGACCGAGAGAGAGAGAGCGAGATATCTACATGATTCATGAATATATGGTCTTATAAGGTGTCTATGGGGTTTTTATGGTGTATTTTATAACATTTGCGTATAGTCTCTCTACACCATGGCAAGTGTACCTACATAAAAAATTTTCAGATTCAATCGGATTTTATGGGGTTTTCGATATTCAATCGGATTTTGGAAGCTAACAGTACATGATTCATAAATATACGGTCTTATGGGGTGTCTATGGATTTTTTTATGGTGTATTTTATAACTTTTGTGTATAGCCTCTCTGTACTGTGCAGCGAGCGGGCAACATCCACGCGCAGTATCTAATCGCGCACGCACGGTTTGAAAAAATAGAATAACCGTTACCACATGGACATCTCATAAGAACACTTCATCATAGATCACACTTCCGCGACACGCTCGTGGAACTGTATACCATAATTTCTGCATTGGACTACTATCTACATAACGTTCTAGCGCACAACATTTGTATGGGACACAAGAGAGACACACAACGCACTTCAGAATCCGCATAATACACTCATAATACTTTGCGAGAGAGATGTTCACGCGACAAGACAATATTCGCGACTGACAGCTGGTCGACCGTTCGCCTTTGCCACGGATGATCTCATCCACATTATTTTGACAATTAAATTACATATGAAAAAAATTTTTTCTCGAGGAAAGTCTCGAGAGAAGGAAGTTGAAATTGTTTTTCTCTTTTATTTAATCGTACGACACGACGGAATTTTGCTAATTAATGAGAAAATGTCACGTACATCGAGTTGCAGCTGCACATTATTATAACTCTTCACTAACCAGCAAATCATTTTTGATGGACGAAAACAGCATTAACGAGCGGGCATTATCAACGTGATTACTTTGCGAACTCCACAAGGACTGAAATAGTGTGTGACCACACCCGACAAGTAAAGTAGTCTCTCTGTATCATGGCAAAAGAACCTACATAAAAAATTTTCTGATTCATGTGGTTTTTATGGGGTTTTCGATATTTAATCGGATTTTGGAAGCTAATGGTACATGATTCATGGATATATGGTCTTATGGGATATCTATGGAGTTTTTATGATGTATATTATAAGTTTTGTGTATAGCCTCTCTGCACCATGATAATTGTACCTACAGAAAAAATTTTCAGATTCATGGGTTTTTTATGGTTTTTTACAACTTTTGTGCGAATTCGACAAAGACTGAAATAGTGTGTGACCACGCCCCAACTTGACAAATTAAGTAGCCTCTCTGTATCATGGCAAATGAACCTACATAAAAATTTTTCAGATTCATGTGGTTTTTATGGGGATTTCGATATTTTATCAGATTTTAGAAGCTAATGGTACATGATTCATGAATATATGGTCTTATGAGGCGTCTATGGGATTTCTATGGTGTTTTTTTTATAACTTTTGCGAATAGCCTCTCTGCACCATGGCAAGTGTACCAACATAAAAAATTTTCAGATTCATGTGGTTTTTATGGGGTTTTCGATATTTTATCGGATTTTGAAGCTAATGGTATATATCTCATGAATATATGGTCTTATGGGGCGTCTATGGAGATTTTATAGTGTATTTCATAACTTTTGTATATATCCTCTCTGAACCATGACAAATGTACCTACACAAAAAAAATTTACGATTCATGGATTTTTTTATGGTTTTCTTTACAACTTTTGTGTATAGCCTCTCTGTACTGTGTAGCGAGTGTCCAACATCCACGTGCAGTATCTAATCACGCGCGTACGGCTTGAAAAAAAATGGAATAACCGTAACCTCATGGACATCCCATATCCACTTCATGATAGATTACAATTCCGCGACCCCCTCTTGGAACGGTACAACTAAATTTCTGCATTGAACCACTGTCTATATAACGAACTGGCCTGCAACATTTGTATGGAGGGGACAAGAGACACATGACACACTTCAGAATCCGCACAATACCCTCATGCTTTGCGACGGAGATGTTTACACGACAAGACAATATTTGCGACTGGCAGCCGGTCGACCGTCCGTCTTTGCCACGGAAGATCTCATCGCACGTGGGCTCTCTGCTGTCGAATTATATCGTCATACCTCGAATAAGACATAGCTTACAGTCGCCGAAATTGTATCTTGCCATGTGACCCATCATATTTTCCGAACTGGAACCACGTCGACTTTTTTCTCCTATATTTATTTAATCGTTCGGCACTATGGAATTTTGCTGATTAATGAGAAAATGTCACGTACATCGAGTTGCAGCTGCACATTATTTTGACTATTGAATTACATAGGGAAAACATTTTTTCTGGAGGAAGGTCTCGAGGAAAAGAAGTTGAAAGTGTTTTTTCTCCTTTATTTAATCGTTTGACACTCTGAAATTTTGCTGATTAATGAGAAAATGTCACGTACATCGAGATGCAGCTGCACATTATTTTGACTATTTAATTACATAGGGAAACATTTTTTCTCGAGGAAAGGCTCAAGGAAAGGAATGCACATAGAACTAAATACACCCATACACATACTCACACATACACAGATGCACGCACGTCAATTTTTTGACGTTCCAACAAACATACACTCGGTACTGCTGTTTTTCGGCTCATTGATAGACGAAGGACCGCAAGGTCCTTTCAAACCTATCTCGAGGAGCGGATGACCAGCGGGAAGTCGACTGTCGGCTATTGAGAGTCGGCCATTGGCTGCTGGAAATCGGCTGCCGACTGCAGGAAGTAGCTGCTTCAAATACTGTTTCAGTTATCCATGCGGCTACATCGGCGGCCCGTCTACTACTGCCTCATCAGGGGACCACAACCTGCAAAGTTAGTGGCGCTGGTGTAGCAATAGAAAGAACTCACTCGTGACTGATGACGACGCAGTGTAAAAACACCTCATTGGCTACCGCTGTGTCTCCATCGTTGTGATTAGCGGCGGCGGCGCACCAGAAGAGAGCTCATTGGCTGCTGGTTCTCTCCAACAAGCTGATTTAGCGGCCGCTGGGCAGCGGCTAAGAGCTCATTGGCCACCGCTGCGCCGGCGAAAGAGCTGCTTTGCCGCGGAGCTAGCCCCACCACAAGGCTCGCGGACTCGCGAGCGGCTGCGCGCGGGGGGCACCGGACGCGGTTACGAGCTTTTCAGTAGTTTGTACATATGTGCGACGTACACTGTGTGTGTATGTATGTGTGTGTGTGTGTCTGTGTGTCTGTGTGTGTGTGTGTGTGTGTGTTGTGTGTGTGTGTGTGTGTGTGTGTGTGTGTGTGTGTGTGTGTGTGTGTGTGTGTGTGTGTGTGTGTGTGTGTGTGTGTGTGTGTGTGTGTGTGTGTGTGTGTGTGTGTGTGTGTAGTTGTACGTGTGTGTGCGTGCGTGTGTGCCACTTAATCTAATTAAAATATAATTAATAAAATTAATTTTAATTTTTAATTGAGAAGCATAAAACAGAATATAATTTTAAAGAAATAATGCAGACAATTCTGACAAAATCCGTTGGGAGCAAGCGTAAAAATTCCAAACTACAAAGGTGTTGTGTAGTCCAATGCGAAGTTTCGTCGACGGGTTTGTCGACCTCTTCAGGCTTTATTTATTACAGAAATATAACAATATCACATTATAGATAATCGAAGCACAAAAAAAATTACATTATTGAAATCACACAATTTTTAACAGAGATACAAAATTACAATTTACCTTTATTATCGCGTAGCGATTAGTCAAGAGATAGCGAACGTACGTTAACAGTAGATATTAATGCTGTACTATAATCGAAAGAGAAAAGTAAACAAAAACACATGAGGTGTGAGAGTGTATACATAATACACTATTTTTTACGCAGTATATTGAAAATAGATTTGTATTCTCTACTAAGGTTTTGCGTGTCTACATATTTGTTAATAGCATTAGGCGTACTATTTATAAACAGCATTTCTGAAACTAATCTTTTTTGATAATTATGTTCAACGTCTTTAATTTTTGCCGATGCAAAATCGAATGAATTTTGAAGACAAAAACAAAATTAGACAAGATATAGTAAAAGCTATTAAATATCAGAATAACTCCAAACAATTTTCGAATCCAAACGACCAGTCTTTATTTAAATAAATTAAAACAACACAAAAATTCATAAAACATAACAAAGAAACATTTTTTACTCAATCCGACAAACGTAATCTGACTGTTTGGAGAAAGCAGTGTACGAAGAAAAAATGAGCGCAGTACTAAGCGATAAGAGAGTATACAGAGAGCTGAAAAGGAATCCAATGAACAAATTACAAAATAACGTTGATAATATTCTGAAAAACTTGAATGATAACAATCTTCTTAAGCACAAATACCACAACATACAACTAACACAAACTAATACACAACTTGCCAAATGCTATGGCCTTCCAAAAATCCATAAACCAACACTATCATTCAGACCCATAATTTCAACTGTTAATAGCCCAACCCATTTCTTAGCAACTATTATCTATGAGAACCTTAAGACTTGCTTCCCTCCTCCTAAATCACACATAGACAATAGCTTTGATTTAATTAAAAAATTAAAAAATGTAAAAATTCCGGACAGTCACATTCTCGTCTCTTTAGACGTGGTCTCTCTCTTTACTAATGTTTTGTTAAACCTTGTTATTCAATGTTTAGAAAAGCGTGCCTCACACATACTAAATAATTGTAAAATACCCTTTAGTGATTACCTGTACTAAATTTCTATTTGAAAATGTATTTTTTACCTTTAATGATAGATACTACCACCAAATATTTGGAACTCCAATGGGATTTCCCATTTCTCCATTTTTTGCCGACTTGGTTATGGACGACCTAGAAATTATTTGTTGGAATAGACTAAAAAATGATTTTAACTGTACACCTATCTTTTATTTTCGATACGTGGATGACTCTATTTGTTGTATTAAAAAAGATCACATTCATATATTGAACAAAGTTTTTAATGAATTTGACATCAATCTGAATTTTACATATGAAATAGAAGATAATAACAGCATTAACTTTTTGGATGTTTCTCTGGTTAAAGAAGACGGTAATATTATCACTGATTGGTATTGCAAATCAATGTCTTCCAACAGAACGTTCAATTATCATAGCAGCCACTCTTTAGCGCTAAAAAAGAATATAGTTTATAATCTAATTGATAGAGCTGTTCTGTTATCGGATAAACGTTTTCATAACCAAAATATTACACGTATTAAGAGAATTTTACAAGAGAACTCATACCCATTGGATTTCATTAAAAAACATATAAAATCTAGACTTGCTAAAATCAATATGCCCAAGAATATTTCTAACAACTCAATAAATACCAATAACAATAACATAAAAGTGTCAGTATCATTTTACCCAAATTTTTACAATAATTGTTCAAAATTTTTGAAAAAACATAATATCCAAACTATTCCTTAAATAGTCAACAAATTCGATAAAATCGTAGTTCTTGGTAAAGATAAAATGAACAAATTCGACCAAACTAATGTGGTGTATGAGTTCTCATGTACAGACTGTGATGCGCATTATATAGGGGAAATCAAACGTGCGTTAAAGAAACGAATTTCTGAACACAGCAGAAACAAAAATGAAGAATTGGTTGTCAATATACATCAAAACATGTACAATCATGAATTCGATTTTGAATCGGCAAAAATTAAAGACGTTGAACATAGTTATCAAAAAAGATTAGTTTCAGAAATGCTTTTTATAAATAGTACGCCTAATGCTATTAACAAATATGAAGACACGCAAAACCTTAGTAGAGAATACAAATCTATTTTCAATATACTGCGTAAAAAATAGTGTATTATGTATATACTCTCACACCTCATGTGTTTTTGTTCACTTTTCTCTTTCGATTATAGTACAGCATTAATATCTACTGTTAACCCATTAACGCCTAAACGGACGATTTTTGTTATGCTTTTTTCAACCGCGGTTTTAAATGTGAATCCGATTGTAAAAAAAATTGAGATAAGTCATATTCGATGTAAAATTTTCTGAACTTTCGACTGGTGCTGTCAGAATTTTGAAAAAAATTCATATTAACAAAGTTGTATTTGTTCATTTAACAAAAAACACGAAATTTCGAATGACAAAAATTGTTCATTTCATATTTTTACACAGAAACCGTCGTTGGATTTTTATAATTTATGAGTTTTTTGCGTCCATGGAAGCTAACCTTCAAAACACATGTATAGATTTTTTCAAATTCAAGATGGCAGCATCCAATATGGCGACTTAAAGCTGAAAATTTTTTGCTTATTTCGATGTTTTTCTTATATTTTTATTTTAAAAAATTTTTGATGATGAATATTTATCAAATTGCGTATACAGGAGTTTTTTTGATCGCTGGTTACGAATCTGTTATAAGTTTTCACAAATTCAAGATGGCGGATCCAATATGGCGGCCAAAAATTCGAAAATTATTCAATTTCTATGAAAGTCAGTATACAGGGGTTTTTTGGGTCGCTGATTACGAATCCATTATCTGTTTTTACAAATTCAACATAGCGGATCGAATATGCCGTTCAAAATTGTCGAAATTAGTTCAATATTGATGAAATCTGGTATATAAGAATTTCTGGGTAGCTTATTACTGAATGCACTATTGTATACTGTATCATATTGAAAGTACTATTGCACAGAATATACAATTTTTGTCAAAACATATTTATAGGAAGAAGTATGAGCCTACATGTGTACTTATCCTAAATAATTTTTCTTGTGCAAGTTATATAGGTTACATGTAAATTTTCATCTTTTACATTATATTAATTTCTGATTCAAAAATTGTTTTTATCCATATGCAAATTATAACAGTTACTTCCTAAAATAAAATACAACAGTTCATTCGTTTGGTTACAATTTTGTTTGTAAAAAACTTTTTACACAAAACATTTATGTAAGTAGTACATAAAAGTTTCTCCCGTCAAAAAGAAATGTCTCGTCGTTCAAAGCGTCAAAAACGAGTTCACAATCATGATATTGAGTTTGAAGAGTGCGAAAGCGGGGGTTATAATGCAATTTATATCCCTGATATAGATGATTCCGGAGATTCTAATTCTGGATCCCATTCTGAATCTGACACTGAGTTAGATGTTGAATCTGATTCTCTTCATTCACATGACATTGATAATACACTTACAGTCTCATATCATCAAATATTAGACAATTATACAAAAAATCAAGCAAAATTAGAACCAGATCATAAATACGTGTGGTTAGATGGGGAACTGAAGTATAACCTTATCCACTGCCGTGGAAATTAGATTTTGCTTTCGAATGATGTAAAAAAAGCAATACGCAACTATTCTTACGTTCAATTATTTGAGTTATTTTTTTCCAAAGAGATAAAAAGCTACATCATTGAAAGCATGAGTATGAACGGGTATCCACTTACAGAAAATAATTTTGATGTTTTTATAGGAATAATAATACTGTCAACTTTCAACAAAAGAAAATCACAAAGGGACTATTGGTCTTCCGATCCCCTACTTGTATGTGAACCCGTTGCAGCAGCAATGGCTCGGGATAAATTTGAAAACATAAAATAAAAAATAAAGCTAAATAAACCTGAAGATAAAAATAATAATGACAAAGCATGGAGAATTCGAAAAGTACTTGAAATGTTCAGGAAAAATTTGAAACAATTTGGTTTTTTTTCCACAGCACTATCAATTGACGAAATGATGGTCAAATTTCATGGAAGAACAGATTTATTGCAATTCATGCCGAATAAACCTGAACGTTGGGGGTGTAAAATGTGGGGCATTGCTAGTCCTGAAGGATATTTGTTCGACTGCGATATTTACTGTGGAAAAGGCTCAAATATCTATTCTGCTGATAAAGAAGCTGTACTTACTAAGTGTGCTTTAGGAAGTCGCGTGGTAATGTTCTTGATCCAACAGTTACTGACATCGGTTGTATGTAGAAAGTTAGAACCTTATTATTTGTATTTTGATAACTATTTTTGTATCCCTTGAAGAGACTTGGCTTGAAAGCAACAGGTACGGTAAGAGTCAATAGAGTAAATGTAACAAATGGGATAGATAAAAAGAGTAAGAAAGGAACTTATGCTGTGAAACATGAAATAAGTAGTGGTGTAAATTTTATTACGGTTAAATTCAAAATCCGTATCCATGCTATCATGGATTCAAAACCCGTATCCATGCTATCATGGATTCAAAACCCGTATCCATGCTATCAACAGCCGCAGGAGTTACTCCTTTGTATGAAATACAACGATTTTCTTTTGAAGAAATGAAAAAAGTAAATTTACTTTTTCCTCATGCATTCAAATTATATGATCTGTTTATGGGTGGAATTGATTTACATGATTTACATTGTAGCAATTTGATGCCTTTTATCAGAGCTAAAAGATGGACCTGGCCAATGTTTTTGAGATTTATTCAATCATCGATGACTAACGGAGTTGTTCTTCGAAATTTAGTACATGAAAAAAATAGGCACGAAAGAATTTGCTGTTGCACTTGCAAAACACTACCTAGCAAAAGCAAAGGTAAGTAAATTACACGAAAGTGTTACTGTAAGCCAAAAGAGAAACTGAAAATTTAAAAAAATGTACAACAAGAACTCAAAAAATGTGCAAAACTTGTAATGTTCACTCGTGTGCTTCATGCTTCTCTGCATTACATAATTAGTCAAAATTCGTAAGTATGCCGAAAAAATTAAAAAATAAAACAGAAAAAAATTAAAAAAAAACAAAAAAAAACAAAAAAAAAAATAACAAAAAATAAGGCTCACTAAATTACGTTAACCTCCACGCGGTGTGAGCTGGGCAATGTGATTTCATGACTAAGAAACGTATAATCAGCGACTTAAAAACTTTAAATTTACTTAATTTAAAAAATTATTACGTAAATTTTTTATTTTAGCAGCCTTATTGGATGCGTGATATTGAATTTGTAAAAACAGATAATGGATTCGTAATCAGCGACCTAAAAAACCCCTGTAAACCGAATTTCATAGTAATTGAACAATTTTTGAAATTTTTGACCGCCATATTGGATCCGCCATTTTGGATTTATAAAAACTGATAACGGATTCGTAATCAGCGACCCAAAAAATCCTTGCATACTGACTTACATAGAAATTGAACAATTTTCGAAATTTTTGGCCACCATATTGGATCCGCCATCTTGAATTTGTGCAAACTGATAACAGATTCGTAACCAGCGACCAAAAAAACTCCTGTATACATAATTTGGTAAACATTCATCATCAAAAATTTTTTTAAATAAAAAATAAGAAAAATATCGAAATAAGCAAAAAATTTTCGGCTTTAAGCTGCCATATTGGATACTGCCATCTTCAATTTGAAAAAATATATACATGGATTTTGAAGGTTAGCTTCCATGGATGAAAAAATTCACAACTTACAAAAATCCAACGACGGTTTCTGTGTAAAAATATGAAATGAAAAATTGTTGTCATTCGAAATTTCGTGTTTTTTGTTAAATAAACAAATACTACTTTGTTAATGTGAATTTTTTTGAAAATGTTGACAGTACCAATCGAAAGTTCAGAAAATTTTACATCGAATATGACTTGTCTCAATTTTTTTTACAATCGGATTCAGATTTAAAATCGCGGTTGAAAAAAGCATAAAAAAATCGTCCGTTTAGGCGTTAATGGGTTAACGTACATTCGCTATCATTTGACTAATCGCTACGCGATAACAAAGGTAAATTGTAATTTTGTTTCTCTGTTAAAAATTGTGCGATTTCCATAATGTAATTTTTTGTGCTTCGATTATCCATAATGTGATATTGTTATATTTCTGTAATAAAGCCTGAAGAGGTCGACAAACCCGTCCACGAAACGTCGCATTGGACTACACAACACCTTTGTAGTTTTGAATTTTTACGCTTGCTCCCAACGGATCTTGTCAGAATTGACTGAATTATTTCTTTAATTACTGCGATAGGGAGTACAATCGTGAATACGATTAACCACACACTGGAGAATATAATTTTATACGTTTGATTATAATTTATAAATGTAAATTAAACCTCAATCTCTTTGAAAATATAGTAATTTTTGTTCAAGAGGACCAAGGAAAGGTTAAGGTAAAATAAGAGCATAGTAAGTATATTCAAATGTTTCTATTTATTATCAGATAATATAGTATTTAATACATTAACAATTCTTGGCATGTGTAATGATACAATCTGATACAATACATCAGCAATATCGCACATAGGTGGAGACGCTTGATCTTTTTCTTTACATTGCTTTTCTACGCTAGAGGTTATTTCGTCTATTACATCATTATCAAGTAAATTTACAACGTCTTTTACAATACTAGGTGTATACAGTTGTATTTGTGCTTCGTGCATGAGACTACTTTTATTTTTAATAAAATCAATAACGCCGCAGGTAAGATATCTTACACTACTCGCAACAGAATTTAAATATTGTATTTAAGACGAGTATCGGCACACTTTACAATAAATTCTGGGAGGAAATCAAAAGTAACTTTTTTCATTACTAAACTATGACGAAACCGCTTGGTTCGACCAACACCGGGCCTCCTATCTTCTTCAATTTCGATTGCTTTGTCCTGATGACTTGTGGTGAATTTTAAAATCCAACCGTTTCCGTAAATTTTCTGGTCCTTTAAACTATTATCAAGACCACAAAAATATTTAACAATGTCGTTGAAACTAGTTTATTTTGAAAAAAAAAAACATGATATACTTTGAGAAAAATGGCTTTCAATATTCAACTCGAGTTTTCGGCCGGAAGAAAGCGTTTCGCAATAGAAACAATGGCAACATTGGAAAGAGCAGGAAAAAATCTATAGATATAGGTCCTTGGTTTTTTTTTCAAAGACGCAGCATACGATTATGAAGGAGTTAAACAGAGCGCCTTTTACGCGAAAAAAGGCACCGCGCGCGCTCGGTGGCCCGTTTCTACTGGACGCTCCCATATATGTATATAAGTCAATTCAAAATCGAATTTCAATGATGTAAAAACTCTTGAATAGCTCCTTGATAACTTCTAAATGATGATTGTATACGGACTAATGTGTATATTGAATATATATATATATATATATATATATATATATATATATATATATATATAAATGTTTTTAAGCGTTATTTCTGGGATTATACAGTGTTATATAGTCCGTTTTCTCAGAGTTGCGCCATACAAGTGACTAAAGAAATAATCCCTCTCTTAGTACCGACACTCTAGCGGGGTCCCAGAAATAACGCAAAAACAGGGGGTGTAACTCTGGGACGTCCCAGAAATAACGTGGAGTCCCAGAAATAACGGGTATATATACAAAAACGTCCCAGAAATAACGCTTAAAGATATATATATATAAAATGTCATGGGGTGGATTTTCGGGCTAAGGCACGTTTCACCTGTGTACCTTAGCGGTTCAAATCCATATCTCTCGGTTCAACTCCCGGAGATATAATAGCCAGATTAGGCAACAGACGCTACAACGTTGTGCAATGTTAACCTAATCTGGTTACTTACCGTGCACAAGACTTGCGCTTCGTTTCTCACCAGTGACTCGAACTCTCCTCTCGTACACTGGTTCGTGTGCCGGCTGCTCAGATGAAACGATACGTTTTCTCCTACCTAATGACCGCGGAGGCGTCGGGGAGCGGGGAACGACTAAGGTCGCGAAATAATAACTCGAGCAGTTAAAGTTAATAATAAAAGACTATTGTTGACTAAATAAAAGATGATGAAGTTAAGTGAATAATTAATAATTTAGACAGTGGAAGTCTCGGGTTGAAATATGTTAATTTCCCTACCTAACGGTGCGCCAGCACGTTATCTCAGACGTCAGCTGTCTCGAGGGCTGACGTCACGCTAGCGGTAATTACGCTGTGTACGCGCGGTAACATAAGCCTCTCGTCTACAGTAATATACGTAGCGTACTCGTCGTCTACGTGAGTGAGAGAGCGGTCGCGCTCGCGTGTCGCGACACACACACACACACTTAACTTAGCCTGAGAGAGAACAGGCTACTAATGCATGTCGTCTGCGCACTTGTTATTCGCACTTGCCGGTTACAAACTGCCGGCAAGCTAAATCATTTTCGGTGACCTTCTAAGGTTGATGACTCGAGCCTGTGCTCTCTCTACGCTCGCTCTCTCCACACAAGAACGCCTATGCGGGGCCGCTGTCCAGGTGGCGACGAGCCTGGACAAACGGTTACGCGTACTTACTCGCGACGCGGTTGAAACGTGAACGCTTACCGCTATTGTAGGTTAGATTCATACGGTGTGATCTAGGTTTCTCGCAAGCATCCTCGCTGCTAGGCTGGCTTCATTGTATCGCCTCTCGTGATACTCTCTGCTGCTTTCGTGCGAGGCGAACATGCTTACTGCACTAGGATGTTGCTGGTTCGGGAGTACGACAGGTAGTTCTAGCCTGTCGTACTATCTCTGAGCTCTCCTCGTGTTTCCGTCGAAAGTACGGTATAACACATATCGCGGATCATAATAGTGGCCTCAGGGTGTATCACGTATGCACTCCTGAGGTTACAACTATCAAACACTTCACAATTATCTCCGAAAACGCGATATCACCGCGAACTCACTATCGCGCGCGTCTGTGTCCGAACGATAACAACAACATTGATGCCGGTCGCGTCTGTGCCGGTACCTTCGTCATGCTCTCGATACAGCTCCAATACTACATCGAGGCGCCATCTAACGTTCGTTACTACGAACATATATATTGCCGATTTATTATCGACGTCGGTACGGCAGGCCGTGACAATATATATATATATATATATATATATATATATATATATATATATATATATATATATATATATATATATATATATATATATATATATATATATATATATATATATATATATATATATATATATATAAATAATTATCCCCCCATCCGTTTATGGAGCCCATCCCTGTATATTAGTACTTACAGCCCAGAGATCCCTATGGCAAGTGACTAAAGAAATAATGGACCCTGGGGTTATAGACTCTAGATCGGGCTCCATAAACGCCCGAGAAAAATATTTTATGGGACCCGGGCTCCATAAAAGAAAACGGGCTCCATAAATATGCTCATGTGTATAAAAGGGCTCCATAAATCTGTTAAAACAAATGTATAACTATATATATATATATATATATATACACGTTGACCCATTTTAATCGCCGCACCCGGATTTCTCGGAACCTAAGCCAGATAGAGAAAAATGGTTCAGACAAAAGTTATAGGGGACAAAGGAAGCCACATAATGGCGCTAATGTCTTTGACCTTGAAATTGACCTTCGAGGTTATTTCAAGGTCAAAGTGGTTTTTTCATATGGAAACACCTAGTTTGGACCCCGGATTCGGAAAGAGCGGGAAATTTTACGTTCAAAATCGTATTGACAAATTTTTTCCAAGGCCATTGCAAGGTCAAATATAGGTCAAACTCAGAAAAGTCCGTTTAAAATCCTTTTTTTCCATGAACCACAGGCTAAGCTGGTTCAAATTGATCGTAGGCTTAATAGAGGAACCAACGCAACCAAAACCCACACACCCTAAACCCAAAATTTACACATCCTAATAAAGAAAACCCAAACTCTCACATCCTAACCCCATCCACTTCATGCCCTCACATGCTGAACTGTTACACCCCGGTCCCACAACCATATCCCACACCCCCCGGTGCCTCACATCCCTACCCGTTTAAAATCCTTTTTTTCCATGAACCACAGGCTAAGCTGGTTCAAATTGATCGTAGGCCTAATAGAGGAACCAACGCAACCGAAACCCACACAACCTAAACCCAAAATTTACACATCCTAATAAACAAAACCCAAACTCGCACATCCTAACCCCATCCACTTCATGCCCTCACATGCTGAACTGTTACACCCCGGTCCCACAACCATATCCCACACCCCCCGGTTCCTCACATCCCTACCCCACGCATGCAAACCCACACATCCTGAACCCTGAAAAATTTTTCTCAAGGGCAAAATGATTTTTAAACGGAAACTTTAAGATCGTTCAAGCTTCTGTTATAAATGTATTAACCTTCCTTTTTGCGCTACCCAGAAAGAACGACGTGGACGTAGTAAGGATTGTTTCCTTACGGGTGCTTAATTAAAGTGAGTCCCCTTGCCTCTCACTGTTCGGGGTACTTGATTAAAGTGAGTCCCCTTGGCTCTCACTGTTCGGGGTGCTTGATTATAGTGAGTCCCCTCGCCTCTCACTAATGTAAATAAATTTTTATTTAACCTCGAAGCAAGTGTTCGAAATGACGACCATTTGCTTCAAGGCACATAGTCAAACGCCTTTGAAAATGGCGAACTGTGTTCTGCAAAGTTTGTCTCGGAATGGCAGCGCATGCTCGACGAATCCTATCCTGCATATCTGCTCTTGTAGTGGGTTGTTGCTCAAAAACAGCATTTTTTAAATACGCCTATAAATTGAAATCTGGTGATGTAAGATCGGGTGAGCAAGCAGGCCAGTTAACCGGACCTCCTCAACCGACCCATCTGTTACCATAGTGCTCATTCAAAAAAGCCCTTACAATTCGAGCGAAATGTGGTGCTGCGGCGTCCTGCTGGAGCCACATTCTTCGTCGCGTTTCTAAGTCAACATCTTCCATCAATCCAGGTAGTTCATCTCTTATTAGCGACAAATAGGCATGTTGATTTACATTTGCTGCAAAAAAATAAGGGCCAATCAAATATCCATTGATAATCCCGACCCATACCATAATTCTCCAACGTCTTTAATGGTTTACCGTTCTGACTCAATGAGGATTCACATCAGACCAATAATGGCAATTATGCCTATTCAGTTCCCCATCGCTTTGAAATTGTGCCTCATCATAAAAAAGAACAAAGTTAAAAAAGTCTGGATCATTTTCTATCATTTGTAAAGCCCATTGGCAAAACACAATACGCTGTTGGAAATGCTGAAACTGTAGCTCTTGAACCAAAGTAATATGATACGCATGATGTTGAAGCACCTTCATAATTCTTAAAAAAGTATTTCTTGGAATACCAATTTCTCTTTCGACTCGACGAGCGCTACTGTGTGGGTCAAGATGAATTATTGCAAGGATAGTTACAACTCGATTATCATTTTAATAGTAATTAATAGCTGGCTCTGAAATCGCTGACTATCCGGCCAACGAGATCGCTGATATGATTTTGGTTTTAGGAGCAAGCCAAAATAATTATCGTGGTGCGGCAAGAATTTATGCTGAACTCTATCCTGACAGACGACATCCTGACGATAAAGTTATCAGACGTTTAACTCAAAGAGCTCGTGGTGGACACATGGTTCGCCAACGTAGGCGCCATGAGTATGATGAAAATGATAATCGAGTTGTAACTATCCTTGCAATAATCCATCTTGACCCACACATTAGCGCTCGTCAAGTCGAAAGGGAAATTGGTATTCCAAGAAATACTTTTTTAAGAATTATGAAGGTGCTTCAACATCACGCATATCATATTACTTTGGTTTAAGAGCTACAGTTTCAGCATTTCCAATAGCGTATTGTGTCTTGCCAATGGGCTTTACAAATGGTAGAAAATGATCCAGACTTTTTTAACTTTGTTCTTTTTTATGATGAGGCACAATTTCAAAGTGATGGTCAACTGAATAGGCATAATTGCCATTATTGGTCTGATGTGAATCCTCATTGAGTCACAACGGTAAACCATCAAAGATGTTGGAGTATTATGGTATGTGTCGGGATTATCAATGGATATTTGATTGGCCCTTATTTTTTTGAAGCAAATGTAAATCAACATACCTATTTGACGCTAACAAGAGATGAACTACCTGGATTGATGGAAGATGTTGATTTAGAAACGCGACGAAGAATGTGGCTCCAGCAGGACGGCGCAGTACCACATTTCGCTCGAATTGTAAGGGCTTTTTTGAATGAGCACTATGGTAACAGATGGGTTGGTCGAGGAGGTCCGGTTAACTGACCTGCTTGCTCACCCGATCTTACATCACCAGATTTCTATTTATGGGGGTATTTAAAAAATGCTGTTTTTGAGCAACAACCCACTACAAGAGCAGATATGCAGGATAGGATTCGTCGAGCATGCGCTGCCATTCCGAGACAAACTTTGCAGAACACAGTTCGCCATTTTCAAAGGCGTTTGACTACGTGCCTTGAAGCAAATGGTCGTCATTTCGAACACTTGCTTCGATGTTAAATAAAAATTTATTTACATTAGTGAGAGGCGAGGGGACTCACTATAATCAAGCACCCCGAACAGTGAGAGGCAAGGGGACTCACTATAATCAAGCACACCGACCAGTGAGAGGCAAGGGGACTCACTTTAATTAAGCACCCCAAAGGAAACAATCCTTACTACGTCCACATCGTTGTTTCTGGGTAGCGCAAAAAGTAAGGTTAATACATTTATAACAGAAGCTTCAACGATCTTAAAGTTTCCGTTAAAAAATCATTTTGTCCTTGAGAAAAATCTTTCAGGGTTCAGGATGTGTGGGGTAGGGATGTGTGGGATTGGGGGGTGTGGGGTATGGTTGTGGGAACGGGGTGTAACAGTTCAGCATGTGAGGGCATGAAGTGTATGGGGTTAGGATGTGCAAGTTTGAGTTTTATTTACTAGGATGTGTAAGTTTTGGGTTCCTCTATTAAGCCTACGATCAATTTGAACCAGCTTAGCCCGTGGTTCATGGAAAAAAAGATTTTAAACGGACTTTTCTGAGTTTCACCTAGATTTGACCTTGAAATGACCTTGGAAAAAATTTCTTAATATGATTTTGAACGTAAAATTTCCTGCTCTTTCCGAATCCGGGGTCAAAACTAGGTGTTTCCATATGAAAAAAACACTTTGACCTTGAAATAACCTCAAAGGTCAAGTTCATGGTCAAAGACGTTAGCGCCATTATGTGGCCCCCTTTGTCCTATATATCTTTTGTATGAACCATTTTTCTCTATCTGGCTTAGGTCCGAGAAATCCGGGTACGGCGGTTAACATGGGTCGCCGTGTATATAAACTCTCTCTCTCTCTCTCTCTCTCTCTCTCTCTCTCTCTCTCTCTCTCTCTCTCTCTCTCTCTCTCTCTCTCTTTTCAAGTAGAGTGAGATTTTTTACTATACGATATGCTATAACAATATATATTATAAATATATATAGATATATAAGCGTAAGATAGATGACAACCGGAAGTGTCGTAAGAGCTGCAAACCGGATATCTGACCAAGGAGAAGAAAAGTTCGGAAAGTAAACAGCACATAAAAAAATTCAGCTCTCTATATCTTTTGAACCAGATAATCTTTTTAAATAAAATCTTTTGATTTAAGTAGAGCAATGAAATGGCTTTCGATTGACAGTAATATGTTATATAGTATAAACTAATGCAGACGTGTATAGGCGCATTTAATTTTTCGCACACGCATTTCAATGTATATGTAGCACGGGTCGCTCCTTTAGGCTTCTTCTATGCTTGCCTTCGGAGCACTCCCGCGCTCCTTGATAAAAAAAAGAAGAAACGATAAATGAAATAAATTTAGATTTGGTAAAACTTTTAATGAAAAGGAGATCATGACAATAATGAAAAAAACGGCTACAATAAGTATCCCATTGAATACTGATTATGTTTTATGAATTATTAGAAAACATATTTATAAATAATAATAAATACATTTGTTAATAGCCGAGTAATTTATGAACAATATTATTAAAGCGATTTGCTTACAATTTTCCATTCAATAACACTTTGATGATCGTATTTTTTGTCGATCGAAGGTCGATGTGCTTCGTAATAAAGTTTTTCAAACGTTTTATTCATTGTTCGAGATCATTTTGTCTATTTTCTTCTTATCATTTTGATTATGTTCCTTCTTCTTATCCTTTTTTATTTATCTTTCTTGTCTCGTTTTCTGATAGCATTCTTGATACGCGAAAAAAATTTTTCAAAAGTTAGCTTGCTAACCATGCAACAAGCTGTCATCATAGCGACTGTCCTTTCGTCAGACGGCGTTTCCTCGGCGAGCATGCGATAGAAGGCACATTGCGGTAAAACACGATCGGCTTGACAACGGTCACTGTTCGAGTCAGCATAAGCTAGATCATGCTGTTGGTAGGCCTCATCCAGCGGATTGATTCCAACGTCGCCATGTTCGACACGCTCTGCTAGCTTGGTTCCAGGTCCGCAAAACTTGTAATGCGGTACATGCATTTGAAACGGTAACAAATCAACGAGTGTATCTAGAACGCTGTTTTTCTCCTGTCCTTCTTCTTGAGAATTTATTAACGCAGCCCGAATGTCTTGCTCATTCCGCGCCATGACGGTATTTCAGAATGTGGTGGTAAAACCTTCTTTTTTTCAGCTGACTTCTTTTCTCTTCTTTTTTCGGGTTGTGTTAAATCTGTTTCATCAGCGACACTGTCGCAGCTACTCTGAACTCTCAAAATAGGAACGGAAGGCGGAGTAGTAAAAGCACTGTTTTCTAAATGCTCACTGGTCGATGTGGGGCTGGTAGCGTTGTTCCAAACACGCTTGTTATCTATAAACTCTCGAGGCACAGTTGTTCGGCGAAGAGCGACAGCGAACTGAAGATGACCAGGCGGAGCGCTCCTTTTTCTATCTCTAATTGCGTCATTCACCAAGTCGACAATGTTGGCTCCGGGCACAATCGTGCCATCTATCGTTACAGCCCCGTTGGCATCCCAAACCACTTTACCACCAGCTCGCAAGCATCGCAAGAGATGTTTGGCTTTCGTTTTGTACTTTTTCGGGACGGTATAGATAATGTTTGTGTCAATGAGCTCATCGGTTTCCTCCTCCTCCTCCTCCTCCTCCTCCTCCTCCTCCTCCTCCTCCTCCTCCTCCTCCTCCTCCTCCTCCTCCTCCTCCTCCTCCTCCTCCTCCTCCTCCTCCTCCTGCTCATTATCGTCCACCGTATTAGATTAATGACTATATCATTCTTTTGTTCTTTTTTATACTTATCTCCTACTTCGGCTCCTTTAAAGTGAGGATATCGCTATAAAACTTGACGGTAGAGAGTCCACTTTTCACGCTCGTTTGTATGTTGGCGAGTTCAATATTTCGTTTATTTCAGCATCGAGTCTACTCGTCACCGACCCCGGTGTTTGCACAGACTTTATCTTATCTTTTCCGAGCGTGGTCTGCAAACGTTCAACGCTCTCCTGCGGTAAGAGAATCATCTTTCTCGCGTGTTCCATCTTTATTTAATCACGAGATTACCAAGAAGCGTGCCAATCAGAGGTGCTAGCAGAGCAGGCAAAAAACGGCCACGTTGCACTATAATGTTTTTTCTTCGTTGTAAAGTGATATCCGGGGATGCTAGCTTTCGCAGAACTTTTGAGTGCTTACGTAGCCGGCCTTTGTGACCTTTACTTAACGGAACGTTACATATCAATAAGTTTAAAGCGCACTCGCAAATACGACAAATCAATTTTGCATCAGCTTTCTGTAAAACGGCTTTCCGTTGTTCTTTGTTAAAATGATACAATGCCACCGAGACGGTAGCATCTTTTCGACCAAAAGGATAACGCGTTTTTGTAGTCATTACAACGACACGATTGTGATGCGTAACACGATTGTGATGAGTAACAATACGTAAACGTACTGGTACTCATCATCGGGGAAAATAAACGTTGGAAATCGGCAATTATCCAATGTGGTTTGCTTCAGATCCAACAAGAGGTAGCCAAAAGCTTGCGATGTTTCATCCCGATAGGCTTCTTCTAAAAATCGAGGATTTTCAGGATATACTTGCCTAGCAAGACGACTTCTCTGGGCACGATCGCGCAAATTCCTAAAGATTACAATGTACTGAGCGTGCAAAGATATGTCGCGCTGACCTTTCCCTTGATGGAAGATGTTTTGAGTAATAAAAATTACGCACAAGTTGTCGTGCCCTGTTGAAAATATCCATGTGGATTTTACATTGATTTCCACATGGAATCCATATGGAACCCATATGGAATCTATACGGATTCCATATGGATTCCACGTGGATTCCATGTGGAAATCAGTCCCAAATCGTCCTGTGGATTTCCACATGGAATTCCATATAGATTTCTATATGAATTTTTCTACAAACATTTGTAAAACAAAATCCGTATGGATTTCCATGTAGATTTCCATGGAGAAATCCAGGTAAAAACGATATGATCCATATAGATTTCCATATGGATTTCCATATGGTAATTTAAATGATTATAAAAATGTTTATTTATAAAATTTTAAAAGTTTTTTACTAGGGATACGTTTTTTACCATATCAGTAAAGCATAAAAAATTATAAACTATAATTTCCTCTTATGTAATTCTTCGAAAAGATTCTACAGTACTTGTTGTCAAAAATATGTATCCTAGTAAAAAAAAATATAACAATTTTATAAATAAACATTTTTATAAACCTTAAAATTACCATATGGAAATCCATGTGGAAATCTCTATGGATCATGTCGTTTTTACCTGGATTTTCCCATGGAAATCTAGATGGAAATCCATACGTATTTTGTTTTACAAATGTTTGTAGAAAAATTCATATAGAAATCTATATGGAATTCCATGTGGAAGTCCACAGGACGATTTGGGACTGATTTCCACATGGAATCGACATGGAATCCATATGGAATCCGTATAGATTCCATATGGATTCCATATGGATTCCATGTGGAAATCAGTGTAAAATCCACATGGATATTTTCAACAGGGTGAATACTGCTTTTCGTAAAGAGATTCGCTATGGCTCCTCGAGAGGACTATTCGCGCATGAGGTCGTAGATGATGATCAACTTAAGTATTGGATCGTTAAGACAATCGATGTTTTGCGGTAGACCTTCGCGAAATTCAACGTCTTTAAGCAGATCTCTATATCCCGATTGCCATTCACCGTAATAAAGAATAATACGATCGAAGCGAGTGTCGCTCAAGCGGTCAATGTAAGTCAGAAATTTTTTAACAAATACTGTTTTACCGCAACCGGTTTGCCCACTCAACGTACAAGCCCACGGATGTTTCCATCGCGTGTCCATAATTCACACTGACTGGGCACTCTGAAACACTTCTCCCGAAGAGCTCGTAACCGCGTCTGGTGCCCCCAGCGCGCGGCCGCTCGCGAGTCCGCGAGCCTTGTGGTCGGGCTACCTCCGCGGTAAAGCAGCTCTTTCGCCGACGTGACGGTGGCCAATGTGCTCTGAGCCGCTGCGCCTCCCACGGCCGCTAAATCAGCTTGTTGAGGTGCACCAGCAGCCAATGAGCTCTCTTCTGGTGCGTCGCAGCAGCTAATCACAACGATGGAGACAAAGCGGTAGCCAATGAGGTGTTTTTACACTGCGTCGTCATCGGTCACGAGTGCGTTCTTTGTATTGGTACACCAGGAGCACTAACTTTCCAGAATGTGGTCCCCTGATACGTCAGTAGTAGACGGGCCGCCGATGTAACCGTATGGATAACAGAAACAGTATTTGAAACAGCTACTTTCTACAGTCGACAGCCGATTTCCAGCAGCGAACAGCCGACTCCCAATAGCCGACAGTCGACTTCCCGCTGGTCATTCGCTCCTCGAGAAAGGTTTGAAAAGACCTGCGGTCCTTCCTCTACCAACGAGTCGAAAAACAGCAACGCCTGGTGTATGTTTGTTGGAACGTGAAAATATTGACGTACGTGCGACCGTGTATGTGTGAGTATGTGTATGGGTGTATTTGCTTCTATGTGTAATTCCTTTCCTTGAGCCTTTCCTCGAGAAAAAATATTTCCCTATTTAATTAGATAGTCAAAATAATGTGGAGCTGCAACTCGATGTACGTGATATTTTCTCATTAGTCAGTAAAATTTCACAGTGCCGTACGATTAAATAAAGGAGAAAAAACAATTTCAACTTCTTTTCCTCGAGACCTTCCTGGAGAAAAAATGTTTTCCCTATGTAATTCAATAGTTAAAATAATGTGCAGCTGCAACTCGATGTACGTGACATTTTCTCATTAATCAGCAAAATTCCACAGTGCCATACGATTAAATAAATAAAGGAGAAAAAGGTCAACTTGTTTCCTGTTCGGAAAACATGATGGGTCACATGGCAAGATACAATTTCGACAACTGTAATTTATGACTTATTCGAGGTAAGACGATATAATTCGACAGCAGAGAGCCCATGTGCGATGAGATCATCTGTGACAAAGACGAACGGTCGACTGGCTGTCAGTCGCGAATATTGTCTTGTCGTGTGAACATTTCCGTCGCAAAGCATGAGGGTATTGCGCGGATTCTTAAGTGTGTCATGTGTCTCTTATGCCCTCCATACAAATGTTGCAGGCCAGTACGTTATGTAGACAGTGGTTCAATGCAGAAATTTGGTTGTACCGTTCCAAGAGAGGGTCGCGGAATTGTAATCTATCATGAAGTGGATATGGGATGTCCATGAGGTTACGGTTATTCCATTATTTTTCAAGCCGTACGCGCGTGATTAGATACTGCACGTGGATGTTGGACACTCGCTACACAGTACAGAGAGGCTATACACAAAAGTTGTAAAAAAAAACCGTAAAAACCCATGAATAGTAAATTTTTTTTTGTGTAGGTACATTTGTCATGGTTCAGAGAGGATATACAAAAAAGTTATAAAATACACCATAAAAACTCTATAGATGCCCCATAAGACCATATATTCATGAATCATATACCATTAGCTTCCAAAATCAGATAAAATATCGAAAACCCCATAAAAAGCACATGTATCTGAAAATTTTTTATGTAGGTACACTTGCCATGGTGCAGAGAGGCTATACACAAGAGTTATAAAATACACCATAAAAACTCCATAGACACCTCATAAGACCATATATCCATGAATCATGTACCATTAGCTTCCAAAATCCGATTAAATATCGAAAACCCCATAGAAACCCCATGAATAAGAAAATTTTTTACGTAGGTACATTTGCCATGATACAGAGAGGCTACTTAACTTGTCGGGTTGGGGCGTGGTCACACAGTATTTCAGTTCTTGTCGAATTCGCAAAGTAATCGCGTTGATCATGCTCGCTCGCTAATGCTGTTTTCGTCCATTAAAAATGATTTGCTGGGTAGTGGAGAGTTATAATAATGCGCCGCTGCAACTTGATGTACATGATAGTTTCTCATTAATCAGCAAAATTCCGCAGTGTCGTACGATTAAATAAAAGAGAAAAACAATTTCAACTTCCTTCTCTCGAGACTTTCCTCGAGAAAAAATTTTTTTCATATGTAATTTAATAGTCAACATAATGTGGATGAGATCATCCGTGGCAAAGACGAACGGTCGACCAGCTGTCAGTCGCGAATGTTGTCTTGTCGCGTGAACATCTCCGTCGCGAAGTATCATGAGTGTATTGTGCGGATTCTTAAGTGTGTCGTGCGTCTCTCTTCTGTCCCATACAAATGTTGTGCGCGAGAACGTTATGTAGATAGTGGTTCAATGCAGAAATTAGGGTGTACAGTTCCACGAGAGTGTCGCGGAAGTGTGATGTATGATGAAGTGGTCTTATGAGATGTCCATGAGATAACGGTTATTCCATTTTTTCAAGCGGTGCGTGCGTGATTAGATACTGCGCGTGGGTGTTGCCCGCTCGCTGCACAGCACAGAGAGGCTATACACAAAAGTTATAGAATACACCATAAAAGATCCATAGGCACCCCATAAGACCACGTATTTATGAATCATGTACTATTAGATTCCAATATCCGATTAAATACCCTATAAAATCTCCATGAATCTGAAAATTTTTTATGTAGGTACACTTGCCATGGTGTAGAGAGGCTATACGCAAAAGTTATAAAATACACCATAAAATCCCCATAGACACCTTATAAGACTATCTAAAGGTCTCCTCCTGTCTTTCCCTCTCTCTCTCTCTCTCTCTCTCTCACACACACACGTGCGTCGCATTCTCTCTCTCTGCCTCTCTCTCTTTCTCACACACACACACACACATACATATACACGCGTGTATGCGTTGCGCTTATCCCCGCGCTAGGCGTCGTCATGCATTCTTGACCTTGACCCCCAGCTGATGCCTGTGGTTGAGGTCAGGTTTGTTTTGACGGCCCATAGCGCGAGATATACTACTAATGTTTATGACGTTTCTATAAAAGCAACTGAATCAACTACATGACGTTGTACAGAATGGGTACAAAATATTGGCCTTGCAAAAGTGTTCTCCGGTATCAGAAAAAATAAAAATTCCTACCTTGCTACCCTCATCCCTAACGAAAAATTAAATTTCATTCTTATTTCCAGACATAACAATGTACATGATAGAAAGAGCGAAAAGTCTTGCACAAGAAAAGGGAGTTTACTCGGAACCAGAAGCGTACTCAGGCCATGTAATTGATGAAAGGACAGAAAAAATTATTATAGAATATTATATAAATGACGATTTTAACTGTTCAAGGTAGAGTCCTAATAAGAGTGACGTTATCATTGCTAAAATAAATGATAAAAAAAAGAAAGTTAAACGTTTCCTTACTCGAATCCTGAAAGAAACGTATGAAACGTTTAAAAATTATTATCCCGAATTGAGAATTGGTAAATCGAAGTTTTATAGTTTGCGACCAAAATATGTCTTACTTCGCCCCATCGAAGAAGTTTGTCTCGGTCTATTGTGCAAATTATGATTTATTTCTTACGAGCTTAATTAATTTCAGAGGGAGTAACGTTAGAGAGTTGGATGAAAGTCGGTAAGAAATAATAAACACAACAATGTGTTGTGACGAGGAGCTCGCACAAGCGGAGCCCTCGTTAGTTACGCACCTGTAAATACCTCTCTCCGTCGGCCCGGCCAAAGTCAGCACACGAGCATATAGGATATGCCGGGTGTACATGACTTTGTTTCAAGGGACACCGGTAGCCGACTTGAAGAGCGACAGAGACGACATCACAGAGAAGAAATAGAGAGAGAGAGAGAGAGAGAGAAGACAGAGAAGAGAGAGAGAGAGAGAGAGAGAGAGAGAGAGAGAGAGAGAGAGAGAGAGAGAGAGAGAGAGAGAGAGAGAGAGAGAGAGAGAGAGAGAGAGAGAGAGAGAGAGAGAGAGAGAGAGAGAGAGAGAGAGAGAGAGAGAGAGAGAGAGAGAGAGAGAGAGAGAGAGAGAGAGAGAGAGAGAGAGAGAGAGAGAGAGAGAGAGAGAGAGAGAGAAAATAGGTGAGAGGTGGGGAGAGAGACCTGCGGGCAAGGAGCTAGGAGCAGAGCGGAGCTAATTGCTCGCTCTCTTAGTTACTCGACCAGCACCATGAGCAGTCGTATATAGTTTTTCGCGCGTCACCGCACGGACCCCACACCACGCTATCCAGCCGCCCGGCCTGCCTCCAGGAACCACAGCAGCAGCATGCACAGGTGGTGCACGCCTAGAGAAGCCGCGGCGGGAGATAGGAACGAGGGGAGAAGTTCCTGGCATTTAGGAGCGACCACGCAGCCGAGTCAGTATCGCAGAGCCACTATCGCCAGCCTAGGGCAACACCGGCAGCGGCAGCGAGAGCGTCGGCAGCGTACCTGTGCGTCACGACTAAGGCGAGTATCTCTCTCTCTACCGCGTTGGTTAATAACCACCTACGGCCCCGTCCGCGTTGTGTCATCGTGAGTAGCCGCTTTATAGCGAGCTCCACGAGCATACACTTGCCGCGAATACGTCGCGGGCACGTGTATCGAGTAGCGAGGGTAGCTCTAGCTCCGACATAGAGAGCCGCGACACGCATGTCGCGGATTAGTTAACGTAATCTTTGTCGGGAGTGTTGAATGTACATACTTGAATAGTCGTGTGCGATGCACGGCTATCAATAAAGAGTGATTAAATTGACATCGTGTGTTCACCCGGTGATTCTCCCATCACTTTTCCCATCCTCGAGCGTAGAAGGTGGCCTCCCACCACCTTCGCGGCGGACGGAGCAAATCTGCCTCCGAAGATCTGGCTATTACAAATTAGTTGTAGCGTGTTGTATAGGGACGAGGAAAGTACAACGTTACAGTGTTCACAACCATCTGATTTATGTTATTTAAAAGAATGTAAAATGTGTCCAGGCAGTAACGGAATTACGTTTCATGTTCTAAAACTGCAAGGTATAGAAGGCACAGAAGAAATTACATATGCTTTGTGGGATAACGGTAACTTGATTAAAAAAACAGTGTCAATTTCTGCTTCTAAAGATGAACTTTCGGTTTGGACAATGAAGGTTAGTACTCACATGTATGTAAAAAATATACAACGTAAAGCTATGAAAGCAGAAAGAGAAAATGCTAAAAAAGACCCATATCATTTAGTTCTTCAAATAGATTTTGCTGAAAACTGGGCTGTGATTCATAATAAAGCTGTTCAAGAAAATCATCGATCAAATTTCTATTTTCACAGCAGTCTCTTATCGAGGGAATTCGACACAAAGTTTCACAGTCATACGTGATTATCGAAAACATGGTTCAACGTATGCTTCGCTAGCAGTAAAAACAATTATAACCTACTTGAAAGCCAATTGTGATACAATAAAAAAATTACCATTGTATCAGACGGCGCCGCTAGCTACTTTAAAAATTGCTTTCAATTATATGAATTAAAACGAGCACCATTTGATATAAAATGGTTCTCTGCTACTGGGCACGGTAAAGGAGCTGTAGGTGGTGTGGGTGAACTTATAAAGCATTATGCTACTTCGCATAATCTTAGAGACCCCTTGAAAAATCCATTCAAAATGCCAACGATTTTGTAGAGAACGTTCAAAAATATACAGATGCAATTAAAATAATACATTTACAAGACGTTGACGTAGAAGAGTTTAGAAAAGTAAAAAATGTTGATTGGCTTGCTACTCCTAAGAATGCTGGAATTTAAAAAACTCATTTATGTATTAAAGACACGTGCAATGATAAAGTACATTGTTTGACAGCAAAGACCGCTCATCGTCCGCTTACTGAACTAAGAATAATGAAGCGGAAAAACAAAAGTAATTATAAAAATAAAAAATCTAAAATACATAAAAAAAAATACATACATATGTGCATACGCTATATTACTTATATACGCAAAAAGATAAATATCTTTATATTAACTGTTATGTCATTGTTATATCACTATATATAAGCTCTAAGCGTGAAAAATTTGTTTGTGTGTTATCTCATTAGTGATCGCTATCCCAGCAGAAAACCCCTGAATCTCACAAACACGCCTAGATAGCTATTTACTCTGTCATGACAAAAGAAAATTGAGAAAAAAATAGGCTTTTTCGAGAAAAATGCATTTTTTAGTAAAAAGTGCATAACTCCTGCATTTTTTATTTTTTTTTTTTTTTTAAATAACATACAGACCACGAAAGAGGGCTCAAACCTGAGTGAAATTATGCTTTCCACGCTAAAAAGCTTAAGAAACTGGTGAAGCAGTAGCTGTTTGAAAATTGCATTGAAAAAATTTATTTCTAATTAAGGATTTTCTCGGAATTTTGCGACATTGCTGAACGCGTGAAATTTTGTTGCAACAAAAAAATAAAAATATACGGGTCAAATAATTTTTGGAGAAGAATGAAAATACTTTTATCCCAAAATGATTGGTGACATAGGCATAGGCGGACCATCTGATTTGAGATGGATTCGGCCATAAAGGTCTGGCTGGCTATTTCTGATGAGTCCACCAGTAGTACCGAGGATTATCTTAAACGACGTATTAACGTCGTTTAATATCATGTATATTTCATCTAACAATTTTAAATCCTATTAATTCTATTTTTTTGTTTCATTATTTTTGCCTCTTGTGGGTCTTTCTACAAAATTTCCTATCGAGATTTGTCTGTCATAATACAGCCCATCCTCGACTTAGGAAAATAGAAATTGTAAGCTCATGAGAGGATATTTTGGTTCGTCTGTCGTCCATTTATAATATACTAGTGAAATATAACAATACAAGGACATAATGTATTCGAAAAAAGGAATTATTATCTCTGAAACATCGAAATTATTTACAACTGGATAACTGGGAGTAGTACATTCTCAATTTTTAAAAATATTTATCAATAAGATACCATTGTCTACTCTTTTAATCGTTTATAGTTCTCAAAGTAGGAATATTTTGAACTCATTTTTTTCCGTGCCCGTGAGGTGGGACTAAAAAAAATCTATCTCGAAAAATTGAACATATACCCTGCCAATTTTGCAATATGTTGTTTAAAATGACAATACTAACTTTTTAAAAAGTTTCCAGGAAAATCCGAAGTCGGGGTACTGCTCTTATGGGCGCAGTCTATAAGTAATTGAAGCACGAAAGGCCAAATCTTAAGCTACAAAGCTCCCAAATTCCATGTCGGAGAAATTAAATGTTCATTAGTAATAAAATAAAAAAGACGGCAGTGAGTCGCTGCGCGTGCTTTTCGCGTTTCGCCCAAGCATAGTTATTATTATCAAGTTTGAAACATAATTTGTTATTAGACGTTGATACTTTCTGTTTCATCCTACTATTTTTATTCTATATTCCAATTTCTTATTGCTCATTTTAATTGAATAGGTTTTTTTCTCAAATTTAGATTTACTCACTTTTGATACGTGGGTATAATTCAATATAATTTCAAACATGTAACTATAATGAACGATCACTCTTGCCAAACTGCACTAATAAATATTGCAGTACAATGATAATGATATGTCTTGGGCAATTAAAACGTATATTTCTAAGAAATCTAGACAAATTGTACATTCTCCTTTAGATAAAAAATGGAAATGTGAAGATCAGTTTTTGAAAATGAAAAAATAAACCTTACACGAAAAAAGGATACGTATATCTACAGCTTGTTTGTAATAGTTAAATTAACTGGTTCAGAAAAAAAGTAAATTAGAACAAAAAAATGGAAATTCAACTTTACGTAAGAATAACTTTATGAATATACAACTTATACAACATAAGAAAGCACATTACATATTATAAAAATGAAGATTATACTATTACAACTTCTTTGTTGTTTGTACCGACATCATAATGAACAGAATTAACCTGTCAGTTCCGAGTTAAATCACCTGCATTAAAAGTAATGAAGGCGAACCATTAGATGAACCACACTTTTTTTCCATGTACGTTTATGTTAAAGTAAATAAAAATGTCAACAAATGATGAATTGAAAACGTTCAATCAAAACTGAAACAAAAGTTACATCCGGAAAAACAGTATCTTTATTTTTATCATTTTATTGTACTAAACGTTTATCACATGTTAAAGGAAATGATGAATTTTCAGCATTGAAAGTCTTGGGATTATACTCACCTCTCAAAAAAGTGAAGAAATCTAAATTTGAAAAAGACCTATTCAATTAGGGTCAGAAATAAAAAATTGAAATATAGATTAAAAATAGTAGGATGAAACAAAAATATCGACTTCTAATCAGAAATTATTTTTTAAACTTGATAACAATATGCTTGGGCGTAATGCGAAAAGCACGCACAGCGACTCACTACCGTCTTTTTAATTTTATTACTAACGAACCCTTAATTTCCCCAATTTGAAATTTTGAGGTTTTCTAGCTTGAGATGCGACTTTTCGAGCTTCAATTACTTGTAGATTGCGCCCATAAGAGCAGTATCCGGACATAGGATTCTGCTGCCAATTTTTTTTAAGTTAGTATTGTCATTTTAAACAACATATTGAAAAATTGGCGGGGTATAAGTTCGATTGTCTAAGATAGAATTTTTTTCTACAATACTTTTTCAGCTTGCCGCCATCTCTTACTCATAAGGATAGTTTAAGAACATAGAGCTTTTCAGCCTCATCATTTCAAAAATTTATAATTCTTCAAACATTTGTTTTTCATAGATGTTATATAAAACTTTTTTATCATAAAATTACTTCGGTCTGTAATAAAAAAAAAAATTTTCGTCTTCGTTTTGAAACGAGATTTTATATTGACAAATTGACATTTATAAAAGACTGATGCAGTTCGACATGGGCAGAAGATTTTAGGGCGCTGTAGCTGAGAAAACTCGAATTTTCGAACAATTTTTTAGGCATGAGGAAAGAGACCCGACAGAAATCAAGCAACGTATGTCGTCAGGTGGGAGGAGAAAGATACTATTTGAACGGCGCCATACAAAAGGCGTTATTTGAGCAATGCGTTAGAAAAGCTGTGAGGGTGAGAGACCATATTAGTGTGCCCTTAAAGCAGATAAGAGACCGTATTACTGACACTTTTTAACTTACGATTATTAACAAATAATACATCGAACCGTGTTATTTATCGGGTAAATCGCCATTTTACTGTTTTTCGCAATAGCTTTTTATCATTTTTACGGTTAGAACTTTTTTCTTACATCTGAAATTGTAAAAAGGGCATACAAATACGGGCAGACACACTAAGAGCGACCACTACCCTATTTGGGCGGGGCGTTACGAAGAGTGCTATTTGAGGCGAAATTGTTTTTTAACATTTATAGTTGGCAGCTGTATCTATAGAATCTTAAAAATTTGTTTGAATTTACTATGAATGAATATTGATTCGAGTAGGAGCTCACGCAACTTAGGAATGCAGCTGCGACTCAGCAGCTCACAAAACATTGACCGCCGAAACAGGCATCAAGCGATGAAGCACAAGCTCGGCGAATGCGGCAGCCCGGCGGGATTCGAACCACAATTAACAGTTCAGGAAGCGTTGAACCTTTCAATAATTGGGACATCTCAGCCAGGAGCTAAGGTGAAAATTGGATTGCCAAACTAAGAGCAATCAATCATCAAATTTCTATCTCCACTCAAGATGGATGGAGACGGGTATAGATAATGAGAGATCAGGACACCCAAAGGGGAGTCCCACGAACGAAAGAGAACGAGAGGATGCGGCACGTCAGAGGAACGAGGACACAGAGAGATCCAGACGAACGAGTTACCAGACGAGGAGGGTCCACGCATCGATCCACGAAGAAAACTACAACTACGAGCAACCGCGCCACGAGTAGGGCTTAATATCTCTCTCTCTCTCTCTCTCTCTCTCTCTCTCTCTCTCTCTCTCTCTCTCTCTCTCTCTCTCTCTCTCTCTCTCTCTCTCTCTCTCTCTCTCGTATTAAGTATTTAATAAATATACAATTCTATTATATACGTGCCTTGTACCATTCCATTACTGGAACGGCACGGAAAGTTGAAACCCTCCACCCGTTATAGTTGTGAAGAGCCTTCACACGTAACATTAAATTGGTGCCGAATGTGAGGTTTCCGTTAGAAATACAAGGTATAAGAAATTGCGAAACGCGCGTCATAACGCTCACATCGCTATCACCGACAATAGACAAAGGGAAAGATGCTGACCTCTATACTCGTCTTACACGCCCTCTGCTTGTAAGAGTAAGGAAAATCAAATTTTGATTCTATCGTACCTTCTCACCTATCGTACCTTGTCGCCTGTGGGTTACGCGTGGACGACACAGAATTCATAATACTTCAAATCCAGGAAAACCATATCATATTAGACTCACCTTGCGATCATAGTAAGTTATCTAACAACGAAAAAAAAAGTAATAATGTTCTCTTTTAAGAAAAGGTCGCAAAAACCAGATCGAGCAAGCCAAACTATCCGCCTTAGACTCAGCCATAACCATGGCTAAGGTAGCCATTAAAACAGAGAATCCGGCCATACGACAAGAAGCGGAGAACATATTAACCTCGGCAGCAGTAGTGGGTAACAGGATATTTAATGAAGAGGAATGCACAGAAGTTCCCTCCGGGAGCTCTTACAAGCCATGCAGCAAGACAAGGAGCTGAGAAGAAACAACATTCTTAGCGGGGCAGCGAACAATCTAAACGAAATGAGTGATAGAAGCGAAAACATAGCCAACGGACTTCGCGATGCGATTCCTGTTACCGAGCAGCTACCTGCACAAGAAATTCACTCAGAGGAAGATCTGGCACGCGCGCTTCAAGCAAATATTCAATGCTACATATTCATAATTCGTTTCAGAGTCATATAAAAAGAGGGTCCGACGTCTCCTCGGGAAAATACAACCACATTCATCAAAAGAGTACCCAATAGATCCACATGGGACTCAGGAGAGATCTTCGGGATACCTACCCCATGGGCACATGGCACAAGCTGCTTACCTATACGAGGTCTGTCCCAAAAGTATCCGACCTACCTCGATTTCTCGGCGATTGACTTATTCTTCGTCATCTGGTTGGTGAAATCCTTCAAAGTAATCCCCACTTGATTGAACGACATGCTCATATTCCACTTCCTAAAGCAGTCTTGAAAGTCAGTTTTTGGAATCGCTTTTAGTGCATTCGTCGCATTAGTTTCAACAGTCTCTTTGTCGTCGAATCAGTGCCCTTTAAGCGGCATTTTCAATCGAGGTAATAGCCAAAATTCACAGGAAGCTATGTCGGGACTGTATGCAGGCTGGCGAAGCTGTGCACAACTCTGTTTTAATAAATACTGCTGCACAAGGTTTGATGCATGCGTTGGAGCATTGTCGTGGTGAAGAATCCAGTCACCGGTTTGCCAAATGTGCGGCTGTTTTCTTCTGATTGCATCACGCAGTCTTTTCAAAATTTCAACGTAGTACTCTTTGTTGATAATCTGACCTGTAGGAGCATATTCATGGTGCACAACCCCTTCATAATCGAAAAAAAAAATCAACGTTGATTCGACGTTGTTTCGACTTTAACGGGCTTTCTTCGGCCGACGCTCGGATGAAAGCTTCCACTGCGAAGAATGTTGTTTTGTTTCAGGATCATAACGATAAACCCCTAATTCATCACCAGTAATAACCTTTTTGAGCAAATTTTCATCACTACTGATCATTTCCAGATTGTCCTGAGCGATTTCCGTCATTTTTAGCAATGAACAAAATCCGACGAATGCAAAAAAGACGTAGTAAACAAATTCACGCTGCGTGGGAACTAAGGCATCTGAGGAGAAGGTTAGGAGTTACTGGTGACGTTCATACCTTACAGAGGTCGCCTGAGTGTTGTGGCGCGAGGATATGAATGCAGGACGGATACTTTTGGGACAGACCTCGTATTACCCATATATGCCTGAGTACATTCCGCCGCGATATCCGTTTATCGATCAATCCCGATTGGAACCAGAGTGTAATTTAATTTTTAACTATTCTCCCTTAGCAGTGCCTTCTTACCATCAACCTAGCAATAAAGAAACTACGGTTGATAATCAGGCCTTCGATTGGTCATCAAGACGTCTCGACATTTGGGGATCAAGCGACGCTAATACACAGCAACCAATGATACCATCTCAAACACCGCTACTTGCAGCACCTTGAGTCCCTGCACAAAATCCTCAGCACTGACCTTACGAACAAGGAGGAAGGCAGCCCACTTGGACATTCTCACAAGCTATGCCCAGGATTCCGCCCTCCGAGGGGGAACCAGAAAAAGTGTCAGGGATCTGTGAAGTAATTCGGGACCTTCGTACGGGACCAGAGAAGGAGAAGTAGATCACGAACATTATGCGCGTGCGACTCCAAGGTCAAGCACGAAAAGATTGTCTGCCTTGCATAGAAAAGTTCCAAAGCATCGAGCATATATTAGACGCCATCATCAAAAAATACGTGGATAACGAGAACTTGGATCAGATTTTGTGGAAATTAAAAACAGTGACAGAGACAGCAGCTCATTCCGCGTAATTATCAAATAAAAATAGGTGAAGCGATTCACGAAACAAAAGGAATCGAGGCGAATGGAGTTATGATGATAGGCGACGACGCAAATGAACAGAAAGGCGTGAAAAATACCACAAAGCGACAAAGAAGCGATTGAGGGATCGCACAGAGACAGCAATACATCTCATCGTCGCAATAACGACGAATACAGGGCGGATAGTTATCAAAGAATGGATAGCATTCAATTGAAGGATCGGCATCAGCAGAGGAATGATAGAAAGTATAACGACGATTACCGTTATGATGACAGCCACCGTGATACCTATGATAATATATAGCCAGGGAAACAGGGACCATTCAGCTGGGCATTTAAACTTCTAGTACGCTTGGCGCCAAGGTTCTGCAGGATCGAGCAATTAAAGGAAGAGGCAACACCGCACAAAAACCACAGTATGTTATGAGGTTAGCCCAAGCAGAAAGTCGACCTCCCATGGTGCACATGAGGAGTTTAACTCTAAAGAAAAACAGAGGTCGATTGTATGTCGATACAGGAGTGGATGTCTCGCGCATAAAGCAGAAATACGTAAGAAGAAAAAGAGCCGTAAATAATACAGGCCCACAAAAAAAATGTGTCTGGTTCTGGGATTGAGACTATTTTTTTCTTATGTATTTTTTCCGCTGAATCCGAATTCGTCATTAAAAATAGGGCTTCGGCCGTAAGTTTTTAAGATAACCTCAAAAAACTGTCGAAAAGCAGTGTTTCTGTGGTAAGAACTTGAGAAGAACAAAAACATTATTTCCTTCACATCAAAAACACTTTGTTTTTATGTAGTTTGGCCTGCTAAATCCGAATTTGCTATGGAAAAAGAGGTTTGATCGACGGGTTTCGGAGATAACCTCAAAAAACTGCTCAAAAATCTCATGCACAAGAACTAAATTGGCCTACGCTTGCGTATACGTTTGTCATCGACCGAACTATGCAAAGGATTTCTACGCCGCTTTTTGTTATTAGATTGTACATCTCTTTTTAGCATCCAGCAATAGACCGCCATCTTGTTCACGCTCCATTTTCCTTGTCACTACGCTCAAATTCCATCATGTCCTGATGAAATCTTTCACCTTTCTCTTCACTGAAGTCTCCAAGGTTTGGTGGTTTCAAATTTATTAAGCAACCTAAACTTTTGAAGTTTTCTGCCATAGTTTCTACGTTGCTCTTATAGTTCTCATCTTTATTATTACCAAGAAATTTGGTTGCAACATTTTTGAAGCTCAACAAGGCTGCCATCTCGATATCATGCATACTTTTAACAAACTCTTCATTTCTGAACATTTTGCGAATTTGAGGTCCATGAAAGATACCTTCCTTCAATTTAACCAGAGTTACATTCTTAAAGATGCTTTCTAAGTATCTGAAGCAGCACCCTTCTTTATCGAGAGCTTTAAAAAATTGTTTTATCAGTCCTAATTTGACATGTAGAGGCGGTAAAAGAATTTTGCTAGGATCCACAAGAGGACGCTTGATGACATTGCTGGAACCTGGAGTGAGTGATGGTCTCGCTGGCCATACTTTTACATTATAGTGTTTTGCTCTATCTCGACTGTCAAACATGCATAAATAGCATGGGTACTTGGTAAAACCTGATTTTTGACCTAGTATCATGGTCAATATTTTCAGGTCTCCGCAAATTAACCATTCGTGCTCACTATACGTTACTTTATTTAAAACGTTTTCGATGTTACAGTATTCTTCTTTGAGTTCAGTTGAATGGGCCAATGGCAACGGAGCAAGCACGTTCATATTGTGAAGAAGAACTGCCTTTAGGCTTCGCTTGGATGAATCGATGAATAACCCCCATTCTTCTGGCTTGTATAAAATTGGTTGGAACTCATCAATAAGTCCTTGTACATCCGTACAGTGCACTAGATATGATTTGCCAGTGAAGTATTTCCGAAACGCATCTTCTCGGTTTCGATAAAATGTGACTTTACGCCCTGTTCTAATACGTTATAAGACTTCAATTGTGAGGCCATTAATTCAGCTGCATCTTTCGCTAATCCTGTATTACCAAACATGTCATTCAGTTGAGCTTGAGAGATCTTTTTTGGCTTTTCTGTCTACCGACGGAAACGTACTACTCATCACTGTCCGAAAACAGTTCTTGTTCACTCTCGTCTGTTTCACTTTCTGCTTTGGTTAATGATTCACTTTCGTCCGTATCATCCACTCTATGGACATTGAGATTTTCTACTTCTTCTTCTGTACCACCATCAACTCCTTGTATAAAACTGTCTCGTGAAGCATCATCTATCAAACTTTCGACTAAATGCTTCTGTGGACGAACGACACTAGATACTGTTGCATACAATATTTCTGTACACACCTTATTTATTCCACTTACATTTGTCACGCAAAAGTAACAGTCACATTTGTCCAATGGTTTTTTCCAAATAGCTGGTTTTAGAAATTTTAATTTACTTTTACCTTCAGTTTTTTTGAATTTATCTAACATTTTGTAACCATTGGCACATATAATGTGCGGAACCCAGGTCGTATTTTGCTGCGATATTTCTACTCCAAAGCATGCTTTGAATAAATCTTTAACTCTTTCAGTAATATGCTTCTTATGTTTTTTCCACACGTATTCCACACAAATGTAGCAATAACTGTCCGAATCAGCTTCACAGTCGTGATCAACCTGTTGGTTAGATCCCGAAGGAATGTCAATTTTATTGAAATTAGTTTTAGTACCCACAAATTCATTGAAAAACCTGCACGATAGAACTGCTATCCCGATTACAGGTGAGTCCGCCGCCCCCAGGCCTAAGTACGAGGGCTTTCCGGCTTTGACGAGGACAGTGTCAACTCGTCGCGGACGCACTACGGCATCATCTTCGCGTTCTAGCGTTCCCCTGCAGGACAGCGCGCCTAGCTGCACACCCCTTTCGGGCAGTGTCTTCTGTGGCAGCAGAATCAGAGGGTACGTATGCAGAATTCGGTAAATAAATTATAAAGTTACCAAGTAACGGAAATAATGTACACGAGATAACCCTACAAAGACGTGAAGTGCATGAGCTTCATTCCATGTGAAGATTCAAGTCTTTATCAGATTGTATTGTTTTTTTCATTGACTCTCTTATCGCCAAATTTAACTCAACGTAATATCTATTCGAATATTCCCAGTTTTCAGCTCTTAGAGATACAACAATCTTCAGATTTGTCTTCAGTCTGCCGTTGTTTCAAGTTATTTTTGTAGTCTGAATTCCAGAGTATTTCTTACAAAATGTTAGATAAATTTGAAAAAACTGAAGGTAAAAGTAAATTAAAATTTCTAAAACCAGCTATTTGGAAAAAACCATTGGACAAAAGTGACTGTTACTTTTGCATGACAAATGTAAGTGGGATAAATAAGGTGCGTTCAGAAAAAATATTGTATGCAATAGTAACTAGTGTCGTTCGTCCACAGAAGCATTTAGTCGAAAGTTTGATAGATGAGGCTTCAGGAGACAGCTTTATACAAGGAATGGATGACATGCAAGTTGATGGTGGTACAGAAGAAGAAGTAAAAAGTCTCAATGTCCACAGAGAAGATGATACTGACGAAAGTGAATCATTGACGAAAGCAGAAAGTGAAACCGACGAGAGTGAAGAAGAACTCTCTTCGGACAGTGATGAGGAGTACGTTTCCGTCAGTAGAGAGAAAAGCTAAAAAAGATCTCTCAAGCTCAACTGAATGACATGTTTAGGAAAGTGCGGTCCCTGTCGTCATAGTAGACCACTGCGTGATAAAGCGGGAAAACAATGGAATCTTGTATTTAAAAGATAACGGCCGCGACAAGCATGATTGAATCGATTGTAGACACGTAAAAGAGCTACGAGTATTTTCTAATGATGAAGTAAATGGAGCCAAAGCAGCCCAAAGTTGTTTACAAGTTGATCGAGCTATGGATCCTCTCGTAAACGGCGAACATTTTCAAAGCCCTTCTAATAAAAAACAGTTTAACTATGCACACATTAAGGAAATAGAAGAAGTCGTCAAATCAGTTGTCGATAATTTCGTGGCAGAAAACAGTTGCTGTAAAGCGAATACATGGGATTGATGTAATCGGAGCAGCGAAATGGTGATAATAAATCCACCTACAATGAAAATGGAAGCTTATGAAATCATGTACCAAGAAGGAAAGGTTCTTAATGTTGCTGACCGCAACGATATCACTGACATTAAATCGCAACGCGTAAATATAGTAGAAGTTTTTGAAAACGATAAGGATAAAATAAACAAACCAATAAATTTAAGGGATACTGACCTATTGAAAGTGAACAAACTAAGCAAGCATTATAAATGTTTATAATAACATTTATAATGTCATGTGTTCGTCTACCATCATCGAACATGAGAAGAACGAAAGCGTTGCTAAGCGATTAGTTTGTTGTTCTCCATCCGATTCAGTTCAGTTTAGTTGATTCGGGAGTTTTTTGTTAATAATACGCTTAGCCTTATGTTTTTAGGGTCTTGAATAAATAACATTCTCGTTCTTTTATAAGTAGTTTGTTATTACTTATTGTAAGTGTATTTGAGTATAACATTTTGGGGGCTCATCCGAAATTACGAAAAGATATGCGACGCACACCAGTTAACTCAACGATCAAGATCAGGGTACAGACCGCAACCGAAGCTGCTGCTAACTCCAACCAAGAACAAAGGAACGCTACTGAACATGTTGGCAATCCAGGTACTGTTAACCTTACACATACTGATGCGATTTTCGTCGATCTAGAAAATTCGCCTGACGATACATGCTTGGCGGAAAGCAACTCACGTCCGATGACTGATAACTCATCGAAGGTGGCTGCATCCCAACCTGCTCTTCTTGAAGCATTGTTGGCGCTCAACGAAGCGAAGAGTCAAATAGACGTTTACCAACAACCATTAGAAGAAGTGCGAGCCGATTATGAGGACGAGTGACGAGTTCCACAGGAACTCGAAACAAAACTACAACATCGCAACGCTGAAAAACAGAGCCTCACGGCACAGATACGTGTACGTAGCGAGCATAAACATGCCATCCAAAATCTTCAGGTAGAGCAATACTCTCTTTGTCAAAAGTTTACCCGGTTTCAACACCAATTTAACCAGATGAGTCAGGTTCCTCTTTTAAATACGCAACAGCGACAATAACAAACACCATAAACACAAATAACACAAAAACAGAAAAGATTAGGTTAGGAGGTAGTTCAAAGGCGGTTACACCTGTCGATTTGGAGTTGGGTTATAATCTCAAACCGAATATTTATGATGATACAACTTCCTAATTTGAGTATTTAAAAAAGTTCAATTTAATTGCAAGGGCTAATAATTGGAATTATAACAAAAAGATGATTGCTTTAGCTGCTTCTTTGCGCGATAAAGCAAAAAGCGTGATGAGTAATTTTAAAGATACTGAGACTTTAAATATAACAACGTCATTAGAAAACTTAAAGGCGCGCTTCGGGGAAAATTTGGGAGCGAATAATTATTCTTTGTTTCAAAATAGGCAACAAGAACCTGGAGAGGACCTGCTAATGTTAGCAGCTGATGTAGGAAAGCTAGCAACATTAGCGTATCCTGAGTGTTCTGTAGAGGTAAGAGATAAGACAGCATGTGCTCAGTTCGTTATCGGCATTCACCATACAGGAATTAGGAAAACTTTTCAACTAGAACGAATCTCCTTTAAAAGTGGCTCTTGCACGCGTTATAGAAGTAAAATTAATTAAAGAACAGAATAGGTATTAAATTTCACAAAATTCGAGAAATTCTCAAATCAATCACAATTCTTTAGGAAAAAATAATCACAATAATGGAAAAGACGCTAAAGAACAGGATCGACTATTCAATCATCAAGAATGGTTTAAAAACCTTGAGTGTTGGAATTATCGTAAGACAGGTCATACTCATTCACAATTCCCGAATCAGAAAAACTAAATCGTGTTACACTTTCAGGAGCGAGTTTGACATTCAATGAAAAAGCTCCTAATGACGATGCTCTTGAAACCGATTGTTCGAACACACGTGTTTGTAGGGTTCTTTGAAGTTTAAAGACTTTCGAGTTTGATCGCAGTGTAGATAACAAATCATGTATTTTGAAAGTAGATTCAGGGTCAGATGTGACGATATTAAATTCTAAATTTGTTGAGCCATGCCGTCATCGGATTCCCCTTTGGACCAAATTCGAAATATTCCACTGGTGAAGATGTTCCTGTCAAGTTTAAAACAGTTGTCCGAATTGATTTAGGCCAGCATTCAGTTCAAATGCTTGTTTTTGTTGCAGATATTGCTGACGATTTTAGAGTTGGGTATGATTTCTTGAGTAAAACTGGAATTACAGAGTCAATAAACAAAATTTTCCAAAATACCCTAAGCACAATTTACAGTAATACCGACAAACGGAAATGTAGAATTATGGAGTGGGCTAAAGAATTACCGGATTTGTAGAAAGATGTTTTCGAAGATAATTCCTAAAATTCAGATTTGTCATAGAAAGAGAAATTTGCCCAGCATTAAGTTAATTTCCAGGATATTTTCGAAGATGATGATGTTGCAGGGAAGTGTAATCTCGTTGAGCACAAAATTAAACTTGGTGATTTCGTCCTATCAAACCAACGGTTAGTCCTCTTCCTTTTCATTTACAAGTAGAGATTAATCAGATGATTAATGACATGCAAAAACAAGGCGTTATCGAAGAATCTTCTAGTTCTTGGTGTTCTCCAGTAGTATTGAAGCAGAAAAAGGATGGTACTTGGAGATTTCCGAAAATTGAATGACAGAAAGATTAAAGATTCATGTCCATTACCTAGGATTGACCAAACTCTAGATAAATTAGCTGGTAAATCTTGGTTCTCGACTTTAGATCTTAAAAGTGGATATTGGCATGCTAAGATTCGCCCAGAATATCTGCAATGTAGGATTACCTTTTGCGAGAATCCAAATGGATATTTTAGGACCTTTCCCAATTTCTGCTTTAGGAAATAGGTATCTCTTAGTTATAACGGATTGTTTTACTAAATGGGTAGAAGCTTTTCCTGTCTCTAATATGAGAACAAAAACTATTGCTGAAGTATTTGTTCGTGAAATCGTGTGTAGATATGGAGTTCCTCTCGGGGTCCACACTGATCAGTGTCGTAACTTTGACTCTAAGCTAATTAAGGAACTGTCTCAGTTGTTAGGAATTCGGAAGACTAGAGCAACACCATTACACCCTCAATCGAACGGTCAGGTAGAAAGACAACACAGAACAATACTAGAATACTTGTCCAAGGATCAGCCCTCTTAAAGATACCGCCATTTTGATTCGGTTTAAAAAGAGGAGATCTATTTTTTAAGAGGCGGGCCTTTTTTTCGTCGGATGCGCATGGGATCAGCCCGCTTGAAGAAGATGCCTTCGCTTTCGTTTTATCTTAAAATTGTCGGGACAACAATCTGAAAGGAGAGGGAATAATGTTATAATAAACTTCTCTAGGGTTTTCGGAATAGTACCTCTTTTTTTTACAAAGAATCGGTACAATAATTTGACTACAACACTAATCAGTGTTGTTTGGCAACATTGATACTTTATTATAGAGAATTAAATTTAAAGCATGATATTCTTTTAAGAAAATATATCTCGTGCTGCTACAGCAGTTTATCTAAAAAATCGTAATTAATTACCTTAATAAAAAATTCTTTTGATTTCGACAAAAAAAGGTATATCATTCACCGATGAAACTGAGCTATATTATAAAAAGAAGCACCACTTCCATCCATAAACCTTTCTCATGATTAGGAAGATGCTTCTGTTGCAGCACAGCAGCGCTGCCATGGAACCCCGTACGGAAAAAATGTATTGTGAAAAAATGCATGTGAATTGATTGTGCCGTTTCTTGGTCAATCAAGACGTACCATTCCGAGAAACATAGAGAAGTTCAAACCTTGTCCTTTGGAAAAGGAATCCTTCAAGGTTTATAAATATAAAGATTACGGTTTGAAAATAAAAGAATGAGTCTTGAGTTTATATAAAAGAGAAAAAAGATGTCAACAAATGATGAAATACAAACGAATAAATTAAAACTAAACAAAGGTTAAAATTAGCAACAAGAGTTACTGTAACTCTATCATTTTATTCTATTAAACTGTTGGCACACATTAAAAGGTATTAAGGTATAAAGGTGTAAAGGTATTAACTAAAACAATTTTCCTCATCAGAAACTTTAGAATTATACTCACCTATCCAAAAAGTGAAGGAATCTAAATTTGAGACAAGACCAATTCAATTAAGTTCAGATGCAAGAAATTAGTAAATTAATAAAAAATTGCAAAAGATGGAACATAAAGTATTGATTTCTAATAAAAAATTACGTTTAAAAAATTCATTATGATATTTTTTAAGAAAGAAACAACGAAATAGTGAAATACGTCTGCAACAGCCCATTCCGGCGTAGCGCAGAAACCCCTCGCGGCGACTCACTGCCGTCTTTTTAATTTTATTACTTATGATCCCTCAATTTTCCTAACTCGAAACTTTGAGGTTTTGAAGCTAAAAACTTGTACTTTCAAATGAAAAAATTATTAAACAAAAAAAAAACATGGTTTTCTTTTAGAAAAATCGCTCCAAACTTTCAGCTCAAGTTTTTGATCGTAAAAAAGCATTTCGAAGAATAAACAAATAGCACCACCGGAAAGAGGGGGAAGAAATCTATCGATAGATGTTCCCTATTTTTTGCGAGACTCAGCATATGATTATGAGGAAGTTGAAGAGAGCGCATTTTACGTGAAAAAAGCGACGCGCGCGCCCACTGGCTGCTTTCTGGCGGACGCTCCCATGCATGTCTGATTGTCCGCATGAAATCAAGTTCCTCGAATATCACACCGAAATGTCGATAGATCCAAACGAATTTTTTTCCACATACGTTTAATTATAACTACCAAACACTGCTATATTGAGCCTAATCCATTGCAAAATAAAAAAATGCAAGAGCAAAGAAAAATTTAAGGAAAAAAAAACGATTTTTAATTTTAATATGCGCAAAATTAATTTTTACTAAAACTCCAACCCATGTATCTGCTAAAACTAATTAAAAGACATTTTTTATTGTATATTAAAAATGTTATCCGCGAGCAATATTTTTCAATACAATAGCGAAAAATAGATAAAAACATCAGAAATAATCGATTTTAGGCTATTACTGGAACAGACTTTACACAAAAATATTAAATATAGAAGTTGTTGATAATACGAAAATCTTTTTTCCATTTAGCATTTACATGTACAATCAATTCCTGACGAACTAAACTTAAAAGAACGATTTTTACGCCTAAATATCCTAAAATAGTCGATTTTGGTTTGTTATTCCACAAGATTTGAGTTTCCACAGAAGTATTCAATAAAAAGTTGTAGATAACATTAAATTAAAACTTTTCTCTGTCTAATATTTCTATGTTGAATTATTTTCTGGCGATCTATAGTCGATTAGAGTAATTAAAATGGATACACTTTATTGGAAGAATATTATTATAAAATGATATACTAGTATTTGAATGTAACAGTATTTACAATGGCAAAGATATACGATTCTCCAAAGTAGGAGCGGTCGTGCCTCATATTTAAAAACGAAGTTTATATAGATAGTGGGGGGTAGGCGCGGCGAACGAAGCGAGAGGCGCAGGGGCTGCGGGACCGCTAGTTAAATAACAATTTCGGTAGTATAGTTTTAAAAGGAAATCCTACCTAAGGCATATTCCACTATCTCAATCGACAATAGCTTTTATAACAACTATCACAGAAATGCTTCCTTCAATCTATAAGAAATAATGTAAATTTTAAAAAATTCATTTAGATTTGTTAATTTTAAGTGCAGATATTAAATTTTGAGAAATAAAATTTAAAAGCCACACCAAGAGCTGCATGGAATACCAAAACACAACTAACTTTCGAACTAAAGGAGCTATCCTTACAGATACTTAAAGCAATAAATGTAAAAAAAAATTTAAATATTCATTTAGTAACTACGTCCTATGTAGCGTTTTCCTATTCTTCACCCGTTCTTATGACTGGCTGGCTTATGAGAGTAAGACAAAGGATCGACACCTGACAACTCTTTTCGTATGATGGTATTGTAGAGAGGGATTTGACGCTTTAACGCCGGGAACTCCTCCAAATGTACCTTTTTTCAGGGGCTATGGAAACGTTGGAAAAGCTCGTGAATTTGGCCAAAAGTTCATATACCCTTGTTTTCGAGGTCGCTCTTTCCAAATCCCATCTTATTTTTCCATCAAATCTACCGGTTTTTCCAATATGGCGATGAAAATGGGAAAAATTCGTCAATTTTACAAAGTTCATTCATATGCGTCGATAACCTCAATTTTTTACACTGCCCTTCAATAAACGTGATTATGACGTTCGCCATATTGAATTTCGATTTCATACTTATTAGATCTTCAAGAACAACCGATTACTCGACCAGAAATTGCGCTAGAGCAGGCATAAAGAACGTAATCGATAAGAAAAACATTTAATAAAATGAAATTTGTGAAATTGGCGAATTTTTACCATTTTTATCACCATATTGGAAAAACAGACAGATTTGAGGAAAAACTAAGGTCGGATCTGGAAAGAGCGACCTCGAAAACAATAGTATATGAACTTTCGGTCAAATTCACGAGCTTTTCCAACGTTTTCCATAAAACTGAAACAAGGTACATTTTGAGGAGTTCCTGGCGTTAACGAGTTAAGATAGAGATAGTTGGATAATATTATATCTAATTATTTTATATCATAATTTTAAAAGTACTTCGATTTGGAATATTATATGATTAAAAAAAATTATTCTTGTTATTATAAGAAAAGTACGAAATGAATTAATTAGGATTGAAATATTTTTTAAACTTTATTTTCCTGTTTCATAAAATAAGACTTTAAGATAGACCTATATATTAAATTAATTAGTTTACCTGGAAATCGAAAGTTTCGTCACAATTGAACACTAAAACGAATCTTCCTAATTGATGACCCAATGCTTTCACAGATTCTGTTTTTCCCGTACCTGCTGGTCCAAACGGCGATCCACCTAACCTTGATTCTAAAGCTTGCGTCATAGTCAAGTAACATCTATCAGTTAATGGAGTCTGCACAAGTCTATCTTGAACGCCTAAGTATTCAAAGCCGTAAAAAAATCTCGCATTTGCCATATGTATAGTGAGTTGTTGTAAAACATCTGTTTGTCTAGGATCAAAGTAAAATCGCATCTCACATAACCATTCAAAAGCCTTAGGGTTCGAAACATTATTATAAATTAGTCTTCTGGTTACGGTACGTTTATGAACAAATTCATTAATCAAATGTTCTAATTTTTTTCTTCTTAACGGTGGTTGCTCTTGAAGAACAGAATCTGCTAAAATATTTAAAGTACTCTCTACTTGAGAAAGAACTTTGTCTAAGGGATTTACTTTTAAATTATCTTGAGCATCCTGCAATGCAGCTTCAACATCTTCTGACCATAGTGTTTGCGCTGCTAAGATAATTATTTGTGCTTGATAATTATCACACCAGTGCATAAGTGATTGTGAATTAACATTTTGTTCTTTGAAACCCTTTATATCTTGTACAGCATGTGCTAAACTAGATGCAAGTGTAACTCGCATCTCCTTTTCTACTAGAGATAACCATTCATTAATTTTAGGATGAGAAATAGTTGATACTGGATTCTGGAATATAACTTCTTCCCCTTCTCTAGACGCAATACCTGTTATTACAGTATTGTCGTCATTCAGTAAAATCGATGCAACACCAGCAAACATTTTCTTAAAATGTTTCTGAAGCCTGGCTACATTTTTACTATTTCCAATTATTTCTAGTAAATCTTCATCACCAACAAAATAAAATCGTGGAAATGAGGTTCTTTCTCTTTCTAAGTATTCCCCAAGTGCTTTTTGGATTTTACCTAGAAGATCTGCCAAGCGTTCCAGAGATCTTTGAACACCTGGAATATTCAAAATATCCATTACCATTGGTGATTTTGAAACTTTTTTCATTAATCCAAGAAATTCGGAACTAATACTCTGAAATCGTGACGTCTCTACAGGTAGTAACGTTTTAATATCAGCACTACTAGAAAATATGCCTTCTAAATAAACCCACCTCCGTTGGACATCAATCCAAATATCAAATAAGGAGTTGATTCGATTAAGTTTTTCTTCCCAAGTAACAGCTTCTTCTTCAAATACCTTATAATAAGGTGATAATTTCATTGCAGCAACAGAATTTATATGTTCTTTGACTTTATTAAACAAATCATCCCATCCCCGAATTAAACGACATTTATTTTGATAATTTATCAAATCTAATTCATAATTTTGCCACGATTCTCGCACTTGCTTTAAAAACTCTTCTAATGCCATTTCACCCTGAGCTACTAAAATAATGTCTTTAACTACTCCTTCATTTTTTTGTAAATTGACATCCCACACTTGTCCTAAAGTCAATTCACTAAGGATCCAGATAACTTTTAATTGCTTCATGAGAAGCTTCCAATGTCTTTCTTTCAATGCGTCAGATTTAAGTTCAACAATCAACATATTAACTTTTGTATAATTATGAAGCATTTTTCTCACATACTCATAAGACGAATATTGTCGTAATCTTGCTGGTAACTCTTTTAACTGCGTTAACATAGTATCTAGTTGTAGACGAAGTTTTCTTGGTTGCACAGATAGCCAAGGTTTTTCCCGAGTTTCATCAATTTGCGTCCAAATTTTTGATAATTCCGACCACACACCCTTTAGATCCTGAAGCTCTTCAAAAACAACTTGCATGCGATCTTCATTTATTGAAATAACTCCTGGTTCTAAAAGTTCTAAAGCTTCTTTAGCTTTGCCTACATTATCTCTTTCTTCTTTTAATCTCGTAAATTTATTTTCAAATAATTGAAGTTGCTGTAGAGCATCATCTGGTCTTAAATGACCCTCCACAGGTTTGCCATGTTCCCAATCATTTAAAAAGTCTGAAGTTCTCGTTTCTATAGCTTTATCTTCAGCTACAATCTTCAATTGAAGTGATGCTACTTGCGTTTGGATCGATGTATCTTTTCTTTTGATAATTTCATTGAAAGCTCCCCATTCTCCTTCTATATTATCAACATGTAACCAATGAGATGGAAATTGAAATCGTTGACGTTCGAGAATTCGTTGACCTTCTCTGTAAATATCAACTTGTTTTTCCCAAGCTTTCATTTTCCGTTTTAGTGATTGAACATAAGTAATGAAACTCACAGCATCAGATGTACTTGCTGCCTCAATAGAATGCAGTTCCAGATCACTTCTAGACCTTGAAACTTGAGCGTGAAAAGTTGCCATTTCATTTCCAAGAAGGGTTCCGAATTTTCCTAAAGTCTCTTTGTGCCAAGAATCGTATTTCAAAGATACCTTACTTTGGACTTTTGCAAAATCTATAATGACCGGGCCGAATTCCCTTCTTGTATCAGATGTATCAAAAGTAGTCCTAGTTTTTTTTATGTCATTTAAACATTTCATCCATAACATAATATTTTCACCCAACTTTCCATATAAATTTTCGGGCTGCAGATCCCATAAAGATTGATATCTTAACCACTGATCTACATAATTAACTATTTCTTGCATTTTTAATTCAATCGCTTCATAAGCTGATTCAAGTGAACTTTTTCCTGAAGGTAGTTTAGTAAGTAAGTTTCTGTAAGTGCTTGATTCTTGTTTATCTAACCCAACTTGATATCTGGAACTTTGAAGGCGAATCTAAAAGTGAAAATACAACTTATTATTTGTAAATAATGTAAGATATAACAAAGTAATAATGTAATATAACAAAGTTTTCATTAATCAAAACAAATAAGCATCGTTAAAATATTTTGTACTTTGATTAGTCGCGTTTTTGGGAAATATTTCTCGTATGCATCCGTTCCTAAATCAGATAAGAAAGATGATAATTTACATTATTATTAACAATTAATTTTTTATTATCGAAATCGATATAGAAAAAATTATTTTTAGTAAAATGGTAATTGCTGTAAATAAATACTACCACGAGACACACATTTTTCCATTATTTATTTTCCTGAGTGCATTTAACTGTGTAAATAAAACTAGTTGTAACATTTATTAACTTGTTTAGGGAGGAAGTTAAATGGAATTTTTTTGAACCCGTACATTATAAAGGCCGTTTTGCTGACTGGACAGTTGAGAATTCGAAAACCGTTGGGTAGCGGGAGGAAAAATAAGGCAGTCGGAGGAAAAAACGTTCTCTAAAGGGAGTAATATTTTCAGATAAAAAATTTTGCAAATGTTCAAAATTTTAAACATTTTTACTTATTTTCGTTAATGTGATAGAGAATTCGAAAATTTAGAGTTCTCACCCACTCTACATGAATTGAGAAAGGCAAATCCCTAAATTAATTCACAAAAAAGGGTTGGTAACAGGGAGAAAATCACTTCTTTAGACTCCAAAAAAATAAATAACTAATGGTTTAATCCTGATATTAAATATAGAAAAATTATTATTTTTTTTATATTCTGATACCTACCTTGTCAAAGGAACTATTCCTATAAATCTTTTTTTTAATTAAATGTTATTTCGAAAATATAAACAAAAATGTAAAGTATAGATGTAATGATTCTAAAAATGTAGAGTAGTTCGTAGGTAAGCTAGGCCGGTCCTGCCTTCTGCCACGACTTGCCCACCAATGACGTCAAACTTCCACCACTCGCCCATCTTCACACCTATTCGGGCAGCATTCTGATTAGCTGAAGCGGGCAGGAGAGAACAGATGATAATGATGTCATAGAGAAAATCCTTAGTTAGAAAAAACATTTTTCAATGTAATTTTCAAACTACTACTGTTTCACCAGTTTTTTAAGCTTTTCAGCGTGAAACACATAATTTCATTCAGTTTTGAGCTCTCTTTTACACCCTTTATGTTATTTAAAAAAAAAAATAAAAATGCACAAGTTATGCAGTTTTTACTCAAAAATGCACTTTTCAGAAAAATGCATTTTTCTCGATAAACTCATTTTTTCTTGTTCAATTTTTTTTGTCGTAATAGAGGACGTAAATACCTATCTAGATGTATTTGTGAGATTCATGGCATTTGCGCTGGGATAGCGCTCACTAATGAGATAACATACTGTAACGGTATTCAACTAGAAGAGGGTAAGTATCCCTCTCTGGAGTGCGCGAAGTAATATACGGGCGTATTATACGGAATAGCGGAGAGCTCGCCATTGTAGAATCCCCTGTTGGACGGTAAGAAGCACAGCGGTACGGGTCACGAATATGCGGTATCGCTGTCGTGGAGTTCTGGGGCGGGCAGTTCTGAGCTCTGCGATGTAATCATAAATGGTGCCTCAAAGAAGAACACTGAAATTACAGAAGAAACAGCAAAAGGGGTTGCCTCCGCGGTGCTCAGGACTGTTCTCTCCTCTCTAGAGAGGGGCAACGTCCTCGAAGCTAGTATCCTGCGTGCCCGTGACTCGTCCCAGAGGGGTGAGTGTGAGGATGGGGTGGCTTCGGGATCGTGGTCCGACGTATTGCCCTCCTGCATAATAAGGCTCAGCAGTGCGGGACTGATCAGGGAAGTTATGCGGGCCAAGCGCACGCTGGCCAACAATTACCTTACTACAGGTGATATTAAGCCTGAGTTGCTTGAATCGGTCTCTGCTGCCTGCATGTCCAGTCACAAAGTATTCATCAATGAGATGTTGCCCCCCGAAAAATTCCAAGTCTTCAAAACCTTGTAATCCATTGCACAGGGGCCGGGCTTCAAGTATCTGTGGCATTCAGACGGTAGATTCCTAGCCAGGTATAAGGGTGGCGAGCGTGCCCATGTATTCGCCACTGCTGCCGACTTGCAGGCCATACAAACGGCATGCCAGTCTGTTCCGAAACAACAGCCGCCCAAGAATACCAACTGCGATAATTCTGAGAAAAGGCAGGGAGCAGTACAGGCGGTCAAGTCGGCGCAGGCTCCGTGACTGTGACCAATTTCTGCTGGAGGAGAAGGAGATGGATCTTGTCTCAAGGCGGGGTTTTTAAACATTAACACCATCAGACCACGCCTCGATAAACTCCGAATATATCTGACTGAGGATCCTTCCTATCACCTTTTTGGTATGGCGGAGTCATGGTTGGGTTCGATTATCGACGACGATCTCATTCGGATCAATGGCTACTCGGTGATTAGGCCGGATCGTAACACAAATGGCGGTGGGGCTGCTCTGTATGTGCGCGATGATTTTAAAATCACAAAATTAACATCTTCCAATACCCTTGGCTGGGGAAGACCATCCACACCTGAATATTTATTCCGTCTCGTACAGCAGGGTGATCCCTCTCCCATTTTGTTTGGCGTCATGTATAGACCCCCACACATACATATGCAGAAAGACACCAATCTCTTTGACGTTTTGCGCGATCTTGTCACTGATTGTCATCGGCAACTGATGCAGATGCCTACAGGATAAGGAAATTTGGGTAAAGAGTCGTCCCTGCAACTCACCATAAAACTCGAACAACTCACACATGGATTGACTTGATCCTTATAGACGATAATGACGTGTTGCTGCATTACAAGAATGAGTGCTTATCCAGTTTCGGCAAATATGCCATCATCGATGCTACCATCTCACACTATGTGCCAGCTCCTATAAGAGACTCTTTTTCTTACAGAGATTATAAAAATATATGTCCTACAACTCTGAATGATCTACTCGCACGCTGCAACTGGGTAAGCATAAATTCAATTGAATCTGATCTGGAAGGGGCTTTAGATAATTTAAACTCGAATTTGAACCTAGCAGTCAATAAATTAGCACCCTTAAAAACTGTAAAGCCCAGTAAAAAATATGCTCCTTAGCTTGATCCAGAACTGAGGCAACTCATTGGTAAGCGCAATGCTACTCACAGACGCTACAAGCATACTAGGCGGGCGACTCTGTTTGATGAGTTTCTTCGACTTAGCAACGAGGTCGACTCGCCCATCGCTCAGGAGCGTAACTCTTCACAAACATCTTTCAGACGCTCTTGGTGCTAACAAGGATATTTGGAAGGAAATGCGCAACCTCGGCCTCTTACCAAAGCGAAAAGGGGACGAACTGCATGGCCTTTCATCGGGGGAGTTGAACTCTCACTTTGCCGGAATTTCTATGTACCCCCTTGAAAAGATAGAATAGACAATGGACACCATATTATCTGCAAATGAGGAGGGGTTTTCTTTTAAGCCAGTTGTTCTGAGTCATGTAGCCATTGCAATTTGACATCCGCCAGTTGGCGCGAAGTGTGCAGACGTGCAATAGTACAGCTCCGGAGCTTTTTCTGTTTTTCGGAAGTCAGATTGTTAATTTTTTAACGGGTGCTACATCATCGTGTAGCGTAAGAAGTGCTGATTCGGTGTGTGTGTTCAAAGTGCTGCAAGACCCAGTAAAAAGGCTGGAATCACATCCTTTACTAACGGTCCTGTCATCGCCTGCCGCAGTCCACACTTCACGTTCTGGACTCGGCTTCGTTTCACACAGTAATGTGCATTTCACCTCCTCTCATCATGATAAACATGATTGGTGTCACATCGTAGTACATGCAAATTAACTACCGTTAACGACGGTATGCATAAAACATCTGAAATTGCCGACAGTACGAGAAGAGGTCAATGCCATTAATATAGTCGCGTCACCTAGCCAGTATCATAGCCAGTTCATAGAAATCAAAACAAATGGGCTGGCTATTTGAATTTCGAATTCTATGTTGTCACTGAACACTCAACGTGTTTAACCCATTAAGACATTCGTCCAATTCTCAATGGATTTTGATGAAAGTTGGTTTCCTTATGTTTTAGGGTATGCTCTTTCTAAAAATCACCAAGTTTTTTTCAAAAAATGTAAAGAAAAAAATATATGGCCGATTTTTTTGGAAAAAGTCGAAATTTTTTTCAATTTTTTTTCAAATTTCGCTCTGCCAAAAAGAAAGGGACCTTAAAGTATACTCCCTAAACAATTTTTTTCGCGACATGAGACGATAATCTTTCAAACACACTTAATTATTCAATAATGTTGATTAGAAAAAAAAATATGGCGGTTTTTGTATCGTAGTGTAATATAAAACTTCATGATTTTTTAACTCAAAAAATATCAAATATTGGAAAAATTTTTATAGAACAAAAAGTGCTCAAAATTGATCAAGGAACGCATGTGAATTTTCTCGGATCGATTTGGAAAATTTCGGGAAATTTGAAAATTCGAATTTTCCAAAAAATTAAAAAAAAATTCAATTTCTTTCTGAAAATGTTTTTTGACCAATACCAAGTAAAATGTTCTATAATATTTTTTCAATAAGTATTTTTTTAAACAAACAGAAATTTTGTTCCGAATAAATCCCTTCTAAAGGACTAAAAAAATCGTTATAGTAAAGTTACAGTGGTAACTTAAGTTATATTTTTTAAAATAGCAAATGCTACCAGAAATATCCGATCCGAAATATGATTTCGTCGTAACTGATTTTAATAAATCAAAAACTGAAAATTATTATAATTTTTTAAAATTATATCTTGCTTATTTGTGTTGGTAATGTTCAGTTAGTAATATTGAAGTAAACAAATCTATTTCAAAATAAACAATTTTAAAACTCTTCTGCTCAAAAATTATAAAAAATACTTATTGAAAAACTATTATAGAACATTTTACTTGGAATTGGCCAAAAAACATTTTCAGAAAGAAATTGAATTATTTTTTAATTTTTTGGAAAATTCGAATTTTCAAATTTCCCGAAATTTTCCAAATCGATCCGGGAAAATTCACACGTGTTCCTTGATCAATTTTGAGTACATTTTGTTCTATAAAAATTTTTCCAATATTTGATATTTTTTGAGTTAAAAAATCATGAAGTTTTATATTACACTACGATACAAAAACCGCCATATTTTTTTTTCTAATCAACATTATTGAATAATTAAGTGTGTTTGAAAGATTATCGTCTAATGTCGCGAAAAAAATTGTTTAGGGAGTATACTTTAAGGTCCCTTTCTTTTTGGCAGAGCGAAATTTGAAAAAAAATTGAAAAAAATTTCGACTTTTTCCAAAAAAATCGGCCATATATTTTTTTCTTTACATTTTTTGAAAAAAACTTGGTGATTTTTAGAAAGAGCATACCCTAAAACATAAGGAAACCAACTTTCATCAAAATCCATTGAGAATTGGACGAATGACATAATGTCAAAGCGAAGCGTTGCAACCATGGACGTTTACCACTTAAGGTAGTACTTACCCAAGAAAATGATCGTTAAAAAAGTATTGTGTATAAGCTATTGCTCAAATATTATATTACAAGTGATAGTAAAATCCAAAAGTAGGTTGTTTTAAGTAACAGAAAAATTTTTCAAATATAAATTATATACATTAAAGCCTAAAAGTTGGTAAATAAGGAAAAATATCACAAAAAGTCATGAATTATTTTTGTTTTTTATTCGATTTTTTTATTCAAAACACTATTTTGTTTCTGAAACGTTCCTCGATAAATTCACCGCATGAAATTGTCAACAAATCATTTTACACAAAGTTAGAGCTATTAGTTGCTAAGTTTTTGTAATTTTTTTTTAAACAAATTTCTCTAACTTTGTGTAAAATGATTTGTTGATAATTTCATGCGGTGAATTTATCGAGGAACGCTTGAGAAACAAAATAGCGTTTTTAATAAAAAAATCGAATAAAAAACAAAAATAATTCATGACTTTTTGTGATATTTTTCCTTGTTTAGCAAATTTTAGGCTTTAATGTATATAATTTATATTTGAAAAATTTTTTCTGTTACTTAAAGCAACCTACTTTTGGATTTTACAATCACTTGTAATATAATATTTGAGCAATAGATTATATAGAATACTTTTTTAACGATCGTTTTCTTGGGTAAGAACTACCTTAATGGGTTAATTTACTTTACTTGATATCTCAGCTCCACACAAAATACGGCAAATAATATGGTACCAAGTAAAGAGGCTCCGAAATCCTGCAAAAAATGCAAGAAAGTCGAGAAGCAAGGAATCGATATTGCTATAGAATGCTCCCGATGCAAAAAGCGATTTCACGAAATTTGTCAGCCTATGTCAAAAGTGGAATCACCATCGGGAAGTACGCAAGTAATCTACACCTGCAAACCTACATGCGAAATTTCAAAGCCGAAATCAACAGCAGAGAAGAAGATGCAAATGAAGGTCGCGGGAAAGACACGCGAGCAAGTGCCGAGTGCGTCCCTGACATCGTCGACATCGGCTTGACGGACTGACAGCATAACAGCGATTGCCATACAGAAGGTGTCTACAAAACCATTCAATGGCTCGTCGCGTTTGAAGCTTAGTGCGCTGCAAACGAACAAAGATGATTCAAGAAACATCAGCAACAACACCAACAACAACTTCCGCAACATCACGAACAACGATGATAACAACTACAACAACACAGTGGACAACGTATTGTAAATAACGCACCGGAAAAGAATGCTGATTGTGATAATGATGTGCCACCCCTCGTTCCGCGCTCTCGCTTCAGTACGCTCGTTCCAACATCGATACGCCCGGTTGCAGCTTCATCGTTACTTACCTCGACGCACAACGCGTCATCGAAGACACCGTATAGCCTCAACGCATCGCACATAAAAAATGGGACAGTCGTCATCAGCCTGGTCACGTATGCAAACTCCGTTCGCGATACCGTAGAAGAAGCGCTTACCGCGCTCAACAGAGTTCTATTGAGTCTAAGCTTGCGGAGATTGCAAGTTCACTGAATGTCTTGCCAGTCTTAACACACAAAATTGGCAATCTCGAAGCGAAGGTAGACTCTTTAGAAACTCTGCTGAATGCGCGTACCAATCAGTTAGCGGAGTATCAAAATTCGCTACGCGCAACTACAAAAGAGTGTGAGATGCTGAGCGAACAGTTAGACAAGCATTCTTTTAATATCGAAACGAAGATGTCTGCTCTAGAGAACTCAATCTCTAATGTGGTGAAAAATAGTAATATTAATAACACAGGCCCACAAAAAAAAGTATATTGCTCTGGGGTTGAGACAACGTTATTCCTATGTATTTTGACCCACTGAATACGAATCTGTAATAAAAAAGGGGGGTTTTCCAATAAATTTTGAAGATAACCTCAAAAAATCGTAAAAAAATACGTTTTCTAGAGGTAAAGGCTTAAAAACAAAGAATATGATTTGTCTCAGGTTGAGACGACGTTGTAAAGGCTTAAAAAAAGAGAATTTAATATGTCTTAACCTGATATTTAGACTTGAAGAAAAACTGAAGACAATAGCAGGCTGAAGGCGAATCTGAAGATGTCATGGTTAGCCTCTGAGAGTTATACCTCTGAGAGTGTGAAAATTTGGTAATATTCGCATAGTTATCGTCTGTAAGTCCAGTATGGTGATCAGAAGATTACTGTAAAAGAATTTAGTGATGAAAAACCTGCATGAGGCCTTAAATGAAGGTGGTCTTATGAACAAGAACTAAATTGGTTTACGCTTGCGTATGCGTTTGTCATTGAATGGCCTATGTAACGGATTTCTATGTCGTTTTTTGCCTCTGGGTTGTGTTTCTCTTTTCAGCATCCAGCAATAGTCTGCCATCATATTTACGCTCTAGTTTCCTTGTCATCTACGTTCAAATTCCTTCAGATCCTGAAGAAATCTTTCACCGTGCTCTTCACTGAAATCCCCAAGATTCCGTGGAAATTCATCAAGGTGCGAACCAAGAAAGTGGAGCTTCAAATTCATTAAGCAACCTAAGTTTTTAAAGTTTTCTACCATATTTTCTACGATGCTCTTATAGTTTTCATCTTTGTTATTCCCCAAAAATTTTGTCGCGACATTTTTGAAGCTTAACCAGGCTGCCTTCTCTGTATCATTCATACTTTTGACAACGGTTTCTCCTTAAATGAGCTAAACGACCACTTTGCGGCGGTGTCGTGCTCATCGACGGAATCCATCGATAAAGCGATTGCAATAATTAATACTGCTCCTGATGAGGGTTTTACTTTTAAACATGTGTCGTTCAGCGATGTCATTCTCGCGGTTGCTCATTTTACCTCTCAGGCCAAAGATGAGGACGGCATCCCGCAAAGTGTAATCGCGAAAAGTCTCCCTACTATTGGACCGCTACTAGTACATTTATTTGAGAAGCTGGTTCATGAACAACTATCACAATACATTTTCAAAAAAAGGATACTTGATCCACTTCAAACTGGCATCCGAAAACACCATAGTACCGCCACAGCACTACTCAAACTGACAGACGATATCAAATCTGGTCTTGACAAAAAACTTGTTACCATCCCAGTTGAAAATATCTATGTGGATTTTACACTGATTTCAATATGGAACATATATGGATTCAGTATAGAATCCAAATAGATTCCACGTGGAAATCAGTCCCAAAACGCCCTGTAGATCTCCACATGAAATTTCATATGAATTTCAATACTGATTTTTCTACAAACATTTGCCAAACGAAATCCGTATCCGTTTTTCAAGTAAAAAGTACGTCTTCTATATATATTTTCATATGGATTTACGTATGGATTTCCATGTAGATCTTTAAATGTTTATAAAAATGTTTATTTATAAAATTATCATGTAATATTTTTTGCCATGTCAATGAGGCATAAAAAAGTTATAAAATATAATTTTTGTCTTGAGTAATTCTTCGAAAAGATGTTACGAATACCTGTTGTCCAAAATATCTACCCTAATAAAAAAATATAACAATTTTATAAATAAACATTTTTATAAACATTTAAAGTGCTAGATGGAAATCCATATGTAAATCCACATGAAAATCTATATGGAAGACGTACTTTTTACTAGGAAAACTACTTAGAAATATTTATGGAAATCCATACGGATTTGGTTTGGCAAATGTTTGTAGAAAAATCCGTATTGAAATTCATACTGAATTTCATGTGGAAATCTACAGGGCGTTTTGGGACTGATTTCCATGTGGAATCTATTTGGATTTAATACTGAATCTATCTGGATTCTATACTGAATCAATATAGGTTCCATATTGAAATCAGTGTAAAATCCACATGGATATTTTCAACTGGGATTGCGCTACTGTTTGACTTTAGCAAAGCATTTGACTCAATATCACCGACGGCACTCTTACGTAAACTGAGTAGCATGGGCCTAACACGCTCTGCCCTTTGTTGGATACACTCATATCTAAGGAACAGAGAACAACAAGTTGGAAACAAAGACGACAATTCAGATTGGGTAGCTACCAATCTTGGTGTTCCACAAGGGTCAGTGCTTGGGCCGCTGCTATTCTGTCTCTATATGAATAACGTACATCATTTGACAACAACGATATTAGCCATGTACTCTACGCCGATGATCTACAGATTTATATACAGGTGCCATTTAACCAGTTAGAGAAGAGGATTAATCAGCTGTCTGCAGCAGCTCAAGCCGTTTCGGACTGGGGCGTCTGGTCTTAGACTAAACCCAGGCAAGACGAAAGCTATATTTTTGCCAACAGGTTAAATTAACAGGTTAAATTTGCCTGGCGTTGCTCTGGGTTCCGGCGTCCTCGTGCCTTTCGCAGAGAAAGTGATGTGCCTAGGTGTTGTGCTCGATCGGACACTATCCTTGAAGCCTTTTTTCGATCACATATCGTTAAAAGTAAATAGAGTCTTGTATACCTTACGCTTTTTTCGATCGAGTACCACTGAATTACTTCGTCAACGTATGGCGCGGGCACTGATTTTTCCTCTTCTTGATTACTGCTCCGTCCTGACGAATGACGCCACATACGAACAGAGATGCAGACTACAGAGATTACAAAATTCATGTCTCAGGTACATTTTTGGCGTAAGACAAAGAGATCACGTGACTCCTCTGCAGAGCAGGCTTGGCTGGCTGCGCACTGACACAAGACGACAATACTTCACTGGCGTACTATTATACAAAATTCTCAATTTTCCTTCTCCATCTTATTTACGCGACATGTTTGAAAAGCGTCAGTCAGATCGGCCTGCAAGAGGGGCTACAAGGGACCTCACAACTCCACGGGTGAACTCTGAGAACGGTAAGCAGTCGTTTCGAGCTGCAGGTGTGCGATTGTGGAATTCCTTGCCATGGTGTATTAAAAGTTTACCGAGTCTGAGTCGCTTTAAGAGCGTCTTGTACGTACATCTGTTTAACTTAGACTGACTTACAGAATTGTGATATTTTGTATTATATATATTGTATATTTTAAACTTAAATTGACTAATACTATCGTATTTAATTTAAAAAACAAATTGTATTTAAATACTGACTGACTCTTCTAGTCTTTTTATTTACTTCTAATCTGTGATATGTCGAGGCTGCTCGTACCTCTACATTAGCTAGAGATTATATCAATTAGACTAAGCGGCTCTGTTTACTTTTGTAGAATAGAGTTAAATTTCGTATTGATTTCTTGTACCTATAACTTGTGGTAAACTTACAATACACATTGTTGTACCCATTTTTTTGGCAGTGACCAAGAATAAAGATATTATTATTATTGTAATTTCTCGCTTCTCCTCGCATGCAACGGGGGTGGACGGTGGTCCTCAAAGGGTGATCGCGAAAGCTCTACTGGTTATTGGCGAATATCTAATAAAACTCTTCAACTCTTCTTTCGAACAGAGGACCTTTCCCAGTTCTTGGAAGCGGGCGCAGATAATCACGCTCAAGAAAAGTGCAAATCACAATCAGTCTGTACCCTTGGAGTTTCGTCCCATAGCGCTGCTCTGTTTCCTTTTTAAGAACTTTTTCACTCTTGTCACTTTCTCCATAAGTTCATAGTTTTCGAGTAAAAAATCATGAATGTATTTGCAAAAATTTTGCGGTTCGGGCGCCATTTTGAAAGAACTAAGACAAAAAATCGATCTTTGAATCATGGATTCATAAAGTTCAGACATTTATTCCACCAGTTATAAAGGTTCCAGATCGATTGCCGACGGAAAAGCATTTGAAAACTCAATTAAAAGAAAAAGAGAGCGAAAAAATCGTGCTTTTTTTTATTTACACGGTATTTTTTCATAATTAATAATATTTTGGAGCAATTTTGAGTTCTCCATGGGAAACGGCATGTCAAACTTTAAAAATATGTCCCACTCAATTTTTTTTTTACGCCTATAGCATTAGTTATGAGCTCCCAAAGACCGATGTACCGCGAAAGGCGTTGTCGGCGGAAACGGGTTAAGCTGACCGACGATATACGCATGGGCATTGATAACAGAAAACTGACACTACTGCTATTTTTCGACTTCAGCAAGGCCTTTAATTCCATTTCACCGACAAAACTTCTGCATAAACTACGCCAGTTGGGATTCTCCACGTCGGCTGCCCTGTGGATTAAATCATATTTACAAGGTCGTACCCAGATGGTTATTTCCAATAAAAGCGGAAATTCTGATTGGCTAGAAACTAATTTGGGAGTCCCACAGGGTTCCGTTCTGGGTCCTCTGCTGTGTTGTCTCTACGTAAGCGACCTATGAGACAGACTCGACGACGACACTATCAAACATATATTTTACGCAGACGATCTCCAAATTTATCTACACACCACCACGGATGAAATTTCGGAGGGCATGGCTCGAATATCTGATGCGGCACAAATGGTGGCTGAATGGGCCGAGAGCTCTGGACTGCATCTCTATCCTGGCAAGACCAAATCAATTCTATTTAGTTTAAGGAACGGTGTGAATTACCTAAATTGGTTGGGATTGCAAGGTAGTGGCTTGCGTTCTGGTGCGCTCGTTCCATTCAGTAGCGAAGTTATGAGTCTCAGTGTTACCTTTGATAGCAAATTAACATGGAAACCACATTGAGCAACTTGCAAAGAAAGTCAACAAAGCTCTATATAGTTTGCGGTTTATTAGAGCATGTATCACCGAGACTATCCGCAAAAGATTAGTTGAGTCGTTAGAGCAACCACAATTAGACTACTATACATGGAACTATACACGGAAGCATTCAAAGAATAGCGAGAGAAAGTGCAACGATTGAGCAATGCCTGTGTGAGGTACATTAATGGGACTAAGAAAGATGAGCACATCACCCCCGACAGGAAACGCCTGGGCTGGCTCAGCACGGACTCGCGCAGATTTTACTTTGCAACACTATTAATGTATAAAATACTACGGTTACATGAGCACAGTTATTTGGCTGCCTTTTTCACGGGACACAAGCCTAAGCCGACCAGCAGGGGTGTGCAGCCAGAACTTAAGACACCCGCCTTGAACTACAAAACGAATGATAAGGCATTTCAGGCTCAGAGTGTAAAACTCCGGAATTCTCTCCCTCCCTCCCTACGCCACTTACCATCATTCTCGTTATTTAAGAGGGTGGTACGACAGTACCTACTAGACCATGATGCTTAGCCCTCCATCACGCGGGTTCTAAGATCCATCGGTGCGGGGGCCCGAGGTACCTTATGTTAATTTAATTATAATCTGACTCAGCCTATTGGCCATGTACTATGATAAAAGAAAAAAAACGGTGATATTAAGAATTAGTGAGAGATGTTCTATGACTATGACTACATCTGTTACGTAATACTGCGTCTTCAATTTTTCTCTATGCTAATTTTATACCTTTCAAATGATTTTATTTTTCTTTTTTTTTTTATATACCTTGCGAATAATTTTATTTTTATGCTCAGCGAAGGATTCATAACTGTTTTTATTTTTATATATTTTATTTGATTTCCAAATTTGACGTTATTTTCAATGTACACTTACTATTTATTTTATATTTTTTGCCGAGATGGCAAATAAAGCGCTCCCACTCCCTCTCTCTCTCTCTCTCTCTCTCTCTCTCTCTCTCTCTCTCTCTCTCTCTCTCTCTCTCTCTCTCTCTCTCTCTCGATTGGCGGCGCAGCGGCTATCGAAGTTGCAGCAGTAGAAGCACGGCGCACATACACACTAATACAACGGGACAATTCGCGGCGGTAACTATCGCACGTCCTAATCGTGTCCTCGACGCGTGAGGCGCTACGAATCACGATACATTCAAGCGCGCGAGATTCAATCTCGCGACGCCGTATACGTGCTTATATCGGCGCCCGTCATAACACAAATAAATTTTTCACTTACTTATAGTCCATGATATAACAGTCAATATAAAGGTTTTTATCTTTGTGCGTAGTAATACACAGATACGCATAAGCTCGCAGTATGTACAAAATCCGTAAAAGTATACACGCACCCTCCTTGTATACATTTATACGATCGATGTATTTTATTTATTTTTTCTTTTGTCTTTTAGATACTTTATTTTTATGACTATCATTGCTTTTCTGTTTCATTCTTCTTCAGTAAGAGGACGATCAGCCGTCTTAACTGTAAAACAAGGCACTTTATCATTACATATTTTTTTAATACACAAATGAGTTTTTTGGATTACAGGATAGTTAGGGGTAGCGAGCCAATCAACATTTTTTACTTTTCTAAATTCTTCTACGTCAACGTCTTGTAAGTGTATTATTTTAACCCAGTAATGCGCAAAACGCTAAATTTGGATATGAAACTTCGAGTCCACTGTGCTGTTAGAAAAACAAATCCATTTTTGTTCAAAATCCTATATAAGGGGTTTTCGGGGATGCTCTTTCAGAATCTGGCACTTATTTTGTAAAAAAAATCAAAATGATTATTTTTTTTATGCATTTTAAAAAAAGTCACGAATTTTTAACGTTTTTTTTTTAATTCAATTTTTACTGACGTTGCTGCTGTAGCGAGATGGCTAGTGGGGGAAAATCCCAACAAGCCACAGGCCAGCAATGCCCTAAAACACGGTGCCGCGGGTGTCAGACTAAAATGACTTGCCCGGGGATCTGCTCCTGGGATCCCGAAAACAACGCGAAGATCGCACACGAACTTCGCTTTCCAACTAATTGGATCGCTGAGTGAAAAGCGCGCGCTCGAAGAGTAAAGCGCGCGGCCGCTATGCTCAGATATGAAAACGACCAGCGGAGTCGTTTTCCCACGGAGGCGGCGGTATCCGGGAGAAGGACAGGTTGTAATGAACAACGCGACAAGTAACTAGATATCACAGTATATATAAAATCACTAATCTCTACAAGCACAAAGCACGTGCTCATTAGAACAATTATGAGTTAGTTCGAGCGCGACCGTTAATATTGAAACGCGCGAACTATACAGCACGTGTCGAAGCTGCTAATTTCGCGCGCGGTGTTAACCTTTAGAGGACGGGATGGCCCCTATACGGGCCATGCCCATGATCGACCCTTTACATGTGTTAGTTTTGAGATGTGAGACATCACAAAAACTCGATTTCTATAGAAAAGTGAGAGAAAACAGTAAACCCAAATCCCCGTCCTCTAAAGGTTAAAGTACGGCGGCCAGACACACACCCGCACGTACACGGCACAGAAAGCTTGCACGGGGCGATTTCCGTGCGAGCCTTTACAATGAACCCGCGAGAGGAGAGTAGAAAACTTACGTTAGGAAGGAGCAGCCGGTGCACTCGACTCTCTCTCACTCCCTGTCGCTCGCACAGCAGTTGCGCTCTCTTTCTCTCTCTCTCTTGCTCGCTGTATTGGGTCGGCAGGCGGGCTGGCTGCCGGATCGTCGCTCGTAGTCTCGTGCGGCTCGGGATCGCTCTCTGTCTCTCTTTCGCACGTACACACCCTACTCCGCGCCACCACTACACTCGCGATAACTATAAAAAGCTAGGACGGCGCGGATGAGGTAACTTTTGAGAGACACACTGGAGAGAAGTTCTCGGCACGATGGCAGACACGAAGATGGCTGCTGTGACTCCTATAAAGCCGTAGCAGATCCGCGGGTACGCGACGGGCATATTACGCGTCGCGAGACCGTTCTAATCCGGTCAGGATGCTCGCGCGCTCGCGCCCCCGGCATGCCTGCTCGGCGCGGGTAATTCCAATATCGAATGACCTAACTCGAGCACGCGTTACACCCCCCCGCCAGACTCTGCTTAGGGGACCGCGAGCAGGTCTGCCATCCATGGCCGTCGTCGTACCTGAAAATAAGGTTAATTCGGTGGAGCCTTTCGGGAAGGAATTTTGGACAAGGGAAGTATAAGAATCCGAGTCACCCATTATTTGTTTTTTTATTTAATTTTTATTAAAAAAAAAACAACAAAAAAAGAAACCTTTCGGGACTTAGTCCTCTTCAGCTGGCCCGGGAGTAAGCCCGGCGCCCCTTGTGGCGAGCTTGGTTGGGGCAGTGCTTCGACTTCTTTACCCCAAGCTCGCCACACGTGAAGCACCGGGGAAGCGCCTGTGCATTTAACGCCTCCCGGGCCGCCTGCTCCTCTTCGAGCGCCCTTTGGAGGCGCTCCTCTTCTCGTAGGAGACGACGCTGGGCCTCCTCTTTGGCCCGACGCGGCGTCTCCTCCGCCTTTTCCCTGGCTCGCCTGGCCTCTTCCATGCGATCCGGCGCACGTGCCAGACGAGCCTCCTCCTCCTTCTGCAAGGCGGCGCAGCGCAGCCTGGCGGCCCTGGACTCTGCGGCGGCCGCGAACTCTTCTCGCCGGCCTTGGGCCATTCCGACCCATTTGCCGGCTTGCCACGCCGGCCTCACCGTGGCACTGGAGAAAATCCTCCAGTGCGGCCAGGGCAGCGTCCTCCGCTGCGCGCTAGGACTTGCTGAGGCGCCGCGGCTCCTCTGGAGCCTGCTCCACCGGGACCCAGGCCGCACCGACCCCATCGGTCGGTGCTCCTTTTGGGGCCTGGGTCGGAGCATCTCCTTCTTTTCCTTGTGCGGCCCGAGCCGCGCCGGCGTCAACTTCCAGCGCACAATGATGGGCTCGAGCCGCCTCCTCTTCGGGAACTCGGCAGGCGCCAATCGGCTCGACTGGTGCTTCTTCTGGCCGAGCCCCGCTCTTCTCCCGCTGCTCCTTCGGAGGATGAGGTCGCCGGAGCGGGGACGGGCCAACGCCTGCGTCGGTTGGTCCCGAAGGTCCCCTACTTGGTTCCGGCGCCTCTAACTCCTCTATGACAAGAGTGGAGGGCTCTTCCACTGGCGGTGGTGCCTGTGTCACAGCGTCTATGCCCTCCACTACCTGCTGCAGGAAGTCAATGACGGCGGGGTCAGGGTTGCACTGGAATAATCCAGCAATGACCTTCGCCGTCTCTGCTATTTCTGGAGTCAGGCCCTGCATATCTTGCAACAGGTAAATTGACCCCGGAGATTGGTGAGACTGAGGATCGGAAAACAAGGACGAACACGGGTTAGTACGGACGGCATAATTTCTGGATGACACAGTTAGCGCTTTTGGGACGCTCGGGTTCGACGGGGGCTAATTGGACCGACAGCAGTAGGTGCAGGCTTCTTTTTCGAGCCCTTTGGCCTCCCTGGGCCTCGCTTGGACTTTGTTGGACCGACCACACGCGTAGATCGGCCGTCGCTCGCACGCTTTCCTGGCCTAACTAATAGCGCGGTCTTACGAGGTGGACCGCGCCTCTTAGCCGTCGCCCGAGGCTGTACATTCCCCTGGCTAACTCTGTTGTCCGCTAGCACATTAAGTTCGGCTGAAGAGTCCCTCGGTGGTAGCGACTGGGCTACTTCTTGACCACTTTTGTCCAAGTCCTTGGGCTCTTCTGCGGAAACGTATCGCTTGAGTTGCTGCGCATGGACGGGACGTATCGTTCGACGATCCTCACCTTGGATCTCATAGGTGTTTCCGCCTAGAATATTCACAATCGTGTAGGGCCCCGCGTACTTAGGCGCTAATTTGGCAGAAATCCTCTCAGCTGCTGAGGAAAGTACCTTATTCTCTCTCCATACACGATCGCCTAGACAGAATTCTGGAGATCGACGATGAGCGTCATAATATTTGGCTTGTCTCGCCTGCTCCGCTTGCGCGTCGGGCGCCGCCGAACGTGCAATTCGCGGAGCTTGTCCATGCGCGCCACCCAATTATTTATCGCCTCTGGCTGCCGTTGCTCTTCGGCTAACCTGTCCTCCTCCAGCCTTAGTGTCTTCGGTGGGTCAGGCTGTCGGCCGTAATTGAGCATGGCAGGACTTATCTTAGTAGAACTGTGTTCTGCCGTATTATACGCGAACGCCAGCTCGTTCAGATGCTCATCCCAGGACCGGTGATTCTCCTCAGCGTAAGACATGATCATGGTCTTCACCGTTCGGTTCACACGCTCGACGGGATTGGCTTGAGGGTGATATGGTGGTGTAAACGTGTGATGCACGTTTCTCTCCTTTAAGAATGCCTCTAAGGGTGCATTCTTAAATTCAGTCCCATTATCGGAGAGAAACACCTCGGGGACACCGAACCGCAGACATACTCGTTCGCTGAGCCCTTTTATCACCGATTTGCCATCTGCCTTTTTTATCGGAATTACTGTGTGAACAGGTCCTGGAAGATGAGAATGTATTCGTGGCCGTGCTTGGTTTTAGGGAGGGGTCCCATAATGTCGCTGGCCACGATTTGCCATGGACGTCCAGTAATGCGACGTCCCATGAATCCTACTGGAGCGCGCTGTTCGACTTTGCACTGCTGGCAAATTTGGCACTGGTTCACATATCTGGCCACATCTCGAGACATGTGTGGCCAATAATACTTCCGCCTTACTCTCTCTAGGGTTTTCTCGCGGCCCAAGTGCCCAGCAGTTGGAAAGTCATGGCATTCTCTCAGTACTTCGCGTCGCTTTTCGTGAGGGACTGCTAACTTCCATACACCGTCGTCGCCGAGAGATTCGTCTATGACTTCATTAGGGTTGTACTTGTACAGTCTCCGCCCGGCCAGCTTGAACGTGGGGAAGTCTCGCGGCTGCTGTTGAACCTCTTTCACGATCTTGAGGTACCAGTGGTCGTTTGTATCGCGCTCGAGCTCTAAAGCGGCGACAGCTGGCTCTTCTTCCTCGAACATCCGTGAAAGGGCATCTGGAACATTGTTCAACGAGCCCTTTCGATGTTCGACCGTAAAACTGTGGTTCTGCAGTTCCAAAGCCCACCTAGCTAACCTGCCGGTCGGGTTTTGGAGATCACGGAGCCACTTCAAGCTGCTATGGTCCGTGATAACCTTGAAGTCGTAGGCCTCTATATACGGACGGAACTTTTTAATTGCCCAGAGAATTGCTAGACATTCTCGTTCCGTCACGCTATAATTCCTCTCGGCTGCGCTCGGAGTTCGACTCGCGAACTCTAGGACTCTTTCATCGCCGTCAATTATTTGGTATAGCACCGCTCCCAGACCTGTATCGCTCGCGTCAGTTTGCGACACGAACTGCGCGTTAGATACCGGTCTGTGTAGAATCGGTGCCGAAGCTACTAGCGCTTTTAGCTTTTGGAAGGCCTCTACTTGTGCCGTTGACCACTCATATTTTCGATCCTTTTTCGTTAATTCGGTCAGTGGTTCAACAATTGTGGCGAAGTTCGATAAAAACTTTCTATACCACGAGGCCATTCCTAAGAAGCGTCTCAGCTGACGGAGGTTTGCCGGTACCGGATACTCCATAATGGGCTTTATTTTCTCGGGGTCTGGCTTAAAACCATCTCTATTTACTATGACCCCGAGATATTGGACCTCATCGTGACAGAAGACGCTCTTCTCGCGATTTATTGTGAGGCCCGTGTCCTATATCCTGTCCAGAACTCTTTTTAGAACCACCCTATGCTCCTCGAATGCCTCTGAGACTATTATTATATCGTTGAGATACGAGAAAGCAAAAGGTTCGAGTTCGGGGCCGATGACTTTGTCAATCAGCCTCTGGAAGGACGCTCCGGCATACGAAAGACCGTAGGGCATTCTCGTAAATTGGAAAAGCCCTTTGCCTGGCACGGTGAAGGCCATAGTCTCTTTGGACTCCAGACTAAGTGGTATCTGGTGGTACGCACTGTTTAAATCCAACGTGGAGATGTATCGCGCTTTCTGCAGTTTGCCCAAGATGCTTTCCATGTATGGTAACGGGTACGCGTCTGGCCTTGACGCTGCGTTCACTTTTCTGAAGTCCACGCAGAAACGGAACTTCCCGTTTGACTTGCGTACCGTTACCACTAGACTTGACCAGCCACTTGTCGAGGGTTCTATTATTCCCGCGACTAGCATTTCCTCCACCTGTTTGTGCATCTCTTCCTCGAGGTTCTGAGATACAGGGTAGTACTTCTGTTTAATGGGTCTTGTAGATTCGACGTCTATTGCATGCTCGATCCACGAAGTACACTCTAGTGGTGCCAGGCTGCTACCGATCAGCTGAGCTACTAAAGCTTCTACCTCTTTGCGCTGTTCTTCTGTTGGGTCCGCCAACCCTATAGCTGATACGGACACGGTGTTGTTTGCGGTTATGGCGGCTACTTCTAACTTTACGCTTGCATCGTCATCTTTGAGATACAGCATGTTATCTGTGGGGTCTAAGACAGCGCTAAACTTCTTAATGAAGTTTACCCCCAAGTAGCACTCTACGGAGTAGAGATATACTAGATCTGGCATTATTGCGACGAGCACTTCTTTGCACACGCCAGCCACAACCATGGGCAGATACACATAGCCAACCACTGCTATGCTTTGCCCGTTTGCCACCCGTGCCGTTAGGCAGCTGGCTGGGATTAACTCTTTTCCACAGGCCGTAATGAGCTGTAGGCCTAAGGAATACATCCCAGTCCAGGAAGCTCCAGTATCGAAGAGTGCTCGTAGCCTGTAACCGGCTACACCTACTTGAAGCCACCATCGCGAGCAAGTTTCTTGGTTGACTTCATTCGGTTGAATCACGGACACTTCTTCGCTCTCCACTCCAGACGATTGGACCGAGTTACCCTGGGTCTCTGGTGAGAGAGCTGGGGGCGGGTATGTGGTCGTGTTTACCTGCCCCCCTGGCCGTTTCCCTGTTGGTTTCCGGCATCATTGGACTTGCCTCCCTTTTTCTCATATCCGGGTTCCCTTCGGTACTCTTGCCTTTGTAGAAGTCCGTTATTTCTTGGACTGTGTCCGTTATTTCCGGCCTAGCCTGGTGGGTCGAGCTGCTACCCCCACTAGGCTGGTTTGTAATTTGCCCGGCCTCCCGCCGCCTATTTTCCCAGTTACTCTTCTTAGGTTTTCTGGTTGGCGGCGGGCTAGGCTTTTGCCCCTTGTTCTCGTCGGTGCCTTTCTTTGTCAAAGCCGATAAGCATTCGGCCATGACCCGACGGAACATAGCCTCGTGGCTCTCTTGAGACTCGTGCTGATGGTGCCCCATCGCCGCCACGCTTGGATTCTGCTTTTTTCGCTGATCCGTGGGCGGCTCAGTCGACACGTAGGCAAATTCTGGCATGTACGTGCGCCCGGGCGGTGGTGGCGAGTGATACACCTTATCTGCCGCGAGCGCTAATTCGGCTTCCCGGGCCAGGTCCAGGAGCCCTCGGTAATCCGTAACTTGATTTCGCATTACCATCTTTTGCAGTTTTCGCCGCATGTTCCGGTGCAACATGTCTAACTGTTGAACGATGCTAGGCACCGGAACCAACTTTAGGATCATGGATTGTAAATTTACCACGTAATCACGCCTAAGTTCATTTCTGCCTTGAGTCCTCGCGTTTATTTCCGCCATGACGTGCTGCTGGTGTCCCCTGTCCCCGCCATACATGTGCGTTATGGCCTCTATGAAATCTGGCCACGATCGCCATGTGTGACGATTACTCCGGTACCAGGTGGCTGTTACCCCAGTTAGGAGCTCTGACAACGACAAAAGCACATCGTCGTGTGTCAGATTAGCTAGAGTTCTGCATTCCTCTATTCTTGTGAGGAATAACTCGACGCTCTGCTTCTTTGAGGGCCCTGAGAACCTGATGTGCCATTTTCGGACTACCAGGCCCACATCACGGTTCGTCTGCTGAGGCAAATACGTATGCCTCTCAGACGGGCCCTGGGTCGCCCCATTCCTAGTCTGGCGCTGGGAAGAATTTCTAGTATTATTCCTCCCAGCCTCTGTTGGGGACTGGAGACTCGGGCTGCTGCTGTTAAGCTCCGCATACGTGAACGTGTCTTGGAAGTTCACATGCGGTGATCCTCGTCTACGGCCCGTGCTTGGGGGTTGGACTCCCTCCAATTGCGTACTTGAGGTTGGATGTCGAGCTCCTTGAAGTATTCGTACATTCTCTTTAAGCTCTTCAACCTGTTCGACGAGTGTTTTGATCACCGCCAGTAGCTGCTCCGATAATATATTGTCTCCGACTGCTATCCCGGCGGTTCGCGACTCACGCTGTCGCGGCCACTCTAGGTTTGCGACTGCGGCGGGTTCCGCGATTGCGGCCAGAATCCGTGCTCCCTATTTCGTGCTAACAACGACTCTTCTTCGTAGTTGCGCTGGCATTGTCGTTGCCTGTGCTGCTCCTCCAGGAGCACTTGCTGCCGCTGCTGTTGCTCCTGCTGTTGTTGCTGTTGCTGACGTCGCTGCAGCTACAACTGCTGATGCTGCATTTGCTGCTGCTGTATTTGCTGCTGCTGCATTTGCTGCTGCTGCATTTGCTGCTGCTGCATTTGCTGCTGCTGCAGTTGTTGCTGTTGGAGCTGTTGCTGTTGAAGCTGTCCCTCAGCTTCGGCTGAAGATGTCCCGGTGGGTGCTGCAGAGCTCAATATCTCTGTCCCGAAATCCTCCTGGCCGTTTCCCTCTTCCGCTGGCTCCACCCCTGCATTATGTGCTTGTTGTGGAGCGTCCATCCTCCGAGACTCCGAGAGTTCCTGCATCACTATCGGGTCATCAAGGAGCATTATGAACGGGTGCGGGAGGTCTGGGTCAGTATTGGGATCCACAATAGTCGACCCAGACTTGTTCATCAACGTTAAGTCGATGAACGCTCCTCGGGACTGCTCGCGTTTAGCAAACGCTTGCTGCTCCGACAGCTCCGGCTCTGGCACGAAATCGGCGGCACTATAATCGCCCATAAGCCACTTGATCGCTGTCAGCATCTTTACTGACTGCAGATCTGACTGCTGTAGACCAAGGGCTTGCATGGCCTCGTTTATTTCCTCTTCGGGCTGTGTATAGGCCCAATTGAGTATCGCTGATTCCGCAAATTGCAATGATCGGACCATGGTGTCAATTGGCTGTGCGCTTCGCCACGAACTTATTTTCCTAGCGCGAGTAGTATCTGTATTGATGGCAGAGAGAGTTTGCCTATGCAACCCGTGGGCTAGCTTTTTCAACGCGAACCCGGGTTATTTTCTAAGAGCTACAGCGGTTGCTCTTAACCTCGATAACGCACGAGGGTTTCCCGTATGCGGCGCTAAAAAAACAAAGGCTATTTTTGTAATTAATTTCTATTTGTAATTAATTACGCTCAACTACTCGCACTTGTAATTTTAAAATAAATATATGTGAATATATATATATATATATATATATATATATATATATATATATATATATATATATATATATATATATATATATATATACTTGTATAACGTTAGTTCCCAGGACCCCATGTTACTGTATACCTATACGTGACTAAAGAAATAATGTCTCTTATGGGGGTCAATGTCCTCAACACTGACGTTAAACATATGTAGATTCAGGGACTGTCCCCAAAACTAACAAATGTCCCCGAAACCAACGTTAAACACCTGGAATGTCCTGCAAGCTAACATAAAACATATATATATATATATATATATATATATATATATATATATATATACACAGCGTGTCCAAAAAGTCTGGAAACACCCAAATAATTTCTCAGCTGAATTACTATTGGAAAATGTTAAGGTCGCCTTTGTAGTAATTTTTTACGAGGAATCCAATGGTGACCTTGGATTCGACCTTGGACCTCATTTTTGAGGTTATTTCAAGGTCAACCTCATTTTTTTAAATGGTAACCCCTATTTTTTATAGCGGAATCTGTAAGAGCGGAAAATTTTACGTCCGGATATGTATTAAGGTATGAGGTTGAGGTTACCCCCAGAGGTCAAATTGAGGTCAAAGTATGATTTCTTAAAAATTTCGCGAGTTCAGTGGTAAAACAAAACAAACAAAGGTAAGGTTTGGTAAGTTCGAACGAAGACTTGAAGGTGACCTCTGATTCGACCTTGAACCTCATTTTGAGCCTCATTTTTGAGGTTACTTCGAGGTCAACCTCATTTTTTTAAATGGTAACCCCTATTTTTTTAGCGGAATCGGAAAGAGTGTGAAACTTTACGTCCAAACATGTACTCAGAACATAGTTCAAGAAGGACCTTGACGTTCATTTGAAGGTCATTTAAACTTAATGACGGTCTGATCTTGTGTAAACTTTTTATCACACTGAGCGAGGTTAATTCTTTAGTAGTTTTCAACGAGAAATCTAATGGTGACCTTGACATTGTCCTTAAAAGTCATGTCAAGTTCAATTTTTTTACATTTAGCGTTACCCAGGAACAACGACGTGGACGTAGTAAAATCTGTTCCCTTTGGGGTGCTTGATTTACGTGAGTCCCCTTGCCTCTCACGATAGGGTGCTTGATTTACGTGAGTCCCCTTGCCTCTCACGATGGGGCGCTTGATTTACGTGAGTCCCCTTGCCTCTCACGATGGGGTGCTTGATTTACGTGAGTCCCCTTGCCTCTCACGATGGAGCGCTTGATTTACGTGAGTCCCCTTGCCTCTCACATTTGATTTTTTTAAACAGTATAACATCTTATTTCAAGTGCTCGAACTGTTCTCCATTCATTTCTTGACAGTAACCTAATCGATGATAGAAAGCACCAACAGCATTTTCAATCATTTCAGTAGGAATGAGAGCTGATTCATCAATGATCCTTTCACGTAATTCATCTAAGTTTAAGGGTTTTGTTTTGAATACACGATCCTTCAGATAACCCCAATAGAAATAATCTAGAGGCGTTAAATCGGGGGACCTAGCTGGCCATTCAATTGCACCTCTTCGTCCTATCCATCGATTAATGAATACTGTATCTAAGTATGTGCGAACGTTTCGTGCATAATGAGCTGCTGCACCGTCCTGTTGATACCATGTGTTATTAAAGTCCTCTCCAGCTATTTCTCTTATAGCAGGAACAATTTGATTCCGCAACATAGTTTCATACTTTTCTGCATTTAAATTGCCATCAATAAAAAATGGTCCTATAATCCTATTATTTAATATTCCAGCCCAGACATTTAAATTTGTGGATATTGTGACTTGGCTTCTCTTGCCCAATGAGGGTTTTCAACTGCCCAATATCTACAGTTATGCCTATTAACGCTTGAGTCAAGTTGAAATGTAGCTTCATCTGAGAAGACTATATTTGATGGAAAATTTGGATTTTGTACGATGCGTGCCATCATATCATCACAGAATTCAACGCGACGATCGAAATCATCTTCATTTAACTTGTGTATTAGCGTTACTTTAAATGGATGGAACTTCTCTCTCTTTAGTATGTTATGAATAGATGATTTACTTATTTCGTGCACTTGAGCAGCTCTACGAACGGAAGTATGCGGATCTTCGGTGAATGTTAACACAACGTCTAAAGATTTCTCTTCGTTACCTGCTGACATTGGTCTGCCTGATCGAGGTAAATCGCTGATAGTGCCGGTATTTTCAAACCTTCTAACAGTTTTTTGAACTGTTGAAAATGATAGTGGAGTTCCACCAACCCTAAATGAAGCATTAAAAATATCTCTTACGACCCTATAAGATCGCTGCATGTGTCCCCAACCTCTCATCATGAGAATCGTTATTCTTTCTCTATCAGTGAGTTTGTTCATTTTTATTACTCTTCGTAGTAGACCTTATCCAAAAATACTTTTTGAGTTGAAAATAAAAAGAACTTTTAATTTTCAAAAAATATGTTTGAAAGATGACCAACCCTTTTCTGTGGTGGTTATGGAATGAATAATAGTTTATTGTCACTCTAACCATACGAAAAATAACAAGTAACAATGTTCAATATTTAAACGCTTCAAAAAATTTTACAATGAATCAGCTCTCATTCCTACTGAAATGATCAAAAATACTGTTGGTGTTTTCGATCATCGATTAGGTTACTATCAAAAAGTGGATGGAAAATAATTCGAGCACTTGAAATAAGATGTTAGACTGTTTAAAAAAATTAAAAAGTTTACACAAGATCAGACCGTCATTAAGTTTAAATGACCTTCAAATGAACGTCAAGGTCCTTCTTGAACTATGTTCTGAGTACATGTTTGGACGTAAAGTTTCACACTCTTTCCGATTCCGCTAAAAAAATAGGGGTTACCATTTAAAAAATGAGGTTGACCTCGAAATAACCTCAAAAATGAGGCTCAAAATGAGGTTCAAGGTCGAATCAGAGGTCACCTTCAAGTCTTCGTTCGAACTTACCAAACCTTACCTTTGTTTGTTTTGTTTTACCACTGAACTCGCGAAATTTTTAAGAAATCATACTTTGACCTCAATTTGACCTCTGGGGGCAACCTCAACCTCATACCTTAATACATATCCGGACGTAAAATTTTCCGCTCTCTCAGATTCCGCTATAAAAAATAGGGGTTACCATTTAAAAAAATGAGGTTGACCTTGAAATAACCTCAAAAATGAGGTCCAAGGTCGAAATATATATATATATATATATATATATATATATATATATATATATATATATATATATATATATATTAGGCTAGTAAGTTTGAAGAGCTCAACCCCGGTCGGTCAGAGTGGCTAAAGAAATAATAACCCTCAGGTTACCGACTCTAGACAAATAGACTCTAGAAAACCCCTCAAACTTCCGCTCGGATGCTGAATATATAGATTGGAAGTTTGAGGAGGCTCCTCAAACTTCCCATAACCCCTCAAACTTCCAAGCGGGTGCTGAATATAATCCTCAAACTTCCAGAATTTCATATTTATATATATATATATATATATATATATATATAATCATATAAACATGGACTTATGCTGACACCAATGTATAAGACCACGTGACCTGTCTGCATAAGTGTAGTACCGTTTATTATATATATATATATATATATAAATATATGAAACGCTAGTTATGCAGACACTTTCCGAAATTTAAATAGACTTATGCAGACAGAGACCGACTTATGCAGACGTCAGCATAAGTAGAGAGATTATTTCTTTAGTCACGCTAGACTTGTGCAGACACTTGTATAAACGGTACTACACTTATGCAGACAGGTCACGTGGTCTTATACATTGGTGTCAGCATAAGTCCATGTTTATATGATTATATATATATATATATATATATATATATATATATATATATATATATATATATATATATATATATATATATATATATATATATATATATATATATATATATATATATATATATCAAAACGGACAATATCACCAAAAAAACACAAAAAATAAATACAATTTTCACCTAAAATAATAAAAAAACAATTTTAAAGTTCGAGGAGATTTTTGCGCTTGAGTTTTTACTCGGGCGCACAGTCAACTTTTTGTTCCGAAAGTGCCTGCTGACTTTCTCTCGATTTTCTACTAACAGCACGGGAAAAGAAAAAAATTTTATTTTTCGTCCACTAAAAAAATAATTCGTATCGAAAATACCAGAGGAGAAAAAAAAATTTTCGAGTCGAGAAAAAAAAAATAATTAAAAAAATTAATTATCGCTTAAAAAAAAATTTTTTATCGTTAAAACAAATTAATTGTTATTAAAAAATTTTAATTGTTAAAAACAATTACCTAACGTACAAAAATTTCGCGATCAAGATCTCTCCTCGTCGGCACTCTAGGTCGAGGGTTATTGGCTATCGCTCGCCTAACCTCTCGACCGCACTCTCGCAACAGCACGGCTGTGTCACGCACACGCACACACGCGCCTACGAGCTGCGGCACGAAGAGACTTTCTTTGCAGCTTATGCTCAGCTACGCTGCTGAGCTTCTTCGCGCCAACCTTCGCCGCGTATAACGTACGCGCCGCGGGTCCTTCTCCACCCCCAAAACGTTGGGCGCTAGTTGTAGTGGGATGGCTAGTGGGGAAAAATCCCAACAAGCCACAGGCCAGCGATGCCCTCGAACACGGTACCGCGGATGTCAGACTAAAATGACTTGCCCGGGGATCTGCTCCTGGAATCCCGAAAACAACGCGAAGATCGCACACGAACTTCGCTTTCCAACTAGTTGGATCGCTGAGTGAAAAGCGCGCGCTCGAAGAGTAAAGCGCGCCCGCTATGCTCAGATACGAAAACGACCGGCGGAGTCGTTTTTCCGCCGAGGTGGCGGTATCCAGGAGAAGGACAGGTTGTAATGAACAACGCGACGAGTAACTAGATATCACAGTATATTTAAAATCACTAATCTCTACAAGCACAACGCACGTGCTGATTAGAACAATTATGACTTAGTTCGCGCGCGACCGTTAATATTCAAACGCGTGAACTATACGGCGCGCGACGAAGCTGCTAATTTCGCGCGCGATGTTAAAGTACGGCGGACTGACATACACCCGCACGTACACGGCACAGAAAGCTTGAACGGGGCGATTTCCGTGCGAGCCTTTACAATGAACCCGCGAGAGGAGAGTAGAAAACTTACGTTAGGAAGGAGCAGCCGATGCACTCGACTCTCTCTCACTCCCTGTCGCTCGCACAGCAGTTGCGCTCTCTTTGTCTCTCTTTTGCTCGCTGTATTGGGTCGGCAGGCGGGCTGGCTGCCGGCTCGTCGCTCGCAGTCTCGTGCGGCTCACGCGGCTCGGGATCGCTCTCTCTCTCTGTCTCTCTTTCGCACGTACACACCCTACTCGGCGCCTCCACTACACTAGCGATAACTATAAAAAGCTAGGACGGCGCGGATGAGGTAACTTTTGAGAGACATACTGGAGAAAAGTTCTCGGCACGATGGCAGACACGAAGATGGCTGCCGTGACTCCTATAAAGCCGTAGCAGCTTCGCGGGTACACGACGGGCATATTACGCGTCGCGAGACCGTTCTAATCCGGTCAGGATGCTCGCGCGCTCGCGCCCCCGGTGAGCATGCCTGCTCGGCGCGGGTTATTCGAATCTCGAATTACCTAACTCGCGCACGCGTTACACTGCATTCAAATAAGCAAATTATTGCCAGAAATCGCGTCCTCGATGTCTGAGGTTTTCAAAACCCTGGTTGAGAACTTTTTTTCCCCCTTAGTTTTTCCAAAATGGTGGTTTTTGTGAACCAGCATGACCTTAAACTTCATGATTTGTTTTCTTGACAGCTTTGAACCTTACGAAAAAAAGTTATAGAACAAAAAATTTTTAGGATCATCCAAAAAACATGCGTGAATTTTTTCAAAAATTTTTGAGCGATTTTAGAATTTTTCAAAAATAGGCCATTTTGAAAAATTTGAAATTCACTCAAAAACTTCTGGAAAAATTTATAAATATTCTTTAGATGATTCTGAGCACTTTTTGTTCTATAACTTTTTTTCTTAAAACTAATGCTTGTCAATAAAAAAATTATCAAAGTATTTTTCGGTTTGATAACAGTATAAACGTCACGTTGCCAGTATACGTACATAATATGATACAGCGTTGCCCAGTTCTCACCATGAGGAGGTAGACGATAACAGAGAACCGTTTTTTTTTGTTTTTTTATTATTTTTTAATTTTTTTTTTCTTTTTAGAATGTTGTTTTCTATTTTGGGTATTTTTATATGAAGCATACAACGTTGTATAATTTGCAGTAATGAAATGACGATTATGCCCTGTCTTCAAACCATTGTAACTTTTTATCCATTACGTAATAAATACTTTGATAATTTTTTTATTGGAAAGCATTAGCTTTGCGAAAAAAAGTTATAGAACAAAAAGTGCTCGGAATCATCTAAATAATATTTATAAATTTTTCCAGAAGTTTTTGAGAGAATTTCAAATTTTTTGAAATGGCCTATTTTTGAAAAATTCTAAAAATTTTTGAAAAAATTCGCACATGTTTTTTGGACGATTCTAAACATTTTTTGATCTATAAATTTTTTTCGTAAGGTTCAAAGCTGTCAAGAAAAAAAACCATGAAGTTTAAGGTCATGCTGTTTCACAAAAACCGCCATTTTGGAAAAACTAAGGGGGAAAAAAAAGTTCTCAATCAGGGTTTTGAAAACCTCAGACATCGAGAACGCGATTTCTGGCAATAATTTGCTTATTTGAATGCAGAACGTTAGCAAGAATTGATTTAAAAAAAAAACGTTAAAAATTCGTGACTTTTTTTTTTAAAATGCAAAAAAAATAATGATTTTGATTTTTTTTACAAAATAAGTGCCAGATTCTGAAAGAGCATCCCCGAAAACCCCTTATATAGGATTTTGAACAAAAATGGATTTGTTTTTCTAACAGCCCAGTGGGCTCGAAGTTTCATGTCCAAATTTAGCGTTTTGCGCATTAATGGGTTAATTGCATCTGTATATTTTTGAACGTGCTCTACAAAATCATTAGCATATTGAACGGATTTTTCATGGGGCTCTCGAAGATTATGCGAAGTAGCATAATGCTTTATAAGTCCACCCACACCATCTAAGCTCCTTTACCTTGCCCAGTAACAAAGAACAACAATTTTGTATCATATGGTGTTCGTTATAATTCACATAATTTAAAGCGATTTTTAAAGTGGCTAGCGGTGCCATCTCATACAACGGTAATTTTTTTATTGAATCACAACAATTTTCTACTACTAGCAAAGCATACGCTGAATCATGTTTTCGACTATCACTTATAACTGCGAAAAGTTGTGTCGAATCTCCTTGATAAGACACTGCTGAGAAAGTAGAAATTTAATCATTAATCCAATGATTTCATTGAACAGCTTTATTATGAATCACAGCACAGTTTTCAGCGAAGTCTATTTGAAGAATAAAATGATGTGGATCTTATTTAGCATTATCTCTTTCTGCTTTTATAGCTTTGCATTGTATATTTTTTACATACATGTGAGTACTAACCTTCATGGTCCAAACCGAAAGTTCATCTTTAAACGCAGAAATTGACAGTGTTTTTTTAATCAAGTTTCCATTATCCCACAAAGCATATGTAATTTGTTCTGTCCCTTCTATATCTTGCAGTTTTAGAACCTGAAACGTAATTCCCTCACTGCTTCGACAAATTTTACATTCTTGTAAATAACATAAATCAGATGGCTCAGAACACAATGTTGCGTTTATTATTTGTGACCGAATTTCGTCCAACTCTGTAACGTTACTCCCACTGAAATTAATTAAGCTCGTAAGAAATAAATCATAATTTGCGCACTAAGTAAGACATATTTTGGTCGCAAACTATAAAACTTCGATTTACCAATTCTCCATTCGAGATAATAATTTTTAAATGCTTTATACATTGCTTTCAGACTTAGAGTAAGAAACCGTTTAACTTTCTTCTCTTTTTTCATCATTTATATTAACGGTAATAACATTACTCTTATTAGGACTCTGTCTTGAACAACTAAAATCGTCATTTATATAATATTTCATAACAATTTTGTTGGTACTTTCATCAATTGGATGACCTGTGTATGCTTCTGGTTCCGACTAAACTGCTTTTTCTATTACAAGACTTTTCAGTCTTTCTATTATGTATGTTATGTCTGAAAATAAGGATGAAATTTCATTTTACGTTAAGGATAATAGTAGAAAAGTTAGAATTTTTATGTTTTCTGATACCGTAGAACACTTTTGCAAGGCTAAACCTACATTTTGTACCCATTCCGTACAACGGTATACAGTTGATTCGCTTGCTTTTATGGAAACGTCATAAACATGGTTCAACTTCACATCGAGGGTATTAGACAATGTTGAAAGTATATATTTTTTTCTTCTTTTTACGTAGTTTTGAATTGATGTTTCACGTATAAGATTTTTTCTGTTAACCCATTAACGCGCAAATGCACATTTTTGTGCACACATTTTCAAGTACAGAATTCTATTGGAAAAACAAAGTCATTTTTATCCAAAATCCTATATAGGGGATTTTCGAGGGTGCTCTTAGCATTTAGCAATAGCCATACAATCATCTTTAGTACCTATTTTTTTGCTCTTACCGGATGTTGCAACATTGTACAAGACAGTGGCGTTGGTAATTGCTATTTGGATACCTCTGATAAAAATGACCCAAATGACCTACTGTCTTGTACAATGTTGCAACAGCAGGTAAGAGCAAAAAAATAGGTACTAAAGATGTTTGTATGGCTATTGCTAAAAGCTATTTGGAAAAAGAAAAACATGTAAAGCCCAAATTCAGTAATGCAGTTCAATCCGCAAGTCAAAGAAACTGTTCTAACAAACTAATGTTCTCTAAGAACTAAAAAAATCTCTGCAAGGTGTGTGGTTTACATGTTTGTAAAAACTGTTTTCTCTCTATACATTCAAAAGAATAGAATAAAATATAAAAAATATAAAAAATATAAAACATAAAAAAAATATATAAAAAAAAGAAGAAGGTTCTCTTGCATCGTCTACCTCCCCGTGGTGAGAACTGGGCAACGCTATATTTTACTACATATTTATAGTGGCAGAGTGATGATTATACAGTCTTCAATCCATTCAACGTTTTGTGTGTTTATGTAACGCACAATTTCAAAATTTTTTTTCTCGAAAAAATACACTTTACGAAAAAATTTTATAGAATAAAAAGTGCTTTGAATCATTCAAAGAACACGTATGATTTTTTTTTCAGAAGCTTTTGAGACATTTTTTGATTTTTCAAAAATGTTAAAAATTAACATATTCAAAATTGGTTCAAAAACTTCTGAAAAAATTCATACGTATTTTTTGAGTGATTCTAAGCATTTTTTGTTCTATAACATTTTTTCGTTAAGTACATACATTTCGAGAAAAAAAATCATGAAGTTTAACATTACGCTGTTTCACAAAATCCGCCATTTTGGAAAAGCTAAAAGGGGAAAAAATATTCACAACCAGTGTTTTGGAAACGCCAGACATTCAGACCGCGATTTCTGGCGGTAATATGATTATCCAAAAACAGAAACAGTAACAAAAATTAAGTAAGTTAGGAAGCTGATGGTTCTACTGCCTAGGTAGTAATTAAATAAAAAACAAAAGTTTTTAAAAAATTTATTCCGACGTTTCGGACGGTTTATTTCCGTCCCCTTTTACCGTCCGAAACGTCGGAATAAATTTTTTAAAAACTTTTGTTTTTTATTTAATTACTACCTAGGCAGTAGAACCATCAGCTTCCTAACTTACTTAACTTTCTACTATGACTGCCATTTGCGACAATTAACTACAGTAACAAAAATTGATTTGAAAAAAAAATTTCATTAAATTTTTTGACTTTTTTTTAAAAAAACTCAAAAATAATACACTTACTGACTTTTTTTTACAAAATAAGTTGCAGATTCTGAAAGAGCACCCTCGAAAACCCCTATATAGGATTTTGGATAAAAATGACTTTGTTTTTCCAATAGAATTCTGTACTTGAAAATGTGTGCACAAAAATGTGCATTTGCGCGTTAATGGGTTAAGAGGCAATACAGAACCTAAGAAAGATGTACTTATTCCATTATTAAATTCTTCGATGAGTTCTGGAGTACTTGGTAAAAAATATTCATGTTTATCGACTATGTTGTCGGTAACTTCATTATCCATTGTAAATTCATTGTCGGTGCTACTCACCAATTCTAAATTACAACTACAAACAATTTTGACACCGATATGTAGAGGGTATTAAAGGTAATTCAGGATAAAAGTGCTTCAATGGATCAGCAAGATACTCAAGTGGTTTGAAATGTACTGAACTAGATCTGTAACAGATTGTGATTCTCTCCGTTGAGTAGTATTGAGACATCATAGTTTATAGTTTTTTTAGCAGCAAATCTACATATCTATAGTAGAAAGGCACAGGAAAGCAAATTTTTGATAACGCTCGATTTTCTAAATCCTCCATAACAATATCTGTTAAGATCGGGCTTAAGGGGTTACCCATAGCAGCGCCAAAAATTTGTTTATAATACATATCATTAAATATAAAATAATTATTATGGAGGATAAAACTAATAACATTGATAAAATCGCTACAACTGAGTTCGCAAAAGTTATACAATTGATTCCATCGCTTTTCTAATGAGTCCAAAATTAAGTAATCCGCAACGTTTGTGAACAAGCTAATAACATCTAAACTAATAATAGTATATCCAGCAGGTACAGATACGTTTTCGATTTTTTGTTTAAGGTCTAGGCTGTTATTTACATGTGAAGTCGGTCTTTTAAGATTATTAAAGAGAAACTTGGCTAACATTTTGGATAAGTAATATGTGGATGTGTTAATCGCAGAAATAATCGGTCTAACCACTCGAATGACCACCACTCATCGAGGAAAAAGAATTTAACATTGGTGATTCTTCTGAGAGATGTCATCATAATTACCAAATAATACGCAAGTTTTATATTTTTTAATTTTTGATACTTCCTATTGTTAGCTATTCTTTAAGATGGATTTAGAAGAAGCGCTTACGAAAAGATTGGACTTCAAACTTAGTTATATTTTACATTTAATTTTCAAAAAATTTGGTATGTGTATAAAGAAACTCTTCTGGAAATTTAGTAGTCTATTATATGATTATAAAAAATCGTGTTGTCAATGTAGGTTCTTGATTAAGTGCAGATTTTACGATTTAATACCTATACATATTAGCAATATTACTAAGAATTTATCTTATCTTGCGATGTACTCCAAAAATGAACATCGTAGTCTTCAAAAAATTATTAAAACAACAGAAAAAAGAATTTTGAATATAGAGATTTCTGATATCAATTTCCATAAGAAATTTCTTTTGGAAAAAATTGCCAAATTTAAGAACGTATTAAACAAACACACGAATTCCTATTTAATTGATTTGTTTGCGAACTTTTATAATACCAAATTAAGGTTTATAATGAAAAAGGTTGAAGAGAAACTTGAGACAAAATTAGAAAACTTATATTATCTAAAATATAAGTCAATTTTAATCAAAAACACATATAGAGGTGATGCTTTATGTAACGCTAGTGCTATTGCCCCGAACCAAAACAATACACAGGTGAATGAACTTCGTTGTCTTATGTCTAATGACAAATGGTTAGTGAACTTGTCAAATGTCGAACTACCTGTGTACGTTATAAATATATTACGACTTGGGGACAAATTTAATTTTACTGTAAATTTAAACAAAAAGAATACTCTAGAAGTTATTAAAAATCTAGAATATTTTTTGAACGAAAAAACAGTAGATTCGAAATATTCCAAAAACATAAGAAATAAGATAAACAATATATTAAACAAACACAATAATAAAAAATTTAGTTTAGATTTTTTCGATAAAAAACTTAAGATTGACTTAAAAAGCACAAAAGAATTTCTAATCAATGAAAATAATCTCTTAGTAACTCGAGCAGATAAAGGCAATAGTACTGTTGTTATTGAAAAAGACAAATACGTCGAAAAAATGATCAACCTATTTTCTGATTCTAAATATTACAATATTATCAAGAAAAATCCTCTTCCTTCATTGGAAAAAAACACTGATGCTCTTATAAAAAATCTAAAACACACAACTATCTTTCAAAAATTACAACCTATCTCAAACAAATGTACAATAGCTAGAGCTTATGGTCTTGTAAAAATACATAAAACCAATTTTCCTGTTAGACCGATTATTTCTGCGATTAACACACCCACATATTACTTATCCAAAATATTAGCCAAGTTTCTCTTTAATAATCTTAAAAGACCGACTTCACATGTAAATAACAGCCTAGACCTTAAACAAAAAATCGAAAACGTATCTGTACCTGCTGGATATACTATTATTAGTTTAGATGTTATTAGCTTGTTCACAAACGTTGCGGATTACTTAATGTAAAGAATTGCGCGAACGGTGGGACGCCGGATTAGGTGAATGAGAGAGTCGCCGGATTAAAGCACAGACGTATACATGGATTCAACGTATTTATTGCGCAAAGGAAAATCACATACTGGGAATCAAGCCAGGGAACTTAAAGATACATGTTCTGTCATAAATACAAACGTACCTGGAAATTAGAATTAAACAACAATCAACGCAGGCTTGTCCTGAACGAAAGGAAGATCCTCGAAGGAGCGCACCGATCCGCCCGCCGTGACTTCGTAGTCGACAGAGCGGCCGATTCCCGAAGTTCACCTGCAATCTGGGAGGTGTTGACGGGGCAGCTCCGGTACGACGACTGACTGGGCCTGCCCGCGAGACGTCTTATATAGGCAGCGGGCGCCGCCTCACGGGCGGCAGAGTGCGCGCTCCGACGCTCCTGCGCGCTCCAACCACGCGGGCGCGCGCCAAGATGGCCGCTCGAGACGCGGGAACTCGAGAACGTTCCCTCGTCCAACGTCCGGCCCGCCAACGATGGCTGCTCGAGACGCGGGAACTCGAGAACGTTCCCTCGTCCAACGTCCGGCCCGCCAACGACGGCCGCTCGAGACGCGGGAACTCGAGAGCGCTATCTCGTTCAACATTCCGCCCGCCTTTCGCGGGGGGCGAAATTAATTGGACTGCCCATAATCGTCCACTGGGAGCTTGCAAAGCTTGGTGATCGGCCGGAGGTATTCACCCGCGCCTGTTCTTATGGTTACGACACGTACCTGACCGCCTTCTCCCGGGTGGGCGGCGATGACACGTCCTAGTGGCCAGCTGCCCCTCCTGAGCAGAGAAGTGTCCATGACAAGCACGAGATCACCCACTCCAAAATTGGGCTGCGGCTGTCGCCACTTTGCTCGCTGTTGGAGGTTGTGCAGGTATTCTCTTGACCATTGCATCCAGAATTGATTGCGCAGACCCTGGACCAGCCGCCAGTGAGCCGTATGGTTCAGGTTCTCCGATAGATCAATCTGTGGTTCCAGTAGCGGTGCAGGCGGAAATCCGGTTACCAGATGCCATGGGGTGAGCGCCTGAAGATCATCCACTTCACCAGATAAGGGCGTAAGCGGACGCGAGTTCAGGCATGTCTCAATGCGCGCGATGAGCGTCGACATCTCTTCGTACGTTAATGGTCGCTGTCCCACGGTCTTCTTCAGATGGGATTTTGCGGACTTGACGGCCGCCTCCCACAGTCCCCCGAAGTGCGGCGCAGATGGAGGGATAAAATTCCAGGCAATTCCCAATGAAGCTAGATCGGTTGAGACCCGATCCCAGTCATGCTTAGCTTCGCGGAACATGGCCCTCAACTCAGCATCCGCACCGTGGAATGTGGTGGCATGTCCGACCACACTTCACGAGGAGTTGTCTTCCGTGCCACAAAGCGATGCAGGGCTCCGATGAAGGAAGCGGTGGTGAGGTCACCCACCAGTTCTAGGTACACCGCTTTGGTGCACATGCACACGAATACAGCAAGGTATCCTTTCGTGCATCTGGTGCCCCGGCCCGCAGAAGCCTTGATTGAAAAGGGCCCTGCGTAATCGAGACCAGTGCGAGCGAAAGGTCTCGCTGGTTCGATTCGGGCGAGTGGCAAATCTCCCATTCGCTGAGTCGCTGGCCTTGCACGAGCTCGTACACATATCACACATTGCCTGATGTGTGCTCGAGTCTGGGCTCGGCCACCAATGATCCATGCCGATCGCATTGCGTAGGCATATGTCAAAGTATGCCCGCCATGAACAGCCATCTTGTGCGCCCGATCGATTATCAATCGTCCTAGGTGGCTCTTCTTGGGAATCAGGACTGGGTGGCGTTGGTCATATGGTAATGGCGCGTGATGCAATCTTCCCCCCACTCGTAGGATGCCTTCTGCATCGAGGAACGGTGATAGAGCTGAGAGACGATTCCTCTTACCCAAGGTATGGCCACGACGGAGTACAGCGATCTCCTTATCAAATCCGGAGCCTTGAACCAAGCGAACGCACCTGTGGAATGCTGTGTCTAATTCTGAGACGGTTATCGGGCCCATTATGGGTGCCCTATCTCTGTGCCGGGTGAGTTGCAGGAATCTAAGGCATCGAACGACAGTCCTCAGGAGGGTGTCCAAGCGAGAGAATCGTTCAATGAAATCAATGTCTCCTGTGTCCGGATCAGGTGCATTGGCCGCTTGGGGATGCTGGGAGATATTACACACCAACGTGAGAGACGTTTGCTGTGTCGGCCAACTCGTCGGTGGTTGAGAGAGCCAGTGCGGGCCCTCCCACCAAAGGTTGGACGTTGCTAACTTGGCTGCATCGACACCGCGAGATGCCAGATCCGCCGGGTTGTCTTCTGACGAGACATGTCTCCAGTTGACACCGGGTAATAGTCGCTGAATCCTTGAGACCCGGTTCGCGACGAACACTTCCCATCGAGACGGCTCGGCGCTGATCCAAGCGAGGGTGATGGTCGAGTCAGACCACGCATGTATGTCTCTCACCTGGTCGCCCAAGCCATCCTTCAATTTATGAATGAGTTCTGCCAGGAGGGCCGCGGCGCACAGTTCTAGGCGGGGTATTGTTTGGATTTTTACGGGTGCCACGCGAGTCTTAGAGGCGAGGAGTCGAGCTGGAGTTGCCTCGCCGATGACTCTGACATAGACCACTGCTGCGTAGGCTTACCTGCTAGCGTCAGCAAATCCATGCAGATCCAAAAGACCTGACGAAGACGCGCCGAGCCATCTGGGTATGCGTATCTGGGTCACTGCTGACAGACCGCCGATGAAGATTCGCCACCGCGTTTCCAGAGCTGGTGTTAGGTCCTCGTCCCATCCCAACTTATCACGCCACATTTCCTGCAGCATGATCTTGGCGATGATTGTGATGGGACTTACCCAACCTAAGGGGTCGAATAGACGTGCAATCACCGAGAGCGCGCTCCTCTTAGTAGCCCCCGCGGACTTAAGTGGCTGTGGCAGCTTATATCGGAGCTCGTCACTCGACGGGTCCCAAGCTACTCCGAGTGTCTTGACTAGTTGCTCCGCAGAGAAGTCCCTCCATTCTGGACGCAGACGTGAATCCTCTGGAAGGTCATCGATAACATCAGGATGGCTGGACGACCACTTTCGCAACCGCAAGCCACCGGCCTCCGCGAGCCCGATCAGCTCATCCCTTAATTGCCGAGCGGTAGTGATGCCGTCGGCTCCGTAGAGGATATCGTCGACATATGAAGAGTCTTCAATAATCTGTGCTGCTCTTGGAAATCGTTCAGCTTCATCGCGGGCTAGCTGCTTGAGTACTCTCATAGCGAGGTAGGGAGCGCAATTGACTCCATACGTCACGGTAAGCAGTTGGTAATGATTCACGTTTCCATCTTGGTCGGGCCACAAAATTCGTTGGAGAGCAACGTCGCTCGGATCGACCAAAATTTGCGGGTACATCTTCTCGATGTCGGCTCCAGCGGCGATCCGTAGTAACCTCCATCTGCACAGAATGTTGGTAAGATCGGATTGGAGGGCAGGCCCTGCATGCAGATACTCGTTCAGTGACGGCCCCCGTCCTATGCGACAGGATGCGTTGAAGACTACTCTCAGCTTTCTTGCTCGATCCGATGCCTGCCAGATAGCGTGATGAGGGAGATATGAGACTCGAGAAGCCTCTCGGGAAAGGCCGTTGTCCGGGACCAGCCGCATGTGCCCAAGAGACTCGTAGTCGCTCATGAATTTCCGATATTCTTCCGCATAATCAGGGTCAAGTCTCATCCTTGCTTGTACCATCTTCAGGGCGCGCTGTGCGGTGATCAGTGTTCCATGGGCCGGTAAACGGTCGGGTCTTTTCGTTGGTAAGCGAACCGTGTATCGACCCGCTGCGTCTCTCCGCAGACCTTCCTTGAATTGACGCTCACAGTCCTCTTCGGCTGGTGACATCTGTCTTCCGCCGTTTACCTCCTCCAAACACCAGAAACGCTTCAGAAGCACATCGAGAGATTCCTCGGGCATCGCGCTGGTTACCGCACACATGGCGCCTCCCGTCACCGTTCCGGTTCCGCCAAAAACTAGCCGGCCCAGCAAACTGTTCTGAGCGGTTAGGGTTCCGTCAGGACCGCGTCGTACTCCGTTGCGTATGATTCTCGCATAGGCTTCTGCTCCCAAGAGGAGATCGATATCACCAGGAATGGTGAAGGTCAGATCAGCCAGTTCGATTCCGTCCAAATGAGTCCACCGCATTCTGCCCGAAGGAACTCGTGGAGTAATCAATCTCAGATGCTTGAGCAGCAAAGCCTGGATGATCAGAGTCGGTCCGTCGCCCTTGTGTGAGAGTATCTGGAACGTTGCGGAGGCCTCAGCAGTATCAAAGACGTCTCCGCCTACATCTGCAAGAGGAACCGTTGTTCTCCTCCTTGCGCAGCCGGCAAGGTCCGCGATCCTTCTCGTCGCCAGGTTGATCTCAGAGCCGGGATCTACCAACACTCGCGCCCGCAGCAGACCGTTATTCCGACACTTGATCAGAACTTCGGCGGACGCGAGGAGAACTGGTCAATTCGATGAGGCGGGAGCTCCCATGAAGCTCTTTGTGGATTCTGACTCATCGGTGCGAGACCGCTTGTTGCCAGAATTTCCGTCAGACTGACCGGGCGCGGCCTTTCTCTTCGAGAGCCCGTCGGTATGTATTAGGGTATGATGTGGCTGTCCGCAGGTTGCGCAGATAGCTCGCGGAGTGCAATCTCTTGAGAAGTGCCCGGGGGAGAGGCAGTTGAAGCATAACTGCGCACTCCGGACGATCTGTCGACGTGCTGGGATTGCCAATTGTTTAAACCTTCCGCATTGGCCGACGAGATGCTTCCCGCCACAGGCTGGACATGTACTCTCATGACTAATGGTGGCGAGGACCCTGCTCGTTTTCGGCAGCGACTGCGGTTTCATACCTCTTGATTGTGCAAGGCGACGTTCACTATCTCTTTGTCTGGTGCTTTGATGTTGCTCTTTGGAGCCGGACAGCTCGATCGTCTTTTGGGTTCGTGCAGACTCTTGAAGGAAGGTGATTAGTGTTTTGAAAGTGGCGGGGCTCGGCCTCCGGTTCATCTTCCTCTCCCAATCACGCCTTGTTGATGAGTCCATCCCCCGCCTGGCAAAGAAGATGAACCATTGGTCCCACGTTTCGATCGGGAGATCGAGCATTCGTAAGGCTTCACGGCGTCTTGCAATCTGATCATGGAGGCTCTGCAGTCCTTCGCTGCTTTCTAATTTCAGCGGTGTGATGGAGGCTAGTGCGTTCATGTGCTGCTGAATCAGGAGCGGCGAGCTGTCGAACCGAGACTTCAGCAGCTCCCATGCAATGGTGTAATTCGCCTCCGTGATCTCAAGACCGTGAAGAGCGGTCTGAGCCGATCCCTTGACACCGGATATCAGGTAGTGCAATTTCTGCACTCCTGACAGCCCGGGGTCGTTGTGAACCAGAGAACGGAATAAATCTCTGAAAGATTCCCAATCCTCCTGGAGTCCGGAGAATGCAGGTAGGGTGATCTTTGGAAGATGCACCTGTCTTTGGTGCTGCCCGATTGGTGTTACAGGTGCAGAAGAAGGCTCCGATCGCCCAGGCAGCCGCGACTCTTCATCATAAAGGTGACCGAGTGCACATGAATAGGCAACCTCAATTGAAGAGCAACGATCATTGGTTATGTAATCATGTCCTGCTAAGGCCCCAGCATTTCTCAGGCCTTCATGATTAGCTACAAATTCTGTCCAATATCTATGGAGGAGCTCTCTCCGACCTCGCAGATGCCCAGCGTTGATGTTTCCCCTTCCAACTTTCAGCGTGTTCTGAGTGAAGTTGGTGATCAGATCGGCTAAGGCAAGCTGTCTACTCAGAGGCGCCTCCATCTTATGGGCGGGCGTTGATCGATTGGTCTAACCGATGATGTTCTTGCAGATCTGGATGAGAACAAAAACAGATTCGTGATCGTAACAGGGGCGACGCTACTCGACCAGTCACGTGATGCAAGATAATGAATCCGTCTGGAATCTGGAAGCCTCCCAAGTCTGAATGTCGTTGTCAGAATTGGGTGCTTCCTATGGAATGGGGAGCGAATGGTCGCATGAGGGCCACTCTCACCGACCGGCATCCATTTCCCATTCCATTGCCCCCGGCAGGCTGGAGCGGGTAGCCAAGCGCCACGCCTGCTGACCCGCAGCCAGATCCTGCCTTTCCGTGGACAGCGGAAGAGGTGATTACGCAGAAGCTACTTCCGCCACCAACCTCCTGCCTTATCTCACAAGCTGCGCGGACTGGTCAGGTAGGAGCCACTCCTAGAAGACCCTTGGTCCGCGCCTGCCTTGAGCCTCGGCCTTTCGTACCGTTGCTTAGACTCCCGATCCGGCGACGCCATTAACACCATATCCGGCTCGAAGGACCATGTAAAGAATTGCGCGAACGGTGGGACGCCGGATTAGGTGAATGAGAGAGTCGCCGGATTAAAGCACAGACGTATACATGGATTCAACGTATTTATTGCGCAAAGGAAAATCACATACTGGCAATCAAGCCAGGGAACTTAAAGATACATGTTCTGTCATAAATACAAACGTACCTGGAAATTAGAATTAAACAACAATCAACGCAGGCTTGTCCTGAACGAAAGGAAGATCCTCGAAGGAGCGCACCGATCCGCCCGCCGTGACTTCGTAGTCGACAGAGCGGCCGATTCCCGAAGTTCACCTGCAATCTGGGAGGTGTTGACGGGGCAGCTCCGGTACGACGACTGACTGGGCCTGCCCGCGAGACGTCTTATATAGGCAGCGGGCGCCGCTTCACGGGCGGCAGAGTGCGCGCTCCGACGCTCCTGCGCGCTCCAACCACGCGGGCGCGCGCCAAGATGGCCGCTCGAGACGCGGGAACTCGAGAACGTTCCCTCGTCCAACGTCCGGCCCGCAAACGATGGCCGCTCGAGACGCGGGAACTCGAAAACGTTCCCTCGTCCAACGTCCGGCCCGCCAACGACGGCCGCTCGAGACGCGGGAAGTCGAGAGCGCTATCTCGTTCAACACTTAATTTTGGAGTCATTAGAAAAGCGATGGAATCAATTGTATAACTTTTGCGAACTCAGTTGTAGCGATTTTATCAATGTTATTAGTTTTATCCTCCATAATAATTATTTTATATTTAATGATATATATTATAAACAAATTTTTGGCGCTGCTATGGGTAACCCCTTAAGCCCGATCTTAGCAGATATAGTTATGGAGGATTTAGAAAATCGAGCGTTATCAAAAATTTGCTTTCCTGTGCCTTTCTACTATAGATATGTAGATGATATCATTATTTGTGTACCAGAGCGGATGATAGACTATACCGTTAACTTATTTAATAGCTTTGATGATAATTTACAATTCACAGTGGAGAGGTCTAACAACAATAAAATAAGTTTTCTTGATATTCTGATTATTCAAAATAAACAAAAAATTTCCATGGACTGGTACAGGAAACCAACTTTTTCAGGTAGATTTCTAAACTTTAATTCCCACCATCCTGTTAGTAATAAAATTGGTATAATTTGTTCATTAGTTGATAAATGTATTAACTTAGCTGATATACAGTTTCATGAGAATAATCTTAATCTAATTAGAGATTTATTATTGGAAAATAATTATCCTATTTACTTTATAGATAAACACATAAATAAACGTTTGCTACAATTTAAAAATAATAACAAAAATACCTGTAATTCTAATAATATCAATTACAATAGTATTTTGGTTTTTCCATATATTAAATATCTTAACTCTGAATTAAAAAATATCTGCAATAAGAATAACTTAATCATGATTAATTCAATTTCCAATAAATTTAATCAGATAATTAGATTAGGAAAAGACAAATACCAAAAAAATGAAAAAGCTCATGTTGTTTACAAAATTAACTGCGGCGATTGTGATGCTTCTTACGTGGGACAAACATCCCGAAAATTAATTATAAGAAGTAAAGAACATGCAAGTGATTGTAAGTTTAAGAGAGACAGATCAGTTTTATATGAACACATAGCGATTACAAATCATAAAATTGATTTCAATAACATTAAAATTCTAGATCAGGAACAAAATTTAAAGAAAAGATTATTATCAGAAATGCTCCACATTCACTCACAACATAATAGCTTAAACAGACAGTTTGATACTAATTTCCTAAAGTCAGAATATAAAACGTTTATTAATAATTATAAGCTATAGCTATAAAATCCATTCTATGTTTAGAATAATAATACTGTTCACATTTACATATACGCGTCGTGTCATCGTTGTACAATAGCATATCTCTCTTACCCCCTCCCTTGCATGATTCACACTGTGGCATAGTCTAGTATAAATACGACGAAATCGTATTTATAATTTCATATTGACTAGTGGTCACTTATGATGCCCACTTAAACATAGTTTTTTATGATATGTTTTGGTAAGCGTTGTAAATTATTCGTCTTAAGTATGTGATTCTTAAGTAAACTTGTGTTTTTTATTTGTATATTGTTTATAGACCTTGAAGAGGGACGAAAATAAATCGTCCGAAACGTTGGATAAATAATTGGTATTTGTTTTTCTTTACTACATGGGCAGTAGAAACCATTAACGTCCTATCCTACAATACATCATAGTTTAGTTGATAAGGTGCAAATATGTAATAAGTTTCAAAAAGATGATAGTTTTTTAAAAAGACTAGAGGTGTAATTGTTTGGGAATTAGGCATTTATAATTCCCCGCGGTTGCGCGCAAACCGGCTATACTCACTACGCCGTCGCGACGCGGCAGCACCGCGCAGCTTCTCTATGGGAGAGCGGAGATGGACTGACCAGCACTGTACCGACGCTCTGTCACTATCTCTCGCTCTCTCACATGTAAATGCGAGAGACGCTGATTTGACTCGCGCCTCGCTGACAATTACAAGGCGGAGAAGAAGGAAGTGCGTTCTCTCGCTCCATCGGCATCTAGCTCGTCACGAGGCAACATGGACTTCTCATACGGCATCTTCTCACATGGCATCTCCTCACCTGCTCTCGATGACACCTGTACTCTCACCAAAGCAATCATCCCCGGTAGCAAACTCAAGATCACCCAGATCAATAACATCATCGGGATTTGGGCAAGTATTCTTATCAATGATCATCAACTCTCTCTCTCAGCAATGGCTTGCCATACGAGAAAGCCTCAATGTGCCTTCGGCAATTCTCTTTGTAGAAAAACTGAAGCTTAATGGATCTTTCACACTTGCACTCTTCTCAAAGAAATTCTCATCTCTTGGACAACCTTAAGATCATCGAGATCAATAATATCATCAAGGATCATCGAGTGCAGGTAGTGTAATATCTCTGCTTTTTCATCGCCACGGGGCAGCACCTCAATGCAACAGGTATCTCAAAAGCTAACGGCTTTCTCACAGAAGCATCACTGGCTCATCTCATCTGGCTCATCTCACCTGGCTTTCTCATCTAGCACATGTCGAAGGCTCTTCCTACCCGGCTTTATCACCGTCGTGAGCACATTAACATGGGCCTGCCTCATAAGCATCCACGATTAATATAATCGTTGCGACAGCAAAGGTAACACTCATGTAAGCGTGGACATTTTCTTAACCACATGTGCGCGGTTATAAAGTGATTTCATTAGACATTCTTATTTCTCGGCAACTTTCAAGTCACACTTAATCAATAATATTCAATTGTGATTATTTGTGTAAGCAGTGCCTTCACCAGTAAGCCTCAACTTGATCATCACCACAAACTCATCTAAAAATTTAATATCAAAACTCACTACAGAAAAACTCGAACGTACATTGTCACACTAATATCAAAGGTCGTTTCAAGTTCAAAGAAGTTTCTATCAAAGTGTTAATAGTTAAACTCATGTGAATTATACAACATTATAAATATTCCTTATATATATACATTCAAGCAATTGTAACGTCATGATTATGAAGTGAATAATTATGAGACATTGGACTTATCTGAATTTAAAGTAGTATCAATTATAAATATGTAATTGTTATTTTAATTTTCATACTCTTCTCAATATATTGCGGTTCAAGTGTCTGTCTCACATTGATTTTGTTAACACCCACAGTATGATACTCATAAGTACGGCATTCTTAAACAGTAATATATGGCAGAAACCGATCTTTTCTTGATAAATGTTAAGTCAAATGATAACCATCTAACGAACAAATGTATAAGTACATAAACTTATACAAGTAGGCGCATGTACATGTGTATTACTTATGTACGCACAAAGATAAAAACCTTTACATTGACTGTATATCATTGACTATATATAAGCGTTAGCGTAAAAAATTTATTTGTGTGTTATCTCATTAGTGATCGCTATCCCAGCGAAAATGCCGTGAATTTCACAAGTAGGCCTAGATAGCTATAGCAGATTGAAAATTAAATTGAAATTTTTTTTTCTAAGTAAAGATTTTCTCAGAATTTATCGGAATCTCTGAACGCATGAAATTTTGATGCAACAGAAAAATAAAATATACATGACAAATAATTTTTGGAGAAGAATATAAATATTTTTATTCCCATCTCTACTATAATGGCCATTTTATAGCCTGAAAAACAGGGCAAAAGTGGCGTCTGCTTCCCTCTTTTACTTTATTCCCGCATTATGCGGGAATAAAGTAATTTAGAGGGAATAAAGTACATTTATTCCCGCATTATGCGGGAATAAAGTAAATTAGCGGGAATAAAGTAACATAGTCTAATGTCAGAATTCTTAATTGTTAATTAGCTTTCTCGGCAACAAAAGTTCGTACGATAATTTTTTTTTTTCACGTATTTTTTTCTTTTCTTTAAGATTATCGTAATATAAATGTTGTCAACACAAAAGAAATGACGTTAATTATAACTTTTTGTTTAATATTTGATTTTTAGCTGGTATTTAAAATAATTTTTGTTTTAATACATGGTTGCATAATTAGAAAAGAGTATTTATTTATTAACCAGACTCATTTATTTTCAACATTTTTTAGTACTGTAACTCTATAATTTATATATACTTAACCGGATACGGATTTGGGATAGTTAGCGCATAGTTCCCTGAATTACCGGCACTGACTGCGACAATTACTGTCGTATATAGCAGTACTGTCAGTGTGGCAGTAGCCCGGTGGAACGGGCACTTGCTATGCAAAATGTAAAATTTTGAAGAAAAAATCGAGTTACAACTTTACAAAATTTAAATGTAAAGAGAAGTGCTCACAAAGATGACATGATAGATCCGACAATTTTATTTCAGAGAATCTATTTATTGAATAAAAATGATGAACAGTTACAAGATTGCTTTGAATATGAATTGCTCCATATCCTGTGTTATTATTAGATGAAAATGGAATGAGCGAAACCACAAAATCTAAATTATACGATTATTTTGATACTTTAAGGTAGTTCACCGGTCGAAACAGTAGTTTTAGTTTTTGTATTTTTTAAATAATGTTTTATTAAATTGATAATCCAACAGTAAGTACATGTAACAAATATATACTAGAAGGAACATAAGACAATTTTTTTCAGACAAATTCAGGCTATAGTCACTATGCTATTGTTACAATTAAAGACAAAAACTTCAATAAGTTTCTCTAATTTTTTTATTTTTTATCCGATCTTAACGAAATAAAGCTTATTTTGTTCGTTAAGAAATTTCAGTTAGAGTATCGATGGGAAAATTTATGATACGAGTTACCAGTACGGCGCAACATCAATTTGTTCATCTTAAACACTCTAAAACTTAACTTGCTTTTCTTAAACAAATTGATATTGCGCCGTACTGGTAACTCGTATCATAAATTTTTCCACCGATACTCGCCCTGAAATTTCTTAATGATCAAAATAAGCTTTATTTCATTAAGATCGGATAAAAAATAAAAAAAAAATTCGAAAAACTTATTGAAGTTTTTGTCTTTAATTGTAACAATAGCATAGTGATTATTGCCTGAATTTGTCTGAAAAAAATTTTCTTATGTTCCTTCTAGTATATATGTGTTACATGTATTTTCTCTTGGATTATCAACTTAATAAAACATTATTTAAAAAATACAAAAACTAAAACTGCTGTTTCGACCAGGTGAACTACCTTAAACGAGTTTCCTAGTTTAAATAATACTACGTATGGTGTAGATGGTGGATTTTGATTATACAAAGTAACATGAAGTAGCAATGAAAGTTATAACGACATCTGCCAACGATACATAGATTATTTAAAAAAACACTGTGGAGAGAATTGCACAGTTGTTTTTGATGGTTAACCCGATGAAATAAATTTAAAAAGCATCAAAATGGCCGAAAGGCAATGTGAAAGTTATTGTACAAGCGCAATTTTTATCCAACGACAAAAATAAAAAATCATTGATCAGTTTACTGTGTGAACACTTAAAAGAAAAACCAATTTTACATAAACATGCAGCTGAGCACGCTGATAACTTAATTGTTCACACAGCAATAAAATATACAGATAATTATGAGTCGGTAGTTATAATGGGACAAGCTGTAGATCTATTAGTAATTATGTCGCAATTTGGGAACCATAAAAATAATATTTATTTTTTCAAACCTCGTATGGATACATCGGAAAATAAAATCTATACCAGCAATTTTTTTAAATATAAAGAAATTAAAAATTTTATTGTCGTTTTGCACGCATTTTCTAGATGCGACACGACATCCTTTTTCAGTCAAGGAAAAGTTTAACTAATAAAAATTTTAACGCGCTCTAATGATTTAAAACAGGAATTACAGTGCTTCAATGAAATAAATACTAGCCAATCAAACAGAATAAGTGCTGGTACCAAATTTATTAAATTTGTTTATGGTGACAGAAATGTGAAGGCATCACTCAATCTATTGAGATATAAGTTATTCAAAAAATTAGCTACCCAAAAGACTTTTAAGCTGGCAGTTCTCCCGCCGACAGAAGCATCAGCCGCATTACATTGTCTTAGGATTTATTACTAGTTGCGAAAATGGGCAATGGACGACTCGAAACATTCAGTAAACTGGGGCCGGACATTCACAAAAAACGGGTTGTTACACACAACAACAACTGCAAAAGTGATACCCGAAAAATTGCTAAAAATTATATCCTGTACCTGTTCGCGAAGCCGTGCGACTAAAAATTGCAGCTGCAAGAAGTTGGGGATTTTTTGCAGTACTTTATGTAAAAAGTGTAAAGGAAAAAATTGTGTGAATGTTTTAGATGTAAATTTAGACAACGATGAAGATTCAAATATAGATAATATCAATACTAGACAACTTCACTGTCATAGAACCAAACGAAGTAGTATCTAATGAACCATCAGAGGACGAAGACGATGTGACATTCGCGGTCATAGAAGATTTTAATGTACCACTTACTAAGAAGGCTAGGACAGAGTAATAAAAATAAATTTTAATATGTACGTAGTTGTTTTGTAATAAAAGGATAGACCTACACTGAATTTTTTTTTAATTTCTTGTGTTTCAATCCATTTAGAACCATTTATCATATGAAAATTATTTATTGTGACGTGACATCCTGACTATCTTGCATAAATACCTTCCTGGCTATAATATATCTGTCTGCAGGTCCTCCCCCAAACTGGGGAGCGTCAGCCCGGATGCAACGATCACAAGTGCGAACTAGAGTCCGCGAGGGTATTCGCACGCGTACGAGAGCCACGTGCGAATGGGCCTCTTCAACACTGGGCTAGCTCGTAGTTACTACCTTCGTGGATCCCCTTGCACAGCTTACCATACCTGGGATACTGCGCTTAATGTCTCATTCTGCTTCCTTCTGTAAATGCATGCAACACGGAGCGGGAATGACTGGAGACGCGTTCGCCGGAATGAGTAAAGCGTAGGCAAGCGAATAATCTTAATATGGATCACTTATTCAATACTTATAAATTACATGAGCCGTGATAGCTGTACACCGCGTACGCGACGCATCACGCTTCTCGCTAGCGTTGGTTCCGTGTCGATTTCCCTAATATCCGTGGACCTCATATCCCCTGCCTACTTGGGTTTAAAAGCTATTTAAACAATCGTTTTGCTTATTTTTTCATGTCTACATAACTTCCTTATATACGTGGACCTCATATCCTCTGCCTACTTGGGTTTAGAAGCTATTTAAATAATCGTTTTGCTTATATTTTCATGTCTACATGACTTGCGTATATGCGTGGACCTCATATCCCCCGCCTACTTGGGTTTAAAAATTATTTAAATAATCGTTTTGCTTATTTTTTCATGACTCCATTACATACGTGGACCTCATATCCTCCGCCTACTTGGGTTCAAATATTATTTAAATAACTGTTTTTCTAATTTTTACATATCGACATGCCTCCCTTATATGCGTGGACCTCATATACCCCGACTACTTAGGTTTAAAAGCTATTTAAATAATAGTTTTGCTCATTTTTTCATGTCTAAATCACTTCCTTATATGCGTGGACCTCATATCCCCCGCCTACTTGGGTTTGAAAGCTATTTCAATAATAGTTTTGCTTATATTTTCATGTCTATATGACTTCCTTATATGCGTGGACCTCATCTCCTCCGCCTACTTGGGTTTAAAACTTATTTAAATAATCGTTCTGCCTATTTTTTCATGTCTAAATGACTCCCTTATATGCGTAGACCTCACATCCCCCGCCTACTTGGGTTTAAAAGCAATTTAAATAATCGTTTTGCTTATTTTTTCATGTCCACATGACTCCCTTATATGCGTGAACCTCATATCCCCCGCCTACTTGGGTTTAAAGGCTATTTAAATAATCGGTTTGCTTATTGTTTTATGTCCTCATGACACTCTTATATGCGTGGACCTCGCGTCTCCCGGTTACTTGGGTTTAAAAATTATTTAAATAATCGTTTGGTTATTGTTTCATGTCTTTATGACTCCGTTATATGCGTGGACCTCCCGTACCCCGGCTACTTGGGTTAAACGGGCTGACAGTCGCCTATAGTAAAACTATCCAACTATATTCGGGTATCATATACTAAATTATTCATACAATTATTGAAAATAGGGGAGATAGGGGAGATCTCGATTATAGGGGAGAATAGGGAAATAGGGGAGAGAGTATGACTCCTCTTCTCGTGCGATGGAGACAACGGCAGCGAAGACCGGGCACGCGCCTCGGCGCGGTTGTTCGGGTCCGTAGCCTTGATGACGTGGCCCGGACTCTTGTAGCGTCCCCCGGTTCCTTCGCCGCTCTCCCTCGCTACTTGCATCTAGCTTCGACGCGAGATAGATACTGCTCTCCTGATCTTCTTCTCTCTCCTCAATCGTGTCATCTTTCCTCTATCACTTCTGTTGTTTCTCTCTCTCTCTCTCTATCTCTTACCTCTGCTCCCATTTACCTATTCGGGCTCGTGCCGCTCGTGCACGGCTCCAGCCACCTCGCCTCTTGCTTCGGCTGCCCTCAAGGCAGGTTGCAATGTCATATTATAAGAAAGATAATCTTTCTAAAAATATAATAATATCAAAAATGACTCAAGTCAATGACATTATCTTGAAAATCAGGTAAAAAATCGAATATTAAACAAAAAGTTATAATTAACGTCATTTCTTTTGTGTTGGCAAAATTTATATTACGATAATCTTAAAGTAGAGAAAACAAAACGTAAAAACAAAAAAAGAAAATTTTCGTACGACCTTTTGTTGCCGAGAAAACTAATTACCAACTAAGAATCCTGAACTCCCTCCGCTGCTCGTCCCCCTCCGCTCCCCACCCGCCCGTCGCTCGGCAACTCTAGCCGGCCGAGTCACCGCCGCCACAGCTGCTGCTGCGCGGGCGCACATTTTTCGTTCCAATTGCTGGTTGTTTAAGACGAACCAGGACAAAATTTATTCTATTAAAGTATTACTTTAAATTAAAGCATGCCAAGTTTCAAATTAAAATATTCAATACTATCGAAGTAATCACTGATTATGTAAAAGTGTGATATCTCGGTTCCCTTTGGTCCGATCGCAAACTTTTATTTTTTAAATTCATATTTTTTTAAGCGCATTTTAGTGCACTTGGTTGCAATACTTAATCAAAAGTCGCTTAAATATGTCACTAGCAACGGATATTTGTTATAAAAAAGGTGCTAAAATTTATTTAAAATAATTGCCTCTTAAACATTTTTGTAAGTACGTAATAAGGAATCGATTGCAATAGGTTTCATCAATTTATTTATAGAAGCGCTAATTTTACAGCTACACGAAATTTACACATAAATAATTTTGCAACAGGAAAATGCGCTTGGGGATATATATTCTACTTACCAAAAGAGATCTTCCAGTGCACTTGTTAAAAAGGAATAATCATTTTTTCTATTTATTTCATCGACATCAATATTTTTCGGTCTTCTCATCTTTATTAACAATTTCGCGATTGTTAAAAACTTTTTTAATTTTTTGGACCAAGCCGACATTGTCGGAAATTCAATTCTGAACATCTTTTATTTATTGTACTTTTTTTTGTAAAGTCAATATTAATAAAGTTATTAGAGAAGAACTGAAAAAAACACGATTTCTATATTATTTTGCAATAAAATAAATTTTTCCGATCTCGTTCCTGTTTGAGACTTTACAGTCTCAAAGAGTATATACTATTACCTACAATTTAAGACAAAAAACGCCCATATGGCATCAACAATAAAGAAACCCTCTTTTTACTACTCTCTCGCCTCGACTAGAAGGAGCTGGCAGCCTACCATCGATGGTATCGATATTCCTCCCCTCCCAGCCACTACGCGCCGCCCGTGCTATCGGCTGTTACGACGGGGCGGGCTGCCGAGTCGGGGCACTCTTCGTTGCTTCTTTTTGGTCAAAACGGTGTTGTGTGAAGGTGTCTTGGAATTCCACATGTCGTTGCCCTCCCAGATAAGTGCGCAAATGCGGCTGTCTTCTGATGGTTTGCTGGCATCTAGCTATGGCTGCATTTGCCTGAACGTTGACCTGATCACGTCAACTCCTTACATCACTCATCAGCTCTGCTATCGAAGTTGTAAAATCCTTAGGAATTTCAAATATTTGGCCGTTTTCATCTACTAAAGATAGCCTTAAATTTGAGTCGGCGTGTCTCGTCTGATTATGTGCCTGGGAATGTCCGCTTCGACAATTAGTTGTTTGGTTTCCTGTTGGCGCACTGTCGGATTCTTCGTCGCTTCTTTGTGATGTGTGTCCCCATTCTCGCCCATCTTCGTACAGGTTATACTAGCGAATTTCTCAGAAACTGCTGAATCTCTCCGAAACCGACGATCAACTCGCTCTCGTCGCTCTTGCACTCTGTTGCTTCGTCGATAAGTGCAAAAAAAGTGTTAGGCGCAGTTCTTCTCTTCACAAATGTGCCGTAGTTTCATCTTCGTCTGGCACAAAAGCTGCTTCCGTATAATGCCCGAACATCCATTTGCACAGTCTATACACCTACGTGAAACGTGTTCCCTTCGTTTGCCATTCTAACCGTTTCATGTTCTGCTGCAGGTCACGCAAATATTGCTCCAAAACCCATTGTTCGACGTCGTTGATTATTTCTTTATTCATGGTGCCCATACAATCCGAGTTGATCATGTGCACGCGCAAGTAAAGTTCTTCAAAGAAATTTTTGGGCTAATTTATTCAATTTGTGTACTTGTAAAAAAAAAATTCAAATTTTGTGTTAGCAAAAAGGAATTGTCACTTAATTAATTCTCTTTTGTCCCTCCGACATTTCAGCTTTATTTTAATAATTTAATAATACATAAAATTTCACTTAAATATTAATGAAAACTAATCTCTAAATTACGTCAAGTCGAATTTACTCTATTTCGACTTTCTAATTTTAATATTATAATATTATCCGTCTCGATTGAACCGCGAAAGAGAGTAGACGTGTTTCTGGCGACTCTGTTGCGAATGTATCAAAACCAACATCGCGGCAATGAATGTGTGTAGTGTTCGAGAGATAATATCCCTCCTTAAAAAAATTGTGTCGATTTATTCGAGCCGTATTTGGCTGTGCATGATGGTTTATGATTGGTTAATAATTTGAATTTGATTTGATGTGATTTTAGTTTTTATTTTATTTATTTTATTTTATATTTTAAATGTAGATATTATATAATATCATTATGATAGGTAAAAAATAATAATAAGGTAAATAAACTTTTATCTTATATATTTATCAATGTTCTTATCCTTCCTTAATTTATCGCCTTTGCTAATAATAATAATGCGTGAATGTAGGTTATGAAGATCGGAACAAAATAAGAAGTATAAGAAGTAACAAAAAGTTTATAGAAAGTTTAAATAATAAAATAAAATAAAATAAAAAAACTAATAACAAAAATGCAGCTGATCTTCCAAAAAACGATGAGGTGGAGAAAAATTTAAATTTATACACTGACAGAAAAAATCTGGTAAAAATTCTTATGTTGTCGTGTAAAAATTACCATGTTGGAATCGTAACTCGACCATATGTCGGATTTTTAGCAGAATTTGCAATACACGTAGGAAAAATTCCAAGTCTAACATGGGAATTTTTTTATAACTGATTTTAAAGAGCGAAAAAAATTATTTCATCTTTTTTTTTAGAAGTGGGGGAGGAGCGAGTATCAGACACATAATTATTATATTTAGACAATACAGAAGTTATTTTTGAATTAAACATGATTAAAGAAAATTTATTAAATAAATTAAAAATTTTTGACGACATCGAGACTCGAACCTGGAACCCTTGGCACGGTAGTCGGGAACGCTAACCACTTACCTATAAAGACATATGTCCTACAAAATTTTGGAACTTGTATATCCCCAAACGTAAGATATGCGCGCTAATTTTATAACAAATTATGCTTTAACTCGAATAATACTATTCTCTATTTTAGCGTAATTTATTACAAATGTTATATATTAAGAATATTATTTAACATTTTATAAATATTACCAATACCTTAAATTAAACAAGCTCATTTATTTATTAATGAATTTGTATTTTCGATATAATAGTTTTTCACAACCTTCCTTAAAAATATTACAAATAAAAAATTATTTTAAAAATTGTCTCATCATAAAAAATAAAAAAAAAATAAATAAAAACAAGTATATTGGATTAGAACGGCACATTCAGTTGTTGCGTTTAGCGTTTGTGTTTTGTCTCGATGTTGCCAAGGTGGATTGAGTTTGTTGACATGTATCTGTCTGAATCTTCCCTATTTTGACATTGAAGAGCTCAACTTTTCGTGCACTCGCGGGCTGTTTACGATTGAACGTGTGAATTCTTATTCTAAAACTCTCTCAATTTTTACCATGCTAACCTGGGAAAATGTACAAAAGATAAAGTTCCATTAGCCACGTGTTAATTTTTACTATGCTGGCATAGGAAGTTTTACTTGTGACATTGGACTTTTTCATATAAAAGATAGTAAATTTTTCGATTTTAAGCAGTTGTGGGCAACTTCCAAGAGCAACATAGGAATTTTTCCCCGGGTTTTTCTGTCAGTGTAAGGTAAGGTAAAAACAGCGTAACTAAACTATGTATAAAATTATTATTTCTATTCTAGGTTATTATAATGAGAGTTATCAGATGTGTCGAAAGTTAATTCTATATTTAGAAAAATGTTTAGCTTCATAGTATTCTGATTTTACACGTAAAACATATTATACCATTTGTACAAAAGATCTATAGAAAATAGAAAACAGATCTAAAGTAGTTGGTGGTAAGTATTTATTATTATTATATTTACAAAATTAAGATGCATGAGAAGGAATATTAAAATCGTTATTCAACTTATTTTTAGGCTGTGAATGTTCTTTTTCTGAAACATTTTTGGTTTTTGTAGCCCTCGTAAATACAAGTTTATATATGGGAGCGTCCGCCAGAAACAAGCCAGCGGGCGGGCGCGCGCGGCGCCGTTTTCATAATTTAACAGATCTGCGTACCCAAAGAAGCGACTTCAAAGTCTTATAAGCCCACTGAAAAATGTATTCTTCCTCATTATATTTCTAGAAATAATTCATAAAAAATAATTGTAATAATAAATTACAATTATTTTTTGATACTCTTATTTATCATCAATTTTCATCGTTGTTTTAATCCTTACAATGAAACAAAACATTCACATAATCTGAGATTAGTTTCAGTAGAAATGATGACACATTTCCCGTTTTTGAAAGATAGAGATAAAATATATGATTCTTGCATGATACAATTTATTCCCAAGAGCAAAGACGAAAATGAAGTATCGATAAATAATTGTTATGAAATAATTTCTAATTTGAAAATGATGAAAATGTAACAAAAAAAGAAAAATTGATCCTCATGCAATTACTTCCAAAGAATTGGAGCTCTCGTAAAATTGCTGAATTTTCAAATTCTTCTCGTCGACTGGCTACTAAATCTAAATTACTAGATAATGATGAGTCTCTTTTAGTTGACAAAACAAGAAATAAAAAATTATCAAACGATACTGTAGATCAAGTAAGACTGTTTTATGAAAGTGATGATAACAGAAGAATTATGCCAGGCTACAAAGATAGTAAGTGCATAAAAAATGAAGATGGATAAAAAAAAAACTACATGCAGAAAAGACTTGTTGTGTATAATCTGAGAGAACTATACATAAAATATAAAGAAATGTATCCCAATTAGAAAATTGGTTTTACTAAATTTGCGGAATATCGTCCTCAACATTGCGTTTTAGCCGGTGCTAGTAGCACTCATTCGGTTTGTGTATGCGTCTACCACCAAAATGTCACACTTATGTTAGCTGGCTTAAGAAACTCAGTAGGCGTTTTTGAAAAAATGAATACTTACAAGGATTGCGTAGCTCAAATAGTATGTAAAAATTCAACAACAAAGTGTTATTTAAATGAGTGCTCTAATTGTCCTGGTGTTGAATCACTAAAAAAAGATTTAGAAATATTTCTTGAGAACTTTGACATTAATGAAATTAAATTTCAGATATGGCAAAAAACTGGTAGATCGACATTACAAACTCCAACTGTTTCTAATTCATCATTTATAGACATCTTTTTTCCTCTTTTGCATAAACTCAAAACTCACTCTTTCATCTCCAAACAACAGGCATCTTATTTTAAAATCTTCAAAGAATCCTTATGTAAAGGAGAATTTTTAATTTCCCTAGATTTTTCAGAAAACTATGCTTTTATTCTACAAGACGCAGCACAAGCTTTCCACTATAACAATAATCAATGCAGTTTGGCGACAATAGGCATTTACTATAGAGAATCAGATTCCAAAATTGAACACAAAAGCATGGTAGTTTTTTCAGGCAATTCAATTCATGATGCCATAGCCGTTTACTTAATCCAAAAAATTATAATTAATTACCTTACAAAATCTTTTGATTTTGTTAAAAAAGTAATTTATTTTACTGATGGAGCAGCGCAACATTATAAAATAAACATAACTTCTAGAATCTTGTTCATCACTATAAAGATTTTTCTGTTGAAGCTGAGTGGCACTTTCATGCAACTGCTCACGGGAAAAATGCATGTGATGGAATTGGTGCTTCCGTGAAAAACAATGCTAGGCGAGCAAGTTTGCGGAAAGTATCCGACAATTATATATTGACGCCACAAAATCTTTACGAGTGAGCAACTACATATTTTGAAAATATTGTTTGTTTTTTTTTCATCAAAAGATAAATATTTAGAAACTAGACAAAAATTAAAACAACGATTAGAATCAGCAAAAACTGTGCCTGGAACTCTGTCATACCATTGCTTTAAATTGATATCAGACACTAAACTATTAGAACTAAAACGATTCTCAGCATTAGAAACATTCGAATTATACCCACCAATTAAGAAGAGGAAAAGATTATAAAGATCAGAAGGAAAAAGAAACAAGTATTGAGAAAAGACCTATCAAAATGAATGCGACTGAAAATAACAAAATTAAGAAATAAACAAAAAATTAACATGATTTAGAATTTTACTATGTGGACTTTCATACAAATTAACGTTTACATTAATGGTGCAGCGCCGCGCGGAGAGCGTGCTCGACCTCATGGCGCTGTCTTTTTAATTGCATTACTTTTGAACCCTTCATTTCTCCAATTTGAAACTTTAGGCTTTTGTAGCTTAAGACCTGTACTTTCGAATGGTGCAATGCATTTTGAAAAAAAAAAAAAAAAAAAAAAATGGTATACTCTGAGAAAAATGGCTCTGAACATTCAACTTGAATTTTCAATTAGAAGAAAGCATTTTGGAGAAAAAACAATAGTACCATTAGAAAGAGGAGGGCAAAAGCTGTCGATATATGTGCATTTTTTTTTTCGATAGAGACTCAGCGAATGAATATGAGCGAGTTGAACAGAGTGCATTTCGCGTGAAAACGGCGCCGCGCACCTCCGCTGGCTCGTTTCTGGCGGACACCCCCATATTAACTACAAAATTTGTGTATATCAACAATAAAAATAATCAGATAAGTATTAAATGACTAAATGTCTATTTTTAAAATATAAAATATCGGTTACAAATGACCATTGACACTTTGTGTTGACTTTTTTATATTTTTTTCAGATTGTTATCTAGAATGTGAATTCCACTAAAAAATTAGCAGGTCAGAAGTTTTGAAACAATAAAAAGATATTATAAAAAATTTCTTCTGATTGTGATACTCTAGTGTGTTCAAATTTAAGTATTGTCATCTGAAGTGTCCGCCTAATTTTTCTTTGAATGTAAACATAAGTATTTTTTCTCATAACATTTCTAAATGGAATACTGAAATTACTGTGTTTAGTGGAATAGGAGTGTACATATCTAACTAACTGGTTTAAGAAGATCATCCCAAAAATTATTATCAGATTGATTCAAAAATGTTTCTGGAAGAAAACTTTTTTGTTCTACTAGTAAAAAATGAAAAGATTATATTAGAGATGACATTATAATCGAACTCTTTATCAAGCTGTGTATTAATCCACCTGGTTCAACCATAAAATGTTATTTAAGCTTAACCTTTAGAGGACGGGGATTTGGGTTTACTGTTTTCTCTCACTTCTCTATAGAAATCGAGTTTTTGTGATGTCTCACATCTCAAAACTAACACATGTAAAGGGTCGATCATGGGCATGGCCCGTATAGGGGCCATCCCGTCCTCTAAAGGTTAAAAAATAAAATGAACTGTGTAAAGTGAATAAAATCAGTCTCCAAGAATTGCTCAAGTAACAGTGGTATGCAAATGCAATTTATTCGTTCGGGAATACTATCAAAGAACTTGACAGCCTGTCTTGTAACTGTTATTTTGTTAATCTATAAAAGAATATCGAGAAAGCTTTTATTCTCACAGAGTTTCGTAATACATAAACTGTTTGTTTTGCTTCCTCATAGAGGAAGCTTTGTAATGGTGAAAAAAATTTTCGAAAAAAGAAAATGTTCAAAAAGATGTTTTAAGGCAATATATTGATATTGATATTGATCATTTTTGTTTTCGCATGCGCGCGCGCGCGCGCGCGCGCGCGTGTGTGTGTGTGTGTGTGTGTGTGTGTGTGTGTGTGTGTGTGTGTGTTTGAACTCTTCATATCTCCGAAACGAATCGACCGATTTTCGTCGGGTAAAGCTTATTCTCTTTGTCTCGCAGGAAAAGAAAGGAACCCTGATGGATTTGAGTTTTTATTCATTTTCTTTTGTTTTATAACCAAAAAACGATTTTGAATTTTTAGTTTTTTTGATTTTTTCATATCTTACAGTCAGTATTACATAATGTAATAAACTTTTCTTCAAAGGTATTTAAATTACGTATATTTTCCTTTTTTTAAATTTAAAATATCTTCACTTTGTCATTTGTTATTAAGGAAAACTTTTTTATATTTCATAAATTAATTTCTCAAAAAATATTTTATTTATCAACTTGAAATTTTAACCACTTATTAAACTTATAGAAGACTATATTTGGTTAAAATTTCAAGAGATGATCTTCATTTGTTTTTTAGAAAAGAATTATTTTAGAAAAAATTTGCGTTTTCGTTGTCGCACGATAACAAGAGCAAAAATTACCCACTCGTCCTGAAATTTGCCACAGATGTAGCTTTTATGTATCATCAGATCAAGTTCGTTGTCCAAAAAATCGGTTCATTACAAAAAAAGATATAACGCACAGTTTAAGCTGAATCCGGACCCATGACCCTCTCCTAGTTAGTCTAAATGTACAAGATAAAATATTAAATTTTAAATATTAGAAGTAAAAATTAATTAAAGGGATCAATAAATTAAGTTTGAGGAAGCTACGTGCCAATGAATTGGCAGCTTGGCAGTTCTTAATTTCACAAGATGTGTAGCAATGATCGGTTAATTATTAATTAAAGTGAAAGAATTGCCATTTGAAATGAAAGGAAGTCAATTTCCGATTACATTAGGTTAAATAAATCTCAAGGTCATATATTTAATAAAGTTGAAATCTATATATCCGCCCCAGCCTTTAGTCATGGTCAATTGTATGTCCATTATCAAGGGTAACATCAGAAAAAAAAACTTGAAAAACTACATTAAAAATAATACAAGGACTAATACTTATAAAATATATACAAAAAACGTAGTATTAACTGAAATTTTAAATTAATCCTTCTGCGTAAGAGTTAAATTATAAAGTGGCAACAAAATTTATGCGCTGTATATGAGAAGTAAAAAGCAGCAGTGACATTCATTTATAAGCATATGAAAATTAAAAACAGCAGAAAAATTCATGGGTTGTATTTGAGAAATAAATAACGAACATTATATAATATAACTCGGCTCGGCGCACAAGAAAGTGATAACTCGGCTCGGCGCGTAAGAAAGTCCTAATTTAAAAGTTACATGTAACTCTCTACAGTCCAGGCTACAAACAATGCAGAAATGTTTTTTCAATTTAAATGGGTAATAATTGAATTCAGTCAATATAACTTTTAGCGCTACCACCAGGTCCATCAATAAAGAAACATGAATTATTCGAATAATTATTAATGTCGTTCAAACTATTCATTATTACATCAAAAATTTATCTTTGTTTACAATGACATAAGACTGAAAGTATTGTGCTTTTCTTTTTCTATAGGTACGTCAATATCATTTAAATTTTCTTCAAATTCATCACTTACAATTAAATCTGGTAATCCAAAATTTTTTAAAGTATATCCGTTTGTAGTTAAGGGGAACGGACACCTTTAAAATGACGAAAAATGAATTTTCTTTTTATTACATATTTTACTAAAAAAACACTTGTAGAATATGTCCCAATTAGTTTTAAAACATTATCTATTTTTATTTTAAGAATATACACAAAACACTGATAAAGCTTTCATTTGTTTTCTGTTCAAATTACATTTTTTCTCTTGCATACATATTTATATAATCATATATTATTTCTACTATTTTTTTTTTCATTTCACTGTTCTTAATATATTTAAAATTCTGACTCTACATATCTATATATACTTTAAAAGATTCAAAAATAATATTTTAAACATTAATATAAAGATAAAAAATAAATAATATAATTTATGAACGGTATTATTGACAAAAATAAAAATTTGAATTTAAAACTTATATAGCAGTTAAGTTGGCACCATAACAACCTGACTTATCAATGGCAGCCTCTCACAGCTCACTCCTTTATTGTAAACTGATTTTAACCTATGTAAAAGTCCGCAAGCAATGTAAACATGCACAGCTGTCATTTCATATAAACACTGTGATATCAACATCAGCACCTTTTTTTATACAGTGTTGTTCTTAATTTTCATTGTTTCCAATGAATTTGGGAGTAAACATTTAGTTTATTATAGTACGTAAAGGTATTTTAAATAAGTTTTTAGAAGTGTTTGAATAATGCGAGTGACAGTGAATTAAAGTTTTATAAATAGCTTTTAGTACTTGAACTTTTATTGGAAACTTTATACTTAAAATAACAGGGATTGATACTAAAGAAAAATTAAGTCTATACGGACAATTACAAAAAACATTTAGTGTACAGATTTAAATCAACTTTTAAAGGAAGCCAAAGATATGCTATTGTGCAGAAAAATGTTATGGAACCTTCGCTTCTGCCAGAAAGTTACTATTATCAGCCGTCGTCTGAATCTCACTATGATATAATTGACATTTTATTTTCTGAAGTAAAAACAGTTATGCACTGCAATAAATATGTATCAGTCATATTCTCTTTATTAAGTAATAATATTATATCTGAAGAAGGATAATGAAGGACAAGTAAAGAAGTTCACTCTATCAGACATTAAAAGAAGATAAATATAGGAGTCTTGCAGCCATAAACATTTTTCTTAAGCATTTGGCTATGGCGATACTGGATTCATAACATGCATCAAGGTATTGAATTTCTCAACACATACTTTATTTACCTCAGTATATGTATAAGAATCTAATATATGTGATAAAGATTATTAAAAAGATGTGGATTTTAAAGCACCAAAGGATCTACATGTTAAACCACTTAACAAACTTGACTGACTGATGTGGATATGACTGTTACGCGTGCTTATAGCTTACAAGTCTGATGGACCGTATACTGAGGTACCAGAATATTTGTTCTAAATGTAAAATATTTTGAGCTAAAAATAATACTTATTTGTATTTCAGGGCAGAGATGGAGTTAAGAATTAAGAAGAAGAAATAAAGAAGTATTTTAGTAATTTTATCTTTAAAGCTGTTTTCTACATAATGTAAAATTTTGAGCTCTGCCGTCGACTCCATATTCAGGAACTGCATATATTTTAATGGGAGAGGTCCGAAAATTTTGGTATTCTATATGTCTATTGACTGAAAAGTTGTATGTATCCAATTTACTTGATTAAATCATTTTTGACCGTAAAAAATTATTTAATCAAATAAATTGGATACGTACAACACTTCAGTCAATAGTCATAAAATACCAAAATTTTAGGAACGCTCCCATTAAAATATATGCAGTTCCTGAATCTGGAGTCGACGGCAGAGCAAAAATTTTGAAATGGCCATATACTTGGTTAAATCGATCAAAAATTTTTTTGGGTCTCATTTTATCACAAATTCAATATATTATTTGGCTATTACTTCTAAATATTTCTAATTATGAAAATTTATTTTTTTCAGGTCATTTTATGAAGAAAATTTTAAAGGTGTCTGACCACCTTAATGTGTCACTAATTTTTTTTAATGCTAATTGTGCACCTATTTCTTTAGGTATTAGAGGATTATAAAAATAATTTTTCTTAATCAAACAATTGTCTTGCATTAACAACGTTATGAAAAATACATATATAAGTAAATAAATTGCAAAAAACAATAGGAAACTGTACTTCAACAGCCTCTAAACTTTATGATAGTTATCATCAGTAGTTATTAATTGTCTAGCACAAGCTGCTTCTAAAAAGTCGGATAGGTTATATTTTCAAAAGACCTTAAATCCTCAAACAAACAAGTTGCTTTTACATGTATAACGTGAAGATTTTCGACATGTGGGTGATAACTAATTCTCCCGTTATATTTGGTGGATGGATAATAGAAAAGGTTTGCTACAAAATCCAAATAGAGATTAAAAGTCGTCGACAGAGTCAAATATGATATGAATAAGTCGTAACGAGGAAGGCATAACATGATTTACTGGGCGCCAGGCACTGTTAATTCCGATTTTATAACAAGTAAGGTGAGCCTCACTAGTTATTCTATAATACAATTAATTACTTACAGGTTTTAAATTTGCTCGGCAGCTCTGAAGGAGAGCTTACAATTACAATAACAACAAAAATAACATTCAGAGTATTCAAGTAACATAGAGAAATAAGAACAATAGACTTTAGGCAAATATATAACTAAATCTATGATACTCGCATCAACTTCTTCTTTTTAGTGAGAAAATTTCCTAACTTTCGTAAAAAAAATGTTTTAATTTATATAAAATATTCTTAGAGTAATTATGAATTAAAATTGCTATAAACATGCAAAAAATCATGAAAATTTAATTTTCGACCTCTGACATGTCAAAAACTATGGGCCCAACCAATCTGAAAAAAGTCAAGGGTATCATATTCAAGACGATTGTATATACATTAGGTATATGACTGTATAAATACTGTCTTGCTTTGGTATTTCTATTATTAAGTTGAAACCATGTTGTCAATGTAGTATTTAAATTTTTATTTATTAATTGTTTTTCTGAACCTTCTTTAGAATAAAGATATTGTTCATTTTCTATATAGACCGCTAATCTATAAATATGTGAATATGTCATTTAAAGGATATTTAACAACAGATACATTGCTTCCGAAGGACTGACATATCTTGTGTTACGAAATTGTTTTATTTCATCAAAATCATAATTTTCAATTTCACATTTATTATTTGATGAACATTCAATATCACTCATTTGTATTAAAGGACAGGCATGTCCTTTGTAACAATATTTGAATAAATATTTAATGAAATGTACAATTGAACAAACTTCTACATTAATATGACAATTAAATCTTAACAATAAAGAAGGGTTACACGATACAACGAAGAGACTATGAACGTATCTCTTTTTATTAGATCTTGCATTAAATATTATGTTTTCCCATTCATCTCTTCGCCGGTAAATAGTATATTCCGTTGTAATATAGTCGGTAACAATATTAAATGGTTTCGGAAAATTTTTTGTACATTTCGTTTCACTGTTCATACAAGGTGAATTCATATTCAACTTTCCACACGGCCCATGAATCATAAATTCTTTCGCAATATCAAGGAGCGCGAGAGCGCTCCGAAGGCAAGTATCCGTCCAAATGTAGAAGAAGCCAGAGCGATGACCGCGCTACAATATACTTTGAAATAGGTATGTGAGAATTTCACTTATTTTTTAAGACTTAGCATTATGTTTTATCTTATATTTAAATATATCAATGGACAGCTTTTTTGATATACCACGTGTATAAAAAATTTCAATTAAAAATATTATGACGTTTTGATGTATATCTAGAGACAGGGGGGAGGGGGGGGGGTAGAGAGAGAGAGAGAGAGCGAGAGAGAGAGCGAGAGAGAGCGAGAGAGCGAGAGATCGAGAGAGCGAGAGAGAGAGAGAGAGAGAGAGAGAGAGAGAGAGAGAGAGAGAGAGAGAGAGAGAGAGAGAGAGAGAGAGAGAGAGAGAGAGAGAGAGAGAGAGAGAGAGAGAGAGAAGCGCAACTGCTATGTAACCGGCAAATATAGTGTGTCGCGACGAAGAGCTAGCGAGCGCATGCGAACGGTTTTAAGCGCGAATATTGTGGCAGTGAGTGGTGGACTCCTTCCCAGTGGGGAAGAACGGAGGAGTAGTTACGGGTCTCCGTGGCAGCCATGCTATGTAGAGACAGTAGTGCGTAGAATGATCGTCGCCGTCCTCCCCGAGACGGCCGGGAGAACGCGAACTTCCTCGCAGACGAGAGCGAGTCTCGATTAGCCGGGCAAGCAACAATTATGTGTGTGTGTGTGTGTGTATGAGTAAACGCGCCGGGCGCCTTATAAATACGGCGTGTATATATATGAAATAGATTGTACGCGATTATCGGGGCGCTCAATAAAGTGTGATTGAGTGCGTGATTAAATATCGAGTTATGCTATTTAAATAAACGGCTTCATCACGTTAAATTAAAAGTAGACAATAGCAATCTTAACACAGAAGAAAAAAATATTTTCTTTCAATTTTCCAGTGTAAAATTCAAAAAGTTATCGAAATTTCATAATAGTAGGCACAAGAAGAAATTTCAAAATCTTTAAAAAAAAATTTAGTACATGGTGCAATAAAAATAATATAAATCTGAACATCAAATATAATAATAAGAATTGGCTAAAAAATTATACGAATGTGCAAATACCAACGGATGTCGCAGACATCGCTAAGCTAGGTCCGGATTTTAGTGCTCCTTCCCAGGTATCGCGTATTGATGTAATTGATACGATTAAAAATGTTGAAGTCTCGGTAGGGAAATTGAATCTTGAAGCAAACGTTAAAAACGAAATTCGCGACCGGGTGGCAATCAATCTTAGACATGCTATGAAAGCTGAAAAACATAACGGCAGGAAATCGAAAATTAGCACAAAAATTGAAAACTACAAAGACTTTCCTTAAAAACAACAAAAACATATTTTTCACAAGGGCAGACAAGGGCAACGTCACAGTTTGTTTAAGAAAATCAGAATATAACAATAAAATGTTAAAACCTTTTTTAGACACTTCCACATATACCAAATTAAAAAAGAATCCTTTCAAAAAGTTACAAGACAGCACTTCAAAAATTTTAGAAAATCTTAATGATAACGATTTTTTAAAATACAAATACCACAATAATCAATTAACTCTAACAAGCACCTCATTAGCCAAAGGCTATGGACTGCCCAAAATACACAAAGAAAATTTACTGTTCAGACCAATTATCTCTAATTAATAGCCCAACGTATTTTTTAGCGAAACATTTATGCGAAGATTTAAAATCAGGCATCAATATTCCAAAAGTACATATAGACAATAGTTTCCAATTAAAAGAAAAACTTAAAAATGTCGAGTATGATCAACATCATATTCTACTCTCACCAGATGTTAGCTCATTGTTTACAAACATTCCATGTAATTTAGTATTAGAGAGCCTGGACAGAAGTGCATTACAAATCCATAATAACTGTAAAATACAATTCGATGTTGTAAGACATGTTACAAAATTCCTATTTGATAACACGTTCTTTTCATTTAACAATAATTTTTTTCAACAAATTAAAGGCTCACCGATGGACTTTCCGATCCCGCCGTTATTTGCGGACATTGTAATGAATGATTTGGAAACCGATTATTTATTCAAATTAAAAGAGAAAAATTATATACCACGATTTTACTACAGATGCGTTGTCGACACTATTATATGCATAAAAAAGGAACATTTAAACTTAGTAATAAATACGTTTAATAGTTATCATGAAAATTTAAAATTTACTCATGAAATAGAAAAACCGCTGCCAATTCATTGGCCCGTAGCTTCCTCAACCGTAATTTGTTGATCCCTTTAATTAATTTTTAATAACAAAATTTATAATTTTTTAAAAACTTATTGCATAATTATAATTAAATTGATTTATGAATATTAAAAATTGTTATTTATAATTTATTTATATCAAATTTATATAAATTTTGAGCTGATAAATAAAATTATCATTTGAAATAGAAGTAAAATATCTATATTTTATAATAAAACAAATAGCTATCACGGTTGTTTTGTTATTAACAAAACATGTTTTTTTTTTTATATTTCATAATTCATATTTTTTAAGAAAGAAAAATTTTATAGCTATCACTGTTCTTTTGTTATTAACAAAAATGTGTTTTTTTAAAAAAGTTCACAACTCACAAATAAATTATAATAATGCAGAATATAATGCATTCATAATGCATAATTCATAATTATAATAGATTAAAATAGATATAATTTTTAAACATTTTAATTCATTTTGTTACACATCATTGGAGTTATGAGTTTAAAAAAAAAAAACACGTTTTTGTTTTTGATGATAACTAAAGAACCGTGATAGATAGAAAATTAATTTTTGTTCAGAAAATATAGGTATTTTAATTCTCTTTCGAATGCCAGCCACCCCATTCAGATACATAGAGCCGTTCTCGAGAAATTACGATTTTAAAAAAATGTCAAAAAATTTTTACCTTAAATATCTCTGAAATTTATGGACCAATCATTTTGGCCAAAGAACTCGACCGAGAACTATAAAAAACCTACCTCTAAAAGGAATTTTGAAGCCATTAAGTCAATTTTACTCTTGTAATCGTTGGACATACAAAACTGATTTTTTCATTTTTCAATTTTTTACTCAAAATCTAGCCTACAGAATGTATTCAAATTTTAACAGATTATAGCTATTTATATTCTGTATAATCATTTTTTTTCTCAAAAAATTGACCGTTAAGTTTAGGAGTTATAAGCTTCTAAAAAAAAACACGTTTTTGTTAATAACAAAAGAACCGTGATAGCTTGAAACTTTTTTTTTTTAGGAAATATAGGTATTTTAATTCTCTTTCGAACGCTACTCATCAGATTCGAAAAACTCGATCCTATCGTTAAAAAAAATCAAAAAACACTTTTGAGAAACTCGAAAATTTGAAAAAAAAAAAAAAAAACCCAAAAACGCATCGCCCCAATCAAAAAACGGATTTTTGACCCGCCATCACGCAAAAAAAAAAAAAAAAAAAATGAGACGTGTCCGGTCAAAATCGACCGAGTAGAAGCTGAGATCCAGGCGTACACACACACACACACACACACACACACACACACACACACACACACACACACACACACACACACACACACACACACACACACACACACACACACACACACACACACACACACACACACACACACAAACACACATACGCATGCACACACACACACACACATCCATACAGACATTTTTCAAAAACCATGTATTTTGATTCCTAACACCTCGGAACACAGTTATAACATGTTTTTACAACAACTCAAAAATTAACTATCACAAAGCTTCCTCTAGGAGGAAGCAACAAATAACCAAATTAATTTCTTAGATATCACGCTAATCAAGAAGAATAATAATATCATGAAAACTGGTTCCAAAAACTCACATCAAGCAATAGAATAATGAATTTTCATTTCAATCATTCATTGCAACAAAAAGAAAACCGCTGCCAATTCATTGGCACGTAGCATCATCAAACTTAATTTACTGATTACTTTAATTAATTTTTAATTCCAATATTTAGAATTTAATACTTCAGAAAGACAGAAATAACAAAACTCCAACATAATTTATTCAAATTTTTATAGATTATAGATTTCCACAAGATTTCACATACATAAAATATATATCACAATTGCCTATAAATTTGCAACTGATATTTAGTGCTAAATGTCTAGAAAAATTTTAACCTCAAATATCTCTGAAATTTATGAACCAATCACTTTGCCAAAAGAACTCATCCGACAACTATCAATAATATACATCTACAATGAATTTTGAAGCGAATAAGACAATTTTACTCTGGTAATAGTTGAATATATAAAATTCATTTTTTTTTCATTTTTAAATTTTTACGTTTTTGTTAATAACAAAAGAACCGTGATAGCTAGAGAATTAATTTTTTTACAAAATATAGGAAATTTAATTCTCTTTCGAATACCACCCACCCCATTTAGATACGTAGAGCCGTTCTCCAGAAATTACGATTTAAAAAAAATTGAAAAAAATTTTAACCTCAAATATCTTCGAAATTTATGGATCAATCCTTTTGCCCAAAGAACTCACCCGATTGATATACAAAATCTACCCCTACAAAGAATTTCAAAGTGATTGAGCCAATTTTACTATAGTTATGGAACGACAAAAAAATCACTTTTTTTTATAAATTATTTTTTTTCTCAAAAAATAATGAATAAAAAAACCTAAAACTTTAGTAAGTTATAGTATTTAATATCCTTTATAATAAAAAAATATTCATGTGAATATCTTTTTTTAATTTCGAAATATAACCAATTTACAAAAAATTACGTTTTCATCAATAACTTATGATGAAATATAGCTACCGACTTTTTTGTTTTTTTAAATTGTAGATAATTTTATCCTACATACAGAGAATTCATGATATATAATCAATATTTGTTCTAAATATTAAAAAAATCGAAAAAAAAAATTTTGAAAATTAAAAAATGGTTATAAAAATAAAATTAAATTTTACAAAAATAGAATATTGACCCCAATCGTGGAAGCAAAATTCTAAAAAATTGATCACTCTCCCGTTAAAATCGGTTGAGTAAATCATGAGATATCAGCGTACACACACACACACACACACACACACACACACACACACACACACACACACACACACACACACACACACACACACACACACACACACACACACACACACACACACACACACACACACACACACACACACACACACACACACACACACACACACACACACACACACACACACACACACACACACACACACACACACACACACACACACACACACACACACACACACACACACACACACACACACACACACACACACACACACACACACACACACACACACACACACACACACACACACACACACACACACACACACACACACACACACACACACACACACACACACACACACACACACACACACACACACACACACACACACACACACACACACACACACACACACACACACACACACACACACACACACACACACACACACACACACACAGACACACACACACACACACACACACACACACACATCCATACGGACATTTTCTAAAAATAGTGTATTTCGATTCCAAATTTGCTAAATAACATTTCTAACACATTATCTCATAAACTTTTTTTTTACTATCACAAAGCTTCCTCTATGAGGAAGCAAAAGATATTGTATACAATTAATTTATTTGACAGCGATAAAATTATCCAACTCTCGTTTCCATGAGGACAACTTGAAAATTGTTCAACGATTGCTACAAGATAATGGATATCCGAACCAATTTATCACTAAGAAAATAAAAATTCGTGAAAATAAAATCAAATATAATAGTACATTTCAAAATAACGACAAAACCAATAAATAAACAATGGGCACTATTTCACTACCATTTACATACAATTGTTACAATCTAGTATCTACATTTAGAAAATACTCCATATCAACAGTTCCTAAAATTAAAAAGAATTTAAATTCTGTGATGAAATTGGGGAAAGATAGTACCAACATACTTGAAAAAACGAACGTAGTGTATTAATTCCAGTGCAAAAACTGTCCGGCCGTCTACACCGGTCAAACAAAGAGAGCATTAAAAACGCGCATAAATGAACATAGGACCAAGAAAAATGTAGAAAACGTTGTGAATTAATATCAAGAATCGTTGAAACATGAGTTTGATTGGGAAAAAGTTGAAATTCTAGACACAGAGACGAATTATAAAAAAAGACTAATTTCAGAAATGATTAACATTAAATTAAACAAAAACAGTATTAACAAAAAAGAGGAGATTTACTCATTAAATACAGCCTATTTTCCAGCATTAAAAGCGTTTAAATTCAAAAACTAGAAAGACGCATATCTGTATATGTATGTTGTCATATGTGTTTTTGTTTACGTTTGACAGCTACAGTTATGCCTATAACACTCTTCCTTCCGAATTTTATATTTTTCAAAACTACACTCCACCGTTGATTCAGCACGATGGTACAAATACTAGTTTAAAAACTCCCGACGGGCTATCCATGTTGTTAACTAATTATTATACCTAAATAAGGTAATCAACGTTGTAAATAATTTTTAAGAATAGTTGTGAATCTTTGTGTAAATTTTGGTGTAACTTTGTTTAATAAAATTTTTAGTCTGATGAAGTCACTGCTCCATAATGCTGACGAAACGTCGCTTTGATAAAAAGAAGCAAAATTAGAGATTTTTTCAACACCTAGCTCACCCGGCCCTACGAGATCGGAAAAAAATCTACAAATAACAGTAAAACATGGAGGGCGATAAGAACGATCTAAGAAATTGTTCATTATTATCATAATCTTTCTTGATTTTACAAAATGCTCTATCGCTGCCATGTGAATGTAATCGAAAATATACTTAATACTTTGAATAGAAGCACAATACTCAACATTTATATGACATCTGTACTTTTTCAAAAGAAATTTATTATATGGAACTACCATAGAGTTGTTTACTGGAACAATTATTTTGTTTGCTTTCATTCGGTATATATGATTTTCAGAACTATTATTTATTCGTTTATAATGAGAATAGCCATTTTTTAAACGATGTGAATGATTGGAAATGTTTTAGAAATGTTTTTTTACATACGTCTTTATTTTTACTATAACAGGGAGAGCTTTCAGTATGTGGTCCGTACAACATATGTTTTATAACTAATTTTTGTAAAATATTATCATCAGATGGTATTTCCGACATATACATGTCTATCGACAGCTTCAGGTGTCATTAATTTATTATTTGGATGTAACGTTACAAGCAAATGAATATGTGGTAAACCTCTTTTTTGAAATTCAATTATATATACATGAGCTAAAACTGGTCCAAAAATTTCGTTTTGTGTTATATCATCTAATAAATTGAGAATTTTGTGTAAAATGATCTTACTGTAACATTTGAGATATCATTGGGAGTCGTTCTAAATGAAAAATTTTTTAAAACATTTTTTATTACTTTCCATTTAGGATTAAACGTCATTGTTATAAATAAATCAGGTCTACCTATATTCCTCACTATTGCCATTGCACCATGATAATGATGTTGCATATATCTTGGACTACCTATATAAGCTGCAGATAATATAAATAAATTTCATAACCTCTCTTTTTTTCAAAATTTTGTGATATATTTGATGCACAATTAATAACATGATTCCATAAATCTTGATAAAATTCAACTCGAAGGTCTTTTTGATGTTGTCTGAAGTAATGCATTCTATTATTTTCTATCATATTAATACATATATTAATATGTATGTAAAAATAATTGTTGAGTTGAACTTCCTCTAAATAGTAAGGGATTAAAATTGTTTGAGTCAGGTCTGTATGCTAATATATATCAATAAAGAATTTTTTAAATAAGTATTTTGCCATGTATACACGTCTGACGCGCTCCCGCATACGCGTGGAACTCGCATCCCCCACCTGCTTGGGGTTAAGAATTATTTAAATAATTATTTTTCCATGTATACACATCTGACGCGCTCCCGCATACGCGTGGAACTCACATCCCCCGCCTGCTTGGGTTTAAGAATTTTTTAAATAAGTATTTTGCCACGTATACACGTCTAACGCGCTCCCGTATCCGCGGGGAACTCGCCTCCCCCGCCTACTTTGGGTTAGGAATTATTTAAATAATTATTTTGCCATGTATACACCTCTAAGTCGCTCCCGTATACGCGTGGAACTCGTCTCCCCCGCCTACTTTGGGTTAGGAATTATTTAAATAATTATTTTGCCATGTATATACCTCTAAGCCACTCCCGTATACGCGTGGAACTCGCATCCCCCGCCTGTCTGATGCGCTCCCGTATACGCGTGGAACTCGCATCCCCCACCTGCTTGGGGTTAAGAATTGTTTAAATAATTATTTTTCCATGTATACACATATGACGTGCTCCCGCATACGCGTGGAACTCGCATCCCCCGCTTACTTGGGGTGAAGAAGAAGTAATGAATTAAATATTATTATGATTAACTTAATAATTTTTAATAACTAGTTTTTCAAAAACTAATACAAATTACAAAATTAATAAGCATGTGATTAAGAATTAATAGTTCATTCAATAGTTCTATTCTTTTCTGTATCCTCCCATGCCCTTCCGTCTTCTCCAATGTCCTCTTCTGTCCTCTCATGCCCTCTCATGTCCTCCCATGTCCTCCCATGTCCTTTGTAGTACTCTCAGTTCTTTTTGATTTTACGGGAGGACATGTGAGGACTGAGAGTATTTATAGAGGACTCAGAGGATTTTGGGAGTATTTTTTAGATGACTAGGAGTGAGTAGCCCCTCGGAGCGACGGGAGAGAGTTATCCGACGGATGAGAAATTATCCGTCAACGCCCCTCCCCCAGATGCTGGCTACTGACGGGCGTGCCAGCTCGACCTTGCTCTCTCTCCTTGTCGGCATACAAAATATAAGAACAATGAAACGAAAGAAAAAGGGAAAAGAAAGCATCCAACAAAAATAAAAGGAGATGAAGCTAATGTTATAAGGAAGAGGGAACTAACCACCCATAAAAAACTCGGCAGGTACCAAGGATTACTATTTATTATAGTTTTAGCGCAGGTCGCTTGAGGTACATGGCGTACAACATATAAGAGTAATAATATATAAAAAAAAATTTGTTTTTCTTCGCCTGTTCGCGGAATCTAGCGCTTCGTCGCTTCTTCGGCCTTCCTGGCTAAGATCGCTGGGTGCTCGCTCGTAGAAGGGGTTAGGTTGGTTTAGTCACATGCACGGTGAGTCATCGCTCTCGTGCGCCGAAAGGAGTACGTTGTCATGCGGGTCGTTGGGGCGGTGTTCTTCGAACCTGCGGGTCGCCGCGTCGTCTGTGTTCGCTTGTTCACTTGTCTACCTAGAATTTTCGTGGTTCGCTTCACCACCAGGCGAGCTTCCCGCGGTCTACCTCGCTTGCGCGTGAGTCTCGGCCTCTGGAGCTTCGGCGTTTGCGCTATGACTCGTTGGAGAGGCATTGCGCCCTTCGCTAGCTTCCGGGGAACTCGCTTCGGCTTGTTCTCCTTCCGAATCTTCCTCACTAGCCGCCCTGTCGGGTTATGCAAGTTGCATAGCCATTTCAGACTGCTGTGGTCGTTTATAATCGTAAAATGGTAACCACGTATGGTCGGAACTTACGAATAGCCCACAATACCGTGAGGCATTCGCATTCGGTAACGGAATAATTCCGTTCGGCCGGCGTCATCGTTTGACTTGCAAAACACAAAACCCTTTTGACGCCGCCGATGGTTTGCGTTATGACCGCGCCTAGACCAGACTCGCTCGCATTTGTTTGGATAACAAACGGATGATCGAAAGACGGTCTCTGTAAGATAGGCGCTGACGCTATGAGAGCTTTAATTTTCTCGAACGCTAATTGCGTTTCCTCGCTCCAAACAAAAGCGATACCGCGTTTTGTTAAATGAGTGAGAGGATCCGCGATCGTCACAAAATCAGGCAAAAATTTGCGATACCACAACGCCATTGGAATCTCCTTAATTGTTTGGGGTTCTTTGGCGCCGGGTATTCCAGGATTGGCTCGATCTTATCCGGAACTGGTTTAAAGCCATCTCGATTGACGAGCACGCCGAGGAACTTAACCTCGCTGCGTCAAAATTCGCTTTTCTCACGATTGACTGTGAGGGCAGCGTCTTTAATGCGCGTTAGAACATGCTCGAGCCACTTCATATGCTCTTCGAACGTGTCTGAGACGATGATAATATCGTCGAGATATGAGAAGGCATGTGCTCCATTTCAGGTCCAATTATCTCGTCAGATAATTGTTGAAACGTGGCTGGGCCACCCTCCAAGCCATATGGCGCCCGAGTAAACTCGAAGAGGCCTATGCCAGGCACCGTAAAAGCGGTGAGTTGTTGCGCTTCCTTTCGCATAGGAATTTGATGGTAAGCGCTGCTCAAGTCGAGGACCGAGATATATTTCGCCTTCTGCATCTTGCGGAGTATCGCGTCCATCTGAGGTAGCGGGTATGCGCATGCTTCCCTGATAGCGTTTAACTTCCGAAAGTCAATGCAGAAGCGATATTTCCCATTCGACTTTCGGTGCATCACGACGGGCTCGACCATTCGCTGTTGGATTTTACTATAATCCCAGCTTCGAGCATTTGGCGAATGAGCTCATGCATTTCCTTCTCCAGCTTTCTGGAGACAGGGTAATATTTTTGTTTAATGGGTCGAGAGCTGATAATCTCGATATTATGCTCGGACAATTTAGTGCATCCCAGAGGCGCGTCGCTCGCAGGGATCAGTTGCTCTAGTAGAGCTCGAATTAGCTCTCTCTCGGCTTCAACCAAGTCAGCGTGACCAACGGAGTCGAGGTAGATCGATCCTGCTCCGTCCTCATCCAACGTGGATAATTATAGCGGTGCTCGCTCCATTCTGCCCTCTGTACTGAGGGTCGCCTCTCGGGGCCGCAGAACAGCGTTAAATTTTCGCATAATGTCTGCGCCAAGGAGACAATCCGCGTCGAGTTCATCTACGATAATTGCATCGATGTAGCAACGAACGCCGGCGACGTCGAAGGGTAACTCGACGTAGCCGAGAATTGGTACCCCATCAGCAAGTCGTGTCCCTCGCCCTTTGTCAGGCGTAAGAGTTTTGCCACACTCGGAAGCGATGTGAAGGCCAATCCGACCAAGGGCTGTGCGTGAAGCGCTTGAGTCGCACAGAGTGCGCACGCGGGATCCACCTATTCCAACAGAAAGGTACTACCGGGTATATTCCTCCGAAGGGGAAGCGTTTCTACTTCCCTCCTGCTTCCGCTTGTCGTTTCCCGAATACTCGGGGCAATCGCCTTTAGTGTAGCATGGCCAGCTGCCTCCCAGTAGCGCGCATACATTTTGGAGCCAGGCGGGTTGTCCTTATTCTAAGCACTGGCCAGCCTAGGTAACAGTGCGGTTCCGTCGCTCTTCCTAGGAGGACATCCCTTCCGCTCTTTAGGCGGATTGTTTCGGCCACCTTTGCGGAAAGCTTTCTTGCGTTCAGAGGCTTCGATAGATTTGGACAGAACTGACTGTTCGGTTTTAATCCGAATTGTGCTAGTTTTTCCTCCAGTACTTTGCTAATCAGCTTGCTAAGGTCTGCAGGAGATTATGCTGCGACAGCCGCTAGGCTTGTCTCCTGCGCTGCGTTATCCGCTTCTAGCCCTTTATCATGCGGATTAGCGCTCTCCGCTATGGCAGCTAAGCTGCTCTTATTGCGAGGCGGTGGCGGTTTAGCAGAGTTAGCACTGTTTTGATTGGCCACCTCTGGCATTATCAGGATTTAGGATTTGGCGGCTCTTTAAAGTTCCGCTCGACCTCCAGCTGTGCTTCTGCTTCTCACGCTAACTCAATGAGCTTACTGATGCTCGTGACTTCTTCCTGTCTGACTTTAAACTGTAGTCGCGGAAGCATGTTGTCATAGAGGATCTCTAGTTGCCTTTCCTTAGTCCATGGTCTGCCGAATTTGCTCAAAATAGCACGTAAGCAAACGATGTAATCGCACACTGACTCGTCTCGGCCTTGCGTACGCGATTTCGCTACTTTGTGCAATCGTCGCTGGAATGTTTTATCGACTCCATAGCATCTACGTGCGTCTTCGCAGAAGTCTTGCTACGATCGCCATTTTTGGCGATATTGGCGGCACCAATGGCGCGCTACGCCAGAAGTGAGCTCTGTCATGGTGTTTAGCAAGCCTTCCTCAATGATGTATGACGCTAGCGCTCTGCACTCGCTGACGCGTTCGATAAATTTTTCGATGTTTCTGCCCCCTGCACCTGAGAATTGCAGCTTCCACTGCCTCACCGTCGGCCCAATATCTACGTTCAAGGGGTATTGAAGCGTGTTGCCTGCAGCCGAGATCTGCTTTGCGATAAACTAGGTTGTTTCCCCTCCGCCCAACCTCACGCCATCCGGGAAGGTTGGCTTGAGGCTGCAAAAGAGCATGCGTCTGTGCGGGTACAGGCTGAGGCCTATAAGGTGTCGCATCGGCATTTAGTACAGTTTCGCGTTGCCAATTTGAGCCTAGCGCTGCGCTTTGCTCGTTAACTTCCGAGCTTGCCTCTTGCGGATATTGCGTTGAAAACGTGTCCCTGAAGTTCACCGTATTCTGTTTATGAGGAGCTGCGCTATTTTACATGTATAAATGCGTTCGCGTATTCGATATAAGTTGGCTCATCTGAATTTGTAACTCAGATATTTCTTTGCAGTACTCCTGCGTTAAGGCTCGCATTGGCACCATCTACAAGGCCGCTACTCTCGGTACTTGGTAGGTATGACTATCGGTGAAGGTGCACTTTACAAGGTCATCCGGGCGGTGGTTTACCCTTGTCATAAATACAGATTGAGGGGCGCTATGCACTGTATTGGTGATTTGCGTATTCGCCGTGGTGGTTGTTGACGTTACTGTCGTCATCTTACCATACCAATCGCCTGATATTGTGGTTACTGGTGATGGGAACTCACCGTTTGCGATGGCCTTGCCTAATCTTATGTCCTCCCTTATTTCTTCATTTCGCGCGAGCGCTGATGCATCATGTGTTTGAAGTTCTGAACGTTCATCGTGAACGAAATATCGAAAATTTCCAAATTCGGTTTTTTTGATATTACCTCTTAGAGACATGCATCAAACAAGTACAAACTGCAAAATAAGTTATTTCCAAAGTGATTACCCCCCTCCCCCCCAACTAATCCCTAAAACCATCACAACGAGATAATAATGACAACAAACTTGATACCATCTGAGTTTACTAATTTAAGACAAATTTTATGGCTGATATTTCTTCCAGATGTTGCCATAGCCTTGTAAAAAAATTGGCGGTATGAAATTCGATACGGAACCTTTCTCTTGGGGGGTGCAAAGGGGCTAAAATAGCGGAAAATACACGTAAAAGACCGAGAAAAAATCATGTCTCGTGAGTTTATTAATTTAAGGCAAATTTTATGGCTGAAACTACAAGATGCTCCCATAACGTTGTGAAAAAATTGCCGATATGAAAACCGATCCGGAACCTTTCGCTTGGGGGATGCAAAGGGGCTAAAATAGCGGGAAATACACAAAAAATACCGTGAAAAAAATCATCTCTCGTCAGTTTATTAATTTAAGACTAATTTTATGGCTGATATTTCTTCCAGATGTTGCCATAGCCTTGTAAAGAAATTCCCGATATGAAACCCGATCCGGAACCTTTCGCTTGGGGGATGCAAAGGGGCTAAAATAGCGGAAAATACACAAAAAATACCATGAAAAAAATCATCTCTCGTGAGTTTATTAATTTAAGATAAATTTTATGGCTGATATTTCTTCCAGATGATGCCATAGTATTGTAAAAAAATTTGCGATATGAAATTCGATACGGAACCTTTCGCTTGGGGGGTGCAAAGGGGCTAAAATAGTGGAAAATACACGTAAAACACCGAGAAAAAATCATGTCTCGTGAGTTTATTAATTTAAGGCAAATTTTATGGCTGAAACTTCAAGATGCTCCCATAGTATTGTAAAAAAATTAGCGATATGAAATTCAATCCGGAACCTTTCGCTTGGGGGATGCAAAGGGGCTAAAATAGCGGAAAATACACGGAAACCCGTGAAAAAATCAATTATCATGAGTTTATTAATTCAAGATAGATTTTACGCCTGAAAACAATTTATTATGTTACTATGAGCTTGCAAAAAAATTGGGGACATAAAAATCGATGCGGAACCTCTCGCTTGGGAGGTGGAAAGGGGCTAAAATAGTAAAAAATACACGAAAAAGACTGAAAGAAATCAGCTCTGGGGAGTTTAGTAATTCGAGACAAATTTTATGGATGGAAATAATTCATTATGTTGCTATGAAAATTTTACGATTACAAAGCTTTCTCTAGGAGGAAGCAATTTGTTGTTTAGAAATTTAACTGTATTCAGAATAGTATTCATCGTCCTTCATTGTTAACTACAGATAAACTTTTAATATGTTTTTGTGGTACAAAACCAAACTTCAAGTGATTAATCAAGGAGCGCGGGAGCGCTCCGAAGGCAAGTAACAGTCAAACAATGCAGAAGAGGCCTAAGGAGTGACCCGTGCCTTATATTCTTTGATATGAGAGCGCGAAAACTTTGATCCGTTGTATTTTATCTATGCAGAATAAATATCTAGCATAATACACTTGTTGAAATCTATGTTCATTAAGCTAGAAAAATTTGAAGGTTTTATTCAAAAATATTGTCTCATTTAGGAGATATTGAGTATCAAAGAATCAGACTGGTCGATTCCGATCTTTAAATTTTTTCCTTTTCTTTCATCAGACCTGCATCCGCTTCCGATCACGTGATACGTATAACGTCACGTGACCCCATACGACCCAGCGTGTATATATATATATATATATATATATATGTACACCGTATCCATCGACCTAACCTTATTTACATATAATCGACCTAACCTTATTTACATATAATAACATGTCAGTATTTTTTTATTATACACACAGATATATATATTACAAATGTTATCATATCGTGATCATATCGTGATATCGTGAGTTAGTATAAATTAGTTAATAATATGTAAAAATCTCAAATAGTCAACTGGTGATGAGAAGAATTTATCTATTCTTCGTGTATCAATCAATCAATGGGAAAATAACTTTTATTAGATAAGTACTTACTGGCTAAATGTTAAATGGCTAAAATCATTTTGTAAAATTGATACTTTGTGTGATTTTTTATTTTTACAGATTTTTTATAGATATTATACCAGAATTATACCAGAAGATTTTTTTCGAGTCCTTTTGGAAATATAGGGATAAGGAGTTCTAATCGTGTAATGTGTCTGAAAATTTTGAATTAGCAAAAATGAACGACTGCCCTCATGACCCTGGTTGTTATTTTATTATTAATGGACAACAAAAAATTATTTTAATACATGAACAGACGCTTAGGAATAGAATAATTTATATTAAAGATTTATCTATTCTTCGTGTATCAGTCAATCAATGGGAAAAATAACTTTTATTAGATAAGTACTTACTGGCTGAATGTTAAATGGCTAAAATCATGTTGTAAAAATTGATACTTTGTGTGATTTTTTATTTTTACAGATTTTTTACAGATATTATACCAGAAGATTTTTTTTCGAGTCCTTTTGGAAATATTGAGATATATGTATAATATAGCCAATAATGTTAAGGAGTTCTAATTGTGTAATGTGTCTGAAAAATCTAATTTTGAATTAGCAAAAATGAACGACTGCCCTCATGACCCTGGTTGTTATTTTATTATTAATGGACGACAAAAAGTTATTTTAATACATGAACAGACGCGTAGGAATAGAATAATTTATATTAAAGAAGATAGTAAGAATATATATAGCACTACTCAAGAAAGAAAAACAGAAGTGCAGGCAAATACTATTTACGATACAATATTTTCAAGATGTATTTTATAATATCCTCAACATGAAAATTTTATAAATCAAATGTTATTGATAACAAATTGTGATTGTGATTAAAAAATGACATCTACCAGTATTTGGTGTAATATAAAAAAATAAAATACCGGTAAAATGTGTTGCATGAAATGTTATATCAAATTAAAAAACTTCTCCTTAAAATCAGTTTCAAATATTTTGAAAATAGCTCAAGTGTGTATTAATAAGTAATTACGTCTTATGAGGTTTATAAACATCATAATAAACTTTTGCATACAAAAAATATTGCTCAGTGACACGCGAGGTTATATATATAAATATACAATATAATTTTCAGTGTTTAAAATATGGTACTGGTATGACGTGCTACATGAAGTGTTTATAATTAAATTTTAAAACTTCTATTAAAAATCAGTTTCAAATATTTGAGAATAGAACAGGTGTGTATTAATAAATAAAATAATTATTTTAGAAGAATATTAAAAATTGGTCTTCATATTTGACAGGATTAAATTATTATTATTACAAAACGACATCTAATCAGTGTTTTGCGTAATAAATAAAATAAAATACCGGTATGATGTGTTGCATGAAGTGCATATATAACTAAATTTTATTGATGACAAATAACATATAGTGATTAAAAAATGGCATGTAATCAGTGTTTTGTATTATTAAATAAAATAAAATATCAGTATGATATGTCCAATGAAGTGCATATATAAATCAAATGTTATTGATAACAAATTGTGATTACAAAATGACATCTATCAGTATTTGGTGTAATATAAAAAAATAAAATACGGGTAAAATGTGTTGCATGAAATGTTATATCAAATTTAAAAACTTCTCCTTAAAATCAGTTTCAAATATTTTGAAAATAGCTTAAGCGTGTATTAATAAGTAATTACATCTTATGAGGTTCATAAACATCATAATAAACTTTTGCATACAAGAAAATATTGCTCAGTGACACGCGAGGTTATATATAAATATACAATATAATTTTCAATGTTTTGTGTAATAATAAATAAAATATGGTACTGGTACGACGTGCTACATGAAGTGTTTATAATCAAATTTTAAAACTTCTATTAAAAATCAGTTTCAAATATTTGAGAATAGAACAAGTGTGTATTAATATAAATAAAATAATTACATGTTATGAGATTCATAAACTTCATAATAAGCTTTTGCATAGAAAAAAATATTGCTGAGTGATATATAATTTTCAGTGTTTTGTGTAATAAATAAAATAAAGTAACTGGTATGATGTCTTAATGAAGTGTTTATAATCAAATTTTTAAAACTTCTATTAAAAATCAGTTTCAAATATTTTTTTAATATAACAAGTGTGTATTAATAATAAATAATTACGCTTTATGAGTTTCATATAATTTGCATAGAAGAAAATATTGCTTAGTGACATAAATATATAACTTAATTTTCAGTGTTTTGTGTAATATTATATTTTACTGAAGCTATTTAAATATTTTCATTTACACATTAACATAGTATCTAAAACCCTCTCTCTCTTTCTCCCCCCCCCCTCTCTCTCTCTCTCACGCCAAATACCTCATTTAAATACATTCAATATATTTTTTTATAAAGCTTTTATAATAAAACATTTTTATATTACTTTTTACAAAAGTATAAACCAAGGCAAGTAACAGTGTATTACCAGCCGCTTCTATGTAATTTTCTCTACGAAAAATTTTTAGAAAGACGAACTTAAAATGGTAAAAAATATTTAAAAACTTTTTCTGTGAATACGTTTGTAATAAACTCATTAAATACAAATCTAACAAAAGAAAGTAATGAAATCAATACGCATAAAGTCAAGTACTTACCATTAATTCTTGGAATAAATAAAAAATTTTTTTTTTATTTAAAGAATTCATTTAATCGCCAACACTTATATCTATGTGAATATTATTATTTCAAATACGTTTTGTCGATAGCTATGTTTTTTTCAACTTGAAGACCTAAAATTTATCTTCCTTGGAACATTGTATATTGGAATCAAAATTTCATTTAAATAACGATATTTGATGTAAAAATTTCTACAAATTAAACAAAAGAAAGTTATGAAATCAATTCCTATAAAGTCAAGTATTTATTATTCAATATATTTTTTTATAAAGCTTTTATAATAAAACATTTTTATATTACTTTTTACAAAAGTATAAACCAAGGCAAGTAACAGTGTATTACCAGCCGCTTCTATGTAATTTTCTCTACGAAAAATTTTTAGAAAGACGAACTTAAAATGGTAAAAAATATTTAAAAAACTTTTTCTGTGAATACGTTTGTAATAAACTCATTAAATACAAATCTAACAAAAGAAAGTAATGAAATCAATACGCATAAAGTCAAGTACTTACCATTAATTCTTGGAATAAATAAAAAATTTTTTTTTTATTTAAAGAATTCATTTAATCGCCAACACTTATATCTATGTGAATATTACTATTTCAAATACGTTTTGTCGATAGCTATGTTTTTTTCAACTTGAAGACCTAAAATTTATCTTCCTTGGAACATTGTATATTGGAATCAAAATTTCATTTAAATAACGATCAACATCCGGCAAACTGAGTACCAAAAACTTTAATGAGTGCTTAAATATTTTTTTAGAAGAATCAACACGTTCTTTAAAAGCTAATTTTTTAATAAAACTTTCTACGAAAGTATAAAATAAGGCAATTATAGACGTTTTTTCTGGATAATCTATAAAAAACAACACAATTTATCTAGTTCTTTTATTTCTTCGAATCTCATCTATTCAATAAACACTCTCTACAAATGGTAATAATTTTTTTCATGACTGTACAAATAATCTATAAAATAATAATATTTATGATTTTGTAAAAGAAATCAAATAAATACGAATGAAAAAGTCTTTTAATTCTTTGATTCATTGTATGCTGAACAAATTATATGTAAGTACATTCAAAAAATTGTTCACTGCAAACCAAACAAACGAAAGTTGTGAAATCAATTATCGATAGTCAAGTAATGCAAATAACTCTCGGAAACTACTGTATGACTGTTCTCAGAAATATATTCAAATTTGTTCATCTTTCTGAGCTATAGAAATTAAACACAAGAAAGTACTGAAATCAATTTATTGTAGTCAAGTACCGGCCATAAGTTAATTTGACTGACATAATAGAACTTTTCGTATCTAGCGTGTAAAATTACATTTTACGCCCACATTGTAACTTCAAAATTATTCAGCCAGTGGGCATAAAATGCTACTTAGCGCCCAAGAGACCCAATAGCTCACATACTCTTACAAAACTTTATAGAACCTACGCACTTTACGCCCGTGTGGGCGAAAATTATTTTAATTATATAACTATAATGCCTTCTCTTTATTTCTAAAATTCATAAGAATTTTTTTAGATATTTACGAAAAGTCAAAGCCTATATAAAAAAATTACATAGTTACCAACACATCACTATTTTTCATAATGCTTTCTCAATTTTGAACTTTCTATAATATTACGCACCTTGGGAGGAAAAGAGAAGTCTAGAGCTGCTCTAGCAGGGGTGGTCTTCCGATCTCCCATACATACTTGGCGGGCCCGACGATTTACAGTTCAAGGTGTAAGACATGGTCATTTTCATATAACTATTCATATGTTTAAAGATCAGATAAAATGTATAAATGGGTTGCTTCTAGATATTAACTACTGATCCGTGAATCTATCACTCTGTTTTTAAATAGAAAGTGCAAACCCGCTTGAAAGTATCATATGAGATCTCATATGTAATCCCATAATATATAAAATTACAGATGACATCGCATATGAGATCTGATACGAGATATGCGATGCCTGAAATTCTCATATAAGATCTTATATGATATTTACACGCGGGAAAAGGATACACAATAGGTTGCTTATAAAACGGTTAGTAAAATGTAAAGCACTTTTAAATAGACTATAAATTTATATGAATTTTTTATTTTATTCTCGTTTAAAAAGGACGGACACAATGAAAAATATTGTGGGTAATAAAAGTAAATCATGATTCTGCACATAAAGGGATGTTGTACTTAACGGTACCAATTAAAAATTAAAGTCAATGTAATTATTTATAGTAGACTTATAGGTATAAATATTGTTAATGAATTTATGCAAAAATTTTGTATTCTATATTTAAGTAGCCCACCGGTAAACTGCAAATCGTCGGGCCCGCCAAGTATGTATGGGAGATCGGAAGACCACCCCTGCTAGAGCAGCTCTAGACTTCTCTTTTCCTCCCAAGGTGCGTAATATTATAGAAAGTTCAAAATTGAGAAAGCATTATGAAAAATAGTGATGTGTTGGTAACTATGTAATTTTTTTATATAGGCTTTGACTTTTCGTAAATATCTAAAAAAATTCTTATGAATTTTAGAAATAAAGAGAAGGCATTATAGTTATATAATTAAAATAATTTTCGCCCACACGGGCGTAAAGTGCGTAGGTTCTATAAAGTTTTGTAAGAGTATGTGAGCTATTGGGTCTCTTGGGCGCTAAGTAGCATTTTATGCCCACTGGCTGAATAATTTTGAAGTTACAATGTGGGCGTAAAATGTAATTTTACACGCTAGATACGAAAAGTTCTATTATGTCAGTCAAATTAACTTATGGCCGGTACTTGACTACAATAAATTGATTTCAGTACTTTCTTGTGTTTAATTTCTATAGCTCAGAAAGATGAACAAATTTGAATATATTTCTGAGAACAGTCATACAGTAGTTTCCGAGAGTTATTTGCATTACTTGACTATCGATAATTGATTTCACAACTTTCGTTTGTTTGGTTTGCAGTGAACAATTTTTTGAATGTACTTACATATAATTTGTTCAGCATACAATGAATCAAAGAATTAAAAGACTTTTTCATTCGTATTTATTTGATTTCTTTTACAAAATCATAAATATTATTATTTTATAGATTATTTGTACAGTCATGAAAAAAATTATTACCATTTGTAGAGAGTGTTTATTGAATAGATGAGATTCGAAGAAATAAAAGAACTAGATAAATTGTGTTGTTTTTTATAGATTATCCAGAAAAAACGTCTATAATTGCCTTATTTTATACTTTCGTAGAAAGTTTTATTAAAAAATTAGCTTTTAAAGAACGTGTTGATTCTTCTAAAAAAATATTTAAGCACTCATTAAAGTTTTTGGTACTCAGTTTGCCGAATGTTGAGAGAGAGGAAGAGATAGAGAGAGAGAGAGAGCCGGAGAGAGAGAGAGCGAGAGAGAGAGAGAGGTCGGAAAGAGAGGGAGGGAGAGATAGGGTGGGAGGGAGACTAATAGGTACTTGCCTCAGTTTAAACTTTTGTAATATGTTCTTTTAGATAGATTTTACAACTTTTTAAGAGAAAATAATAATTACATAATGTGATAACGTTATGAGAGTTTATTATAGTATATTTTTAATATCATTATTAAATGGCTGTATTGTTATTCATAAAAGTTTTAAATTTGAAGAAACAGTCAAATTTTTCTTCAAGGAGCTCTATAAAATGATTATATTAGTTAAATTTTTTGAAATAATTTAATCGAACATGTATTTTCTTAGGTATGATGATAAATTAACAATATTATTAATTGTAAAATCATATGAAAAAAAAACATAATTCTTTTTATTTTTATAGAAAGTTTTTATTTGTACAGTCATGAAAAAAATTATTACCATTTATAGAGAGTGCTTATCAAATAGATGAGATTAGAAGATATTAAAGGACTAGATAAATTGTGTTGTTAAAACGTAAATAAAATTTTTTTTTTTTTAAAACGTGTTGATTATTTAAAAAAAAATTTTTAAACTCTTATTAAAGTTTTTGGTACAGAGTTTGACGGATGTTGAGAGAGAAAGAAAGAGGGAAGAGAGCGGGAGAAATGGAGGGCGAGAGAGAGGGGAGAAGAAACGGAGGGAGAGTAGATTATACAGAAAAAATGTCTGTACTTGCCTTATTTTATAACTTCGCAGAAAGTTTTATATCAACAATATTATTATTTGTATAATAATTACATCATGTGATAACGTTATGACAGTTTATTACAGTATATTTTTAATATCATTATTAAATAGTAGTATTGGTATTACCAAAAGTTTTAAATTCGAATGTTCTTTTAAGCTGCTTTTTCTATAGAATGTCTTGTGGGTTCTTTAAATTTGACAGACGTGTAATTTATGTATTTGTTAACAGTTCTACTTATAAACTGTTCAATCAAGATCTTCTTATCCATATGATTCATAAGTTCTGATACTCTGTAAAAATAAAAACAAAATTTCACAAAGTAGCAATACTTATTATTATATTAATAACAGTTTTCTACTATATAAAAGTTTGCTACTTATCTGAATATTTATATTTTCATTTCAAAGTACAAATATACTTCTGATCTTGCATGTAATAACCACTGTCGAAGAAAATGAACCTACTATGGAGCGCACCACCTAGACCTCGTCAAAGGCTACCTCGAACACCTGGACCTACTATTACATGCGCCCTGACATCTAAATGCAAAAAACTACGGAGCGCAACACCTAGACATCGTCATCGGCTACCTCGAACACCTGGACCTCCTATTACATTCGCTCTGACATCTAAATGCAAAAACTACGGAGCGCACCACCTAGACATCGTCATAGGCTACCTGGAACACCTGGACTTCCTGTAAAATACGTCCTGACATATAAATGCAAAAAGCTACGGTGCGCACCTCATCGACTACCCCGAACACCTGGACCATGTATTAGATGCACCCTGAGATCTAATCGCAAAAAATTACGGAGCGCACAACCTAGACTCCATTATCGGCCACCCCAAAGACCTAGACCACGCATTCGATGCGTTCCAATACCTAGAGGTAAAAAACTACGAAGCGCACCACCTAGACATCGTCATCGGCTATCTCGAACACCTAGAATTCCTGTAAAATGCGCACTGACATATAAATGCAAAAAACTACGGTGCGCACCACCTAGACATCATCCTCGGCTACTCCGAACACCTGGACTTCCTGTAAAATGCGCGCTGACATATAAATGCAAAAAACTACGGTGCGCACCACCTAGACATCATCCTCGGCTACCCCGAACACCTGGACCTCCTATTAGATGCGCCGTGACATCTAAATGCAAAAAACTACAGAGCGCACCACCTAGACATCGTCATCGGCTACCTCGAACACCTGGACCTCCTATAAAATGCGTCCTGACATATAAATGCAAAAAGCTACGGTGCGCACCACCTAGACATCATCCTCGGCTACTCCGAACACTTGGACTTCCTGTAAAATGCGCGCTGACATATAAATGCAAAAAACTACGGTGCGCACCACCTAGACATCATCCTCGGCTACCCCGAACACCTGGACCTCCTATTAGATGCGCCGTGACATCTAAATGTAAAAAACTACGGAGCGCACCACCTAGACATCGTCATCGGCTACCCCGAACACCTGGACCACGTATTAGATGCACCCTGAGATCTAATCGCAAAAACCTACGGAGCGCACAACTTAGACTCCATCATCGGCTACCCCAAAGACCTAGACCACGGATTCGATGCGTTCCAATACCTAGAGGTAAAAAACTACGAAGCGCACCACCTAGACATCGTCATCGGCTACCTCGAACACCTAGACTTCCTGTAAAATGCGCGCTGACATATAAATGCAAAAACTACGGTGCTCACCACGTAGACATCATCCTCGGCTACCCCGAACACCTGGACCTCCTATTAGATGCGCCGTGAGATCTAAATGCAAAAAACGACGGAGCGTACCACCTAGACATCGTCATGGGCTACCTCGAATACCTGGACCTCCTATTACATTCGCCCTGACATCTAAATGCAAGAAACTACGGAGCGCACCACCTAGACATCGCCATCGGCTACCTCGAACACCTGGACTTCCTGTAAAATGCGCGCTGACATATAAATGCAAAAAACTACGGTGCGCACCACCTAGACATCATCCTCGGCTACCCCGAACACCTGGACCTCCTATTAGATGCGCCGTGACATCTAAATGCAAAAAACTACGGAGCGCACCACCTAGACATCATCATCGGCTACCCGAACACCTGGACCACGTATTAGATGCACCCTGAGATCTAATCGCAAAAACCTACGGAGCGCACAACTTAGACTCCATCATCGGGCACCTCAAAGACCTAGACCACGCATTCGATGCGTTCCAATACCTAGAGGTAAAACGCTACGGAGCGCACCACCTAGACATCATCTTCAGCTACCCCGAAGGCTTTACCTCGAGTTCCTCGGGTACAGTTCGGATGAGCCTCGAATTCGCCTGAAGCTAACCGCGGGTGTGCCTCGGATTAGCCTCGGCAGCACCTCGGCTGTACCTCGGCTCGAGCCGCGGCAAATCCGGGGCTGGAGCCGAGGTCCGAGCCGAGGTCCCAGCTGAGGTAAAGCCGAGGTCCAAGCCGAGGTAAAGCCGAGGTCCGAGCCGAGTTCTAGCCGAGGCTCGACCGAGGTCCAACCGAGGCTCGACCGAGGTCCGAGCCTCGGTTATGACTCATCTCGCGCAATTCTTACATGTGAAATGTCATGACAGAAATTTTAAAATGTCGATTTCTCGAAAACACGTACAAGTGGGTTAGGTCGTTATTCCGGGAAGCCACAGATATTATGTTCATAATATATGTAAATACATATATAGAGATATATACATAGAGAGAGGTTATGTACTAATAAACATATATACTGTATATAATAAAAAATATACATATGTTTATGTCTCTTCTTCTCTTCCTCTCTCTCTATCTATATTTTTATCTTTCTCTTTCTTTTGTCTTTCTTTATTATTATACGGCCATTATCACTGCTTAACTCTTCATGGCCATTAATTCCTGGTGATTGTATGTGTGTATATATATATATACATAACATATATGACGTCACAGGAAGTCGGGAAAAACCGGATGCGAGGCTGAATACCATGGAGAAAGTTAAGAAATCGGAAAGCCGACAAAAAAAAATTCAGTCCCTTATATCTTTTGAATGAGATAATCTTTTTAAATAAAATCTTTTGATTTGAGTAGAGCAATGAAATGGCTTTCGATTAAGAGGGATATGTTATATAGTTAAAACTAGCGCAATAGGTGTATAAGCTCATAGAATTTCTCGTACATCCATTTCAATGTATATCATCACGCGGTCGTCCTAAGGCTCTTCTATACTTGCCTTCGGAACGCTCCCGCGTTCCTTGATGTTTGATGTAAAAATTTCTACAAATTAAACAAAAGAAAGTTATGAAATCAATTCCTATAAAGTCAAGTATTTATTATCATAAATCTATTTTCGGAGTAAATACATTTTTTTATTACAAACATTTATTCGCCAACGCTTATATATATTTTTATATGTTACTTCAACAAAGAATATAGAAGTTCAAAATTTCGAACTCAAAGACAAAAAAATTCATTTTCCTTCAAGATATTGCATGTTGGAATTGAATTCATTTAAACGACATTTTTTAAATAATACAAAAGAAAGTTGTGATATCAATTCCTAGATAATCAAGTATTTTTATTATCATTTAAACCACGACATTTTTTATAAATTATGCAAAAGAATGTTGTGATATCTATTCCCAGATAGTTAAGTATTTTTATTATAATTATAATTGAGTTGATTATATATTATAACGATACTTTCTTTTTCGAACAATATCTTTTACATTATATATGATTGAGATGTTAATGGTTCAACGGTCAATTTTTACGTTTATATCCATGTGGCCTAGTGGAATTGCTTACTCTATTTATTATATAATATTTATAATAATAAGCCAGCTATCCCAAAAGTTCTTAAGAAATAAGAAATTTTTTCAAAAAGTTTTCCACAGAAATTTGAATATCTTTTTATAAAACTTTGAGATACTGTAAAATATTTATTAAACTTATATGTAGATTTGTTTGACACATTTTAAAGGTTTTTCATTGTAAAAAATTAATGATAAACATACTTGCCGGACCCGTCCTTTGGCAGTTCAAGCTATTGAGCTACATAATTTGCTAAAGAAATATCGAATGATTGTTAGTACATTAACGATTTAGAAATAAATATCCTTTTGGCACGTTAAGAATACAATTGCATAATAAAAGTAGAGTACTTCAAAAAATATTATTTGATAAAATTATAAAAGTAATTGATAATAATCTTATTATTGTAATGTTCTAATAATATAAAGTTCATATAACAATTATTATGTATACTGCATGCATTTGCGTATGACATTTAGTCATGAACTATACAAAAAATTAATGTTATCATTATGAAATCCATTCATGGCCAGCACTGACTCAAGTAGATGTGTTACTATTTATAATAATATTAATACTCGTCGTATAGTTGAATTCAATTAAACTATTGAATTTCAATAAACTATGTCAATAAACTAATTGAAATTGAAATAAAATTAATCGACAATCAATTTAAGGCGATGTTAGTGCCATCCGTTACTGATGATTGCAGGGATACATTATTTTCATTCAATTTTGAGTTTGGAGACAATATCACTCTGGTGTGTTATAGTTAGTTATCAAATCTATAACATGTCAGAGAGATTTTTTGTCAAAATTAAAAATTGAATGAGAAAAACGGGACTTCAGTCGGCGGTAACTAAGGGGCCTTACATCGCCTTACTGAAAAGCGAAAACTAAGCAATGTTGCCAAAACAGTTCTAGAAATTTTCTTTTTTTTAATAGTCAACTGTTTCGCTAAAAACTGCCAAAGGACGGGTCCGGCAAGTATGTTTATCATTAATTTTTTACAATGAAAAACCTTTAAAATGTGTCAAACAAATCTACATATAAGTTTAATAAATATTTTACAGTATCTCAAAGTTTTATAAAAAGATATTCAAATTTCTGTGGAAAACTTTTTGAAAAAATTTCTTATTTCTTAAGAACTTTTGGGATAGCTGGCTTATTATTATAAATATTATATAATAAATAGAGTAAGCAATTCCACTAGGCCACATGGATATAAACGTAAAAATTGACCGTTGAACCATTAACATTCAATCATATATAATGTAAAAGATATTGTTCGAAAAAGAAAGTATCGTTATAATATATAATCAACTCAATTGTAATTATAATAAAAATACTTAACTATCTGGGAATAGATATCGCAACATTCTTTTGCATAATCTATAAAAAATGTCGTGGTTTAAATGATAATAAAAATACTTGATTATCTGGGAATTGATATCACAACTTTCTTTTGTATTATTTAAAAAATGTCGTTTAAATGAATTCAATTCCAACATGCAATATCTTGAAGGAAAATGAATTTTTTTGTCTTTGAGTTCGAAATTTTGAACTTCTATATTCTTTGTTGAAGTAACATATAAAAATATATATAAGCGTTGGCGAATAAATGTTTGTAATAAAAAAATGTATTTACTCCGAAAATAGATTTATGATAATAAATACTTGACTTTATAGGAATTGATTTCATAACTTTCTTTTGTTTAATTTGTAGAAATTTTTACATCAAACATCGTTATTTAAATGAAATTTTGATTCCAATATACAATGTTCCAAGGAAGATAAATTTTAGGTCTTCAAGTTGAAAAAAACATAGCTATCGACAAAACGTATTTGAAATAGTAATATTCACATAGATATAAGTGTTGGCGATTAAATGAATTCTTTAAATAAAAAAAAAATTTTTTATTTATTCCAAGAATTAATGGTAAGTACTTGACTTTATGCGTATTGATTTCATTACTTTCTTTTGTTAGATTTGTATTTAATGAGTTTATTACAAACGTATTCACAGAAAAAGTTTTTTAAATATTTTTTACCATTTTAAGTTCGTCTTTCTAAAAATTTTTCGTAGAGAAAATTACATAGAAGCGGCTGGTAATACTATTTATACTTATATTTTTAGTTTAAATATTTCATTATTCCAAATTTTACGGATTTTATTTGGCGCCATCAGTCAAGACCGTATGCGAGAAATTGAAGTCACCGCCGACCAATCAGAGGCTCCTTTTAAACGGACTTGGCCAATCGGAATGATTTTATTTCATGATTCTTTTAAGAAAGGAATATATACGTAATAATAGGCTAATATAAAATATATCTGAGAAAAATGATTTTTTACTTTAGTATGCCAATACTTATTCCATCGCCATAATACTTTATTTCAAGAAATTAAATGACAAATGAAAATGGTTTTGATTTTTGTATTTTTTCATACCTCCATTACATCTTCGAAAGTGTTCTTCAGAAAACTCTAAAGAAAATTAGTTTTTGATATACGTGTCCGTAACATTCGATTTTACCGACTCTTTTGCCGACGTAAAATACGATTTCACGTACCCGATTTTCACGTACGTGCAATCGCGTTTTGTACGTTCGCAAACGAGTCCGTAAAATCGAATGACGGGCAAGCATAACCAAATAGCATATTGTGCGACAAACGGAGAAAGTGAGCTGAATCCTCCTCACATGAGTTTGAAATAGCTCTTCTTTCCGTCTTAAGTAGACACCTTTTTTTTAACGAATCCATGAGAGGTCCTTTTTGTATGTATGAAAGTTGTCTAGGCATAGGCGATCGCGCATTTCGAGTCATCTACTATGCAGTTACAAATCATTGCCTTTTCTGTTTTTATTTGCATAGCTTATCCCCCTCAATATAAATTGTGCGATCGATATTCGTTCGGTTTTCGAGCGAAAATCATTTGCATCGGCAACAAATTTTCCTGTTAGTTTTTCTAAAAAGAATGTTCGTGCATCCGATAATGATCGGAATCTCGTGTCAATGACTGGAGATTTTTCGAAAAATACAATATTATAGAAACGAAAAATTACAATTGAAAATCAGATTTGACAATATGACGATTTTATTCTTAATAATGTATGCAACAGCGGAGACAATAAGTTCTGTCTGGTTTAAATTTCTTTGAAAACCTGAAATCCACTCATCACATACTAATGATTTTACAGTCACTTTTATTTTAAATAATATGAAAACTCAATTGTTGCCGAATCTTAATGCGATTTTACACACGTATATCATATATATAATATCACCAAGAAAAATTGAGATTTGAAAAAAACAATGGAACAATTTCCATCTGAGCTATCTTTAGAATTTATGAATCAATCATTGCAGCGAACAGACTAATGCGATAGATGTGTAAACTCTCCCACTTAACGAAATTGATATTAAATTTGAATCTCACAATTACTCCACTTATCCAAACAAAAAGAAATTTGATTATTTTTACAAATGGATTTTCTCTCTGAGAAAAATTAAGATCAACAGTATTTAACAAATTATAAATCTTTTCATGATATACATAAAAAATATTTCATACCATATATCTCTTTCTATTTCTTAGATTAATCTATTACATAAAATCACATTTTAGTCAATACTAGATTAAAACTATTAACGCCACTTTTCTCACATTATGAAGAATTTCACTTGGCTTTAAGTACGTTAATTATTTATCGTATAACTAATATTAGTTTTAATGTACAAAAAAAGAAATAAACAGAAATAGAAAAATTACTCTTAAACGAAAAAACAAATATTTACCATTAATTATAATTTCTTTTATTGAAAAGTTGATTTTAACGCTTTGTTTACTCATCTATTATAATATGAGCTCTAAGTGCGCCAAATCGAAGCGAAGTGAGAAAATGGGGAAGAGATGGCTCGCGCCCGGCTGGCCATGGCTCGCGCCATTTGCGCGACTCCGCTACGCTCGAACATATAATATAAATATCCATTCATATACATACGGTCAGTGCGACTTGAGCCGAGACGGAGGGGGGGAAGCGGTAGAGGGTGGTTCGGCTGACACAGCTCACGAGAGTCGGCGGCGATCGAACAAAACTGTATATAGCATGCGATCAGTTCCTGGAATCGCTGCGCAGCGGGGGGCATCGGAGAGAGTCGGCATGGCCGCACGGCAGCCGCTGGCTTGCGGGAGTTCGCTGCGCTCGAACCTCGAACATGTGAGAGTATCCGCCGCAGAAGCGGGCCAGCAGGCGTGTGCGGCGCATTTTTGGGTGTAAAATACGCTCTGTTTAACTCGCTTATAATCGTATGCGGACTCTCTCAGAAAAAACAAAAGACATGAATCGATAGATTTTTTCCTGCTCTTTCCAATGGTGCTATGCTTGTTACTCCGAAAGGCTTTCTTCTGGTCGGAAATTCAAGTTGAAAGTTCAAAGCCATTTTTTTCACAGTATATCATGTTCTTTTTACAAAATGAATTTTACCATTGGAAAGTACAAGTCTTAAGCTTCAAGACCCGAATTTTTCGAGTTGGAGAAATTAAGGATTCAAAAGTAATAAGATTAAAAAGGCAGAGGCGAGCGGCCGCGGGCTCTCAACCATCCTTTTTATTAATATTTTAATTACTCTAGATTTTTCAGAAAACTATGCTTTCATTGGATAAGATATGGAGCAATCATGTTACTATAATAATAATAATCAGTGTAGTTTGACGACAATAGTAATTTACCATAAAAGATCAGATTCTAAAATTAACACAAAAGAATCATAATTTTTTCAGACAATTTAATTCAAGATGCCGTAGCACTTTACCTAATCCAAGAAGTAATAATTAATTACATGAAAAAATTTTTTGATTTCGTTAAAGAAGTAAATGTTTAAAAAATACACAACTTCTAGAATCTTCTTCATCACTATCAAGATTTTTCTGTTGAAGTGGCATTGTCATCAGACTGCTCACGAAGAAAATAGATGTGATGGAATTGGTGCTTTCGTAACAAGTAATGCTAGGCGGGCAAGTCTGCGGGAAGTATCTGATAATTATACACCAAAGCCACAAGATCTTTATGAGAGGATAAGAAATTATTTTTAAAACATTGTTTGCTTTTTTTCATCAAAAGATGAATCTTTAAAAACTATACATAAACTAAAACAACGGTTAGATTCAGCAAAAACAGTGCCTGAAACTCCATCGTTTCACTATATCAAATTATTAGCAGATACTGAAAAGTTAGATAAAAAACGATTTTCAGTATCAAGAACTTCCCTATTGTATCACACCTATTCGAATAAAAATAAAAAAAAAATTAGAAATTTAACTAGAAATTAACAGCATTGGAAGAGCTCGCTCAGGCGCAGCGCGAAGAGCACGTCCGGCCGCTCGTCGCTGTCTTTTTAATCTTGTTACTGTTCAACCCTTCATTTCTCGAACTCAAAAATTAAGGTTTTGTAGCTTAAGAATTGTACTTTCGAATGATAAAATGCATTTTCAAACAAAAACATGATATACTTTGAGAAAAATGACTCCGAACTTTCAACTTGAATTTCCAACCAGAAGGAAGCGTTTCTGAGTAAAAGTAATAGCAACATCGGAAAGAGCAGGAAAAAATCTATCGATAAATGTTTTTCGTTTTTTTTTTTCTTAGAGACTTGGCATACGATTATATGCAAATTGAACAAAGCGTATTTGACGCTAAATATGCGCCTCCCATTATATGTATTATATAATGCGCGATCAGTATGACGTGTGACACTGTCTCTGGCCGGTGAAGAGTTGGGGAAACGTCACCTCGGCAAGTGTAATCGGAAGACGACGCAAAACACACGTACGCTTCTATTTGCCGAGCGTCGCTAAATACATGATGCTCGTGATTCTTATTTATTTATTAATAGATTGATTACACTGTCGACATTTACGGTTTTAATTATCTATTCCTTGATGTGAGAGTTTAATTTTCCAAGAAGTTATTTACGTTTTGTCATTTTTTTCATTTACGTAAACAATGAACATTCGTTGTACGATATTATAGTCAAATTATAAATTTGTATACCCTGTAGCAGATCAAATTTTCAATTGAAAACATCACACAATAATTATGTGTTGCTACTGCCAACAAAGAAAAAATGGAAATATTATATTATAGATGCTTTAAAATATAATCATAGTTTTAAATAGTTTTATTTAAACATCAATTTAAATCTTAAGATAGTTCTGTAATGTATCAAAAAGCGGGTTCCGAAAGTAACAAAAGTCTAGCAAATTCTTTAAAACCTAAAAAATTGTTTTTTTTTTTAATACATGTTGCCAACCTACTTTTTGAGATAAAAATTATTGAAATTAGTCATTTTTACACGACAGTTAATAGGAATCGAATCCCAACAATTGTGATGGAAAGTAATAAAGTTTGTTACTTTAAAATTTGGTTTTCAAAAATAAAAAAGTATGTTATTAAATAAGAAATTCTCCACTTTCATATGAGTACAAAAAAAAATGTATCACGCCGACCTTTTTAAAACGGTATTTATTGTTGAGAACAGAAAATCGCTGTTTTCCTAACCTATTTTGCGCTAGTACGGAAATCACGCGTTTGTGTAATTAGAAATTATTTATTTTCTACTCTATTTTATCAATTGAAGCTAATGCCCGAATATTTTTATGTTATATGTTAATTTTTATATGTAAATATACACATGTAAAAAGAATAAAATCGATGATTGATAAGTTAGGTACCTTTCTTATCCTTTATCGATTGCCCGTAATAGCCATTAGCTTCATTTATTAATTTCTACTCTATGTTTAAATTATCACCCTTTACTTAATATCATATAAGTTCATAAGTAATTTATTCACACATGATTTGACTAATTAAAATGTTACATAATACTTATTGTTTCATGATCGCTGCGTTGACTCACGAGTCCTTACAGTACTACCTTACCTATAAACTAGAAATGCCTCCATTTGATTAACATGCTAACCAAGAGAGTTGTTCTATTCAAAATAGTTTAATTTTATTACGATATCTCTTTATATTTTCCAAATATGAACTATTGACAGCAAATCACTTATTAATCAATAATCGCTAAGGACAAATTATAGTTATCAAAATTGTTTTGTTTTTTAATTAAATAGTGAAAAACTTAATACTACTTGATGTTCATCAATAATACATAAATAATATGAGCTTTAATAGTATATAAAATGGAAAAATGATGTATTAAAAATCGAAAAGTCGATTTTTGAGATACAAACTGCGAAAAAACCGATTTCAGCAATAACTGAAAACTGAGTAAGAAAGGAAGGAGTGCAGGGACAAAATCCATTTGCGGACCAGTAGTGGGACAGCAATAAAAAATCTACGATAAACACTTACGACGATAATGTCATTAACTTATTAGCATTATTTATGGTGTTTACTATGTAGTCACTTCGTTATTTTGATGAAATTAGTGCATAACAAGGTACCAATTTTTAGAGGCTAATTTTCCGAATGCCTATAGCGAAATCCTTGTCCCACTTGCGGTACCTCTTCATTTCCACACCACAGTAGTGGAACAGTCAGACACATGTTAAAAAGTATAGTCCCACTATTGTTATCTTCTTTGAATGCGATTATTTTAAAACACCAGCAACGAATAAAAAGACTTGTTTTTTTAAATAAATCTCAAAATACAAGCTATCTGCTGAGGTGATGAGTTTCCGTGTATTATGCTTCGTTTTGGTACTAGAAAAGATTATACAAAAAGTATGTTCGAAACTGTCCCACTACTGCATACTTTACCTTATGTATCAATAAGCCATAATTTGAAAATATTATTTGGCTTTTATAGCATTAATAAAAACGAATCAATAATGCCTTTAAAAAAAAAAAAAAATATATATAATAACAAAAAACGAAAAATTAATAAGGTACAATATACAATATATCCTATGAATTATAAAGTTTCAGATGAAACCGTTCTTGAGTAATTGCGGATCGAAAAAACTATCACAAAATCTACATTTCAAATATATTTGTACTCATGTGTTCAACCAGAAAAAATAATAAAAAACAGAAAAAAAAAAAAAAAAATTTCGAATTAATAAACTCCCGAGAACTGATCTTTTTCCGGTATTTTTCATGTATTTTTCGCTATTTTAGCCCATTTGCACACCCCAAGCGAAAAACTCCGGATCGATTTTCATACAGGAAATTTTTTTCAAAGGCTATGGGAACATTTGGAAGAAATATCAGTCATAAAATTTGTCTTAAATTAATAAACTCACAAGACATTACTTTTTCTCGGTGTTTAGCGTACATTTTCCGCTATTTTAGCCCCTTTGCACCCTCCAAGCGAAAGGTTGCGGACAGAATTTCATATCGCCAATTTTTTTACAAGGCTATGGCAAAATCTGGAAGAAATATCAGTCATAAAATTTGTCGTAAATTAATAAACTCACGAGGCATGATTTTTTCTCGGTGTTTTGCGAATATTTTCGGCCATTTTAGTCCCTTTGCACCCCCCAAGCGAAAGGTTCCGGAAAGAATTTCTTGTAGCCAATTTTTTACAAGGCTACGGCAACATCTGGAAGAAATATCAGTCATAAAATTTGTCTTAAATTAATAACCTTACAAAACATGATTTTTTCACTGTATTTTTCGTGTATTTTCCGCTATATTAGCCCCTTTGCACCCAACCAAGCGAAAGGTTCCGGGTCGATTTTCCTATCGCCAATTTTTTTGCGAGGCCAGGGTAACATCTGGAAGAAACATCAGCCATAAAATTTGTCTTAAATTAATAACCTCGGGAGACATGATCTTTTCACTGTATTTTTCGTGTATTTTCCGCTATTTTAGCCCCTTTGCAACCCCAAACAAAGGTTCCGGAAAGAATTTCTTGTCGACAATTTTTTTACAAGGATATGGCAACATCTGGAAGAAATATCAGTCATAAAATTTGTCTTAAATTAATAACCTCACGAGACATGATTTTTTCACTGCATTCTTCGTGTATTTTCCGCTATTTTAGCCCATTGCACCCCCCAAGCGAAAGATTCGGGATCGAATTTCCTATCGCCAATTTTTTTGCGGGGCGAGGGCAACATCTGGAAGAAACATCAGCCATAAAATTTTGTCTTAAATTTATAAACTCAGATGGTATCAATTTTTTTTTTTATGTATTGTCTAGTCGGGCTGGTTTTAGAGATGATTTGGGGGGATAATCGCTTTGGAAATAACTTCTCTGCAGTTTGTACATGTTTTATACGTAACTCTAAGAGGTAATATCAAAAAAACCTTATTTGGAAATTTTCGATATTTATGGTTTCGTCGAAGGTAACTTCGTCTAACTCAGACATTTTTCATTTTATTATTTGTGTAATGTACAGAAAAAATGAATAAAGCACAGAAAAAAATAAATAAATAAATATATCTGTTAACTAGTTATTGAACTATGTAATTATTTATAAATTAACTAGCGTTACGCGGAGGAATACGTTCGTTTAAAAGGAAAAAAAATTGCAAAGAAAATTGCTTTTAGGAAGTTTCAGCGTTTGTCTCGCTCAATAATTAGCGTTTCAATTATTTCATTCGATTTACACTCTCAAATATCTCAGAATTATATCTCTTCCAGTTGTTTCTTACTAACTGTTTATTGTTTATGAGGGAAGAAAAAGGCGAAAAAGAAAAAAAAAAGAAATGTGTCGCAACAGAATTTCGCTGGAAGAGTATTGTGCTACTCGCTGAAATATCTAAAATACGTTTCTAAAGTTTTTGTCAGAGACTTAATACTCCGATACAAACAAAAAATTTTATGGATTTGCTACTTTAATAAATACCGTTCGAATTCCTCATTTAATCACTATAATTATAAGAAACTATAGTTATAAAAAAAACTAGAGAAAAAAATTGAATTCTGAACCAAGTGCAAAAATTTAAAACTCTTCCTCAGAATTTGCAAAGTTTCTAAATTTTTCATAATTAGCGATAATGAGCTTAAACTCGCTTATGTAATTTTTGTAAAGGGCGAATGAACCTTTAGTCACGCTAAATCGCAGTTTACGCCGTTTACTGCGGTGATTGAATTGTTAATTTGTCTAAATCTCTACACAAGTTAGTTTTCTGTTGAGTCAAAATTTAATTCGAATATTATTTATTCGTTCGACAAATTTATTTGTGTTTATTAAATTAGTTGTTTTCTAAAATAATTATTAGTTATATAAGTTGTTTAACAATCCAATCATTTGGCCGTTAACATCAGTGCGCATAAATCGCTATCCTTGCTAACTAATAGGTGACTACACTACGCAGTATACGACGTATGCTTACGCGCAATCAGCATGCGGTTCGCTCGGTTATATTTGTATGAGTTATATGCGCGAGATATACGCGCAAAGTCTTTGAACGCTATTCTATGAGAATATGTTCTGACGTTAACATGAAATTTGTTTACTAGCGAATACGCAC